>CAMZMU010000052.1:130198303-130854142 GCA_947311845.1 Poa pratensis | reverse complement strand
CCCCCCCCCCCCCCCCCCCCCCCCCTCCATTGGATTATCTAGTATCTTATTCTTGATGAACTGAGTCAGGATCTTCTTTGTCGACTTGGCTTGGCCGCTGGCTTGCACAGAATAAGGAGATGAATTGATCATATTAAGTCCATATTATTCAGCAAATTGCTTTGCCTCCTTTGACATAAAGGAAGTACCATGATCTGTGGTGAGAGTTTGCAAAATGCCAAAACGGTGCATAATGTGGACAATGATAAATTGGATTACCTCTTTGTGGATTATATTGTTGTGACGTACTCTGACCACTCTTTGAAGTAATTAGTGGCTTCTAGAACGAAAAATGTACGTTTGATGAAGCCGTGTGGATCATTCCAGCAAAGCCTAGCGCCCAACCCCGAAAGGCCACAATGTTATGATAGGAGTAGGCATCGCACCTAGATCCAGGATCGATATCTCTAGAATTATTGCCATAATATATGCAGCATCTCTTGTAGTATCTGAAGCAGTCACTGATCATTGTCGACCAATAGAATCCAGCTCGCCATAGCATCCACTTCATTGTGCGATGTTTCACAAGTTACGTATAAGCCTTCATATATCTCGCCAATGATATTTGTGTTTGATCTTCATCCAAGCACTTTAGTAAAATACATCACCTATTCATCAAAAAAGATATTCATCGATCAGAATATACTTAAGCGCCAGCTATAGATCAGACTTATCCATTTTCTGACTTGGATCCTGCAAATATGAGATGATAGGCCAGCTCCAGTCGATGTCCTGACCTGAACTATATCCTTGTGATAGAGTAGAGCATTTAGGCTACTAACTGCCGTGCAGTGGCCTCTTAGAGGATAGATGTGCAGACATGCGCCTTCAAAACCGAATCATGTGGTTGTCTTACTTCAAAGGATATACTCCAAGCAAGCTTGATTTGTGCGGGTGAGGATGTTGCATTTCCGTGTTGGAGGATACATTGCACACTACGCGATCACACATTCCCTTGAAGTATCTCCTTCAATGAGTACAGCGACGCATCGTCCTATTGGCCTCTCAAAGGATAGATTAAGCAGGGTAACGGGTGCTAACCATCACGTTCAGCCCTGTGTTCTACATGGATGAAAGGGTCACGAATCCGTTGTTAAACTTAGGTATATCCCATAACGGGGAACCTAATTATATACATTTGGCGGGTCATGGATGTGTGGATGTATGAGAGGAAACCCAAAGAGAGCAGGAGGGCTCGAGTACTTGTCTCCGTATTCTGTGCTCTCTAATCCTTCCATTTTGTCTATGGAACAAATACTTAGAAAATATGAAAGTTATTGGTTTTTCTATATTCATGAGTTTTTCTTGGCAAGAAACAGACTTTTTCAACGGCAAAATATCGTAAT
This sequence comes from Poa pratensis, assembly GCA_947311845.1. Taxonomy (NCBI): domain Eukaryota; kingdom Viridiplantae; phylum Streptophyta; class Magnoliopsida; order Poales; family Poaceae; genus Poa; species Poa pratensis. Next base: position 130,852,757 of record CAMZMU010000052.1, on the reverse strand, counting down.
TTATCTTGCTATTATTTATTGTAAAAACTAAAAAATAATTTAAGTAAATAAATATGCATACATTTAAGGTTAGGAGAGTAAAAGGATAGTGATTGAGGGTAGTTTAAGGAATATGATCAATCACCCTAAATAATCGCCATCTCTATTCTTCCACCAACATCTACACCTTACGTGAGGCGCCAATCAGGAAGAAGGTTGCGAGCATAGTGGCTTCCAAGAAACATGAATATAATGGTACTGCTTACACCAACATCTCTCTCTGTAACATCCTAGATTTTTGGAATGTTTTTAAAAATCACTAAAAATTGAAACTTGTGTTTGAATAAAATAAATTACTCGAAATTGAAGTGAAATCCAATATATTACTTCAATTACTTAATAACCCCTATTTACAAATGGCTTTGAAATTATTTTGACATATTATATTTTTAAAATGGGTTTATCCATCCATGTGATTTTGAAATGAGTTTGTTGCTCCTTTTCAAAAATTGTATTTATTTTATTTTGGGATTTATAAAGCCCATGATATGATTGGATATTTGCAAAGTTAAAATAATTCCTTCATTCTATTTTCAAGATTTAAAGATTTTGAAGTGAAATGTCTATTGTGGTATTTCAAATGATTATTTGAATTTAAAAGGAATTATCAAACTATTTTAAATAAAATGTTTTGTATCAAAGTATTCTTATTTAGTTTATCATATTGAGTGATATTACTCATATCTTTTCTCGATTTCAGTTTTAGTTCAAGAGGAATTTACAAAACCCTATTTTTATAAACATAAAGGTTTTATTAAACCTTTATGCATTATTTTGAACTTTCAAAGTTGAAAATGTTTTGGATTAGTGTGTTTGAAAGATTTAAAAGGAAGGTTTTGATTCTACAAATATTTAGAAACTGGTTTGATTGGATTTGGATTTTTAAAACAAAAGTTATAAAAGAAATAAGGAAAACAGAAAAGAAAAAGAAAAGAACAAAAAAAAAGTAAATGGGCCGAGCCCCTATCTACCGCGCGCGGCCCAGACCTTACCTGCCGCGCACGTGCGCTCAGCAGCCCAGCACGCGGCCCAGCCCACCCAGCCGTCGTCTTCCCCAACCGCGCCGCGCCAGAACCGCCCCGCGCCCACGACCTCCTCCACGTTCCCCACTCGCCCTGCACACCCTCGCACGCCCCCGACCGCGACCCCGCGCCCGATAAATAGCCCAGCCCCTCCTCTTCATTTTCCTCCTCGTGCCCCTGCTAATCGCGCTCCCAGGCCGTCCAATTTGCTCGCCAGAGGCCGCACCTTCCGCCGCCGTCCATCTCCATTTTCGGCGAGGTGAGCAACCCCCTAGGCCCCAGACCCCTCCCTTCTTCTTCCTCTCCTCCAGGCGCACCCCCTCAACCCCTTGTTCGAATTTTTCTCGCAGTGCATCGTCGAACTCAAGCTCGACCCGAAGGTTCTCTCCGCCGCTGCACCTCCGGCCGCTCCTCCACGCCTGTCCAGGACGCGAGAGTCGACGCCGAGCACGCCATCGAGTTCGCCGCGACGCACCGTGCCCTGTGGAGGCCTTCCCCGAGCCCCTGGACCACCGGAGCGTCGAGGCCGTCCACCGCCCGAGCCCAGCGCCGCCGCGACCTCCATCTCCGGCAACCACGGCGCCGCCACGGTGAACAATCACTCCCATCCGTTAGATCTGGAATCAACGCATAGGATTATATCCTAAACCGAAGGGGTATCAGTGCATCTGGTGCGTTCGTTTTAGGTTAGATCTACGGCTCCTGTTTAATCCTAGATCCAGCCAATCAGAGACCGCCATGTCACCCTGTCTATTTTCTGGAATTATGCCGAATTGTTTTAATTTGGCAGTTTTGCAGAAAAGCCCCTGTAACTTAGAACCTTCACAACTTTTTATTGGTTTGGCCAAATCTAACAAACTTTATTTTTTGAAAAGCTCTGGACTTGTAGAATCTTTTAGACTCATTAGTTCTCTGTTTTGGAAAAGTTTAAAACATTCAAATTTCAAATGATAGATTTGAGTATATTTGCATAACTTCATTTCCATAAGTCCAAAATTTGCAAATAAAATATTTTGGAAACCTTAGGTTCTGTAGAATAGCTTGGTCACTTTTAAAAATATTTTTGAATACTTTTTAAACAATTTAAAAACAGATACTCAATTGGAGTATTTTGGATATAGTTTAAATCCTATAAATAATTTTAATATGGTTTCTTTTTGAAAAGTGACCCAAATAGTTGCCTCTGACCAGAAAGACCAAAAACCATATTTTAGAATTAATTAACAACTCAAATTATTATAGTTGTGTTTATGATCTTACTAAAATGTGTTATACAAATTTCTTTATTAAAAGAATGTGTTAAACCTTTTTCAAAATTCCTTATGTGACCATTTGATTAAGACCAACCTTTAGAACCTATGGAACACCACAACAACTCATGTATGACATTCATGATGTTCATACTTATTGTTTTACCAACCTTTAACCACAATGGGAAAACCCTAAACCTAATCATAATAATTCCTTTTGCATATTGAATTATGTGATGAACCTCGACCAAAGTTTTATGAAGACCTTGTTGTGCATGTTTGCTTTGCATGAGATGATGTTGCTGGATTGTTTGCTTATGATTGTGCTATCTCTATGTTTAGATTGTACGGAGTGCCTTACGTGTTGTGAAGAGTTTAACTTCAACTCTTCAGTTGGCCAAGGCAAGTGACACCATAAAGTCCTACTACTTTTACTACTATGCATCTAGTGTTTTCAGTAGTATGCATGATAGGCTTGTTACTGATTATTATGCTATGCTATGCTCCTATTAGTGTGTAGCCAACCCCACCCAGAGCTTGTAGTATGGAACTTAGTATAGTCATGCTATGAAAAATGTTTTAATTAGTTCAATAGTGATGAAAATTAATATACTAATCAATGAACTACCTGGGTGCTGGTTGGTGGACCATGGTGGGTGACTACTCAGGGGTCCATGTCTATGGTTCATGTCTATGGTAATTTGCCCTTGGTGGAAGTGCACACTTGTGGAAAGTCACCCAGGCTTAAAGAGATTGTAGACTCTCCTTGTTCAGTAGCTTCTAGTGCAGCCACATGTCATATGGGCTCTGTCTTGACGGATTAGGTTGTGAGAACCCGAATTCCTCGTGACCAGCAGATGTAGTGGTGTAGGTTGGAGTGGGTCCGAGGTAAGGGCAATTGCTTCTGAAAAGTCTCGTCCTGGTCTTCTCTTTTCCATTGCATAATCGGTTGCAATGGAGGAGGGAATGATTGGGTCTTGTGGTGAAAGTGCACACCTGAAAGGATCGTATGGCCACCTAGAGGGGGGGTGAATAGGTGCTACTCCAATTTTTAATTCTTTTTCGATTAAGGCTTGACTAAAAGGTAAATTCTCTAGATATGCAACTATGGTGAATTTACCTATATGACAAGTTAAGTCTAAACAAGATAAGATACAAGTAGTAAATAACTAGAAAGGATTAACCGATAGGAAAGCACGCGGAGACAAGAATGTATTCCCGAGTTCCTCCTTTTTAGGGGAGTACGTCTCGTTGGAGGGGTGTGAGCTTCAAACTCAAGATGCCACAAAAGGCTTCACCCTATTCTCCGATGAACCTCGCACAAAAGCTCGGTCCACCTTTCTTTATCGGAATCCTCCAAAGCGGAATCCGGAGCACAAAAGCTCGTTACAACAACTTGAGGCTCAACCCACAAAAGGATTGGGGGCTCTCAATCACCACAACACCTGCTACACAAAAGTAACAAGCAAGTGAGAACAACAAGATGCCTAGGTTTTCCTAGTGGAAACCCTAGGCTCAAATCCCTCAAGTGAATGAGGGGGAAATGACAAACGCTTCGGTGGAGTTGTAGATCCGGGCCTTCTCCTTCAATCCTCCAAGTATGAGTGAGTTTGGGTGGAGGGATTGGGAGATCTAATGATTCATGAGCTTGCAACAATGGTGTTCTTCATTTGGGGGCGAGCTACACAGCTGGAGGTAGGTGGAGGGGTATTTATACCCCTCCAGGAAATGTAGCCGTTGCAGCTCCAGGAGACCGGATAATCCGGTATAAGTGAGGGCCGGATATTCCGGCAATGCCGGATATTCCGGCCTCGACAAACTATCCGGTCACAAATATCCGGTCCACTCCAGTGGCTCGCGCCTTCGACGCACAATTCTTCCTTAGCGAAAATCCCATGGCAGTTGATGGGAGGCCGGATATTCCGGCCCTAGTAGAATATCCGGCCCAAAATATCCGGCCGAGTCCAGTGGCTCGCGCCTTTAGTCCTTAGCCGAAATCTCGATTGGCCAGCCTTGAGGGCCGGATATTCCGGTCTGGGCACGACCCGGATTATCCGGCACCTGGGAACTTTTCGCCTTTTTGGCTAAGATGCAAATGATCTTTTCACAACTTAAAACCTGCATCACTTGACGACATATTAAATGACTCACTAGTGTTGTTGCCTAACACACAAAACCTAAGGGATTAGTAAATGTTCTTTCAATCTCCCCCTTTTTGGTGTTAGATGACAACACTAGGATTTGCAATAAAATTCCACAACTAGATCATGTTTTTCAACAAAGAATGGAAAGAACTCCCCCTAATGTGTGCATATAATTAGTTTGCCTTAAAATGCAATACACACATATAGGGAGGAACAATTTCCAACACATGATATATATCACAATAAATGTGCAACAAGAGACAAATCATACACTAGGTTGAGACTTGAGATGAAGATCATACCTTGTGCATATAGATGAAAGATAGTAATCCATAGAGATCGCACAATAATGTATACATAATTAGCAAACCATATGTCTCTCGCATAACATATAAACATCACAACCACATAGTTCAACACTCTCAAATAGCAAATAAGTTCGACACGAGATAAAAAAAAGGACACAAGCGCAAATAAGAAAGATAAACGCATATATGCTTGTGCCCAAACCCATGCAAATCCCACGGAGAACCTACTAGAACTACTTCTCCCCCTTTGGCATCGAAACGCCAAAAAGGGAAAAGAGCGATGCTACGTCCCATAGAGATCACTCCTCAGCATCATTGTCCTCATCCTCATCATCATTGTCCTCAGAAACGTTGTCTTCCTCAGATTCATCTTCCTCGTTACAAGCACGAGCATAAGCAGAAGAGGACTCGAGAAGATGCTTCTCCATTTGAACCCACGGAGTCCGAGCTCCGGCATTCCATTGTGCATAAGAGAGAGGGTCGGACACGGGAGGGTCATCTGGCAAGCTAGGGAGTCTCTTGAGAATTTCCTGCCTCTCACAATAAGCATCATATTGGCCATGGCGGAGATCAGCATTCATGCACAACACATACTTCTGAAACCAGTTCATCTTTTTCGCGACAGGGGGTGCAACAAAAGCGGGGGCTGCGGGACGGGACCGACCACACTTGCGAGCATCCCTCAGTATCTCATCAGCAGCAGGAACAGTGCGGGCAGCAGGACGCTTGGCATATTTCTTGACATAGACCTTCTTGTAGATGTGGTCTTCACAATCATCATCACTGAGGTCAAGTTCCAAGGTCTTCTGGATGAGTTTCATTATGTACGGAGCATACGGGATGGAATAACGACCTAGCATAGCATCATACATCTCATGATAGATGTAGTCCATGACATCCACCTGGAAGTTCTTGTTTGGCTCTTCATTTTGATCAATTTCATGAGCAAGGCACAATAAGTTGACAAGAGCAGAACGGATGGCATCATTGTTTCCTCCACTTGGCGCAATGTTGTGCCTGAAGATGGTGACTAGTTGGTCATAGAGAGGAAGCAGCCCAGTTTTGAACCCAATAATGCCATCACTGTCATAGAGAGGTGCCAATGCATTCTTGTTGGGCTCCTCAGCAGTGTGGAGACGAATGCCGACAGGAGTGCGTCCCTTGTAAGTGTATCCAAGAGCAGTAGCAAAGTCATAAAAGGTGGCAGTACACTGAGTAGACCCGGACATCCACTTGAGGGTCTTCGAGGAATCGGCCTTCATCACAAGGGTTGCAAAGAACTGCTGAACAAGAGCCACACTGTAGTCACACTTAAGCTCCATGAGGCGAACCAGTCCCAGTTTTTCAATCACGTTTGCAGCTTGATCATAGGCAGGCTTGGACTCAAGAGCAGAAAGCTTGATAGGCTGCATAGGGCGAATAGGGTGTGACATGGTGAGGTAAACATCCCTATGGATGAAGAGTTGCTCCATGCACCAAAAACTATTATCTTCGATCTCTTCATCTCTTGGAGTGAGGTACCAATCCCCTTGTCGAATTTTGATATAGTCAGCACGGGGCATAGTCTTGTAGTTGGGCCTTTGAGCTTTGCCCTTTCTATTGCTCGAGGCGGAGGCTTTGGGGACTGCTTTTGCTGCAGCGTCTTCCTTCATCTTGCGCACAGCCTCGCTCTTACGCTGCCTTAAAGCGGTCTCGTCAACAAGCTTGCCCGAGACGGGGTCTTTGCGAAAGTACCGAGGACGAGGTCTTTTGGGGTCGGGAGCCGAGCTACCTGTGAACAAAAGCAATAGGAGGGTAGCATGGAGATAAGCACACACACAAGCCTAAAAAAATACTACACACATTAGAGAAGCAACCCAAAATTGATGCAACTTAGACCTATGAAAAAGAAGCAAAACTGTGCAGGAAAAGTTCAGACCGGAATATCCGGCCTGGAAGCACCGGAAAATCCGGCCTGACCAAAACTGCACAGGAGAGCTTCAATCTGAGGTCTAAAAGTAGATCGACGCTACGGGTTGCTAAGCTAAGGTATCTAGTAAGCAGGGAATACCAAGGGGAACCAACTACTCCAAGATTTCAAGCAAAATAACTCCACATTGCATCTAGGGCAAGGCACCCAAGATTCAAGAAAAAAGGAGTTACCCGCATCCATGAGCGGAACTTCTTGGAGGAGAAGGAGCCCGGGGCGATGGAGCACCAGATCTGGCCGGCGGCCAGCGAATCTGGCGGTGGAACTTGCCCGGGAGGGCACGGGGACGCAGGTGGCGACGGAGGGAGAGAGAGAGGCTCGGGGGTGGTAAAAGGGTTCGAATGAGCCCTTCACCCCGATATCTCCCAAAAAAAGTCAAAACGCCAGGACCGGATATTCCGGTCAGAACTTAGACCGGATAATCCGGCCCACTGAATTTCTGTGAAAACACAGAAAATTCAGGCCTGCTGAGCCCTTACGTTCCAAATATCAACAACAAGACTTGAGTGCAAGATAGAAAGGTTCTTTGATAAGATAGGCTTGGGATTTAGAGAGCCAAACTGAAAATGGTACTTCACACTCATTCTTGCAAGAATCAAATAAGGAAATGCCAAGTTGAGTGTGTTTCCATGAAACCGACAAAACTCTAAATGATTTGCAAATAAGACCTAAATAAGAACCAACTCTTCAAAAGAAGAGGGCGGTGGCCAAGGCCACCATGTATGAGTTTGTGGTGTGACACCGCGAAGATGTATCTTGGGTTCACGGCCACTACTCGTCATTTAATCTCACAATTCATGAAATGAAAATATAGAGACAAAATGATTTCTTACTATCGGCATAATGGGGGGAGGGATAGTCCAATGGATTAGGACCGCACTCCCCCTATGTCCATGCCTACACCAAACCAAATTACTATTGTCTAATATGGGTAGGTATGCAAGAAGTCCACTAAGTCCAATTGCTTATGTCCACCACATTTAGTTCTCCTCTCAACTCCTTGAATCTTGCTTCACCAAGAGGCTTTGTGAACATATCGGCGAGTTGATGCTTGGTGTTGACATACTTGATTGCAATATCACCCTTCTCAACATGATCTCGTATAAAATGATACCGGATCTCAATATGCTTGGTCTTCCCATGAAGTACCGGATTGTGAGCAATTTTGATGGCACTTTCATTGTCACATAAAAGAGGCACTTTGTCACAAATGACACCATAATCCTTTAAAATTTGCCTCATCCATAATAATTGTGCACAACAACTTCCGGCGGCAATGTATTCGGCTTCGGTGGAGGACGAGGCCACACAATTTTGCTTCTTGGAAGACCAACTCACAAGAGACCTACCAAGGAATTGGCAAGTACCCGAAGTTGATTTTCTATCCATTTTGCAACCCGCCCAATCCGCATCCGAATAACCTACAAGATCAAAGCTTGTCCCATGGGGGTACCAAAGACCATAGTTAGGAGTATCTATCAAGTATCTTAGAATCCTTTTAACCGCGGTTTCATGACTTTCCTTAGGACTTGATTGGAATCTTGCACACATACCCACACTAAACATAATATCCGGTCTAGATGCACAAAGGTAAAGTAAAGATCCAATCATAGAACGATAAAGCTTGGGATCAACTTCCTTACCCTTCGGATCTAAGTGTAGATCCGCCTTAGAGTCCATGGGAAACTTATATGGCTTGGCGTTGTTCATATCAAATTTCTTGAGCATGTCTTGAATATACTTGGCTTGACATAAGAATGTTCCTTCACTATATTGGTGGATTTCAAAGCCAAGAAAATACTTCAATTCTCCCATCATGGACATCTCAAATTCCTTGGTCATTAGCTTAGAGAATTGATCACTAAATTCATGTTAGTAGAACCAAAGATAATATCATCAACATATATTTGGCATACGAAAAGCTCTCCATTTATCCTTTTTGTGAAAAAGGTGGGATCGATTACCCCAATTTCAAAACCATGGTCTACTAAGAACTCCTTGAGATGATCATACCAAGCACGTGGAGCTTGCTTGAGCCCATAAAGGCCTTATGTAGTAAGTAGACATGGTTAGGAAATTTAGGGTCTTCAAAACCCGGAGGTTGTTTCACATACACTAATTCACTTAGTGGACCATTTAGAAAAGCACTTTTAACATCCATTTGATATAAGGTAATGTTATGAGTAGATGCATAGGCAATCAATAAACGAATAGATTCAAGTCTAGCAACGGGGGCATAAGTTTCACCGTAGTCGACTCCTTCGATTTGGGTGTAGCCTTGTGCAACCAATCTTGCTTTGTTGCGAATGACTTGACCATGTGAGTCTTGCTTGTTCTTGAATATCCACTTGGTTCCAATGACATTATGTGATGTGTCTTTGGGTCTTTCAACTAATGACCATACTTTGTTGCGCTCGAAGTTGTTCAATTCTTCATGCATGGCCGCAACCCAATCCATGTCTTCAAGAGCATCATATACCTTGAGAGGTTCTAAGCTAGACAAACAAGAGACATGACCACAAAAGTTAGTTAATTGATTACGTGTGGACACACCCTTACGAATACTCCCAAGGATATTTCTTTGTAGTGTTGGAGATGATCCAATGTTGATGCACGCCGAATGACTCGGCGTTCTATGGCTTGACCAATTGTTTCACCAACACGAACATCTTCATCATTTCCTTCATCTTGTTCATGGTCAACCCGAAGTGGAGTTCTTGGAGATGGGGGTTCATCATGTTCTTGTTCTCCACTAGAGTTGGGTGGGTCTTGACCATTATCTTGCTCATGTGGATGATATCATGATCTTGTTCTTGTATAGCTTGTTGATCAATGGTTGAGGTGGATGGTTCAACTTGAGTAGAACTTGTTCCTTCTTCTTGAGTGTCATAATAGGTTCTTCAATAGGAATAAGTTCCCCTATGCCCATAGTTCTTATGGCTTGAGTGGAGGTACATCACCTACATTATCATGATCAATATGCTCCGCTTGGGAGCCATTATCCTCGACAAACTCCACATTCATAGATTCTTCAACACATCCGGTGGATATGTTGTAGACCCTATAAGTATGGGAGTTTGCGGCATATCCAACAAAATACCATCAAAAGTTCTAGATTCAAATTTAGCAATTGGGCAACCTTTAATGTAAACATGGCATTTGCATCCAAATACGCGAAAGTAAGAGACATTTGGCTTTTTACCGATAAGGAGTTCATATGGTGTCTTTTTCATGAGAGGACGAAAGAAGAGCCGGTTGAGTAGTGGCAAGCGGTATTGATGGCTTCGGCCCAAAAGTTATATGGGGAATGAAATTCGGCCAACATAGTTCTTGCCATATCAATAAGAGTGCGGTTCTTCCTTTCGGCGACACCATTTTGTTGGGAGTATAAGCAGCGGAATATTGGTGTTGAATGCCCTCCCCACTTAGGAAATCATCCATAGTGTAATTCTTGAACTCCGTACCATTGTCACTTCTTATTGCCAAAATCTTGGAGTCATATTGGCGTTGAACTAAGGTTGCAAAGTCAATGAATATTTTTGAGTTTCACTCTTCCTCTTGAGGTAGAAAGTCCAACAATATCTTGTATAATCATCCACAATCACCAAACAATATTTCTTGCCACCAAGACTATCATATGTGGGAGGCCCAAAGAGATCCATATGAAGGAGCTCCAAAGGCCTCTCAGTGGAGATAATGCTCTTCTTGGGGTGATTCTTTTCATGCATCTTTCCGGCTATGCAAGCACTACAAGGACGATCTTTGGAAAAATTAACATCGGTTAGTCCTACCACGTGTCCACCCTTCACAAGAGTTTGCAAATTTCTCATACCGACATGGCCTAGCCGGCGATGCCAAAGCCAACCCTTGTCGGATTTAGCCATTAGACACGTGGCGATTTGAGTGGTCTCTTTCGAGAAATCGACCACATACAAACCGTTTACACGAAATCCAACAAAGGCTACTTTAAGAGATTGAGTGAAAAGGATGGTCACGTGGTGTTTATTAAAGATAACGGTGTAACCGACATTGCATAATTGACCAACGGAAAGTAAATTATATGAAAGGGATTCAACAAGAAGGACCTTCTCAATGGATAACTCCGGAGTGATCACTATTGCCATATCCCAATACCTTAAGTCTTGCATTATTCCCGACGGTGACATGAGAAAATGTGAGTAATTGATTCAATAGGCCCTTTACTACTTCTTTGCTTCCGGTCATGTGAGATGAACACCCACTATCAATGAGCCATGAAGATCCACCGGAAGAAAAGTCCTACAAGAATCAAGTCTTTGTTTTAGGTACCCATTGTGAATGGGTCCTCTTTTGTTAGTCACAAGGGTCTTTGGAACCCAAATAGCATAGTGATAATCATCTCCATATGAAGTGCCAACATATTTAGCAAAAACACAACCATCTATAGATTTCATAAGAACATATGAAGGGTTGTATTTTCCCGCAAAGTCATTGTGAGTGGCATTGCCCCTTGTGGCATCACCACTCGCAATGGTAGTCTTTTGCTTGTGCGGGCTTGGTTCTTCTTCTTCTTCTTCTTGGCAACATAACCAAGGCCCTCTTTCCCTATGTGAGGCTTTTGCGCTTGCAAGAGCTCATAAAGAGGTTTCTCACCTTGAGGGCTAGAGGCCTTGGCAAGCTCATCTTCAACCTAGCATTTTCCTCAATGACATTTGCATGATCACAAGAGAAGTAGAGGAGCTAGGTTCATCAATTTTAGTAGATTGTATTTGAAGTTGTTCAAAAGACTTGGTGAGAGTAGAGTGTTCACTCTCCAAGGCCTTGTGAGCCTTGGTGAGCCTCTAGCTCATCGGCTAGTCTATTATGACCAACACCAAATACGACCTTTTGTTTCTCTAAAACTTGTATTTAGCAATAGCATGGTCACGTTCTTTAATGATTTTAGAAAGAGTTTCATTTTGAGATTCATCAAATTCTCAAGCTTTCCTCAAGAGAAACTCGAAGCTCATGCTCTTCCTCAATAGCCATGGTAAGGGAAGCGATCTCATTAGCATATTCTCTTTCAAGTCTCCCCTTTTCTTTAAGGAGATCTTGTGCCATGCCATATTGATCATAAGAATCTCAAGCCGAATCTTGCATTCACCTTGCAAGTTAGTCATCAAGAAATCCAAAGCAACATTTTCTTCCTTAACTCTAAGACTCATAAGTTCATGCATTTCATTCATAGTCTTAGAGGAAGGGAAGGTGATACCTCGGAGAGCTTGGCCATGAGACACGTAGCGGATTTGGTGGTGACATTATCATTGGGGGATTCAAAGAGAGAAGGGGTTGTCGATGAAGCAATGGCTAAAGCGGCCACTCCACTTGTGGTTGTTTCTTCTTCATCACTCTCCTCCCCGGACATATATTCTCTCTACCACCAACACCTTGGAAGGTAGCTTCTTGTTGGAGATGAACTTCTTGAAGTAAGGCTTCGTGGGAGAAGAACTTGAAGCTTCCTTGAGAATGAGTCTTCCTCCATGTTCTTCACGGTTCTTTAAGGGCATTGGCAACATAGTGGAATTGATCTTGACAATTGAAGCAAGTCTTCATTTTTGGGTTGCCTCCTTGTAACCCTTGTTTATGCTTTTGATCCACATAAGCTTTAGCTTTAGATGGATTCTTCCAAAAGGTCTTTGCCATGAGAGCCACATAATCTCTATGAGCACTTGAGTTCCTCGGGTGCCAAGTAACTTCCCTCTTCATGATCTTGGTCTTCATCTTGTTCCACCACCTTGGCCTTCAAAGCAAGTGAGGAACTTTGGGCCATTCCAAGAGCTCGGGCACGAGAGTCTCTAGCAATTTGGGCTTGGACCTTGTAAGATTGCATCTCTTGCATGACTTCATTTGAGGTCAAGGTGTCATAGTTGTGCTTTCCTTGGAGACTCTTCAAGTCGTCTCTTCAAACGGCATGAGGGCATTCACATACTTCCTCTTGATGTAAGTATCATCCACATGTTTAGCACCAAGGTCTCTAATGCGGAAGCAAGAGCCTTGAGCCTTTGATACATCTCCTCATGAGTTTCATCATCTTTCTTGTAGAAGCCTTCAATTTGATTGCTCATGGCTTCATATCTATTTCTCTCATGCTCTCATTTCCAACGAACACCTCCGTGAGATGTTCCATGCTTCCTTGGCGGTGGTGCAATCTTCAATGTGATGAATGTTCTTCTCACCCACGGCAACACGGATCACATCAAGAGCGGTGGAATTTAGTTGAGCTTCAACTTCTTCTCCTTGTCAAATCATTTTCATCCACCGCTTGAATCCATCAACAATGATCTTCCAAAGACCTATGCAACCACTTTTCAAGTGAGATTTCATAGAAGATTGCCAACGGGTAAAAGAAGATGCATTAAGACTAGGTGGTGCTCCTCTTAAGTGAATAGGAGGATGAGGGATAGGTAGGTCGGGAGAGTATGCAAAAGGAACTCTAGCATGTTCTCCTTTCCCATTAGGTGTTTTAGATGGGGATTCATTTTTATTTGGTCCACCCCCGGATCCCCTTTATCCTCGTTCTCCTTTAACTCCACTTGAGGAATCTCCAGAGAAGGAGGTGATGCGGTTACCTTTGCTTCCGTGAGTTTTGCCATCATTTCACGCAACTCATCCATTTTGGTTTCCATAGAGGTCTTCAAGTTAGTGAAGTCCTCCATGGAAACCGAAGTGGCCGGAAGAGCAAGAGGGTTCCCATCGGCATCGAAGGCCATATTTCTCTTAGGCGGTTAAGCCCGAATAAAGAGCCGAGGCTCTGATACCAATTGAAAGGATCGTATGGCCACCTAGAGGGGGGGGTGAATAGGTGCTACTCCAATTTTTAATTCTTTTTCGATTAAGGCTTGACTAAAAGGTAAATTCTCTAGATATGCAACTATGGTGAATTTACCTATATGACAAGTTAAGTCTAAACAAGATAAGATACAAGTAGTAAATAACTAGAAAGGATAACCGATAGGAAAGCACGCGGAGACAAGGATGTATTCCCGAGTTCCTCCTTTTTAGGGGAGTACGTCTCGTTGGAGGGGTGTGAGTTTCAAACTCAAGACGCCACAAATGGCCTCACCCTATTCTCCGATGAACCTCGCACAAAAGCTCGGTCCACCTTTCTTTATCGGAATCCTTCAAGGCGGAATCCGGAGCCCTTACAACAACTTGAGGCTCAACCCACAAAAGGATTGGGGCCTCAATCACCACAACACCTGCTACACAAAAGTAACAAGCAAGTGAGAACAACAAGATGCCTAGGTTTTCCTAGTGGAAACCCTAGGCTCAAATCCCTCAAGTGAATGAGGGGGAAATGACAAACGCTTCGGTGGAGTTGTAGATCCGGGCCTTCTCCTTCAATCCTCCAAGTATGAGTGAGTTTGGGTGGAGGGATTGGGAGATCTAATGATTCATGAGCTTGCAACAATGGTGTTCTTCATTTGGGGGCGAGCTCACAGCTGGAGGTAGGTGGAGGGGTATTTATACCCCTCCAGGAAATGTAGCCGTTGCAGCTCCAGGAGACCGGATAATCCGGTATAAGTGAGGGCCGGATATTCCGGCAATGCCGGATATTCCGGCCTGACAAACTATCCGGTCACAAATATCCGGTCCACTCCAGTGGCTCGCGCCTTCGACGCACAATTCTTCCTTAGCGAAAATCCCATGGCAGTTGATGGGAGGCCGGATATTCCGGCCCTAGTAGAATATCCGGCCCAAAATATCCGGCCGAGTCCAGTGGCTCGCGCCTTTAGTCCTTAGCCGAAATCTCGATTGGCCAGCCTTGAGGGCCGGATATTCCGGTCTGGGCACGACCCGGATTATCCGGCACCTGGGAACTTTTCGCCTTTTTGGCTAAGATGCAAATGATCTTTTCACAACTTAAAACCTGCATCACTTGACGACATATTAAATGACTCACTAGTGTTGTTGCCTAACACACAAAACCTAAGGGATTAGTAAATGTTCTTTCAACACCCTCTCGAGAGTTTAAAAACTAAGTATACTTAGCCGTGTCCCCGGTTATGGACAATTTTGAGCAACTAGACCGGGAAGCTGTTGAAGATCTCCTCATCCCAATTTCTAAATTAAAACTTGAGGATGAACAAGGGATGGGGGCTCACTGTTTTCTATCAGTGGTGCTTGCCATGAGTAGTTGTCAAAGGTGTTCACTGTTTTCTATCAGTGGTACTCTTTGTCTAAGATGAAAATTGTTTTACAAATGATAGGATAAAACCGGCTTTATGCAAATCAGCCTCAAAACTCCACTTAGCCAAATATTCATGTAGAATTTAGGTTGCCATTTATATCCACATAAGTGTCACCTTGACATCACAATTCAATTGTGCTGACCCATATAGTTGGGCTGTAACTCACCGTTGCAGGTCCGTCAGACGATGAGTAAGGTTGCGACAGGGTTTCGAATCTACAACCAACATGCTTGCCTGTGGCACATGAAGATGATGGGCTCACTGTATCATTTGCTTTCCGCTGTGTGTTTACTTTGGTTGAGCTAGCCTTCGGCTATGCACCTTGTATCGAATCTTTTAAATTCTGGATCATCGTGTAATATACTTTGATACAATGTTATGGTATTGCATTTCAAACTGTGTGTGCTAGCAAGTCGATCCAGGGACTAGCACGTTACACGGGGAATCCCAACCTTTGTTAAAAGGTGGGGGTTCTACACTCTCCTCCTTATCCAGGATGGTGCCTTTACATAGGACATCTCCAGCCGATGGCACCACCTAAGGCACTCAGCTCACCTCAAGGTTGCTACTAAACTTTATGTCAACATTTGTATCGTGTCTCTATCAATCTCCGGGGTCCACTCCGGCCAACCTGGCCCTGCTCGCCTCTTCTAATTCCCATTTATCCACTTCAACTACAATAAAATAGAGAGTTGAATCATCAAGATAGAGAACTCGTGACAGTCTCATGCCTTCAGTGCCTTGAGAAGCTCAATTTGCAAAACATGAATGACATGTGGATACCGCCTCATATAAGTTTCACGCTATTGTCATATGATCTTCGCTTTACATCCACCTTTCTTATGGGAAAATTTGGCTTTTCTAATTTCCACAACTAGACCACATCATTCTTAAGTTCCTTCATCCTCAAGTAGCTCCCCCAACGACGTGTTTCCATCTTTAATAAGGGTATATCAAAAATGGCGCTCTTTGGGTTCCATGCCTTGGTACGTGTTTTGTTGGTGACCAAAACCATGGATGGGATTGAACCATCCTTTTATGCATATATTTGGTTGTAGAAAACCTTGATGGAACCAACCGGATGAGAGGAATAATCCACCAAGATGTTTAATAAAGTTGCCACCAAAAATTGGTCGTAGAGAGTGGTCCACATTGTTGTAAACCTCTCGTCGCTGATGATCCCTCACGATCCACCACTCCAATCATCTAAGTGTCTCTCCTCGGCGCACATCACACACAACCACCATTGTCCTTGTCCTCTGCACTGACCAATTGTGCAAGAAGTAGTTGTCCATGTTGTCGTTTGGGGCATGCTGGAAGGTGTCACGTTGGCCCAATGTGTCGTAGAGGCAGGACTCTCCCACGACTTCAACTTTTATACCTTCCAATATCCTCTCCATAAAAATCTCGCCTAGAGAAGAAATGGTGGGCATCCATGGACGCTTACAAGGCTGCCAAGGTTGTGCACACACCGATGCTAGGGATGGACCCGAACATTACCTCCATGATCATAGGCAACACCATTGTTCCCCACGTCATGAGCACAGATAACTATGTTCCATTCACCTCGATGTCCGGGGCATGGTTTCCACTTCTTCCACATGGTTACCTCCATTCGCCTCCATGTCTCATGGGTTGTCGATGTGACCACCAAAAGTAAAAAAGGAATTGGGATGGGGGATTTTGGTCAGAGGTCTAAAGTTTTTAATTTGGGGTTCCTGCCTTGTGCATGAGACGTTTGATTTAGTGTTGGTCTATGCCCATTGGCGGGCAACACCTCCAGAGCTGCTCACTGGCGATGCCGGAGCGGCGGCCGATGGCTAGAGGTCATGCATGTACTACGCGCGCGGACCTCATATTAACCATTCTAATCTTAACAAATTGTCGTGAATACCTCATTTCCCTCGTCCAAATAGAAAATGGGATCATCTACACATGGCAACCAAACACTCAATACGGTTCATCCCATCCAAAAAAATCTGGATGGTCCCACTCCGTCCATATATACCCCTTCAATTCAAACAAATGCTTAGAGAACCTCTCGTTGTGGAACATTCTTGTTGTGTATCACATCTTCATTAGCTTTGTTGACTCTTAAGAACATTCGCGTCCATGCTCACAATGCACACAAGAATCGGTCATCAAGAACATCCCCCTAGCTCGATAGGTTTATATGACGTTATCCACCAGACATAAGTTCTACGAATATTTGAACAATTAGTGCACCTAAATGAAGATATATAGAGTTTTTGCACCCATCTACCCAAACTCCATGTTGGAACTCTAGATCGCAACATAGTTTCAAAAAATGCCACGCAAAATGGATCCTCACATTAGCTATTATCGACATCTAAGGGAAATCTAGGATAAATATATGGGTCCTCAATTCCTCATGAGCCCGTGTGTCGTAGACACATACTTGATAAATTCAGATTTGCCAAAGTTAGAAATATTGCATAAATCCATGTAAAACATGGATTTGTTTATGTAGTTAGACAATAAATTTACAAGTTTACATATGTTTTAGTAATGGTCATAGATTTTATTGGCACTTCATTATTTAAATCCGTAGTTGTACATCTTGTATATACGCATGGAGGGCTTGGAGGTATTAATAGAGCAAGGTCGTCGGAGTAGCAATCTCCCTATATATGGCGCTCCCTTCCCCTTCATCCACTTCAATCACGGTGATATAGGTAAACTTGGATCTTGGAATGAATCATCTTGATGCAAACTTTTCAGTCTAAGAAGGCATCATTTATCAAAAAAGCACATGTAGAAGGTGGCGATACCCAACATATATATGATTAAAAAAGCATCATTCATCTCTTGTATAATACAAGTATGGGCGTGCAGGATGCACACCATTGCCTGCCAATGGACCAGAAGATATGGGAATCCATATGCATGCAGTTTGCAGACATCCAGCACAATGCGTGCAGAAGAACTATACTTATACATGCTCAACAGTCCGTTGTGTCTCTTGTGAACTAGTTAAGTTTCAGGGTAGCTAGAGATCTGTACAAGTTGTATGTATACATGTAAATTCTACCAAAGCACCACCAAACACTTGGTCAAAATAAACACTTAATTTGTAAAAATATATCGAAAACACTGGATTCGTATGTATTATGGTGTTGACTGGACCCAGCAACTATTGCTTTCTATATCATTGCAGGCATTTGAATGCATGCCACACAGATGGTTCAATACTATTTTTATTTTTTTTGCGGGTTGGTTCAATACTATACATGTATATATACTTCCAAAAGCGGTGGTACAAAAAAAATATCAACTATTTTCATGTGATATAATAGGACATTCTCTAATGAGTACTACTCTAAGGCAGATAGCAACAGGGGCAGACCAAAACAAGGAAACCAGCACGAATACTCACTTTTTGGACCGTCACTTTTGTCCTCCTCCACGCCAAATTTAACTGCATATGTCCCACTCTCCCAACAGAAATTAACATCTAGCAGTGGAGTTAATCTGCAGGGGTAGTGACCATGACGTGTAAGAGATAGAAGAAGCAATGTACTGGCAACAACCTCGAGCAGTAAGAGCATTGAACACGCAGAAACTGGCCAAAAATGTCCAAGAAACGCATATGCGTGCGCCTCGAGACCAAAACGTTCGGTTGGCATGCACTAACACACGGTTGCCGGTGCCCGGAAAAGGTCCAAGAAATCACACGCAAGCACCGAGATTGTCTTTGCATGCTGTGCTACCTCAGGGGTCTCGGCTCTAGTGTCGTCATGGCCATGAAATCGCTTTGAAATGGAAGTTTTCTTTGCTGGCGCCGCACAGATAGAGAGATAAGCACCCTGCAGCATACACGTAGGCGTCGCGGCATATCGACACATGGATTGATATATATATATATATATATATATATATATATATATATACGTGCAGATTTTTCTATCAGCCGAAAGGAGAAAAGAGGGAAGCTTCCTCTTTATATATTGCTTCGGCTCCCTTGGCAATTTCCACGTGTAACCGACGTGGCATGCTGCATGCTGGGTACCTAGCCTGGAGATACAAAGGTGCATGAACCTGGCGTCACACATATAGCACACATGTGAACATGCAAGGGCTGTTGCATTGGCATTGGCAACTTGGAAAGCATGCATATGATCTAGTAACATCTTCAAGAAAAGATTCGACAAAAGAATATCTGCAAGAAAAAAAATACAGAATCCCATTTCTATGGGGTGAAAACTCGTCTTAAATTAATTTTGAAAAAATATACGTACGAATTGTGACATCACATGTTGAATGCATGACCTATGTCAAATAATTCAGTGTATGTGCATGCATGATTGGTTGTGTTCCCATGATCGATGTTCATGTCGACAAAGTAAGTATATATGATAAGAAAATTGAGGCGCATTATGAGGGTTTTTCCTTTTCTGCAACCCCAATACATAATACCCATGTACATGTGAGCGCAACATGCATCCACCGATGCAGGGATCAGAGGTGAATCCCATTTTCAAAAAATTAATGTAGAAAAGAAAATCCATAGTGCCCCAACCCACCCATTTGCACAATTCACATTTTGTTTGAAGTGTTGGCCAACTAACATACTGGAAATCTACTGAATGTGGGTTCCAGAAGTAGTCGTCGATATGTGCACACATGGGAAGGGAAATGTGGGATTGACTAGGGTGGAGGAAGAAAAGGAGGGAAGAAAGAAGAGGGGGATGGGAAGCTATCTTTCAGTGTGCTCACACGAAGAGGTTGTGACTATACTTGTAGGCATCGATGGCGGATCTAAGGAGCAACGGTGGACAACAACGGTGGATCGAGGAGAGACGGAGAGGAAAGGGGAGGACGACGGCGGTTGCACGAAAAAGAGAAAAAAATAGCGGGTATAACGATAAAAGGAAATTGAGAACGGACACGCGAGACAGGTATTTAAGAGGAATGCATTTAGTTTTTTTATTATGCGCTTTACAGCTGCAATAATTATGCTTTTGTCAGCTGGGTCGATCATCTGATCTGATCACATATCCATCAATCATGTCAAGGAGGAACGCAACGCATTAGCTTAGGTAAGCTAGCTAGTCAAATAAGTCAAACCATGGCCGTAGAAACATACTCAATCCTCCATGGAGTTCCGGTTGCCTGACAAATAAGGGTCGTCCGGTCTGTCCGCGGACACATAAGGTGGGCAAATTTACCCATTGCGATTGGAAATTCCTCAAAGGAGCGATGATGGGCAACAACGGTGGATCAAGGAAGAGGGCGGGGGATAGGGAGGGGGAGGATGATGGCGATGTCAAGAAATAAAGAAATTTTGATGAAAGACGATTGGGGATGGTAGCGACAAGCAGGGAGGGTGCAAGAAGAGGAATGAATTTGGTTTTTAATCTGGGCTTTACAGCTGCAATAATTATGCTTGAGGCGTGAGGGTCAATCATCTGATCCGATCATCGATCCATCAATCATGTCACGTCAAGGAGGAATGCAGCACTAGCTTAGCTATCCTAGCTAGTCAAACAAGTCAAACCATGGCCGTCACGGAAACCTATTCAATCTCCAGTTGCCTGGCCCGAACAATACAAAACCCGGGCTCTCCGCATCTCATTCTCTGAGAGAATCAAAACTTAATCAAATCGCCCAGCCTCGTGGCACAGCTCCGGGAACGATCGAGCTGAGATGGATCGACAACCTATAGTATTTTTGTAAGCGATGGAGCTGAGCAGAGATAGATGGGGCAGATTAGTAAACAATCAGGCCCGAGAGAGAGGCTATAATATAGTGGTTTTGTACGCATTAGGTGAGGGAATTCCGTACGCGGTGGCGACTGATGGCATCTTGCGGTTGTTTCCGACAGTGGTCTCACGTACTTACCTTAAACAAAACATTCACGGTATATACTTACGTACTACCAACTCGATCATCGCCGCCTGTGTACTGTGTTATCTGTACTACACACACACACCCCGATCGAATCACACCTGCAGCATGCATCCATAGCATCAAATCACGCACACGCACCTCCCGAGAGAGATTAGTTTAAGAAGATCTGATTAACCCGCCAGGCTTGTATGTTCCGAGGACATAAATTCCAGCACGATACGACGGTTGCCGCACAGTAATTCTAGTAGTACTACGTGTTTAATTATTCTCATGTGCTTGTGAAGCTCTGGGATTTGTTTGTAAGAGAGGGAGAGAGAGAGCAACAGCAAGGTGGTCACAGGCGGAGCTGAGAGAGGAATATGGTTTCACTGTGCTGAAACCGCGGGGTCCGCCGTCCCATGAGATTCTCCCGCGGCCGTGTTGGGTTGCTTTCCTTGTGGGGAGACGCGAGACGAGATAGCCTACAGCTACAGCTACGTCGCTACTGGAGACTCTGCGTACGTCTCACAGTTTTCAGGCAGTAAAACAAGAAAATACCGATTAGCTAGTGGACGCATCTGGGGTATCTGCAATAATACGTACATGTACTTGTCAATAGTGAGCATGTTTGGAGAAAATTAGTTATCAGTTGCTACTTCAGGAATTGACCGGCGGAAAACCACTGTGGAAAGATCTTTTTTCCTTAGAGAAAATAAAAGTGGACTTGGGCTAGTTGACCTAAACTATTTTCGACACTCCCCTCCAGTTCATAAAAAAAATGAAATTTTAGACATGTCGGAAGTGTCTTTCTAAATACTTTGACCATCAATATTATTTTACATATGTATGCTGATAACTTGAAAATCATATGGATAGATTTGCCTCGGTTCGATGCAAAGGCCGGGGATTTGTTCCACTTTTCGGAAAAAAAACAAAGATTTGCATCGAGAAGTATTTTTAGGATAGTGTAATTTTGTTGCCCGTAATACCTGCATTTTTATAGAAATCATTGGTCAAATTTTATTTGTGTTATGAAAATGTGAAAAAAATGAGCGGACATCTAGACTTTTGGCTCGGGTCATGAGACATGGCATTGATAGCGAGGAGATGAGTGGTGTCGGTGATGTCGACAACAATGCGGATGTGACGACGCTAATACTTGATGACGCCAGAAGCAGCGGAGGATCTATAAAGAAAACGAGCGGGAAGGGAGGAGAACGGTGGGTGATGGTTCATGGGATATATAAAGGGGGAGAGTAAGAAGAGGGCGGCACTGTTGCGGTGATAGAATGAAAGTAGAGGTAGGTTTATATGACGAAGGGGTGGGAACGATGACACGATGCAGTCCCTCCTTGTTTCTTTTTTTGGTTGTTAGCAACAAGTTTTTCATATGTTCTATTGTAACTGTGTATCTTCTTTTGCTAATTTGCATATTCTTTGATAGAGTACACTGAAAATATCTTGTAGCTCCTGAGCTCGAGTGATCTCTTTATTTAAAATAGAATATTTATTTCTAAGTCTTCAAAAATTCTAAAAAAAATATAGATACACATACATGTCTAGTACGTATGACCAAATTTTGAACGAAATATATTTTCACGTGTGATCTGCACAAAAAAGACAATTGTTGGAATGAAAATGAGTTAGTTTTTGCCTTTTCGGGGGGTCGCGGTTGTGTGATTTTTGTGTAGCCTATGATACAAAGTATTATCTAGTAAAAACTCTGCACATATGTAGATAACATGTGTATCTATGCAGGTAATTGCTTTTTGGAAGTTTGTAAAACTTTTAAATACATAACTCATTGGAGCTGGGAGGCAAAACACATCTAGCAATTACAGAACACGGACTAGCTAGGATTCGTATTATAAAGATGGTACAGTTAAAAGAAGGAGAAAAGTCTTATATGTGTGGTCTAAAACGTATACGTGAATTGACTAGAGGATCTAGCAATTACAGAAGCTCCCAAAAGACCAAATATAAAGAAGTTGTTAGAATTAACAAACCTGAAAATATTCTCTCTTTTTTTTAACCTGAACCTGGTAAGCTTTATGTTGTCCAAACAAGATAGAAAGATATGTACAAGTTGCGTTTCTTTACATCGTATGAACTAGTCCAACCGGCCAGGTTATCCTAACAAGTGAGAGATGAAAGATACACGCGAGTACATCACTGGATAAAATTCAGAGAGAGAGAGAGAGAGAGAGAGAGAGAGAGAGAGAGAGAGAGAGAGAGAGAGCGAGCTTGGGTATTGTAGACTTGTGACCTCAGTACTGTACCGGCGTAGTACAGTAGACGCCATGGTCCCGTCCTTGTCTCTCCCTCCTGCCTTTCTCTCCCTGTGCGTGAGACGTCGACCTCATGGCTAGCTACTTATCCCGGAGTTATTCTCGGGCATTCTCCTTAGGGCTCGAATCCATGGCCGGCCAGGCAACTGGCTAAGGGAATAATGAGGGAACAGGAACCTTTGTTTCTACTTTTAGCTAGTAGAGATCGAGCTTGCAGGCCAAGACATGCAGAGACTAGAGAGGAAGCAAGCAAAGCGCTTCTCCATGGACGCACGTCACCGGCCTGGTCTGCCCAGCCTCAGGCTCAGCTGAGCTCAGGACGCGACACACGCACGCATCATAGCCTGGAAGAGAATAAAAAAACGGTCAAGCCAGCCATGATTCCTAGATCGTCCTCTACCTTGCTTCTTCCTCGACTCCGTAGTTGGCCGTGTGAATGTACCGAGTACTACTACACTCCCTGCTACTGCTGCAGTGCTGCTGCTGATGCGTATGTCTCGGCACGTCGCGTCCTTGCTAGCTACCTGCTTCTCGAACTGATGACAGCGTCGCTGTTAAGGTACAGCTTATTGCCTGAAAAGCATGCGATGAGACGATATATGCAAGAAATTAGAAAGTTTTTAGCAGTATTCTTTTAAGGAAAGAAAATCCATGGAACTGCTGCTCGTTGAATCGTTGATGATTGAAAAGAAAGAACACTGAAGAGGTTGAACAGAACGTGAGGCTGCCAGGAACTCAGATGACGGTGGCGCGCCTTCGGCTCGCTCCAGTGTTTGTTTGTAGTCGTCGTTAGGTGGTCTACGGATCTAGATGTAATTTACTTTACTTCTATTTTTACTTCTATTGTTTTTGGTACTACCTTGATGATTGATGAATAGATTGGAAGTTCCAAAAAAAAAAAGGTCTTTGCGGAATGCTTCTCAGTTAGTCGACTTCGGCACACTTCGCGTTTATGCTCCAGTAGTACTACTGATCTATTATTACTACTAACTATATGAAAGACAGGCGATTTCTCGCTCCCTCAGTGCGTGTGCACTGTAGCTAGCTACAGTAGCAATGTTCCCTAACCACAGCGTTGAACAGTACTTGATCCGAGCCGTCGCTCGGCAATCGGACGGTCCACGCAGCACAACCATGACGCTTTTGCAAGAACGCCCCTCCCGAAACCATAAATTAACCCGCAGTCCACAAAATCGCGAGGCGCCGGACCAATTCGAAATTTGCAAAAAAAACACGGACGAAATTGCAAAACTGCCCTCACACCCCCCCCCCTCCCTCCTTCTCTTCCCGTGCGACGCGGAAGTCGCCGCGCCGGCGCCGGCGCACGCCACCGCCGCTCCGCTCTTTCCTCGACGCTTCAAGCAGTCCCCGAGGTCCGCCGTCGTTCCCTCTACCTCCTCCGCAAGACATGCGTGCAGGGACGGTCGGAGTGCGGCGAATCGAGTCTTCTTCTCCGACTCCGGCCGCCGCCGCGATTTGGTCGCCGCCGGCCAACTCCGGCAACCATATGGCTCCCTCCGTCGACACTCGCCTCCCCTCGACGCTCTCCAGCGGATCCGCGTATCCTCAGCACCGCGGGCGTGCTCCCCTGCCCGAGCACGAGCTCGGCAGAGCCGCCGTGCCGAGCTGCCGGCGCCTGCCTCTGCGTCGCTGACGTCAGCTGTGACGTCACGACGGGCCCACCTGTTAACCTCTTTTTCATTTCCGTAGAGAATTTCAGAATTAATAAACCCCGTCTGTCAGTTTTTTAGTAATTACAGAAAATACTAAAATTTGTAACGGTCATATCTTTTGATCTGTAATTCAGGAAATTATGAGTAATATACCAAAATGTTCAGAAAAATATAAACTACTTATTTATGACAAATTCATGCATGATTGAACAACTTAAATTAAGACTTGCCTATAATTACTAAAATGCCACTTTTTCAATTATGGGGTTCGTTCCAAATGTTGCTTTTAGTGGTATTTGGACCCATTAAAATTATTATTCATCTTCTAGGGTTTAAAATGAACCCCCTAATTTATCATGTTATACATGTTTGTATGTGCATTGCATTATACCATGTGTTGATTATTTCCTTCCTTTCCAGTGTTGTTTTTTATTGATAACACGTGAATTCGAAGTGAATTGCAACATCACCAAAGACAAATACTTGATCATTTATTTATGTCGAATTCATGCATGATTGAACAACTTAAACTAAGATTTGCCTACAATTACTAAAATGCCACTTTCTTTAATTATGGTGTTTGTTCCAAATGTTGCTTTTAGTGGTATTTGGACCTCATTTAAATTATTATCCATTTTCTAAAGTTTAAAATGAACTCCCCAATTTATCATGTCACACATGATAAAAAAATGCAAACGCTATATCAAAATGTTCAGCAAAAATAATTATATCTAATTATGTCAAATTCATGCATGTTTAACGACGTCACAGTGAGCCCGACCTGTCGTTTCTTTCTTTTCACTGGAATTTCCAGAAAATGATAATTGCAGAAAACGAATAATGTTACAAACTCAAAAAAAATCAAATCTTTCTACCGGAAAAATATAAAAATAACTCAAACTAATCATAAAACTAAGTGCTAACTAATTAGGACAAACTACAGACATATTTAAGCATTCCAATTCAAAAAAAATTGAAAAACAAACAAATGCACACACTCCAACTATATGGACAATTGTATGGATTCGAATTTAAAAAAAAATCCCAAATATGGAATTCAACTGAATATATATGCATTTCCATTCATTACGGATTTAGATTAAAAATTAATAGAAAAAATACATCTTAAAACATTCCAATTTGCTTAAAAATTTGAGATATACTACACTATATAAACAAAACATTTCAATTTGGCCACAATTTGAAAAAAGAACCAACGCACTTGCTCCAATTATATGGACAAATATATGGAGTTGAATTTCACAAAAAAAACTCTCTAATTTTGGAATTCAGTTCAATAAATGTGATTTCGCACTCATTATGGACTTCAATTACAAATTGACTAACAAACAGAAACTTTTTTTAACATTCCAAATAGCTTAAAAATTAGACATACTCTAAAATATGTCAGATTTTTTTTTCTTCTCAGAAATAATTTCAGAAACCGTTACAATTTCCCACGTGTGAGCCTACCATATTTAATCAAATTAGAATAAATTTGTAAATGTAAACTTCTCCTTTTTAATTTCGGTACATTCAAATCTAAACAACTTTTGAATGTGCACAGCTTCAAATTTGAATTTCTCCACCACCGTATTCACAAATATAACAGATATATCAACATTACCACAAAACAAAAAAAACCTTTTACTATTTATGCCATATTACCAAAATTCAAAATTTAAAACTTCAAAATTTTCAATGGCTTTCAAATCTGAGCATTTGAAAAACCAAAAAAAAACATACGAATAGCTTCCCAATTTCACTAATTCTTGAAATTCAAACAAAGTATAAATCAATATCTCTGAATATATCCGTTGGAAAAAAACAAGAAATAAATGAAAACAATCAAAAAAATACATGCAAAATACTTATGCTAAGATTTTTTTTTGGAATATTCAATTTTTGTCACCATTTGGTTGTAATTCAATTGCATTTTTCCTAATTTCAATTAAATATTGACGCCGAAATACAAACACGATCGACCATTTCAAGCTACTAGATATTTGAATATTCTACAAAATATATCAAAAAATGCTCAAAAAAAATGCTCACTATTCATTACAAAATAAAAAACATGTTTGCAAATTCCAATTTGGCCAACATGTGAGCGAATATTCCGATGTTCAATAAAATATATGGAAAATGCTAAAAAAAAGCTACATACTCATAGCAAATTACACATATTTTTTAACATTCCAATTTGGACAATATTTCGACACCATACAGCTAAACTTTCCCAAAAATATGGAATTAAATTCAAATGGATTTTTCTAATTTCAATTAAATATTGACGTCCAAATACAAACATGCTTGAACATTTCAAGCCACTAAATATTTGAATATTCTCCACAACATATCGAAAATGCTCACAAAAAAAAATGTTGCCTATTCATAACAAAATAAAAACATGCTTGAACATTCCAATTTGGCCAACATTTTGGCGAACAAAAAATTTATATATTGTAAAAAAAAAACTCAGCCGCCACGCCAAATTCAACTAGTATATATATACGTATCTTCAGATTCAGCGCCATCTACCGAATTCGTAGTTCCTCTCTGATTTGACAAGCAGCAAAGATATTGTTGTGATCGATCAGTAAGCCGCTGTCAAAGCGGACTTGTCGTCGCAGCTCCGGAAGCTGGGCAAGACCCGTTTCTGAACCGCCGTCCACCACATGACATGACAGTAGAGTAGTACAGAACTGGGAAACATTCACTCTTACGACGTTGCAAGCTCGTGTGGAAAATTGTGCGACCCAGAGACCAAACGGGAAATAAGGCATTATTATCATATGGATCATCTCGTGAGAAGTTTTCCATATATAATTCGCGTCCCTGAAAACGACCTCGCAGCGATCCCGTCACAGGAACAGCGGATCAAGGGTCCACGGGGGCACGACAGGATGGTTAGAACGATGAGTTTGTTTATTCCCTTGGGCCAGCTAGCTGGGGCACGCTGCAGGCAGGGTACCGCCAATCCACGGAATGTAGTGGTTGGCTGGGTCTCTCTCCTTTTTCTCTGGTTAATTAACAAGGAAGATTATGTTGTGTAGACATAATCGTCCTTGTTAATTAACAAGAAAGTACCACTGATAAGTGAGGATCAGTTGTGTAGACATGAGATCAGCGATAGTTACGTTACGTGCAGAAATTAACGAAAGCACCACTGATAAGTGAGGATCGGTTGTGTAGACATGAGAATGAGAATGAGAGCAGCGATAGCTACATGCAGAAGTTAATGACGTTTAAATGGACTGGTAGTTCACTACAGTTCGATACACATTCCTCTAAAACAGTAAGGGCATCTTTGATTCACGGGAATTTCGAAATGCAGGAACAGGTTAAATACAAGATTGGAATGGCAAGCCCAATTAAATCTTATAGAATTACCAAACCGCAAGAATCTGAATTAGTGAGTGCTTTCTGCCATCGAAAAAAAATTGTAAAAGGGGAATGAAGTGAATGCTACATTTCCTACGGAACGTTGTACACAAATTTCATAGGAAAAAAATCTTATATGATCTAATCCTACAAATGAAACCTTCTCCGCCTCAACTCCTTCATTGCCCGCGAGTCGCCTGCGAGCTGGTTTGACTCCGACAACGACGTCCTCACCAACACCTCCGGCGAGGACTTCGCGACCGGCATGGAGAGGGAGAAGGTTCGCTACGAGGCGGCGGAGCTGGCTCGTCGCGCAAGATCAGAACAAGGCCGCGTGCAACCTCCTCCGCCGCAACCTCAACAAGAGGCGGAGAAGGTTGATGGTGATGATGACGGCTTCGAGGACTGGCCGTCGACGCCAGAGTGGGATCCCGGCCACATGCAGCTCGCCATTGAGGCAGACATAGCCGCCTCCACCGCCTCCCAGCCTCCTGCGCCGCCAGCGGTGACCACCGGCTACCTCTACCGCATCTGCTCCCGCTGCCGTCGGGGTCCTGTGCTCGCCGCCGCAAGGGCCGGCTCTTGCCCCAACTGCCGGTGCCCGGCGTGCCACCCTACTTACTAGATATAGATCTATTTAGGTCAAGATTTTAAATTTGAACGAATTATGTTTGTTTTCAACGAATTTCAATGAAATGTATGCAGTTTCGTATCAAAAAAATTGTATTTGAATAATATTTGGGCCCCGCGAGTGGGGAGCAACGGCGCCCAAATGCAAAAGGCCGTCCGGACTACGCCCAAACGGCCTGTCCAGGAGGCCTTTGGGCGGCCATTCGGGCGCCGCGACCGGAGATGCTCTAAAAAAATGTGCACAATACTAGGATTATAGTTACACACAGCATTGCTGCCAAATGACATGCCGGAACCAAGAAACAACAGGTGCCTGCAAAATTACCGCCAGCGCCTAGCAAGCTCAACAGCATGCACAGCACTCCCGGAGGCACATGCATGCCGATGCGCGAGGCAACAGTGGAGCTTTCACAGGCTCGCGCGGATCGTGGCACAGTACGTTAACGAGGGCAGGACAAGTCGAAAGCAGATCCATCATCAGATTGGGCGCAGTGCAGTGCAGAGACATGCTGGCACTGCCACGGCAAGTCACATGTGTGTCGAAGTAGACACACCACGCACGAGACCCGATCGAGCAGCCTATCCTTGGCTACCGACACTACGGGAAACCGTCAAAACGCCGACGGCCGTCCTGTACGCCGACGGCCAAATGTTGGGGCCGTCGGCGTACAGCACGGGCTAGGGCAGACGACGAACAGGCCGTCGGCGTACGAAGCGCCGTCGGCGTAGAATTACATCCCCGGCGGCTGCCGTCGGCGTTCTAAATCCCGTCGGCGTACAAAAGGCGACATAACGGAACCGTCCAGCGTCGTTGATACGCCGACGGCTGCCGTCGGCGTTTAGTTGTTTTTTTTAATTTATTTTCGTATATAATATTCATTTATTTATTTCTCTACATAATATTTAATGTAGTTGTAATTTATATATATATTGGACCTATAATTGCCCTCCCAATTTCAGTATCCCACCCCCGTAAAATAACGGTTTGAGTTTTCCGGAACCCAACCCTACAACATATACATGTAAAACAAATAAAAACTTTTCCTGGCTCACTAGAGAGAAAGTGAAGCCGGTGATGTCGGTCACACCTAGGAGTAGATTCTTGCACAGGTACAACAGACAACACACTTGTATACATATGGTATGTCACAACCTAGGTTTGTGTGGGGTTCCGACGCTCCGGGGCCCCGCTTCGGTGAAACCCTGAATCCGCTGGAAAAACCCTAACGTTTCCGTCTACCCCCATAGACGTGCGTCGAAACGGGGTAGCCCAGTGGACTTTTTTACTTGGTTGTGTTATGTTAGGCTATAGGAACATGAGAAACCAAAGTCTACCCCAAATCGACACACGATTCCATCCGGTTCGCCCGAAAGGGGAGTTTTCACCTCTAAGTGCAGAAACTAACTAGAGAGAGTGAAGCCGGTGATGTCGGTCACACCTAGGAGTAGATTCTTGCACATTTACAACACACAACACACTTGTATACATATGGTATGTCACAAGCTAGGTTTGGGTGGGGTTCCGACGCTCCGGGGCCTCGCTTCGGTGAAACCCTGAATCCGCTGGAAAAACCCTAACGTTTCCGTCTACCCCCATAGACGTGCGTCGAAACGGGGTAGCCCAGTGGACTTTTTTGCTTGGTTGTGTTATGTTAGGCCATAGGAACATGAGAAACCAAAGTCTACCCCAAATCGACACACGATTCCATCCGGTTCGCCCGAAAGGGGAGTTTTCACCTCTAAGTGCAGAAACTCACTAGAGAGAGTGAAGCCGGTGATGTCGGTCACACCTAGGAGTAGATTCTTGCACATTTACAACACACAACACACTTGTATACATATGGTATGTCACAAGCTAGGTTTGGGTGGGGTTCCGACGCTCCGGGGCCCCGCTTCGATGAAACCCTGAATCCGTTGGAAAAACCCTAACGTTTCCATCTACCCCCATAGACGTGCGTCGAAACGGGGTAGCCCAGTGGACTTTTTTGCTTGGTTGTGTTATGTTAGGCCATAGGAACATGAGAAACCAAAGTCTACCCCAAATCGACACACGATTCCATCCGGTTCGCCCGAACGGGGAGTTTTCACCTCTAAGTGCAGAAACTAACTAGAGAGAGTGAAGCCGGTGATGTCGGTCACACCTAGGAGTAGATTCTTGCACATTTACAACACACAACACACTTGTATACATATGGTATGTCACAAGCTAGGTTTGGGTGGGGTTCCGACGCTCCGGGGCCCCGCTTCGGTGAAACCCTGAATCCGCTGGAAAAACCCTAACGTTTCCGTCTACCCCCAATGACGTGCGTCGAAACGGGGTAGCCCAGTGGACTTTTTTGCTTGGTTGTGTTATGTTAGGCCATAGGAACATGAGAAACCAAAGTCTACCCCAAATCGACACACGATTCCATCCGGTTCGACCGAAAGGGGAGTTTTCACCTCTAAGTGCAGAAACTAACTAGAGAGAGTGAAGCCGGTGATGTCGGTCACACCTAGGAGTAGATTCTTGCACATTTACAACACACAACACACTTGTATACATATGGTATGTCACAAGCTAGGTTTTGGTGGTGTTCCGACGCTCCGGGGCCCCGCTTCGGTGAAACCCTGAATCCGCTGGAAAAACCCTAACGTTTCCGTCTACCCCCATAGACGTGCGTCGAAACGGGGTAGCCCAGTGGACTTTTTTGCTTGGTTGTGTTATGTTAGGCCATAGGAACATGAGAAACCAAAGTCTACCCCAAATCGACACACGATTCCATCCGGTTCGCCCGAAAGGGGAGTTTTCACCTCTAAGTGCAGAAACTCACTAGAGAGAAAGTTATGCCGGTGATGTCGGTCACACGTAGGAGTAGATTCTTGCACATTTACAACAGACAACACACTTGTATACATATGGTATGTCACAAGCTAGGTTTGGGTGGGGTTCCGACGCTCCGGGGCCCCGCTTCGGTGAAACCCTGAATCCGCTGGAAAAACCCTAACGTTTCCGTCTACCCCCATAGACGTGCGTCGAAACGGGGTAGCCCAGTGGACTTTTTTGCTTGGTTGTGTTATGTTAGGCCATAGGAACATGAGAAACCAAAGTCTACCCCAAATCGACACACGATTCCATCCGGTTCGCCCGAAAGGGGAGTTTTCACCTCTAAGTGCATAAACTAACTAGAGAGAGTGAAGCCGGTGATGTCGGCCCCGCTTCGGTGAAACCCTGAATCCGCTGGAAAAACACTTGCACAGGATTATTCCTTTCCTCAATTGCATCATTGTGCCCATCAATGCGTGCCATATAACTTCCCTGATATGTGTCGCATAAAACAGGGCGGTTATTCACAGGGCGGTTATCCGACACATTAGCCTCTTTATCTAATCCACAACTAGCTTGTTCCTTGACAGGGAAGTTAACCTCTTTGGCTTCATCTGATGGAGTAACCTCTCTTGCATAACCTGTTGTCCTCTCTCTACTAAATTAGGGAATATATTGAGTAAAAAAAAGAGGATACGCCGACGGCATTGCCGTCGGCGTAGTATTATCCACTTAACCCACCCACCACTACGCCGACGGCTGCCGTCGGCGTAGGTTTACCTTATCCATTTTTTAGGTCGCACCCGCACCCGCACCTAGCCAGCCACCCATTTTCTCCATCGCACCCATCCTCTCGCCGCCGCCATCCCCAGTGCGTCGTCCTCCTCCGCCGGCCGCGCCCGCCACGCCGCCCATCTCCCCTCCCTAGGATCCGCCGCTCCCCTCCCCAGCTCGCGGCCGTGCTCCCCCTCCCCAGGATCCGCCGCGGCCGTGTCCCCTCCCCAGCTCGCGGCCGTGTCCCACGCCGGACGCATCGAGCTCGGTGGCGACCTCCTCCACGCCAGCCGCGCCTCACGCCCCCACCTCGCACCTCCTCCACGCCGGACGCATCGAGCTCGGCGGCGACCTCCACGCCGGCCACACCTCACGCCCCCACCCCGCACCTCCTCCACGCCGGACGGCCAGCTCGCGGTCCTCCACCGGCCCCTACGCACTGCTCCCCCTCCCCAGCGCCGCGGCCTGTGCAACCGCAGGTGAGACAGTGGCATGTCAGCACGATGTAGAGGTGATGGGAGCAAGTTAGTATTTTGGAGCAAATTAGTATGGTAGAGCATGTTAGCATAATTTTGAGGTGAGAGCAAATGTTGCTAGTTAGATGTTCATCATTTTATTTCGTTTGCATGGCATTAGTTGTAGTTGATTCAGTTCTAGCTAAATGTATAGTCGGCAACATGGGCAAATTCATTTTAGTTCTAGCTAAATGTGTAGTTGATTTAGTTCTTTGTGTTCTTTTTTTTTATCTATGCTTCCTTGACTAACCCTGTATCAAATGCTTTTACTTAACTAAGTATCATGTCGGAGCCGGAGCGAAAGTTTCGTGGTGTTCACCGGAGACCCACGAAGATCCCGACTTGGGCAGCTCAGATCACAGTGGATCACAGGAAGATCCAGCTTGGTACTTTCAGGTGCCCGTGGCAGGCGGCCCGCGCCTACGACTGCGCGGCGGTCCAGCACTTTGGGGCGAGAGCGATCCTCAACTTTGAGGATGAGCGGAGCGCGGCGCACATGTTAGCGCCAGATGGCATGAGGATCGCGACGAAGGCCGAGGAGAGGGAGCACCGGCAGGCAGAGAGGCTGCTCAGGGCGCGCCACCAGCGCGAGGATGACCCCTTGGTCAAGGATCTCCTCCTTGATCCCCAGGTGATGGCGGTCCAGTACCAGGTCTTGAGCGAGAGCCGGCAGCAGCGCGGGCAGGGCGAGGCCGGCCCCTCCGGCACGCAGCAGCAGGGCGAGGACTCTAGCAGCAGCCTGTCCTCTTGTTGGGGCCGCTTGGACGACGTCACTGACACCGGCGCGAGTCGAGTTTAGGATGTCTATCATCCTACCTGTCGTACTACTAGACTTATCTTGCTACCTGTTGTACTGCTAGACTTATCATACATGCTACCTATGTATTATTGTGCTACTTGTCTATATGTGTTATGTTAAGCTAATATGGTTACATCGTTCTATGGTTTATTCTGTTTTATGTTTAATTATTAGGTAAAATGGAGGGATATTTGCTTATATATTTCGATTGTTTGTACTTTTCAGATGACGTAGCTTCCTCTCGGCCTTCTCCGGCCACCGATCACGCTTCGAGGGTATAAATCTTTCGCCTCTCTTGCTGCATAGGTTTATTTTGGTCTAGATCACCAAGTCAGTCGCGTAACCCGAGTCAGATCCCATCCGGAAGGGTTACAAATTTATAAATATGCAGGATTGTCCATCTTTGCATATTTATAACCGTAACACTTCCGGGTTGTCCTGTTGGACAGTCCGAGTACGTGTAGATCGGGTCGTGTTCCACGTTCTACCCCTTCCTGAGACGGAATTTCGGCAGCACCTCCCTGTTGTTCTTCGGATGCACACCCTCTCGGCTTGACAAGCTCGAGACGTGTATTCTGAAGAACAGCGGGGAGGTGCTGCCGAAATTCCGTCTCGGGTCGGGGTAGAACATGGGACACGACTCGATCTACACGTACTCGGGCGGGATAGGCCCCTACCTATTAGAAGTGTATGTGAACCCTTGCATGTTGTAAAAGATAAAATTTGGCCGTAATAAAATGGTGACATTGCATGCAAGAAAATAAAAATATGATGCATTTAATTTCATGTTATTATTATTTGGCTCACAGTAAAGCAGCAGAGGATGGCAGATAATGGGTGGATGTACAGTGGCCGAACTAGTTTGGTTGACAAAACAGATGAGTGGGTATGGAAGACGCATTTGTTAGTGAAGGAGTTAGCGCGTAAGGGTTCAGAGTCAGGCGCTCGTGGACAGTGCCCTTGCCCTCGTTGCAAGTTTCGTACACGTCAGGGAAAGGATGATATGATTAAACACCTCTTCTCTCGTGGGTATATGCCGAACTTCGTGACGACAGTCAACTTTGATGAGTACGAGCGCGAGAGTGGCAGGGTGATGCGGCAGCGGATCAATGGCAATGAAGATGATGGGATTAGAAACTGGCTAGATGATCTCCGTGCTGGCGACATGCCAGATTCGCCACCATCACAGGAGGAACCGGAGGAACCTCCAGAACCGGAGGAACCGCGTGAACCGGAGGACCCAGAGCCAACCGCGAAGGCCTTCTTTGCTATGATGGCCTCGTCTCAGAGGCCTCTGTACGAGGGTGCAAAAGTTTCTCAGCTCGATGCCATCTCGCAAGCACTAGCCAACAAGCTCCAGTATGGCAGCACCCGTTCATGCTTTGAAGCGCATCTGCAAACAACTGGTAACCTGTTGCCTGAAGGGCATTGTCTGCCTCAAAGCATGTACGAAACGAAGAAAATCCTGCGAGATCTCAGCATGGATTATCAGAAGATAGATTGTTGTCCAAAAGGATGCCTTTTGTTTTGGAAACAGTTTGCCAATGACAAGTACTGTATCTTGTGTAAGGCCTCTAGGTATCATGTGGTAAAAGGACCCGATGGTACGAAGACGCAGTCAAATGTCGCCATTAAGATTCTTCGTTACCTCCCATTCATACAAAGAATCAAGCGGCTTTACATGAACAAAGAGACTGCCACACAGATGCAATGGCACAAAACGGGGAAGAGATACAAGGATGAGCACGACCGGGAATTGATGGGACATCCATCTGATGGTACGGCATGGAAGAACTTTGATGCGAACCACCCCGATGAGGCAGCAGATGCTCGAAACGTGAGAATCGCGATAGCAACCGATGGATTCAATCCATATGGTTTGTCGACTACCGCGTACAGCTGCTGGCCCGTGTTTGTTATTCCGCTCAATCTCCCTCCTGGAGCCCTAATGCAAAAGAAGACCATGTTCCTCTCGCTGATCATTCCAGGTCCTGAATATCCGGGGAAGAATTTAAGTATGTACATGCAGCCAATTGTGGATGATCTGAACCACTCTTGGCACCACGGGACGTTGACATATGATCGTGCATCGAAGACAAACTTCTTGATGAAAGTTTGGTATCACAATTCCATGCATGACATGCCCGGGTACGCCCTATTCTGCGGATGGTGTACAGCTGGTAAGTGGCCATGCCCAGTGTGCAGGAACCGACTTGAGTTCATGTGGCTAACGGCGGGACGGAAGTATTCCGCGTTTGACACACATCGAAAGTTCCTCAAAAGAGGGCATCCGTTTAGAGAAGACAAAAAGAACTTCAAGAAGGGCAGAGTTGAGCGTGAAGAAAAAGCGATACCAACTTTCGATGGTGCAGCTGTTGACGCCGAGCTAAGTGCTCTCGTGCCTGCTGGGAGAAAAGGCCCACGATATGTGGGATATGGTGTGTCGCACAACTGGACTCACGTGGCAGGCTTGACGCAACTCGAATATTACAAGGACCTCGAACTTCCCCATAGCATCGATGTGATGCACACCGAAAAGAATGTTGGAGAGTCCCTCTTTCACACAATCCTGAACATTACCCCGAAGTCGAAGGATAATGTTAAGGCTAGAGTTGATGTTAAGAAGCTCTGTGATAGGGAGAGAATGCACATGAAGCCTCCTGAAGGCCGTCAAAAGAACTGGTTCAAGCCGCATGCTGACTTCTGCCTTAATAGTATGCAAAGGTCTGAGGCATTCCATTGGCTCAAATTCGTCGTGATGTTCCCTGATGGCTATTGTTCGAATATAAGTAAGGGAGTCAATATACAAACGGCAAAAGTCACCGGGCTCAAGAGTCACGACTATCATATATGGATTGAGCGGCTGCTACCGGTGATGGTTCGAGGGTATCTCCCCGACCGTGTCTGGCGAGTGCTCGCGGAGTTGAGCCATTTCTTCCGCACGCTCTGTGCTAAGCAAGTATGTCCCCTGATTATTCAGAAGCTGCATGAACTAGTGCCGGAGTTGCTGTGCAACTTAGAGACGATATTTCCGCCAGGCTTCTTCACTCCGATGGCACATCTTGTTGTGCATCTTGCGAATGAGGTACTCTTGGGTGGACCGGTGCAGTTTCGTTGGCAGTTTTGTATTGAGAGAGAGTTTAAGTATATTCGAACCAAATGTGGAAACAAAAATAAGATTGAGTCATCCATAGCCGAGGCAACTATCCTTCAGGAGATGGCAGACGCCAGGCTAACGTACTACCCCGATGATGTTCCCACTATGCATAACCAGGCCTCTCGGTACAATGTCGACGAGCCCAAGCGAGACCCCAAGCTCGTCCTCTTCCAGTGTCCCGGTGGCAAGAGCGGTGGCCAACAAGGTATAACTTGACCAATGATGAGCTGGAGTGCATAATGCTCTATGTGCTTATGAACATGAAGGAAGTGACCCACGACGAGCAGGGAGAAGAGGGCAGTTTCCTTAGGTAAAATGGGGAACAAATTACTTTGCAACTACTATCATGATTTCGTTCTAATACGTATTTTCTCCTTTTAGTCAATTCACGGATGAAATGTGGTCGGGAACATCAGATGGACCCAATGAAGCCGCGTTGGACACTCTTTTGAAAGAGCCTGCCCCCGGAAAGAAAAAATTCACGGTTTGGTTCAGGGAAAAGGTAATTTCAAACCTGTCCCTTCTACCTTGCAATTCGTGTATTATCCCTCTTACTAATGCACAAAACAATTTGTACTTGTAGGGAGCTGATCCCAACGTTGTGATGTCAGATGAGTTGAGATGTGTCTCCCAAGGTTGTAACCGTAGAGTCGAGAAGTATGAGAAGTATGATGTGAATGGGTACCGCTTCCATACAGAGCATCACCAGAACAGTCGGCCTAATGCAAAGACTATAAATACCGGGGTCTTCACCAAAGGAGCCGGTAATTATGATTACTACGGAAGGTTACAGAACGTATATGAGCTGACGTTCAATAACACGAACATATCACTCAAGCTTGTTGTGTTCAAATGCCACTGGTTCGACCCTGAGCATGGAACCAAAAGTACCCCTTCCATTGGGTTAGTTGAAGTTAAGCCTTCAACCACCTACAATGGATCCGATGTCTTTGTTGTGGCTCACCAAGCCTTTCAAGTTTATTATTTGCCCTACCCATGCAAGAAAGAGGGACTCATTGGTTGGGAAGTCGTGTTCCATGTATCGCCACGTGGTAAGCTACCCATGCCCTCCGAAGACGATTACAACAACATTGACCCTAAAACATACGAGGGGATTTTCTATCAAGAGGAACAAACCTTTGGGGACTTTGGCATACAAGGTCTTGAGGACCGCGAGGACAATGCACAAACAGGTGGTGACGTAGTGGTGAATCTAAAGGATATAGATATGCTCAACAAGTTACAGAGTGATAGTGATGACGATGATGAGCCTCCACCGTGCGAGGAGGTTCCAATATACAACACTCGTGATAGTGATGTTGATAGTGATGATAGTGATGATGACAACCCAGGACTTAACTATGAGAGTGATGATTAGGGGTGAGGGTCTTTTATGTCCTTTTGCGTACTATTTACTTTTCAACATGCTTCTTCTTAATTGCATTACGTCTTTATTCTTATTTACTACATTTTTCAACATGCTTACAAGTTTATCCTTTCTCAATGCAGGTGATTGACCAAGATGAGCCAAGGCAAGGAATCATCGGCCTCGGGCTCTCGGGAGGTGTAGGATGTGTTCGGGTGTAGCGTGTGTGAATTCGAACTTGTTTGGAGTTTGTATGAATGCTTGGATGAATTTGAATCATGTTTGTGTCATTTGGATATGTATGTGATGTTTTATTTGATGTTTCTGTGATGTTTTATAATTTGTGCAATTTTAATTGTATTTAAAATGCGCCAGAAACCAGCAGCAAAAAATTTCAGAAACTGAAAATATGGTCAAGTCTACGCCGACGGCATTGCCGTCGGCGTAGTATGCTGCGGGGACGCACAGGATGGCGCCACGTCGACGCTGGAGGACCATATGGTAACCTATACGCCGACGGCAATGCCGTCGGCGTAACACTCCTCCCAGACGCACCAGATCAGCACACGTGGCAGACTAGGCCGACGGCACTGCCGTCGGCGTATAGGTGGAGCATACGGAGACAGTCAACGTTCCTTTTGTGGGTCCCACTTCAGATACGCCGACGGCGACGGATACGCCGACGGCATTGTTCGTACGCCGACAGCGTCCTACGCCGACGACGATACACCGACGGCGATCGTTGCTACGCCGACGGCGGACTGCCGTCGGCGTTTTGACTGTTTCCCGTAGTGCGATCTCTGGCGCCTCATCGCCATGCACAGCACCACTCCCGCTTGGCCATGGACCATCGTCTCTATCATGCTCATGCATGCATCGGCCATGGTGGGTACCGGCCGGCATGCCGGGGGGGCGTCGTCGCGTTGCACACGTACGCGGCGGACCCGCGCACTCCAGCGTATTGGCAATTGATGGCTGTCCCCTCCGGCCGCGCGCACTACGTGACGCACAAACCTCCGCCGGTCGCACGTATATCACGGAAGAAAAGGTCCATTTCAAACCTTTCAACTCGTAGAAACAACCTTAAACTTCCGGTCGTTCACAAATTGAAATTGTGAATCCCAGTCTAAATTGAAGCCTAGGCATGTTGGGTGCACCGGTGATGCGACGATCCTCACCGTGATTGCAGACTACTCTCACTCACTCACATGTGGACTAGGCCCTTTTTAAGACACTTCTTCCTCAATCTTCCTCCTCCCTACCCTCACTCTATGTACTCTGTCCCAGGGCCCCGCTCACCTAGGGTGTCGGCCGAAGCATAGGAGGTCGTCGATCCATCCATGGCTTGCGCGTGAGCCAAAGTTGGAGGGCGAGAGCACATGGACAACTTGACCGACGGCAGGTAGAGGCACAAAAGCACGAGACCACGGGCGGGAGAGCCACCCATGAGTTTTGCGAGGATTGGTCGAGGGAGGCCGGGGACAGGGGAGCCCTGAGGGCAACCTCGACCAAAAAGTACAGTTGTATGTCGAGCTATTGGAGGTCATCCGTCACTCGCGTAGCATCGAGGACGAGGAACTCTGCAGGCGTTGCAGTGTTAGGAGATGCAGCCGGACATGCCCGAGGCACCGGAGCTAGCCTTGTCCGGATTCATCTTCAACCCAGAGCACCTCATATCGTACTCCCGAGCGAGGGTGGACGACGGCAGGGAGGATGGGCATTGTCACGGTACCAGGAGGCGGTGTGCGTTGAGTAGCTAGTTGTCCTGGTGACGAGAGAGGTTAGAGGTAGAAGATAAATGTGACAAGTATGCCAATGTAGTGGGATTCACAAGTTTAGGGTTCGATTTTTCTAACCTCTAGAAATCTAAGGTTTTTTTATTTTAGATTAGAAATTCAAGGTTTAAATGGACTTTTTCCAGTGTAAAAAAAAACTCATGGTAACGTCGGCCTCGCATGAGGCCAAGGCCAACCGAGGGCGGCGCTGTTGGGTTCCGCACCTGACGGGTCGCGGAATAGTTCCCGGGGTACTGCCGCTCACATTTCTAGCTGAGGCACGGTACGTTCTCTCGTGAGCGCGCATCGGCCCACCGGCTGGTGGTACCACCGCGCCGGGCCGGCTGGTCGGAGAGCGTACGTACTTGGGAGGAACAGGTACCGGACGGCCGCAAGACGCTCAGATTTGCATGGCTAGCTGTTTGGCGCTGTACACGCGGGGTAAAATCTGAGTCGCGTAGTGTAAACCTGCAGTAACTGTTCTACCTGTTTGTGTACCTGTTCACGCCGTTGGATCGAAAGCATGTTCTATGGACAGGACAGCGGACACTGATATGGTGGCCGACTTGCCGTTTTGGAGGAACTCGTGCAATAAATCATGCATATATGTTCGTCACCTTCGCGTGTTAACTCAAGATACAAACAGTGTGTAAGATCTTGTGAGTTGTGATGATTACACCTCGGATGCCAAGCATGAGTGCGAGGCAATAACTAATCCGGTCGGCGCCGCTCTCTGCCAAGATGATCACATGCGATGCAAGCGAG
This sequence comes from Poa pratensis, assembly GCA_947311845.1. Classification (NCBI taxonomy): domain Eukaryota; kingdom Viridiplantae; phylum Streptophyta; class Magnoliopsida; order Poales; family Poaceae; genus Poa; species Poa pratensis. The sequence continues at coordinate 130,812,036 of CAMZMU010000052.1, read as the reverse complement.
GGGAGATCTATCAGGGCAAGATGCATATTAGCTACCCCGTGCAGCTTGGTTAAAATAGCGTCGATGTACTACGTACCAACAAACCTATCGCTACTACTACGTTGATCGATGAGCCCTAGATCGAGCGCATGCAGGAGATGGTAGTAGACCCTGATTGCATGTACACACGCATGATCGAAGAGGATGGGACGTCCTTCTCGCCGGACCTGTTGGCGGTGCGCGTCCTCCGACAGCCCCAACGCACTGCAGCTCGCCGCCCCCACCATCTTCCCGCTCTGTTGCCTTGTGAGCGCTCGCTGTTGCAGGCCCAGTCATTGTCCATGATTCTGCCGGTTGTGTTCCCTTCTCCATGTTTTGTTTCGACTTGAACCATGCATGATGCAGTTAAAGGCGCGCGCGAGCGCGTAATGATGGTGAGACGCAAAGCTGCAGAAATGATGAGACGGAAAAGACGATGAGAAGCGTCGTCACCCTCGATCTCCTTTCGCCTCCCGTGACTGGATGGTCCTTCCAGAGCTTCAGAGCTCCACGACCACGAATCCAGTACTCTTCTTCTCTCTTTCCGGTGACGGTGCCTACAGGAGGCGAGCATACCGAGAGAGCCGCTGCACACTGTCGTCGTCTCCATGGCGGCAGTGCCGGCCATCTGACTTGTGTCAACCACGGCGCTTATGCCGAAACCGAACCAGCAGCTTCAAAAGCATATGCCTGGCGTTTTATCGCGCCGTGCATGCCATGCCATGACAGGGTCAGCCGCAAGCAATAGATCCGTCGATCGAGGGCTTACGTGCTTGTCCATACCCTCTTGGAGCCATTCTTTTGTCACGTAGATATGCAGCAGCTTAGCAAGCAGATCGCAGGAATGGGACACCGTGTGTTGCGGTTGGACGTGTGTGCATACATGGCGTTGCATGATTTTGTCTTTCTGAAACCCAAAAAGGTTGGGGCTTTTGTATGATATACGTTGAAGAGAAAGCTGACAGGCTTTCGTATTCTGAACTTCTTCACTTTGGGCTAAGTACCACGGCCATTTGTGGCATGTATATATAGCAGGATAAGAGTGGCGCACAGTGGAATGCGTACTACCTAGACAGTAACAAATTATGCACACTATATGAAAACGGTCTAAATTAAAACTGAACTGTTGTGCACAGCACACTTGGCCGGGTAGAGAAGTCGATTTTGAACTCTGGACTATTGTCCTTTCTCTGAATTGAACCCTAAATACTAAACGGACTAACGACTATCATATTGGGTGAGGCACTTGGTTGCTTTATAGCATTTTATACACCCGTGAATTGTTTCATACTCCCTATGTTCCAAGATGGATTACATTGTGGAACAGAGGTAGTATTATTTTGAGAAATCTGCAATATGAAACCACCTTCTAAACCTAAACCCCGTCTAAACCTCAACTTTATTATGTTTGGGGATTTTGCATCTTTGAAGTTTCAGAACAAGGCTGGAGAAGAACGTGAACACGGAGAATGTTACGAACTAGGAACCTAGAAAAAATTAACAAAAAAATGCGATAATTTATCTTCTCTTAAAAGCTGATAAAGTTGTCTATCCCTTGTTATTGTTGGACGTCACAAAAAGAATCGTAGTCTTTTGAATTTTGCACTTCAATAAATTCCTAGCATTTCCTACTTCTCTAGAAATTTGTTTGCACCTTTTGAAGGGTCAAAGTAAAACGGTCTTGGGATGTCGTGAAAAAAAAAACGAATTTATTGGCACCAAAATTTAGAATTTATTGGAGCCAACAAGAATTAAATAAAGATATTTGTTTGCTTGAAAAAAGATAGAGAACTCTCTCTTATTATATTTGCATACAACGTGGACAATCATATACTATTGTAGATGGAATCATGCATTTTGTAAATCCGTTAGCAGTTTCTACATATATCGATTTTGTTGCATCCTTTAAAATACAAAAAAAGGAAAAACAAAAACACTATCTAAAAATCTAAACCTGGGCCAGGGGCCAAGTTTAATAGTTTTGGAGAGTTCCGGATTTAATATGAACAATTTCATAGTTCAGGGTTTAAAATGAATTTTCTATAAAAAAACTTAACAGCAGGAGCCGCAAAAACGAAATTTCCGACGACGACTGTCTGTTGTCATCCCTGTCATAGAGAAGTCAATCCGGCATTATCTACAACTAGATATTTTCATACCCACGATAAGTTGCGAGGGAATGAAAGTGAGAAGTGCACAAGCGTCTGACCCAAGTCCAAGACAAAACATTATTTAGCACCTTGTGACGCCGGCTGTCCCAATCAGCGGGTATATTTTCCATTTCCCTCGCCTGCAGGGTACACTCGCATAGAACATGAAAATTATTGGCGGCGAAGCATTTCAAGATGTGATCGATTGGGAGAATAGAATTTTCTCTCACGAGCTATTGCTCCGCCTTGGCACCTTGTGACGCCTCCTGAGTTGACGGAGCCAACGGGCGAATTGTTGTTCGTCACACATTTATTTCTCAAAGGCTACACGAAGTGGCACAGCAAGATCAGCCAAACGTACGATGAAATCCGACAATGGGAGGAATGTCGAAGGCTACATGCATATACCATAAGACTAGCCATAGTGGGGAGTATCATATACTAGTATCATGCATATGATACTAGTCTATGTTACTACTTTCACTATGGGTAGTAACATATTTATGGTATCATATTGTATTGCATTAATTAGGTTGTAGACTCATCTTTTCTTGGAACGCGTTATGTTACAGTATCTACCTATGATATCATCATCATCTCTTTCATCATTAAATGTAGTGTCACGTCATCTTTTTGCCTACGTGGCATGCATGATACTTGCTATGATACCACCAATATGGCTAGTCTAACTCGTACAGTCCTACTCTATTTTCTGGCAACATAGTCCAAGGCTGCATTGATTGGCGCTTACTACTCTCTGCGTTGACAAGATCATTCTGCGGGGAGTTTCTTTCTTTCGAAAAGCAGAAGTAGGGATAAAAAGGTTGATTGAGACAAACCCACCAACAGCGACGTGCATGGACGCTATGCATCGCTTTTTTTCTATAGATAAAGAAACTACTGATTTCTTGTTGCCACATCAAGATGATGATGCAACTAACAGGTAAGCTGAAACTGCCGAAGTGATAAAATCACGTAATCACGTGCGACTGCAAAGGCATTATAGGTGTCGCCGACGAGCGAGGCCGGCCGGAGAGGGGAGGCCGGGAAGGCATGGCATGGGCAGGTCCAGATTCCAGAAGGCAGGCGTGCATCATGGCTATCTCCGGGCCCTCCGTACGTATGAGATCGATAAAAACGCCGGGACAAAAGAGAAGAGGGTTCACGGGACGCCTCCAACTCGATCTCCTCCATTCCATATGCCACCCGGCCCTCCCTCGTGCGCCGCTCGACGGCGCGCCCACAAACACAACTAGCGCAAAGATTCCCTCGGTGTGATATGGCAACATGGGCATGACAAGGAGAAGGACCGGGGCATTTCACTACTCAAACTCGATCTGGTCCCCGTGGCTGGAATGCAATCTATATATTAATTAACATGTGCATTTGTCCATCTTCATTTTATTAAAATTTCAAAACGAGGGACAGCTCGATTTCACCTTATTTTGCCCAGGCTCATAGCATCCCTAGCAGACCTCAAGATATCGGGTACCGGTATTTGCTCTTTTCCTCTCCTCTCTCGAACCTACTCGTCTCCTCCCGTTGAGAGTCGACCGCTGTCGGCCGGGCCGATCTGATGTCCCTCCCGCCGGAGTAGCTGGCCGGAGATGGGCTAGGAGAGGCGCTGGATCTAGGGCTGTATTAGTAGTTTCTATGCTAGTAGTGTTTGTAAGTTTCGGCTGCGTGCTGGTTTTCGGCTTCATGCCGGGAGGTGGGGAATGGATTCGTCGAGCTGGATCCAGACCTCGCTGGTGGTGGTTCTCCTTGTCGCGGTGCTTCGGAGGTCGGAGCCGAAGGTGATGGGTGGAACTCGGCCAGGACCTCCGCCAATAAAGCTCGTTCCGCCTTCCTGCAGGTGTGGATTTTGCTTCCTCTGTTTTCCCCTCCGGCCGGCCGTGGAGGCGAGGGGTGGTGGAGGAGAGCAGGAGGCTCTGCACTGGCATCGGTGGGAGGTGTTGTGTTGCTTTCTCTGACCGGCCGAGGAGGCGAGGAGAGAAGGCTTTGCGACACCTGCTACCCGCGCCGGCTTGGAAGCTGGCCCATGGCACTGGCTACTGCGAGAAGCATCGCTCCTTTCTTCCTCCTCTGGACTGCCGTGGTGGCGAGGGGAGAAGGAGGTGGGAGTGGATGTTAATGGCGGGGCCTCGTCGCCAAAGCTCCATGAAGCTCGACCTGCGGCAGATTCCAAGCGACGGCTTTGAGAGCCGCTGCTATCCATGGCCTAGGGGGCCGCTCCGCGCCTCGAGAGCTCGAGCTCTGAGGATTGTTCTCCTCCAGGCAGTTTTGCCGATTTGGAGGTCTATTGATCCAAGCACGGCAACCCATCCTGACGGCGGACCAAGTGGCGTAGTCCCCGGCGCCGCTGCCAGCGGCCGTGCTCTGCGATCCAGTCAACGACGCGGTGGAGAAGAAGGACCGAATTGCTCTCCAGTTTTTTCTGCTAGGGTCTTTCTTGTAAAATTAGAGGGCTTGTTTGCATTACTTGTATTTGTTAGGGTCCTCTTTGTAAGAATTCCCACCGAGTAACAGAGCTTCTGGGGCCTTCGGGCCTCATCCATGTTCAAAAAAAAAAAAAAAAAGATATCGGGTACCCTGGAAACTGTTTTACGGTATGGCGCGTGCTCAGGCGAAATAGATACATGAAACTCGCACTGTAAATATAAATAAAGAGTTCGCACGAGATTTTTTTAGACAAGGTGGTCTTCCTCTTCACCGGCGTGCTCACTCGTCGAAACGAAGGTACTCTTTCAACGCCAAATTACGCAATACCCACACGAGCTATTGCTCCGCCTTGGCAGTTTTGAGGTGCACATGGGCACTGGGTCGCCGTTCGCCACCGCTTTCGTAGAGGCAGCGAGTTCATCGTCAGTGATGCGGGTCCGCTTGAAGTGTGGCAAGATGTCGTGGTTCCCCCGCCGCCCATGGAGATCACCACCACATCCAACATCGCTTCCGGCACCGCGGGAGCTACCCGCCTCCGCTTCATGCGCCCGGTCCACCTAAGCCCTCGAAGGCGGGCACGCATTCTCACGTCGGCCAAGCGGCGGAGGTCGTGCCACCATGACTGCGCGTGGATTACCCCGCCATGGATCTACCGGTGATGTCGGGTGTGGAGGAGGACACAGAGGAATCGCTCGCTGTAGGTTGGCAATTTTGCGGCGACGGGGAATGATTCACGACGGAGGGATCGGGGGGACTAATCCTAAACGCCCCGGGTACCCTTAATATAGTGATGAAGGGAATGCTTATCCGGATGCCTGGATATTTTTATCTGGGCCGAACCGATATGCAATACTTGTTCAGACTATAAAAAAAGTCGAAAACCGCATGTCTGCAAAATTTTCCAGACCTTCGAGCCGCGCGGGCGCCATTGTTCCCGGTGGCGCTTATGCCAGACTCACCGAGAACACAGGGACAACTCCAATACATCTGGCGATGAGAGAGCAGCCTAAAGGCATTCGGAGGGAGCAACAAATGGCCCAACACCGAGCCCACGAGCGGACTTTTAACCGCGGCTCGGCGGACAGCGAAATCAAATCCGTCCACGACAAGTCCTTTCCATCATCGTCCTCCGAGGACAAAACCTCCGCTCCAAATGATTCACATCATAAGCGTGCAGCTCAACAGCAACTTCTGATTTCTGAACCAGGACGCGATGCAGCCTTTCCCTTTGATTGCACACAACACATCACAGCGTCAGAAGACTGCCAGAACCAGTATGCCGCGATGCAGCCGAGATACGTACCACGTTTTGGCGTCGGCTGCCAGCATTTGTCTGCTCAAAATGTGGCTTATCTGAACAGAACAGTCCCTTTGAAGCTACGTGAATAATCTCATGCGTAAGCAAATTCAGGGTGTAATCAAGAGGATCTTAGTAGGAAAAACCAGATCGCTAATCAGCAACGAGTGAAGGCCAAAACCATGTTGCCCACAAAGGTACTCCCTCCGTTCTCAAATATAAGATGTTTTAGTTGTCATACATATTATCTACATGCACACTAAAATAAGTGAACATGCACACTAAAATATGTCCAAATACATTTGTCTACATATGTATGTGGACAAAGTCTAAAACATCTTATATTGTGAAACGGAGGGATATATTGTGAAACAGAGGGAGTACATGAATGAATAGTAATCACAGAGAGGATAGTACGTGAATACTTGTATAATCAAAGACCATCACTACGGAATAAACAAATCAGGTAGTTCCATTGTGATCATACATAATGCTGTACATCATTCCATTTCCACCTCCCATGGGATTACAGAAGCAAAGATTCAGCTCAGACAAGTCTTACATAAATCAACCTACTTGCATATCATTTGTTAAAATTGCACAGGGACAGGGTTAAGCAATTCCACGGTCAGTCGCTAACTAAGAAAATCATTTGTTTAGGCAGAATGTTAAAGCGTGAATCAAATCACTGCAAAATAGTTTTGACCTCATATATTCTTCATTTCATTAAACCAGGATGTGCATCCAATATTTTTTTCCAACACAAAAGTATGATTTCTTCCTGTTCGAGATTTCAGCACTTCATACACAATCTACACCCTATCTCAAGCTATGTTAAGCTTATAAAGTATGCCCTCTGGTGCGGCACGTCAAAGAGAAGCATTGTGGCTATCCAAGTAGATTGGAGGAGATCATCCACAGATCCAAATAGCAGATAAGGCAGATGCGACCAACTGAGATGAATGCAAAAGGGCACCATCAAGCAAAGCACCTTAGGACCCCATGGATGAACCAGTGCGGTGCTTAAATGAAGCCAAGAGCAGCAGGTAGCAATGCGGAATCATGTAACTTCACTTCAAGCCACCCCATGGTTAGTTCTTCACACCAGGAGAAGAGATGCCAAAATCTCTCCCATTGTCTGCTCAGGTACATCAGTTCTATCATCTAAGTCTGCTCCAGACTGAAGAATTGCAGCATCCAGTACTAGCTTCCTCCTCGCAATCTCATATATTTTTTCATCGACTGTATCCTTCGTCACTAGCCTGGATGAAATACACAATCACTATTATCAATTTGTCATCTAAGTAGAGTACATTTTTTTGCATTTAAACATTGCTATCTCCAATGATGATTTTCTCATGTGTCATCTAATGTCTTTTTTTGAGTTTCAGATCATTTCGAGTTCGAATGACAGGGGACATTCCTTTTTATCTGAACCCCGTGAAAATAAACTAAGAGGACTAAATTTAGAAGGAGAACGAGATCTTGTAGCAGAGTGAAATGTGATCGAGTACATTTAGCAAAAGCGAGCAGGAGTGTACAATGGAATTTTTAAAAAAAAATCACATGCTTATATAGTGCAAGGGTGCCCAACATTTTTTTGTAGTACAGTGGCCAAAGAAATTTTACTTTTGTAAACTTCCAGTACAATCCTCCCTACTTTGAATTGCAAGGGTATGAAGGCAAAAAAAAGTATAAATATGAAAAAGAAAAACTATTCAAACTTTGCCTTGAGAAATAACTTAACCATATGTTCCAGCAAAGATCAGGACAAATAACCTACAGCCTACAAAAAATGTAACCAGTACTAAGGACATGACATTTCTTTTAACATACTCCCACGTTAAAAGGAAATACTTAGATCATGGTCAGAAGCAGCAAAAAACAGAAGCAGCAAAAAAATTAATCCAAATGTCATAATGAGAGTAGCACCTATAGATAGTGACAGGTTTCTGCTGTCCAATGCGATGGCAACGATCTTCAGCTTGCCGATCCATCTGAGGGTTAAAATCCATGTCATGTATTATGACTGTATCAGCTCCTATTAGATTCAGCCCCTGGCCTCCTGCTCTTGTGGAAAGCAGACATGCATTTATCGAACGATCATTGTTGAAAGTGTCCACTATAGTCTGCCTTTCAATTACTGGGGTGCTGAAACAAAAGGGAGTTTACCAGTTCAGAGCTATACAACACTTTAATTCAAAAAAAATGCCAAGGAAAGAACTAACCCTCCATCGAGACGTCTATATGTAACTCCTATTACTTCCAGTGCCCATTCAAGGATATCAAGCATTGTGGTCCACTGGCTGAATATAAGAACTCGGTGACCATCATTTGCTAAGGAAGGTAAAAGCTCTGCCAAGGCCTGAACAAAAAGTACAAACTAAGGTAAAGCAAAAAATAGCAACAAAATTTATTGCAATGCTAAACATGCCTCGAAAGAAGACATTTACGTAAAAACGGTTTGTGGGTTTTACTGCTATTCTTCTTTTGTTGGGTAAGAGCTGGCTGATTGGATTTAAGAAAAATACTACACCTGACATTTTGCTGATCCAAAAACATGCTCATCTTTTAGGGCGCCCTTTGTACCAGTATCACCATATGTAATCAACAGCTGGAGGAGAAAATGAGAAACAAATGATATAAGTGACCCACGAAAAGAACTAGAACAAGCTAATTTTGGCAATAAGGGGATATCTTTCAACAAAAGAACCATACTTTGTCCAGTACAACCATTGACATATAGCAACAAATCATACAAGTAGAATGGCAGAATTCAACAAGCAGGACGGTGAAAATCAGAAAGAAAAAAGTGCAATTCAACAAGCAGGACAATAAAAATAGTCCAAAAAAAAAAGTGCAATATCCAGTAAGCAAAGGCAATAGAAAGGTGAAGCAGCTAATTTGGGCATCAGGTAGATAAGAAAAAAAATACTTGGTGGATAGCAAAGTCATTGTAGTCCTTTAGCTCTTGGATCGCTCTGTCCAAGGAACATTCAAAACCAAATGCGCCTTTAGGATAGATCAACCTTCCAATTCGATCAACATCTTTGTCACTGTAAATGCGCCTTATAAGCAAAGGGTGGTTCGCAATCTGTGGAGCAATGAGAAAACATTTGAGATGGAAATAGACATTTCCCTGAATTTTGCATCACAGGATATGCTCACCTTACGGAACTGCGTGAAGTAGTTTGATATTTGACGCTTTGGCACGGAGGACTTTTCACTAAGAGCCAGACAAATGGCACGGTAGTCATTTACGGCATCTTTATAAGCTTTACCCTGCTCTGATACCATGGAGACAAAGTTAACCTGCACCACACAATCAATGTAAGCTCAAACTCAAAAGGACAACAAGAACAGGTAATTGCTAATGGGCTAATGGCTAAGGATAAGTCAATATACATGCTGCGTCTTCGGGCGAGTTGCTGCATGACATCTGACTTCAAGCGTCTAAGAATAAATGGCCCTAAAATGGACTTTATACGTGAAATTAACCCCCGGTCTTCTGCGTTCAACAGCTTCTTGAGATCAATGTCTCCAGTAGCAAATATATCAGGCATCATGAACTCCAACAATGACCATAGCTCCTGCAGATCATATCAAATCCAAAAAGACCTCGTGTAAGCAAATGCCCAACATCTGGTAATTTAAGGCAGCTGAAAGGAAAGAGTTTTAGCGGTTGGAGTGACTATTTCAAATCACCACTGAAAGAAAGCTATCAAAAATTCACTGCTATGTATTTCATCAAGGTAAGCAGCAAAGAGCAAACATCAGACCCTAAGATACAAAAGAAGATCACAGGAGGTTCAGATACCGAGTTACTGATCCAAGTAACAGGATAAGCATGTGATCTTGAGAACCTATAAATGTAGTTCTGCACCAAAAGATAGTGCTAGGTAGAAATCCTTAGTCATGCCTTTGTGAATCTTTGACATGCAGAATATTCCCTAAATGTACCCAACACATATAGTCGGTGCTTTTACAGATAGTACTATACTGATATATGTAACTCCAATGGAACAACTGGATGCTGGAGAACAAACTTAAACCAAAGTCGAACACTTGTCGCACGACTCACATGCAAATCATTTTGGAGTGGAGTTCCCGTTAACATTAGCCGCTGACGAGCATGTTTGGCAACAGCCATAAGGTTTTTCCATCTGAAGCTGCCCTTATCTTTTAGCACGTGTGCTTCATCCATCAGTACACAACTCCATTTCCATCTTTTCAGTGCCTTGCGATCATCCTTTTGTTGAGCACTGCATTGTGGATCAAAGTAGAACATAAAAATCTTCTATAATATGCAGAATCATTAGTGATCTCATAAGATATTCTTCTGTTCCATGCTAAAGGAATAAGTACAAACCTCCGCCTTTCGAAGAGCGAGTAGCCAACAACCAGGACATTAAATGGAGGTGGATAACCGGATTTCCCTAAGGAACTTAACTCCTTTGAGTAGGCAGTCCTTCCAGCACCATGAAACATGATGACCGAAAACGACGGACACCACTTCTTAAGTTCCCTTTCCCAATTTTCCAACACTGAAGCTGGGCAAACTATCAAGTGTGGACCAGGGTCTTTATATAGATGTTGCAAGAGAGTAAGATAAGTCACAGCCTGTAAAAATGAGACCAAAGTTCAAACATTAAGAGATGAATAATGAAATGGCACTAAAGTATAGGGTATCCACTAATCAGTATACTCTTGGACATGTCACAACAGGCCACGATACAGTTGCTTTTTATCATATGTACGCATAATGATCAAAGAATCCCATGAACAACAATCACGTCAAAAAGATCAGTTTTGACAAGCTAAATTAGCATGTTATGGTACTACCATTTTACGATGATTGGTTATTTTCATTTTTACATAACACTGTAAGCTTGCTTACCTGGACTGTCTTGCCAAGACCCATTTCATCAGCCAAAATTGCTGTAGAAAAGATATGAGGTTAATATTAATAACAGTCTTTTGAGCATGGGAAAAATAAAACACAATAAGAAAAACAGAAAATACAACACAACATTGGCTCTAAAAATTTGTTACACAAGATCCATTAGCACATGACTGGAAAACGTTTCTGTACTACATGGAAATCCCAATTATTACAATGCAAACATTATTCCAGACCGTGAAGCACCTTTATTACCAAAAGTTGTCATACCTGTATCGAAACTCTATGAACCAAAAGGTGTTCTAGCATCTAAGTGATTAACATAAAATTATTTTCCATTTTACACGATGTTAGAACTGCTTGTTTCAAAAGACAAAAGCTTCAGAAAGAATAGGACGCTTGCTGACAAGTCCATTTTATCATGTTTTTACTACTTAGTCAACAAAATGCAAATGACCATATACCGTGGGGTGACCCAATCCATCAATTTGACGCCATGCTAGTTGATACTTCAAATAAAAAGGAGGCAATAGTTTAAGCAAAGGCCACTTCATTGGCAAGCAAGCAATAAGCAGGATCCGATTCAGAAGTTCAATTCGCAAAAGAACCACCTCCGCCGATGCCTCTTCGATGCAACAGTAGAAGGAAATTGACCCCCACAAGCTGGTATGGCTTCAGCACCGGCTCGAACTCCGAGTCCTCACTTGTGCAAGCAGCGTCCACATCTTCCTGTTCCATTATCACATTGCATCAAATGGACAAAAACTCGATTCTCCAAAGCCTGTAAACTGCATCAAAAGGGATAGGTGTACCTGAGTGACAATCCGGCAAGTGGAGGCATCTGTCTCAGCATAAGTCTCACAATTCCGTGTTGCGGAACCATACAGCTCCCGCCGCAGATCAAACGAAATCCGCGAGCACCTGCGCAGCGCCTTCCCCACCACGTCCCCCTCCTCGACCTCCACGCCCTTGTGCCCATCGTAGTCCCCGTCTTCATCATCCTCGTTCTCCAACTCTGACCAGTTCACCCCATCGTCCTCCTCATCACTTCCTACCTCCACCACGCCAGCAGCCACAGCGCCGTCACTGTCATCCTCGTCCTCGATCACGAAGCGGCGACCAGTGGTGCGGCGTGGCCGCGACGGCCTCGGAGCGGGGTGGTCGGAGTCATCGTCCGGGAGGTCGGAGTCGTCGTCGGCGAGGTCAGAGTCCTCCAATGTGAGCTCTAGATCCTCCTCTTCCTCCGAGAGGTCGACGGAGGCGGTTGTCAGCCGTCGACCGGTGGCACGGCGCGACCGCGGTTTGGGGAGATCGAAGTCGTCGTCTTCGGGGACGACTTCGTTTTCGGGGTCGAAGTCGTCGTCGGAGAACGCCGCGAGGATGGCGGCGGCCTTGGAGGGTTTAGGGTTCTGCCGGGAGGACTGGGCGGGCGGCGGGGCCCGCCTAGGCGGGCTTCTCTGCTGCGGGCGCTTGAGCACGCGCGAGCTACTCTCGACGCGGCGCGAGCTGACGTCCTTCCGCAGGTCGAAGTCATCGTCGTCGTCGTCGGAGAGGACGACGGTGGCGACCCCGTTGCTGGTGCCGACAGCGGAGGAGGAGGCCTTGGGGTCGTAGCGGAACGAATCGATGGGAGGGGGAGGCTGCGCGGCGGGCCGCTGGGGGCTCCGGTGGGGGCGCTTGAGGACGCGGGAGGGCTTGAAGGTGTGGTTCTCCCACTCGTCGTCGGAGATCTCCTCGAAGGCTCGCCGCATCGGGGCGGCGGCTGCGGGCCTGCGGCTTTCTCTGGGGCTAGGGTTTGGGGGCAGCCGTCCCGGGGGGCGGGGCGGTGCCCCGAAGTAGGCAGGATCCGAGGCGGCGGCGGGGAGCGCGAGAATTTGGTGGGAAGACGGGGAGGTCGGGAAAATTTGGGCGGCCTGGAAGTGCGGAGAATGGAGCGGCGCCGAAGAGAGCGCCAATTGCCTTTCGGGAAGAGGACGATTCGTTAAATTTTGCCGTTTTCGGGGGTCATGTTTGTTTTCTGATAAAGTTTTCGAATACTTTTCTTGCCGTGTATGGCCAGCGTATGTCACTGTGTTTTAGAGTCGTGGCAGAGTGCCGTGTCGTGATTGAACGATGATTCTGAACTTGTTGGGTTTATCTTTGGATCAGGTTTCACTGAGCTCATTTGCTTGGATGAATCACCTGCCTCACCAAAATTGTACTCCTCCATTTTTTATAATATAAGATGTTTTATCTATTTTAGTTTTTTTCAGATTTAAATGTATCTATACAAGTTTTAGTGCTTATGTTTATTCATTTCAATATGTATCTAGATAACACGTGAAATAGCTAAAACATCTTATATTAATAGATGAAGGGAATACTAAACAGTTAATTGACAAGATTCCCGTGAGCACTGACTTCACTTCTGAACAATTTTCGACCGAATGAATGAATATACTAGGTGCCTCTTTGATTCAAAGGAATATCATACAATTTTGATCTTATAATATATTTTCTATAGAAGTTGTTTGATTCATAAAATCATATCCCATAGAAATTAATCTCATAGTAATATTGTAATGTAAATATATGAAAAAAAAAGTATGAGGTCTAACCTCATGAAAAATTACTTCACCACAATCAAAGAGAAACTCTCTTCCCATCAGATTTAATTAGACATGTCATCTCAATACTATAGGTTTCATATTTCTACATTTTTTTCTATCTTAATTATGAATCAGATGAGCCCTGAGGCCACATTCGGTTCACAGAATTTATGCAGGAATTTCATATCATATAGTTGGGAAGGAAGGATTGATGTACAATGTTCTAGGGGAAAATTTAGCGTCCCGCACCGATTCCATAGGATTGGAAACATCCACCACAAGCTCATTATTTGGCGGAATGTATTTACTACTCAAATTTGTCTTGATAATCTTATAAGTCATTATCTATATCTTCTTGGATGCTTTTTATTTGATTGCTTATTGAGGTAATGCCTTTCTCATATCATTTTTTTGTCTTGAATTCTCAGATATGGTTTGATTTTTCCAACTATTCATTAATGGGTAAGTGCATTTGGTTCCACTCATATTATGAGAAATACACATTTTGTGGAGGATCTCGTATTATATTGGTCTTCTGAATTTGTTCGATTTCGGTAATTGTTGACAATGTGGGAGAAGTTTACAGGGCTTAAGAGAAATGGTTTTATGCTTAAACTTTGGTGTGTGCTTAAGTGTCTACAAGCCCACTCCTGCATTAGTGAGCAACCAATAAGGACCTAGCTAAGCGACCCAGGCACTTGAACCATACAAGTAGACTTTGGCCATGGATAGCCCGACCCGGACGACCCGAAAGTTTCACGCATAGCTAGATCATGCTGGGCTCGAGCCTTAATTATGAGCCCGAAAGTCGGGCAAGGCTAGGCTCATGCTTACTGAAAGGACTAATTATAGTTTTCACCCCCAAATGTCACCCTCTGAACAATATTCACCCTGAATTTGAAAACCGGATGATTTCAACCCTGAAATGTACCAAACCGGATGAATAACCCCACGTTATTGGTTTTTTCTCGAATTTTGGGCGGTTTGAGTCGAATTTGGACGGTTTTGGACATTGAAGGCCTCGTTGACGTGGCGGTGATGTGGCTACCTAGTTAACGCCTTGGGCCCGGTGCCGGCGTGCTCCAGCCGCTCGCCGGTCTCGACGCGCTCCGCGTGCTCAGCCTCAAGGGGAATGCGCTCTTGGGCGCTGTGCCGGACCTCTCGTCGCTGCCCGTCCCCAAGCTCCTCTTCCAATCCCGCAACACGCTCTTTGACGACATCCTGCGCTCGCTCGGCGCGCTCTACCGCCTTGACCTCTCCTTGAACAATCTCTTCGGGGTCGTGTCGCCCGAGCTCGGCGGCTCGACCGGCTGCTCACGCTTAGGCTGGATTCGAACAGGTTGAGTGGTGTGGTCGATGACATTGCCCTGTTGAGGCTGCATGACTTCAATGTGTCGAATAATCTGTTCATCTATTCACCGAGAGCATTCTGGCGGCCATGGCGCGGTTCCCGGCCGCGGCGTTCGACGGGATTGTCGGCCTGTGCGGCGCGCCGCTACCGCCGTGCGTGGCGGCGAACTCCAGCTACCCAGTTGGAGATCGGTCGATCGATCAAGGTCCTCATGAGTTTCTTTAGATTTGCATATGCATCTTTTCGTGAGACGGTCTGCTCGTCGATCCATGCATGTTATGTATGAGTGTGACGCGGCGAGGTCTTAAGGCCGGTGATCACCAATGCACACATGGACCTTCTAGATTTGAAACCCGGATCGATGTGCGATTCATAAACCCTGCATTTAAGCTACTCGCTCAGGATACGGTACTCTTGCTGATAGCTAGGCAATGTGAAGTGTTGGGGTACAGTGGAGGTGATCTTGATGTTTGCTCCGTATCTGCTATCCTTGAGGCGAAGATGGAGCTGCCGCGACGGTGGTGCGGGAGGAGTGGATGTCAGATGTATTCGATCTGGAGCTGATGAAGGACAAGGGCATCGAGGAAGAGATGGTGGCCATGTTGCAGCTGACGCTGAGCTGCGCGGCGGCCGAGCCGGGCTAGCGGACCCGCGCCCCTGCGCACCATCCGCGCTGCCAGCTGCGGCTGAGCGCTGCAAGCCGCCATCGCTTGTCGGCGTCGCCGTAGCGGGACAACACTGTTATCTCCTTCGACGACACGTCATCGCTGATACGTCCAAAACGTATCCACTTTTCCGAACACTTTTACTATTGTTTTTCCTCTAACTTGTGTGATTTGGATACAACTAACACGGACTAACGTTGTTTTCAGCAGAATTGCCTTGGTGTCTTGTTTTTGTGCAGAAAGTCAAAGTTTCAGGAAAATTTCAGAAAATTCTATTTTTCCAGAAGACCCACGGAGCCAGAAGACGAAGCGAAGAGGGTGCACAGGGGCACCACACGCCCCAGGGCGCGGTTGGGCCCTTGCCGCGCCCAGGGGTGGTGTGGCCACCCTGTGTGGCCCCCGACGCTCCCCTTTGGACTACTTAAAGCCTCTGACCTAAAAACTTCGGGGGTTCAACGCTTTTTCCAGAAAACTTCCAGAGCTCCCCGCCATCGAAAACCCTATTTCGGGGATCAGAAACTCCGTTCTGGCACCCTGCCGGGACGGGGAATTGGAGGAGATCATCGCCATCATCATCACCGCCGCCTCTCCATCGACCATCCATGACTCCCCCATCCATGTGTGAGTAATTCCCCGCTGTAGGCTGAGGGGATGGTAGGGATTGGATGAGATCATTCATGTAATAGTTGTGAGATTTGTTAGGGCATGGTGCCTAGTATCCATTAGTACTTATGTCATTGTTGCAACTTATTATGCTTAATGCTTGTCACTTAGGGCCCGAGTGCCATGATCTCAGATCTGAACATGTTATTGAATCATGAGAATAATTATTGTTTTGGATCATATCTATAAGTTGTATACACACGTCACTGTCCGGAACCCGAGGCCCCAAAGTGACAGAAATTGGGATAACCGGAGGGGATGGTTGCGACGTGAGGATCACATGTGTTCACGGAGTGTTAATGCTTTGCTCCGGTGCTTTATTAAAAGGAGCACCTTAATTACCAGTAGTTTCCCTTGAGGCCCCGCTGCAAACGGGCTGGTAGGACAAAAGATGTTGTGCAAGTTTCTCATTGCGAGCACGTACGACTAAATACGGAACACATGCCTATGATTGATTATTACTTGGATACCTTATTATTATTTATCTGCAATTGCCCTATGTATGACTATTTCATGAATTATCTTATCCATGCAACGCCCGTTCATCCATCCCTATGCCTACAGTAGTCTACTGCAATTATTACTGCTGTCTTTTTTTGCTGCTATTATTTCACTACTGCTACTGTCATAAAACTGTTGCTACTGATAAACTGTGTCGAGCAAGTCTACTTCCAGGTGCAGCTGAACTGACAAATCATCTGTCAAGGCTTATAAATATTCTTTGGCTCCCCTTGTGTCGAATCAATAAATTTGGGTTTTACTTCCCTCGAAGACTGTTGCGATCCCCTATACTTGTGGGTCATCAAGACTATTTTCTGGCGCCGTTGCCGGGGAGCATAGCTCTATTTATAAGCTCACCAGGGAGTCATACTGCTCGCTGCAATTCATTCATCATGGGTAAACCTCGTGATGATAAGGTTCGCATATTGCCATCCACTACAAGGAGAGGTACAACTCTGAACACTTCTGCTGCTCTTGATTCACCGTCTGTTATAAGTCAACTTGTCACACCACCACATGCACATGCTTCACGTGCTGCTACTTCTGCTGAATCTGAGAATGTTTCTGATGAATTTGATGATGCTTCTACTGTGCTTGATGAAAGAGGTTCACTAGGTCCTTTTCTAGATGCTACAATTGCTAAATCTAAACAACTTGAAAATACTGAAACACCTAATGAAACTCCTGTTACACCTGCTTATTCACCTGAAACGAGAGAAACTACTAGTGATGATCTTGAGGAAACTTATGTTGAACTTGATGATGACTTTATTGATGAATGCATGAATTGTGATACCTCTAAAGATGTTAATGCTATTAAAAATCTTCTTCAAAGACGTGCTGTCAACTATAAACTTTCTCCTGATGCTAAATTTGCTACATCTCCCATAAATATAAAAGATAAAGATTATGATTTCTCTGTGGACTTGTCTTTTATAACTATTGCTGAGAAAGAACCTTTTCGAGGAACTGAAAATGAAAGTGCTGTAGAACATATGAACACTCTCTCTACTCTGAGTAGTTTGTTTTCTGATGATATTAAGAAACGCAGTTACTTTGTTACTAAAATTTTCCCTTTCTCATTGAAAGATGAAGCTAAAACTTGGTTTAATGATTTATCTCCTGGATCTATTGAGAGCCCGATGGGTTTAGTCAATGCTTTCTTTCAGAAATATTTTCCTGCTAGTGCTCAACATGCTGCTTTACAGAAAATCTTTAACTTTAAGCAAAATGAGGAGAGAAAATGCCTGAATCTTGGGCAAGGTTTTGTTCTTTACTTAGAGCTCGGCCTGGACATCAACTAGCTAAAAATGAACTTCTTGATATATTTTATAATGGACTAACTGTTGAATCTAGGACATACCTGGATAGTTGTGCTGGTTGTGTTTTCAGGAAAAGAACTCCAGATGAAGCCGAGGAATTATTGGCTAAGATAAGCCAAAATCATGATGATTGGACCCTGCCTGAACCAACTCCGGTACCTACGCCGAGGAAAAGAGGAGTATTGAATTGAATGATGAAGAAATGAGAGAAGCCAAGAAATCTCTTAAGGAGAAAGGTATTAAATCTGAAGATGTGAAAAATCTTCCACCTATAGAAGAATTGTGTAAGCCAATTCCTCACTCATCTACAGTTGAGGTACACTCTCTCCAACGCTTTGATGATAGAGATATCCCTTATTCTAAACCTCCTGATCAATGCTTAGATGAGTTTGATAATTTCATTGTTAAGCAAAACAATTTCAATGGAGAATAGAAAATAGCTTCATAAAGAATTCTCATGTCATTAATCATTTGCATGATGTTTTGGAAAGAACTTCTAATGATGTTAAAATACTCATTAAACATTTTCATATGGTTCAAACTCAAATTGAGCAATTGACTAAAGTGCAAAAAGATTTGCTATAATGCTTCTAGAGAAAATGATAAACATGCTTTTGGTATAGCAACTAGAGGTGGTGCTTCCACTCAGGATCCTTTGTATCCTGAGGGACATCCTAAAAGAATTGAGCAAGATTCTCAACTAAATAATGAAACTACTACTCCTTCTAAGAAAAAGAAGAAGAAGAAACATAAACATGTTGAGGAATCTCCTGAACCTATTAAAGACAATGAGCATGTTAATAATCCAAATAGTATATCTATCTCTGATGCTGAAACTGAGAGTGGTAATGAACATGCTAATGATAAAGATAAGAATGATGCTTCTGATAAAGAGGAAAGTGAAGAGGAACCTGAAAAGCATTCTAAAAACAAAAAGTACACTAAAGAAGATTTTCTTGCTAAGAAACATGGTAATGAAAGAGAACCTTGGGTGCAAAAACAAATGCCTTTTCCTACTAAGAAACTCAAATCTAAGGAAGAAGAACATTATAACAAATTTTGTGAATGGATGAAACCTTTGTTTTTGCAAATTCCTTTGACTGATGCTATTAAGTTACCTCCCTATTCAAAGTACATGAAAGATATTGTCTCTAACAAGAGAAAGATTCCTAATGAAGAGATTTCTACCATGCTTGCTAATTATTCTTTCAATGGTAAGGTTCCAAAGAAGCTTGGAGATCCAGGTATACCAACTATTCCTTGCTCAATCAAAAATAACTATGTTAGAACTGCCTTATGTGATTTAGGTGCAGGGGTGAGTGTTATGCCTTTTTCTCTTTACAAGAGACTTTACTTGGAAAAATTGATACCAACTGATATATCTTTGCAAATGGCTGATAAATCTACTGCTGTTCCTGTTGGTATATGTGAAGATGTTCCTGTTCAAGTGGCTAATAATTGCTTGATATTAACTGATTTTGTTGTGCTTGAAATGCCTGAAGATGATAATATGTCTATTATTCTTGGAAGACCTTTTCTTAACACTGCAGGGGCTGTTATTGATTGCAACAAAGGAAAAGTGACTTTCCATGTTAATGACAAAGAGCATACTGTTTATTTTCCCAAGAAGCTGGACAAAATATTTGGAGTTAATACAATTACCAATTTAAAAGTATCAAAGTGGGAAGTATTGATTGCCCTATATATGAACCTCATGAAGAACTTCAATATATTATGATTGGATCTATAGCTATACCATTTAAGGTAACATGATTGTTCAATGTGGTTTAATTCTTTTATGTCATATAAAATGTATTTGGTGGCAAGACTTGATCAACCTTGTTAACAAATATGTTTTACATGCATAAAATTGCTAAACAACATTTTCTTTCTCTCCTTTGTTTTACCTACTGTTTTGCTACTGTAATTTGCAAAGTTAAGTAATGCTTGGTCTTTACATAAATTCATTTTGTCTAGTTTTCATTGTTTAAAGTACCCAGAAAATGTCAGAAATAAAAGTTTTCAAAAAAATTCTGAAAAAATTCTACAAGTCCTAGTTTTTAAAATGGAACGTGGGAGTACCAGAGAGACCCACCAGGCCACCACACGCCCCACGGCGCGGTGGAGGGCAGGCCGCGCCCTGCCCTGGTGTGGGGTCCACCTGGCCCTCCACTCACTCATCTCTCTCCCACTCCTTTCTCTCTCCCGACCAAACACACCACCATTGCTCAAACTCGTGTTCTTGCTGCTCTTGCTCGAGATTTTTCGATCTACTTGCTCAGCCCATCTTTGCTGCTGAAATTTGGATCAATTGCTCTCCGGTATGTGACTCCTCCGATTATCCAAATAGAATTTTGTTTAGTTGCTATATCTTTAGCATTTTGGTACTGTAGGTGACATGTTATTAGAGGAGCTTTGCTGTTTAGATTAACTAGTTTTGATGCATGTTTAGTCCTCTAGCAAGTCTCCCTAGTGTTTCCCTTGAATTAATCACTCTAAAATCATTTTTATGAGGTTTGTTTAAAATTTCAGAAAAGGAAGATGGATAAACACACTTATGGAGAAATCTTTGAGAGGCAAACACCATCCTCCTCAAGGGAAACAAGGGCTTCAAGATCAAGAGGTGCACCTAGGCCATCATACAATGAGGATCTTTTGGCACCAAAATCGGTGAAGAGGAAGATGATGGTGTTCCTCATCCATCTATTTTTCCATGCTTTAACTTTATGAGAGATGCAGGGATTTATGATGACTTCATGAGATGATTAACAATGTTGGCTTGATGGAATTTATGCAGGATGAGAGGCCACAATATGCTAACCTCACTAAGATTTTTGTTGAAAGCTTTAAGTTTAATAACTCTACTTTTAACCCCACTGTTGAGTTTAAGATTTATGATCGTGCATGCAACATGGACTTGAAAAGATTTTGCAGGGTCATAGGTGTTGCTCCATCTGGGACAGCAAGGAAGATCAAATCACAGCCGCCCGAGTTGTTGGATCTTTACCATGAGCTGAGCTATGATGATCTCCGTAGAGTGCAGCGTGGTAAGATAAGGAACATTCAATTTCCAGCCATCAGGTACTTCACATATTATCTTGCCACGAGTGTGCTTGCTAGAGAGAACACTAGTAATATTTTTGCTATCATCTAGCTTTTCTTGCTCATGCACTTAAAAATGATAAAACCTACAACCTTGGTGCCTTGATTGCTCGCCGCCTTGCCGCCAAAGGTCCCATCTTTGGAGGCATTATTGTTGCACGTGTTTTAGCTGACCTTGGTCTTTCTGTGATCCTTCTGATGAATTATTGATTCCGGAAAGACTTGATCTTGCTGCCATGAAACTTCATGATTTTGTTACTACTAATTCATATAATGGACATTTGATGTATAGAGTTGTTTTTGCTAATGGACCTGAGCTAGAGGTCCGGCTTCCACAGCCTAGTTTGTTCAGTGTTTTCAGGGGTCCTCTATCATATTCGAGGGAGGATTTGGACAACCACCTCGGTGCACCGGATTTCCATTTACAGCACTACCCTGAGCACCGACAGGAGACCTTCGTGGCGCCCCCTGAGGACTACACCGTGTACCACGGTGGTGCATCCTCGAGCTTTTACCCGGACGAGGAACCCTCCTCGTCGTTGATACGTCTCAAACGTATCTATAATTTTTGATGTTCCATGCTTGTTTTATACCAAATGCTACATGTTTTGCATCTACTTTATGTCACTTTTATACATTTTTTGGGACTAACCTATTAACAAGATGTCGAAGTGCCAGTTCCTGTTTTCTGCTGTTTTTGTATTCCGGAAAAGCTAGTCTAGAAATATTCTCAGAATTGGACGAAACTTCACGGGGGATGCTATTTTGCCAGAACACACCAGATGGAGCAAAGGAGCAACAGAGGAGAGCCACCAGGGCGCCACACGCCACCAGGGCGCGGGCCCCACCTCTGCCGCGCCCTGGGGTGGTGTGGGCCCCACGGGTGCCTCCAGCCGCCGCCCTTTCGCCTACTTATTCCCCCTGACGCGAAAACCCTAAGTGCCTGAGCCAATATCCACGAAAAGTTCCAGAGACGCCGCCGCCGTCAACCCTAGCTCGGGAGGGTCCAGAACCTCTTCCCGGCACCCTGCCGGAGAGGGGAATCGTCACCGGAGGCTTCTACATCGCCATGCCTGCCTCCGGAGTGATGCGTGAGTAGTTCATCCTTGGACTACGGGTCCATAGCAGTAGCTAGATGGTTGTCTCTCCAATTTGTGCCATCATGTTTAGATCTTGTGAGCTGCCCTACATGATCAAGATCATATTATTGTAATGCTACATGTTGTGTTTGCTGGGATCCGATGAATATTGAATACTATGTCAAGTTGATTATCAATCTATGCCCTATGTTATTTAAGATCTTGCATGCTTTCTGTTACTCGTAGATGCTTTGGCCAAGTAGATGCTTATAACTCTAAGAGAGAGTATTTATGCTAGATAGTGGGTTCATGCCTCCGTTTAATCTGGGACAGTGACAGAAAGTTCTAAGGTTGTGGATGTGCTGTTGCCACTAGGGGTAACCTAACGATCCTATGTCCACGGGCATATGTGTTTGTTTACATTACATGCTTTACTTAATGCGATTATCCGTTGCTTGCAACCTAATACCAACGGGGAACTCGGATGACAACCCGACGGTGGATTATTAGTCATAGACGCTGTTAGATAACGGTCTATGTATTTTGTCGTAATGCCCAATTAAATACCATAGTAATCATCATGTCATATATATGCATTGTCATGCGCTCACTATTTGTCAATTGCCCGGCTGTAATTTGTTCACCCAACATGTTAGTTATCTTTTATGGAGAGACACCACTAGTGAACTGTGGACCCCGGTCCATTCTTTTACACTGATTAAACAACCACAACTGGAAACTGTTCCTTTTTCATTCTCTGCAAGTAAACATCATTTTTCACACCATACGTTTAATCCTTTGTTTTCAGCAAGCCGGTGAGATTAACAACCTCACTATTTCGTTGGGGCAAAGTACTTTGATTGTGTTGTGTGCAGGTCCACGTCAGCGCCGAAATCCCTGTTGTTGCGCCGCATCATATTTCGCCGTTGATAACCTTCTGAAGAGTTGCTGCTCCTACTGGTTCGATAAACCTTGGTTTCATACTGAGGGAAAACTTGCTGCTAGACTACATCATACCTTCCTCTTGTGGTCTCCCAACGAGCAGGCACGCCTAGCAATCAGTCGTACACTGAGGGCGCGCCTAGCTGGCGGCCATGGGGATGATTTGTCTCCCACTTAGGCCAAAAGCCTAAGCTTGGGGGAGGTATGGCGACTCACCGACAGCTCACTCATTTTATCATATTCATATCATGTCGGCACTTTGTATATCCATGCTTTAGTTTGTTTCTTTTCTTTTTCACTTTTGTTTCTTGTATTCGTTTTATTTTTGCAAAACACCAAAAAGACCAAAAATATTTCCTTTATTTCTCTTGCTTTTGAATTTGTAGCGCTAGTTTACTTTAGCTTTTTCATTTCGGTTTGTTATTCAAAAATCCAAAAAGATTTTGCTTTGTTTGTTTCTTCCATGCTTGCGTTAAATCGAAAACCCAAAAATATTTGTTGTTCTTCTGCTGTTTTGTATAGTTGTTTCAGAGTTTAAAAAATTTCCGTGCTTCCACTTGGGCTTAGTTATCATTTCACATCATTCAAGCCACACAAGTGAAAAGCAATAATGACGATATACGACAACCCGGATGTGGTAGAAGGTTGGTATGAACTCTATTTATTTTTTATTTTTGTAAATATACCTACTCATGTGAACATGCTTAGCTATCATGGTAGTGGTTATGTTATTTAATGATTACTTAGTAGTTCATGTTTTCTTATTACCAGTACCAAATTGCTAATAGTGAATAACATGTCATATAGATATTTACATGCATTGTTCTATTCGTAAAACGGTATGGCAGGATGGTATCCTCCTTTGAATAATTCGCTTGAATCGACTTGGCACATGCTCACACATGTTATGACTGAAAAATAAAGTCAATTAAGCCTTGATGATCTATTTTGCCTCAGAGTTTTAGTATCATTTTTATGCCTCCGTTAATTTTATTTTGTCGCTAGCATGATTATGACCGTTATCGCTCTCTTGGTTGTCGCTTCCCAGTCTTTTGCTAGCCTTCACTTGTACTTAGAGGAATGCTGCTCGTGCATCCAAATCCTTAAAACCAAGTTATCCCAAAGAGTCCACCAAAAATTCCTATGCATGGTATTTCAAGCCATTCCAAGTAAATTTGCGTGTGCTACCTTTAAAACCTTCAAAAATATTTCCCTTTTTGTGTCAATGTTTACCAGCTCATGAGGAAGTAGCGGGTTAATCTTTATTCAACTTGTCAAACAGACTTTACCACCTGGACTAGTGGCATATACATCCGCTTATCCAATAATTTGCAAAAAGAGCTGGCAACGGGGTGCCCAGTCCCAATTAATTACAACTTTAGCCAATTAATTCTCTTCACACTTTTGCCCTGATTTATCAGTAAGCAATGACAAACAGTGAAATACCTGCGTGTGTAAACCAAAGAGAAAGAGGGATGATCTGCCTTGCTGGTAGAAATAACGTCCTTCATGGGAGCCGCTCTTAAAAGTCTGTTTGACAGGGGAATACTGTTTTCATCCGCTACCATTCGTTGACAATTAACAAACACCTCTCAAAACATTTTTACCTCTGTTTTTAAAATAAAAAAGCTCTAGCACATGTTAATCCCTGCTTCCCTCTGCGAAGGGGCAATCTTTTATTTTTATGTTGAGTCACCATCCTTTCTTTGAGCACTTCTTTGAGAGCATAACTGTCGTTCTTAGTGTAATGTGCTTGTCCCAGAATACGATTAATTGAGGTATAACTATGATGCTTTTATCTTTGATATCTTTATATCTAGTCTTCACTTGAACTTCAGAGGTGCCTTGGCATTTATGTTTTGCCCTTCAAATAAAGGCAAGCGAGGTACCACTTTGTCATATCTTATTACGAACATTGCAATTTTTGTGGATAGATGTATGCTATGTTATTCATTCTTAGTGCTTTGGTATCTTTTATGATTTGCATAACTACTAAGGTGTCATTAATTGCATGGTTCCTATTATGAATTGCCTAAGCTTTTGATCATATAGTCGGTATGTATACATCATATGAAGCAAATGTGTTCGTAAAAGTTTCTTTTATCGCACTCAGTTGTTAACTGAATTGCTTGAGGACAAGCAATAAGCTAAGCTTGGGGGGAGTTGATACGTCCAAAACGTATCCACTTTTCCAAACATTTTTGCTATTGTTTTTCCTCTAACTTGTGTGATTTGGTTACAACTAACACGGACTAACGCTGTTTTCAGCAGAATTGCCTTGGTGTCTTGTTTTTGTGCAGAAAGTCAAAGTTTCAGGAAAATTCCAGAAAAATTCCAGAAATTCTATTTTTCCAGAAGACCCACGGAGCCAGAAGACGAAGCGAAGAGGGTGCACAGGGGCACCACACGCACCCAGGGCGCGGTTGGGCCTTGGTCGCGCCCAGGGGTGGTGTGGCCACCCTGTGTGGCCCCCGACACTCCCCTTTGCACTACTTAAAGCCTCTGACCTAAAAACTTCGGGGGTTCGACGCTTTTTCCAGAAAACTTCCAGAGCTCCGCCGCCATCGAAAACCCTATTTCAGGGATCAGAAGCTCCGTTCTAGCACCCTGCCGGGACGAGGAATTGGAGGAGATCATCGCCATCGTCATCGCCGCCGCCTCTCCATCAACCATCCATGACTCCCCCATCCATGTGTGAGTAATTCCCCGCTGTAGGCTGAGGGATGGTAGGGATTGGATGAGATCATTCATGTAATAATTGTGAGATTGTTAGGGCATGGTGCCTAGTATCCCTTATTAGTACTTGATGTCATTGTTGTAACTTATTATGCTTAATGCTTGTCACTTAGGTCCCGAGTGTCATGATCTCAGATCTGAACATGTTATTGAATCTTGAGAATAATTATTGTTTTGGATCATATCTATAAGTTGCATACACACGTTATTGTCCGGAACCCGAGGCCCCAAAGTGACAGAAATTGGGATAACCGGAGGGGATGGTTGTGACGTGAGGATCACATATGTTCACGGAGTGTTAATGCTTTGCTGCGGTGCTTTATTAAAAGGAGCACCTTAATTACCAGTAGTTTCCCTTGAGGCCCCGCTGCAAACGGGCTGGTAGGACAAAAGATGTTGTGCAAGTTTCTCATTGCGAACACGTACGACTAAATACGGAACACATGCATATGATTGATTATTACTTGGATAGTTTATTATTATTTATCTGTAATTGCCCTATGTATGACTATTTCATGAATTATCTTATCCATGTAACGCCCGTTCATCCATCCCTATGCCTACAGTATTTTAATCCTGCTGTCTACTGCAATTATTACCGCTGCTTTTATTTCGCTGCTGCTATTATTTCAGTACTGCTACTGTCATAAAACTGTTGCTACTGATAATCTGTGTCAAGCAAGTCTATTTCCAGGTGCAGCTGAACTGACAATTCATCTGTCAAGGCTTATAAATATTCTTTGGCTCCCCTTGTGTCGAATCAATAAATTTGGGTTTACTTCCCTCGAAGACTGTTGCGATCCCCTATACTTGTGGGTTATCAATCGCCATGTCATCCGACAAAACCACCAAATGTGTCCAAAACCGGCATAGGGTGTGATTATCTGGTTTGGTACATTTCAGGGTTAAATTCATCTGGTTTTCAAGTTCAGAGTGAATGTTGTCCAGAGAGTGATATTTGAGCATGAAAACTATACTTAATTTTTCCAGTAAATTTTCGTTACTGAAAAGACAATATAGGCCAGAGCCAGGCCAGACTCGGGCTTACAAAAAAGACAATCTAGGGCGAGCCCGATGGACAGGCCGGGCCCGGATTGGACCTGGATTTTCAGCAATTTTCCCTGCCCGGTCCAAGATTTGGGGTATACAAGGCACATCTCGGCGTCAGTCGTGCGACGCACCCTCTGCGATGCCCGGCCGCTTACAAGAAAGCGAAGCCCGGCCGCCTCGTCTTCAAGGGCGGCGAGGCCGCCACCCTCCGCAAGCCCAAGAAGCAGAAGAAGAACAAGAAGACCGCCGCCGACGTCCCCGCCGACGCCGACCCCGAAGCCGCAGCGGCAGAGGCCGCGCCCACGGAGGGCGCCGAGGGCGGAGGCGCTGGGGGCGACGACTACACCATCGACGCGGCGAAGCGGATGAAGTACGAGGAGATTTTCCCCGTGGAGACGAGGAAGTTCGGCTACGACCCGTCCAACGCCGCCCGCACCTCCCGCGACCGCACCGTCGAGCAGGCCCTCGACGACCGCGTGCGGAAGAAGGCCGACCGCTACTGCAAGTGAGGTGCGGCGCTCGAATCTAGGGTTTGTTGGTTCGGCGGAATCAGCCGCTTAGATTGTTTCGCTCCAGACGGATTCGATCTGTCGCTGCTGTCGAAACACATGAATTTAGTTGTTGACGGCTTGACGCTGCTATATGTTTGGTTGCCTAGTTTGTTTAGGTATGAAAACTATGAAACCGATGTATTGCTACTGCAGTTTGATGTTTAATGTACATTGGCCTACCATTAGTAACTGTCTGTATTCATAATCCAGAATTTCTGATGTTGATGTTATATGTAACATGTGCATGGTCCAACTTCTGAGTATCGATTGAAGGCTGCTAAAATACAGTAGGGTGTGGTGCTGTAGGATCTCTGCAACAGGGTGAATGTAGCCATGTAGGGATTCACCGACTGCTATATCCAGAGATTGAGTCTTAACTTTCTGCGATAGTTGTCACGAGGTGTGAACTAATGTTTTGATGATAATCTAAAATTGGTGTTTAGCGCTGGCTGAGAGGTGAATGCTAAATTTCATAAAAACTGACCAACTTGAGCTGTCAGCTACTTGGATCAGTCTGTGGGTTATGGTCAGGTTATCTTCATATAATTTGTGGTATTGCTCTGTTCACCTTTTCTGGTAGATAAATGATACATATAGGATAAACTGACTATGTTGGTGGGCTTCTTTTGCTGGTGAGAAGGAGGAAGACCCACCGGTCACCTGCCCTCAGATAAGATGGACAACGTTGTAGCAATTTTTCGTAATCAAATTTATTTATGCATAGCAGAACTCTTTCTGGCAATGCCCTGAGTAATATATGTGACTTACCCATAGATAGTACACCTTGTTGATATGGACATGTTTGTTGAGCAAAATGGATTTGCGCAGGTCAAGTGAGATTTTTTTCTTGCTTATCCGATTGCATGTTTTCGCTGCATTTGTCACACATGGTGTTGTAGATATGCATATGTAGTTCGTAATTTAACAAGTTACATGCAGGATGGAGGCCTCTGGTGTCATCTTTATGAACCATGGGCTTGTCAGATTTGTTATATTATTGCTGTTGCTCTTTAATTTTCCCGCTGTGTATTATATTTTATATATCATGGTTTTGTTCGGTTCGACCGTTCTGTTTTCACTCTTTCCCGCCTCCCTGTTGCAGATCTGTCTTTCTAACTCTTTCATTCTTCATTACACAGTGCCTTTTACTTTCTCCAGTTAGGGTCCAATAGCTTGACTGGGTCCAAGGTTTTAGTTATGAGTTATTTGTCATATTTTTTATTTTTATTAAAACATAATATCAATGAGATAGCGTGCTTCTGTTGACGGTCATGTTCGCCCTGAATGTAGCTTGACATTCTTTTTCTTACTTGACAGGTGGTTAAATTATCGGAGTTGTTCGCTGCTGTCACGGGAGAGTCACTTGGAGTAGTGTGCCCGATGTATCAGAAAGTGTACCTTTGGACAACTTCTAGGCCTTTGATGGCATATGTAAATCAAGCTACTCTCTCTAGCGATCAAGCATTTCCTTTAAGTTTGTACTAGTAAACAAAAGGATTATCGCATCTGGTATAATTCTCTTGTTCACTCCCTTGTCTGTTTTGGTCAATTTCTGTATGCTTGGCACATGCGATCAGGATCTACAATTGTGTTTGCGGTTCAGTTGTATCATTTATTTCACAGCTATTTTTGGTTCAGGATTCTCTATCCTCAAGTTATCCTTTGCTAAGGAATATTTGGCAAAAAGAAAATAGAGAATGTATGTTCCTTTTCTTCTGATGGCCAAACTTGACCAACACTAGATTATCGAGTAACATCAGGTACTTTCTGCTCTCTGTTTGGGTTATTGTGGATTTAGACCGCACATTACTGCATTATCTAGTACGGCTGCCAGTCGACTTGTTTAGTAAAGTTTGCTAAAGGTAGTATGTTTGAGATACTTATAGGAATATTTAACTGGGACATAGCTGTCCATGATTGAGCCCGAGACAATCATGCAGTGTTTATATTAGGGTTCCTGTGGCAATGAGCAGGAATGTGAAAATTCTTTTCTGCATCACTTCGAAACATATTTGCGGTGGTATGCATCCCTGTTTTAAATATGGCATCATCTAGTGGTATGGTTCTAAAAGAACACACAAAGGATAATCTGGAAAACTATTCATAGAATGAATAGAATGTCTTTATATAAGATTTGTGGAATTATGATGGTCATTCTACTTCCATCAATAATTCCTCTTATTATTTTCTTCTGTTCATCTGCTATGACCATGCATTTCCAAGAACAGTACATACGATATTGCCTGATAAAGTGAACAAATTACATGCCCACACGAGGGCTAGACTAGACTATAACTTGCTTCTGATTAAATGCTTAACCAAATATTTTGAAGTTCATAGGATTGTTGGGTGCCCGAGTCACAGTGTGAGTTTTATTTCTTTGAGATATACAAAGTCAGCAACCATCTCAGGGCTAATATTATATGTTCTTCATGCAAATGTTAGCTGTCTTACTATTGCAATCTATGATTGACATCTGTTGGCCGTGGATATTTTCTTGCTATGAGGGGCACATTAAGTGTTTACTCATCTGAGCTTCATGTTGACCTGTTGCATTTTTTCTGTTGGACTAGCACTGAGCCGTGTGTTGCTACGAAGGCCACACAAAAACGTAAGGAGTTAGGCCATGATCATGAGGATTTTCTGAAGAGCCTTGGTATGATGGACCGTTATGTGGTTCCAGCAAAAATGAAGTGTTGGTTTCTATGAAAGTACGAGTGCATAAATTTAGCTGTGTTTTTTTTGCAAAAAACTGTTGGTCCTATGTATGAATCTAAATATCTAATTGTGTTGTTTATTGGATGTCTTTTGCATGATTGGTGGCCCCACATGTGCGGATGGTTGTAGTTGTCCTTTGTAAGATGTTGGTCCTATACTCCCTCTGTTCCTAAATATAAGATATATGTAGGAACAGAGGGAGTATATAATAGTGGTGGGAGAGTGAACTTGCCACCAACTGCAAACTTTATAAGTAGGAAAGATATCCTAACTTGTCCATTTTAACTGCTTTTGACTTTATATTTCAATCACATAAAGTCTGCAGTTGAGAACTTTTACCATCTTCCCCTCTTCCATCCTAGCACTACTGATGCTGCGACTCTGCGAGGATGGAATAATTCCTCTGCATTCCTCCACTGGCTTCATACTTCGCCTGAACAACTTGTTCTTATTGTGTCCTTTGTATGATTTCTTCAAACTTTTAATCTGGTAAAAACAATGATCTCAATTGAAATGAAATTATTTTTATACTGTCATCCCGCTTTGCATTTATCTGTTGATTTTCGAGGTCAGTTAACAGTTATCATGGTTATTCTCTTGTTTGAACTAATCTGTCACTGTGCTTTTTTGCTTCCATCGACTACCTCCAAAACTTCACAATTTTTCATACACCATGGCTATGGAATTTTATTGTCTTTACTAGTCTGCCTGAGGGAGATAATGGTTGTTCTACAGGAAGCCAGTGCTAAGTTTATCAAAGGACAAAGTAGCTTTCTTGTAATTTCACAGGTACTATGAGTGATAGATACTGCTGAAGTGGTCTGACAAGTCCTGAGTTGCATCTTTTGCATACATTTCATTCATTCACAGTTTCTCTTTTACAGCTGTGCTTTTGGACAAAAGTCATGCTAACCAATAGGGTGCAGAAGGATTTGATTGTTGATCCTATTCCTTCCATCTTCAGGTAACTTTATCTCTCTTTCTATGGCCATATCTGGCCTTCATAATGTTATACTTGCCCAAGAAAGCAATAACAGTGGTAACACAAGCATCCCATTTTTCCCCCTTTGTGAAAACATAAAAGCTTTGCACCTCACGACACACCAGGAACACAGATGCAGTCACGTAGGTAGCATCAGGTTGAGGCCTGCCGCACCTTCCATATCCCAGGAGGGTGCCACCGATTTGATTGGATCTTCATCTGCTCCCCATCAAAAGTGCTGTGGTCGCAATGCTTCCAGATCCACTGCACAATGAGCTGAATTAAAGTGTCTGTTCCTTTCCTCAACGCCACCTGGGTCACAAAGCCAGGGTTGCCACCAATCCATGAAGTGTATGTGTGTACTGTGTACATCATATATGTTTCTTAAAGTGGCTAGAAACGATATTGTTCATAATGTTTGAGTTGGACTGTTTTGAGTCTAGCCAAAATGTCTGGATTCTAGCTGCAGTTTACCTCATACACCATAATAACACTATGGTTTTGTTATTAAATTGGTGATGGAACTGGCTTTGACAGCGATTTGTATGGTGATTGAAGTGTACTGTTCTTCCCTTTGAGTCCAGTGCCGTCAGTTAAACCATAATGAGCAATTTTGAGCATGTACCCTGCATATGTCACAAGAAAGAAATTTGATCGAGTCTTACGTCTCCCTTCGTGTATTTTGAAGTCTGCGTCAGAAGAAAACATATTTGCTTATATATCCTTTTCATTGCTCATACTGGGGCATGCAGCTTTCATCCATCATTTTCGACCTCCACTAACCTGAGGTCATCATATGTGAGTAAGAAGACTTTGCCTTAACTTTTGAAATGGGGTTGCCCCTAGTGGTTGACACGGAGAGGTCAACATATAGTAGACAAAGGAGCATTCGTCTTCAGTCATTTATGCCCGCAAAGAACTCTTGGTATACTTTACCTGTTATTCTCTATTAGAACGAATAGTAGTACGCATGCTTTCCACTGGATATTCATGCTTTATGTTATCTTTTCGAAAGTTGGCCGCCCCCTGTCCTTGTACGTATTTAGGGTGATTTATTGGCATGCGTAATAGCTTAAAGTATCTGGTCCTGGTTTTCTAAAGCATGTCGTAGCAAATGTATAAATAAATTGAGTTTCGGGTGGATTCTACTTTTCTGTTATCAAAAGAGACAACAAGTTTGTCTCTGAAATGAAGTTGATATTTTGAAGTATCATTTGGTGCCAGTACTATTGACTCTAAAAGGAAAAGTATTCCTTCGTTACCTATCTTTGCTACGTCTATAATACAAGCTGTGTCATTGTAAGCTTTTTGTTCCTTCCCAGAAAGGCCCTTTGGTTTCATAAGCTGTTAAGCAAGTACCTAACATAAAAGAGGCTGCCGTGGCTGTCCCTTTTACAAAATTCCTTTTGATCAAGATTAGTTTTACATATCCCCTAACAAAATACAGGTGTATCAATCTCCGGCTGCTGATGGTGATTAGTTTAGTGATCATTATTTCAGGGTCTTTACCCTCCAACGGTTCAACTTGAGCCTCTTAATTTAATCCGGCGACCAGTATTTGTCGGTCAGATCAGATGATACTACTGGCGTATTTTGTAAAAATTATGATGGAAGCAGATGTTAAATTAATATAAGCAAGGAAGCAGTCCAGTCATGCAATGCTTAAGAGGCGAGGTGATGTTTACTCTCGGTATGCTGGGAGCTTTCAAGCAAGGCATTCTGCTATTCGAGTTTGGGTCACCTTTCAAGTTTACTTGGAGCATTATTTCTGAGTGGAGAATCTCTGTTTCTCCAATGCCTGCTTGTCCTAGGTATATTTTAGAATCTGTTTATCCTTTGGCGGTTATAGTTTGGACATTTTTGGAATAAAGACTAGTTGGCAGTTTGGCACAACTCTATGCTATGGTGCTGGCTGTAATGGACAGAGGGTTACAGCCCACTAGAGGTCTACACCTTTATTATAGTCTCTTGTGTTTATACCTGCAGTGGAGTGGAGGGGGTCGTGTGAAAAAAATGAGTTGTCATGTGAGAATTACTAAACCCCTGTATTTTCTGCCAATAAAAGCCATTTTTGGTACTAATTTTTAGGTTGCAGATCTCCAAATTGTTTAGTTCTGCAAATTCTGGAACATGTCGTGCTCCCCTTGATCCGTCGAGACGCACGAAGTAACTTCAAATCTTTTTTTGACGGTTAGTAACTTCAAATCTCTTCTGGCCAAATAGGTAGGGTCTTTCTACTTGTCTTGACTGCATTCCCTTTTCTCTCCCCAGTATCTTTTTTTTAGAAGGATCCGGCACATATATTCACACAGCTCAAAACACTTTTACAAAAAGGTCCAAAAGGAAACAGAAAATACAAGGAGGACCCCGAAAAAGTGCAAAGAGCACCCTGAGCTATCGAGGAAGAAACATACGGATCCACAGCGCACCCCAAGCACCTAGGCGACGGCGCCGCCGCCGTACCTCCAACCGCCGGGAAGAGGAAGCTGCTCCAGCATGTAGAAGGTCGCAGAAGCTGTCCGCCGCGCAGCAACGGAACCGAAGCTCGTTGAACGAGTACGACCACGGCCTTCACTCCCCGCTTCCACCAAGCTTCCAGCCGGCGACGCGCCGCCTAGGACCACCACCACCACCCCCGCACCACCTCCAGGCGCCGCTCCCCACGCCTCCACGGCAGGCCAGAGCAACCACCAAGAGGACCACCACAACCTGCAGCAACAAAACCAGACCACCACCGCCCACCCCCTCCTCCCCTCTCCACCACGGACGGCCAGAGGAAACGAGCAGGAAGAAGCGGCCTGACGAACCACCTCCACAGCCTCTCCGGCGAGACCACCGGAATGGGGAACAGAGGGGAGGACAGAAGCTCAACCACCGCCGCCATCGCCACCGTCTCGATGCCGACGCGAGCCACACACACCTACACTAACACCTAGACTATACACGCACGGCAGCCTCCGGAGCTCCCCCTACCTCACAGCGCCCGAACGGCGGCCGGAGGCAGAGGGGAGCGGCGGATTCGCCGGCGGGAGCAGAGCACGCGCGGGTCGCCTCCTTATCCGCCTCTCCTCAACTGTAGCAGCAGATAAGGTGGGGAGCAATTTTCTCTCCCCAGTATCTGACTCCCAAAGACATCCTTTTATGCTACAATTTTGCCATAATCATGCCAAAGGCGATGTGTGATTCAGGGAGTACGATTCCAAATTAGTATAGGATATATGACTTGAGTTACTTGACATTGCGTCGTCCTTTTTCTAGGAAATGAGATCTCTGCAGTAGAACTCTTTACTGAACATACATGTGTTCTGTGCGGTGCACGACAGCACACGCGTGCTTGCAAAAAATGTGTGTGTGGGACAAAAAGGGACCTACGGACAAGTGATTTCATGGACCATCAGCTCACTATATCCATACAATAATCATTTACCACCAAAACATTTTTTCTATTAAATTTTTACCGCTCATTAGGGCCTTAAATTCCCTCCAAGTTTGTCAAATGCATTGCTTCCAAGTGAAAGATAAAATAGACTACCTGTTAGGCTCTCATCAGGCGTGCATCCTGAAAATCCACCCTGGGAAGCTGAGGAGAAAAGGGAACTCCGAGCACCTATAAAATGACCCAATCAACTTTGTTCCTCCATCACATCTTCTGCAGCCATGCGGTGGAGCAGCTAGCTCAGTATTTTCATGGCTGAACAGGCACCTGAGATTCCAGTTGGATATAGCAGTTCCTCCCCTTCACCAACCAGCAGCATCTGGGAGAGTCAACAGATCATGCAAATGCACACACCCTTCCCCTCATGGAGCCCCCACGCCGGCACACTCCTTGCCGCCACTGCCAGTGACCATACAGCCTTCTCCACGGTCCCCTCGTCGTCATCCCGCACGCACCTGCCAACCGGTTATCGATTGAACCAGACTATCATGTGAGTATGCATGCCGTACACTTATTGATGTTTTTTCAGTGATAGCTGACTGAAGTTAGACGATGTAACACCATTTTCAGTAGCGCCGGAGCTCATGGGAGCAGCACTGAGCATGGCGGGGGCAACAGCTACGGAAAGGACTTCCTTTCCTTGCTCGAAGCGAGGAAGGTGATCCCAGAAATGCTCGATGATTTCCCCACGGCGGCGTGCGACTATCTCAAAGGGATGGACAGTGGTGATTACAGCAGCATGTCCAGATCAGCTACCTATGGTTTGGACAGCAGCGGCCCATACGCTGGCTCCAATCCTCAGCTCGCCATGCGTGATGAGATTGTGAAATCTCCACCAGTGTACCAGGGAACAGTACTTTGGTGCAAGCGAGCGTGGTGGGTTGCATGCCAAGTCACGATCATGAGGGCAACGAGATGGTCACCAGCAGCAGGAGCTTGGAGCTCCCATTAATGCATTTCTGCAGCAAATGCTTCCTAGTAGTGGTGCAATTCATGAAAATTCTCTGGGTTATTCTGGCTCTGGGAATGAAAGGGTTTTTCAAGAGGACCGAGTAATGCAGGTTTCTTTTGATGCTTTGAGTTCACTGGATGCCATCTCTTTTAGTGGCTTCAGATCAAACACAGAATTGAAGCACACCAACCAATATGAGCAACACAGTATACCGGTAAGATTGGCATGCTAATTTCTGTTGCTAAGTATAAGCAGGGTACAAGTTGTTAATATGTGTTTCCAGTTACAGACAAGGGCTAGTAGTAGAAGTGAAAGTGGTGCAGCAGGTGATCCTAAGAAGAGAAAATCAGAGGAAAAATCGGTGGCAACGAAAAGAAGTCGAAGCAAGATGCTTCAAGTACATCACCTCCCAAGGTAACTAACAATTGAAGAATATTAAATTCAAAAACAAAAATAATAATTGAAGAATATTTGATGAAACGGTTTAAACATTCTGAGCAACCATCTGATCAACTTATTTCGAGCCAAAAACAGGCAGAAGTGAATAACGTGAAGCTGGGAGAGAGAGACAAGATCATAGCATTGCAGCAGACTATCTCACCATATGGAAAGGTAAATTCTTAACACGCGTATTACTAGGCGAACACAACGAGATGGCCTTCAATTCTTCTCTTTTTATTGCTAACTCCATCTAAAAAGTTGCATTTTGGCAGACGGATAGAGCGTCAGTGTTGTTTGAAACCATCAAGCACATCGAACATCTACATGAGCAAATACAGGTCGGCATCATCACAAATCCTTTTCACATAAGCCATATGCTTACCCCCTAGCATCAACATACATTGAATGGTTGCACCGACGGTTTCATATTCGTGCCGTGCCTCACCAAGCATTTCTTACATTGACTTGTTTGTTAGCGGATTTCCACGTCCCTCCCAAGTCTCGTATAAAGAATGATCATGTAGTCGTTGTCTCGATACTAATTAACATAAAGAATAGGCACACTCACACCGTTACAGGTCACAACCAGCACTTCACCTTTTCTGAAGTTAAGTAATATTAACTGTTAGTAGCATGCTGACTACTTGCCCTTTCTTTTTCTGACGTTGACAGTTATTTAGTGAACCCTACATGCCGAATGGTACAAACAAGGTAATCATTGAACCGTTTCTATTTTCTCTAAACCGTTTACACAATATCTGGTCACGAATTCTTGGCATCAAACTTCTTCAGATGCCGTTCCGATGGGGAGGTAAAGAGGAGCAGAAGGCAGAGCATGATTTGAGAAGCAGAGGGCTTTGCCTGGTTCCTGTTTCATGCACCCCACTGGTTTTTCAGGATAATAGCCCGCCGGACTGCTGGACGACGCCTGTCTACAGGAGCTCCATGTACCAGTGATCTCGTCGATCTCTCATGTTTCCTTTATCGGACTGTAGTTCTGACGCTGACGGATTGGTTGGGCTGTTCGTGGGAGGCCGGTTCTTCTCCTTGTTCCAGTTACTACGTATTGTTTTGTTTACGGTGTCTTGTATGCTGGTCGGTTTGTACGTACTCTACTAGTATAAAACTGCGAACGTTGGGTGCTCTTGGCTTCGAGCAAAAATAGTGCTGAAGCCTGAATGCCGGTAAGTTGATAGGACTTGGTATTTGTTCAGGGCTGATTGTTAGCTCCAGCTCGCTGGTTGTGTACTAAACTACCATTAGTCTGTTTGGAAGCTGATATGTCAATGCCATTTTCCCCTACCCTTTAATTTGTTTTTGAATACGTTGTCCACGCAAAAAAAAGTAAGCAAGTTATGGCCAAATGAGACCTACATATGAACTCGCTGTCAGCACTTTTGCCCATTTGCACACACATAACCTGTTCTGATAGCCATTGGATTATTCAAAAAAAAAAAAAGCCATTGGGCCAGATCAGTATTAAGGCCGAACATTCGTTCAAGCACGTCTGTGACGAGGGCCGTTGGCTCTGAAATGACCCAGTCGAAGGAAATATGTTTCTTGCATAACCATGAAGGATTTTGACCCAATGACACATCACGATTCGCGACATCCAACCGCAGTGGGCAGTCAGCACATCCTGTCCGTATCCAGTATCCGCTGCACTGTCAAAATACTACGTACTCAATTGTTCTCGTGTCATTCAGTAAGCAGTACTCCCTCCATCCCATCCACGAATAAGTATATTTCTACCTTTTGTGATATTAAAATTTGACTAACTTTATATGAAAATGTGCCAACATTTATGACACTAAATTGGTATCAATAAATTCGTCCCGAAATGAAATTTCAAATATACCAATTTGACATTATATATGTTGCTACCTTTTTCTACAAAGTTGGTCATTTTTTTAAATGACTTGGTACAAAATCTAGATGTACACTTATTCGTGTATGGAGAGAGTACCTACTTGGACAGTAGGATGAGATATTATCACGCCCCCACATGGTGTTGATTTGAAGAATCATGTTTGAATCATGTTTTGTATATAAACTACTCCCTCCGTTTTTTAATATAAGATGTTTTAGGGATTGCACATGTTGTCTAGATACATACTAAAGTGAGTGAACATACGCACTAAAACATGTATACATACATTTGTATACACATGAATGTGGAGAAATGCTAAAACATCTTATATTAAAAAACGGAGCGAGTAACTCCCTGTTGCGGCCTGCAAACTAAACAAATCAGCCCGTGCGCCGTACACCTATCTTCAATCAGATAAAATCAAATATGTTTTGGTATGAATCGACAGGGAAACAAACACATGTTCCACAGCAGCTTACCACACGGCTCTGCCGCAGGAAGCTCAAAGGCTCGTGGCAAGCTGACATGAGTGCCAACCGGAGGAGCTTGTCACACAGGCACACCGGAAGGAAATGTTTTTTTTTTTTTTGATATGGAACAGAGCTACCATTAACTTGTGCGCGCAGCAAAATCGCTGGCCACTAACACACGTACAAAGTCAGGTGCATCATCCGGCCACACAGTTTGGGATTCATGCACCAGTTTTGCACCATACGTCGCCAAAGCGTCGCAACAGAGTTACAGGCCCGTGGGCAGTAGTTCATAGAAAAGCGATTAAAATTCAACCTAGCAAAATACTTAATCTCTCGAAAGAGTTGGCCATTTACAGCAAGGTCTTGATCTCTTCCAACAATCGCCTGGAATAGCTTCTGGGAATCAGTTTCAATCGTCACTTGCGTCATTCCCCAGCTCGAAGCCCAGAGAAGACCAGGCAATTGCTTCCGTTTGTAACGCGTCATAAGCTTGTCTGATCCTGCCTGCACTCTTCTCATTGGAGACCTTTTTGTTTCTGGCTCGCCAGCACCACGAGAGAAGAGAAATAGCAAGCAGCTTCTGTTTTTGCTCAAGTCTGAGTAAGTGCGCGACAAAATCCTGGGCGTCATTGCTCTGCATGAGTTGCTCACGTACAGGCTCCAACTGTAACTCCATCCAGTAAGCTTTAACTTGTTTGCATTTTAAGAACAAATGGCCTCCATCTTCATTCAGCCGGTTACACACAGGGCAGATTGGCTCCATTTTCACCCCCCCCCCCCCCCCCCCCCCCCCCCTCCGTACAAGATTGAGGCGGTGCGGCAAACTGTTGTGAGCTATTCTCCACACAAACAGCTTGATATTTGGAGGGCACTCTAGTCGCCATATCATGTTCCAAACAAAAATCCCCTGAGCCGATAGGCTCTCCTGCTGTCCATGGTTAGCTGCAGCATCTAGCTGGCGCTGCAGTCTATATGCTGATTTCACTGAAAATGTTCCTCTTTCCTCAAAGTGCCAAGCCCATTCATCCTGAATGTCCTCAAAGATTGGCAGTAAGAGGATGAGGGCAGCATCTTGGGGCCAAAACGTTTGCTGGACAAGAGCACAGTCCCATGTACCAGTGGTAGGGGCGATTAGTTCATTTGCTTTGGTGATCACTGCATGTCCCCTGGGGGTAACCGGTTTCCTGCTCCACAGCCTTGGTAGCCACAGATCATTCCAGATATTCACTGTCGCACCATCCCCCACTCGTTTGATGACTCCCTTTCGTAGCAGTTACACACCTTTTAGGATGCCCCTCCAAGCATATGAAATTCCATCTTTAGCTTCAGCTTCTAGGACAGAGCAGTTAGGGTAATATTTGGCTTTCATCACCTGAGCACACAGAGAATTTGGGTTAGTAAGGAGTCTCCATCCCTGCTTTGCAAGCATGGCAAGATTAAAAGTATAAAGGTCCTTGTAACCCAAGCCTCCTTCTTTCTTTGATAATGTGAGCTTGTCCCACCCTAGCCAATGAATTTTATTTTCTTTATCTTGTTGTGCCCACCAGAACCGGCTGATCATACTATTGATCTGTTCACACAACCCTTTTGTAAGATCAAAGCACGACATGGCAAAGATAGGGATTGCTTGGGCACAAGCTTTAATCAAGATTTCCTTGCCAGCCTTGGAGAGCATCCTTTCCTTCCACCCTTGAATTTTTTTCCAGATTCTGTCCTTGAGATATGAAAAGGTTTTTGTTTTTGACTTCCCCACATAAATAGGGAGGCCCAAGTATTTCCCATTTCTCCTTCAGTGGTGAGTCCCAAGATGGTCATCATCGTTTCTTTATCCCTTCTCCTGGTATTTTTGCTGAACACAATGGAAGATTTGTCCACATTGATGGTCTATCCCGAACACACCTCATATAAGTTTAGAATATGTTGCAAGTGACATGCACTGTCCTCTGAAACTTTCAGTAGGATTAACGAATCATCTGCAAACAGTAGGTGGTTGAAGCTCGGGGCTCCATGGCAGATTTTGATTCCTTCAAGCCTACCATTTTGATCTGCTTGGTTTAGCATGCTTGAGAATGCTTCAGCACAGATCAGGAACAGGTAAGGGGAGATTGGGTCTCCTTGGCGAAGTCCTCTCTCGGGAACAACCTCCTCAGTTAGAGATCCATTTAATTTGAATCTATATTTAACTGTTGAGACACACTTCATAATCAGCTGAATCCATTTTTCTGCAAAGCCCATCTTCCTCATCATGCTTTCCAGGAAATGCCATTCGACTCGGTCATATGCTTTACTCATATCGAGCTTTAAAGCAGCATAGCCGACCAACCCCCCTCTCTTCCTTTGCAAGTAGTGGTTCACCTCGTATGCAAGCAATATGTTATCTGTAATAAGACGGCCCGGGACAAACGCACTTTGGTTTGGGGCAATGATCTCCTTGAGGATGGGTTTAAGTCTATTCGCCAACACTTTAGAGACAAGTTTATAAATCACATTGCATAAGCTAATTGGACGAAGGTCCTTCATCTTGTCAGGATTTTTACGTTTGGTATGAGAGCCACACATGTGTCGTTCCAGCCCGCCGGCAGCTCGCCTCCATTTAGTACTTGCAGCACCTCCTCCGTTATTCGGTCCTCTACAAGCTCCCAGAAACGCTTGTAAAAGACCGCAGGCATGCCGTCCGGTCCTGGAGCCTTGAGATCACCCATGCTATCGAGCGCAGCTTTGACTTCCTCCCGTGTAAAGTCCCGCAAGAGCATCTCGTTCATCTCCGGTGTGATCCGGTGTGTGACATGGTCTAGGAGCTCACCCAGCCGAGCACCTGCACAAGAGGAAAACATTTTGTTAAAGTAGTCTGTTATCACCGCCGCCATCTCCTCCTCTTTCTCAGTCACCTCCCCATTTTCTTTATGTAGCTTCTTTATTCTATTGTTCTTTCGGCGCTCAGAAGCATAGGAATGGAAATACGATGTATTCCTGTCGCCCTTCTCTAGCCAGTTCACATGCACTCGTT
Source organism: Poa pratensis (assembly GCA_947311845.1). Classification (NCBI taxonomy): domain Eukaryota; kingdom Viridiplantae; phylum Streptophyta; class Magnoliopsida; order Poales; family Poaceae; genus Poa; species Poa pratensis. The sequence continues at coordinate 130,770,800 of CAMZMU010000052.1, read as the reverse complement.
GCTTCCAGTACACATCTCGTTGGGTCTCCAATTTATCCAGCTTATACCTCAGCACATGTTCACGGTTGACCTGTTCTTGTGAAATCTGACTCCTCCTGCATGCCTCCAAGTCCTTCTTTACACGGGCTATTCGCTTCTCGAGATCTCCCAGCGAGTGCTTGCTCCAATCTTCCAGCTCACCGGCCACTCCCCGCAAACTTTCAGCAACTGAACTGCTGCCAGCCCTTTCTGCATCCAGCCATGCATTCTGGACTACAGCTTCACATCTATCTTCTTCAAGCCATTTTGCTTCAAACCGGAAGGAGGATGGGACACTTTTTATACGTCTCGGCTCTTGTTCATCTCCCAACGTGATGATAAGAGGACGGTGGTCAGAGTGTCTAGGGTCACCGTTCATCACTTTGTAATTTGGGAATTTCATACACCATTCATGTGTAGCAACGGCTTTGTCCAGCCTTTCTCTAATATAATTTGCACTATTGTGATTATTGTTCCTCCATGTAAAGGGATCTCCCATGAAGCCCAGATCATGTAAGTTGCAGTCCTCTAGTGTTTCTTTAAAGCGATCCATATATATTTGGGGTCGAGCCACCCCTCCTTCTTTTCGCAGGCTAGCAAGATTTCATTTAAATCTCCTGCACAAATCCATGGCAGGTTACTGTGATGTTTGATAGTTCTTAATAGCCTCCACGTCGCTTCTCTATTCTCCAGCTTTGGCTCATCGTAGATACTGGTGAACCTCCATTGTGACCCATCATTTTCCGTGATCACAGCATCAATATGGTACCGTGATTTCAGACCCGCTGACAGGTTGATTCCATTCTTCCAAAACAAAGCCAAGCCGCCACTTTGACCTTCACAATTCTTGACGACCATATTAGGCATTCCCAACTTCCACCTAAACCATTCCAATCTTTCCTCATTCAATTTTGTCTCAGACAAGAATAGAACGTCGGGGTCCTCCTTCTTCTGGAAATCCAGAAGACCATGAATTGCCGGGCCATTCCCCAAACCCCGGCAATTCCAACCTCCTAGCTTCATTGGTGCCCGCAGAGCTGTTCCGACAGCCCCGCTTCCTCAGCTACATCAGCGATACCGCTAGTGTCCATCCTTTTTTTTTTGGTTTCCACCACATCATCAATTTCCATGTTCTCTTCTGTTGCAATTCTTTTCTCCCCAGTTGTTTTTTTTACCAGCAAAACCGTAGGGAAGCCCCCACGGTTAATTTTCCATTTTCAATATCAACCACCCGGCATCCCAAAACAGGGCCCAGACCAAGTACAACAAAACTTTACAAAAATACAGCGGGGTTGAGAGGATCAACCCTAAGGAGGAAGAGAAACTAAAACAAAGAAAGTAAAAATTAAACAAGCAAAATCCAATTTAATAGAAGCTCTCTTTTGGCGGGTTTAACCCTGTACGAAGTAAGGAGAATGTCCTTCCTGAATCTTTCCTTCCACCTTGCAAAACTCGGCCTCTGGTTTTCAAAAATGAACAGGTTTCTCTCTTTCCAAATGCTCCAAGCTGCTGTCACTGTTATTTCCATAAAGCAGGGGCCAAGGAATGTTGCCTTTGCTGCACCCAAAAGCTTCCGAGATAGAGTCCGCCTGCGACCAAGTGATCTTCAAATGATTCCAACACCTAGCAGCGAAACAACACTGAAAGAATAGGTGGTCTCTTGTTTCCAATGTATCCAAGGAACATAGGACACAATTCGGGCCAGAATTTAAATGCCAGTGCCTTCTGATCATCATATCTCTCGTGTTGATTCTGTCAATAATCATCAGCCAGGCGAACACCCTTAGTTTTGGTATGCATCGACTTTTCCAGAGCTGACGAAAGATGGGCTGTGCTGATATTCCTTGAAAGAGGAACTTGTAGTAGCTAGACGAGGAGTAAACTCCTTTATTCAGTGAATATGTCCATTTATCAGTACTGGGACGGACTGAATTCTTGACAGTAACAACGCTTTGCTGAAACCCATCAAAGTCGATATAGGCCTGCTGCGACATGGGGAGGAAGAAGAGCTGATCTTAGGTTGTTCGTTTCCAAGGCCTTTTTCACCGAAATGTCTTTGTCAAGAGCAAAAGGATAGAGTCTCTCAAATTTAATTGCCAGCAGCTCATTTCCTTCCCATTTATACTTCCAGAGTAAGATCGAATTACCGGGGCCAGGATCACAAGATGTAACACCTCTATATTGGAAGGATAGAGCACAAATTTCTTTCCACCAGAAGGAACCCACCTTTGGAGAGGCATGAGGAACCTTTTCAGAGTAATATGAGTGCCAAACCAAATCTACCCATGGAATATCAGCTTTATTCATGAATTTGTCCATGTGTTTGAGCAACAATGCATCATTTTGTAATTCCAGGTTGATAACTCCCAGGCCCCCTTTCTCTTTTGGCAAGCAAACTGTCTCCCAAGCAACCAGAGCTTGTGATTTCTCTTCCCAATCACCCTTGGCCCAAATGCAATGTCTTTTAGCTCTATCAAAAGTTTTGACAGCAGTCTTTTGAATTTTAAGAGTGCACATATAGAATGTGGGAAGTGCAGAGAGAATCGAGTCCACATAGGTCAGTCTACCAGCATAAGTCAAGAATCTAGAACAAGCATTGAGACGCCTTTCCATATGGTCAATCAGAGGAGATAGGTCCTGGATGGTAGGCTTAGTAGTGCCAAGAGGTAGGCCTAGATAAGTGAAAGGCATTCCAGTGATTTGGCACTCCAAAATAGTTACAAGTTGAGCAGCTAAATCCTCAGGGCAATTGATCGGAATCATATTTGACTTTTGAAAATTCACTTTCAGACCTGTGGCCTCAGCAAATTGATTTACCAAGTTCTTTAGCAACTGGACCTGAGAGGGCAAGCCTCCATTACCACAATGGTGTCATCGACATACTGAATCACAGGGAACTTGTGGTTCGGCATAGGAACAGGAGCACGTAAATTTCCTAGCTGAAACTGATGATTGATCATCGTTTGGAATAGGTCAGCTGTACCGACATAGAGTAGTGGTGATAATGGATCACCTTACCTCACTCCACGTTTGCATTCAAATTTCTTTCCAGCTACTCCATTGAGTAAGACTGCCGAAGTACCGGTTTTCAGAATATTAGCAATCCAGCCCAACCATCTCTCATCGAAACCTTTTAACCGCGGATTTTCATGATAGCTGAGTGTTCCATCATATCAAAAGCTTTAGAGAAATCCATCTTGAATAAGATAATCGGTTGCTTGAACTGTTTGCAAAGAAATAAATATTCAAAAGCCCAAGCTAGGCAGTCTTGTATCGTGCTCGACTTCAAGAAGCCATATTGTTTTTTATGCACTGTTTGCAAGATCTTGGATTGTAATCTGTTTGCCAGCAATTTAGTGATGATCTTGAGGCTGATATTCAGAAGTGAAATCGGTCTAAAATCATTTGGTCCAATTGGGGAATTCACTTTGGGGATTAGAGTGATTAAAGAATCATTGATATTCTCGAGACTTAGCAGCCCTTGTTGAAAATCCAAACACAGCCTACAGAAGTCATTTTTAATAATACTCCAGCAGCTCTTAATAAATTTCCATTGAAACCGTCCGGTCCTGGTGCCTTATCAGCTGGCATATGAGCAATAACTTCATCAATCTCCTTAGTCGTGAAATCCACTGACAGTTCCGCAAGCCCATCAACCCGAGTGATCAAGGTCTCTAACTCAGAGGGAAAGACAATCTCACTGCGCTGTCCCAGCCTGTCCTTATATGCAAAAAAAAAATTTGCAGCCTTCTCATTGTGATCCGCCACCTCTCTCCCATTAGGCAAAATAAATTTCGCAATGTTATTTTTTCTGTATCTAATAGTTGCCATGGAGTGGAAAAAAGAAGTGTTCTCATCTCCCAGCTTAGCCCATCTGATGGTGCATCGATTTTTCCAAATATCTCTTTTGCAGTTAGTGAGATGTAAGTATCTGTCCTTGATGATCCTTCGAAAATTCCATTCAGAGAGGTGCCGATCTCTGACTTCTTCAAATTCATCAAGCATGAGAATGATTTTGTTGCAGTTTTCTATACTAAAGTCTATCTGTGAGAGGTTACCACTCCATTTTCTAAGAGCCTGTCTCAACAGCTTGAGCTTGGAGGTGATAATCTTGGCGGCGTTCCCATGGATCTGAATATCCCAGATTCGCTGTACAAGTTCCATAAACCCTGGTTGCCTGATCCAATAGTTTTCAAACCGAAATATTTTTGCCTTTGGAATCTTAGTCCCAATGTTAATGACACAAGGGATGTGATCTGAGACAGGACGGGCCAGAGGATTTACCACCGTATTTGGATATACAAGGGTCCAATTGGTTAATGTGAAAAACCAGTCCAACTGAACCATAAGGGGATTTTGTTGCATATTACTCCAAGTATAGGCCCTCCCCTTAATTGGCAGTTCAATCAATCCAAGATGGCTGATGAGATCATTGAAAATGTTAATGTCCTGTATATTTGCCCCTGGTTTGTTTTTGCTATCGGCATATCTATAGAAATTGAAGTCACCGAGAAGTAGCCAATTTTCATCATCTGACATATCCAAGTTATATAACCAATTAACAAAATCACTCCTCCGAGGTTCAGTACATGGCCCATACACATTGACCAGCGTGAAAGTTTGTGAGTTCATTGTGGACGTGAAAGACATAACTACCCCAAAAGACTCTTGCAATAAAATTGCTCCCGAGAAAACCGAGCTATTCCATAAAACCAAAAGACCTCCAGAAGCTCCATTCGCTGGCACACATACAAAATGATCAAATCTCTTAGGAGCAATTTGCGAATCATGGCATTATCAAAGGAGGCCATTTTTGTTTCTTGCAAGCAAATGATAGATGCAGAACTCTCTTCTATCTTGTGTCTGATTGGGGGCCATTTCTCATCACCATTTAAACCATGAATGTTCCAACATAAAATATTCCAGAGTCTAACAGCATCAATAAAAGTAGACATAGATAAACACCAAAATGAGGTTCAAATTTTTTAGCCGAAGCCAACAGAAAGTGGGAGTGCAACAATTAAGTAGCACGAGGCTGCAAGAACTTCTCTTCAGAGAGATCTTCAGGAGCAATGCCACATATCTCGATGCCCATTTTCTTCATGGCCTCCATCTGCAGAACTTCAGGGAGTGGAGCCATCTTGGCCGATTTCTTGCGAGGTTCCTTGAGCAGCTCGAGAGGAACACACCCTTCCTTGTCACTACGCAGCCCCTTTCGTGAGGCCACCATCTGTTTCTTTCTCTTCTTATCAATCACATGGTTCTGAATTGGGGCTTCACCACCAACTGAATTGGGCAGCTCATTCATCTCTGAACCATGAGCAGCATCTATTTTAGGCCTCGCTTCATCTTGCGAGAACAAAGAGTCCATCGTACCAGGTCCCAGGCGTGGAGTGGCAACCACAGAGTAGAACTTTGCAAAGAAGTATACAACACTAACTGACAGCGGCAGCAGTAGTTCAGAGCCCACCCCTCCAGCACGCAGGAAACGAACATCTCCAGATACCACTTCATTCAGTACATCTTCTGCAGCTTGTTCCATCATCATAGCATGCTCATTCCAGAGAGCCGAACTATCTTCTTGGACATTATTTTCCGGCAGAACACCATCCATCATGGACTGGCCATCATAACCAATAAGCTCACTCATGTTAGTACCAGAAAAATCAGCTGGGATGAGTGGATGCTGTTGCACCCCAATATTGAGCTCTGCTGCAGCTTGGTCCCATGCCACATCAGCATTCTGCTGTTGCCAAACTTGCTGATCATGAATAGCCCGAGGGATGTTCGCCATGGCAGACGGCGGCGCAACACCTTCTGCACGATCTAGGGTTGAAGACTCAACTTCTGAAGCAGCAGAGAGAAAGAGGGAATCGGTGGCAGTATTGTCGGGATAAGTGATGGCCAGCGGCAAGTGACTCCCCAAATTCTGGGATATACTCGATTCGTTGCCGCGTCTTCCTTTAACCACCCAAACTTTCCTCTGCGCTGAGCCCACCTTGTTTAGCTTAGTTTTGGGTCTCCAAACTTTCTGAATTGCAGGACAAGCTCGGACAAAATGGCCCAGAGTTTTGCATCCTCGACATCTGATTCCAACATCACATGCTTCGGCCCTATGGTCCAAAGCAAAGCATCTCGAACAAGGGCCCATAGACTGTTTAGGTGGCAAACAAACCGGGCATTTACTGCCTAAGATCTGACACGCAGAACAAACACCCGGGCAATTGGGCCTCAAATGATCCGTGAGGCTGCAGCGAGAACATCTGCCCAGAATTTGAAAAATGAGATCCCGCTCTGGCACAAAAGGAATATCCAGTGCTTGACAGATTTGGTCTTCCGCATAATTAGCTGTTCTCAGATCCTCTAAATGCTCCAACGTTATTTTGGGCAAGTTTGAAAAATATGCAACATCGAAACCTTTCGGGACGAAAATCCTGGAGTTTTGAATCTTTCCCACAATTATCGGATCAGGAAAACTGCCAAAAATAATTCCACTCTCATGCATAGGCGCCGGCGGCGAGATAACCGACGAAAATCCGGTGGCTAAACGCACTGGCGAGCATGATCCAAACTGAACAGAATCTAGCCCCGGTTGAACTGAATTCGAAAGATCAAACCGTGACAGCACTGATTTAGAATGGTCCGATGAATCCCGTGCAGCACTTATCTCTAAGAACTTCAGATTAGGTTTGATACGGGTAGGGCTCCTCTGCGAGACCTCTACCAGTTCCTCCGAGGAATGCCAAAAGGGATCAAGCGGGTGAAGAAAACCAGAATCCCGAGGATGAGAACCACGGAAGAGAGAGAAATGGCAAACAAAATCTGGCCAGATGCGGTCCTTAAGACCATAGATGAAATGACCCACTTGACTAGAAGCCACTGAAAACCGAAAATGTCGATCACTCAATTGGAAGACCTTGAAACCTTTGTGATCACCACCAAGACAGCACTACAGAGCCAAGCCCACCGATTCCTCGAACAAAGGAAAGGAGGCCAAAGAGAAAGAAACTACCAGAAAGAATTCCTTGGATGAAGAAGACGATGAGAAGTGGACAGATGATCCAAAACGGTGACGCACCTGATCAGCCAAAGCGAGGCCGGGGGAGAAATCCCAGTGGATCAGCGCCTCCATGTCGAGAACACCTAGACGCCATGGCTACCACCGGCGGGGGGGGGGGGGGGGGGGAGGCGACGGTGGGGGAGGGTGGGGTGCGGGGTGGGAGCGCCTCCATCTTTCTTGGCTTGACTCTTTTACTCACCTAAATTCAACTTTCTCCCCAGTTGTCACCCCAACAATGTTGTTAGTGTTTGAAAGTTTCCTCTCCCTCTTCCTGTAGGTCCTAGGTTTAAGCCCGGTCCCTTTGCCCTCCACTGGCTTTGTAAAGTGGGAACCTTGCATCAACACCTCCGGTTTGCTCTACCCCTCACCTAGGACCATTGGGGCAGTCTCGTGGGAAGTGGACCCTTTTTGCGCATTCTTTCCTAATCCCGACTCCTCTCTCACCACCTGCATTGTTGTTTCATTTTTGTGTGTCTGATTGTCATTATCCTGTTTCTGCCCATGAGAAGTGCCGCACATCCCACCTGGGTTCTTGTCTAGTCGCTCCACCTTTTCATTTGTGGAAAACATTAGTTTAGTCCTGCTCCCATTGTCCTCTTTTACCTTTTCTGACCCATCCGTCAATTTCATTGGGTTTGTTACTTCTGTTTCATCCCATTTCTTGTGTGAGACCCTGGTCATATTTGCATCTCCCTCCTTTCGCCAGCTCAGGCTGTCGCTGCCCCTGTCACTACCTGATTCGCTTCCCCTGCTTCCATAGCTGCCGGGCCGACGAATATCTGAGCCGCGGGAGTTACTCCAGTGTCCTTTGTCAAAACTACATGCTCTTCTTTGATTGGGGATTCGTTTGAGACATTTGCCATACTGCTGAGCTTCGCCTTTTTTAGTTTGATATTACAGTTCTTGTCTATATGTCCAATAATGCCACAGGTGAAGCAGAAGTCAGGTAAAAATTCGTACTCGAAAGCAGACCACTTCTCACGACCAGATTCGTCAACCTGCACCATCTTACCCATCATAAGAGGTCTATCTAGCGGCAGCCTCACTTTCACCCTTAGGAATTTGCCCATAGCCATACCATCCTCTCCAGCATCTACTTCAACAAACTCCCCAATCACCGCCCCTAGCGCTTCTCCTGTGAATTTGTTCATCATGCCTAGAGGGAGATTGAAAATGTCTACCCAAATTGGAATGCTGGCAAACATATACTCCTCCACTGTTTTGTTTGCATCATAATCTTCCATCACAAGCAGATCATTTCCAAACATCCATGGTCCCTCTTCTAAAGCCTTTTTTTTACCACTAGCTTGAAAGAACGTGACCAGAAATATGTTCTCACCTACACTCTTGCACTCAATGCCTCGGAGCGGACACCGGATTCTTCCTAGAGCATTTTCAATCCCATCCGCAGGGGCTGGTTTCTCCGAGAGAAGCTTCGCCAGTGCCTGCGGTTCAGTTGCCCCTAACTTTGCGCTGCCTGTCCCTGGAATCTTCAGACTCTTCTTCTCTGCATCTGACAGCTGCATCTTCTTCATCAAGCCCTCGACCTTATCCATCCTTGCTACCTTCGCTCAAATCACACCAAGGAGAAACTGGGTAGGGTGTATTACGATCACGCGCCCCAGTAAACGCATGAAAGGCTGCTGATTTGTGGTGGGATTTGGGTTTTTTTGGAGCTCCCCACTCCTACCGGCTACAGGGGAGCTAGGCCAGGCAGTAGGGAATATAGTTTGATGGAATACGCTGCACCGAGACGGGGGAGGAAGGGCGGAATGGGACGGAGGTTCGATCTACAGCCACCAAGGAGCAGACCAGGACGAAGGGGAATCCCTAGATCCTGCTCGCCAACGAAGTCGCCAGACACCACCGTCACTCCTGGGACGGACTAGAACTCTGATTCGGAAGGAAATGGTTAACATCCCACGAGGACGGAGTCAGCGCCTCCAGATTCTTCGCGAAAAACAGCCTAAATTGCTAGTTAACCGCATGTAGTAGCAGCTAGCCAGTTAGGTGCATTGCATCATTTGCATGGACCGGCCATCTCAACATCAACGTCCCTTTCCCTGTCATTGCAGTTGGCGCGATCGCAAATACGCGCATTTGTCTTTTTTAAGGAGAATGTGATTCGGATGGACACGGGGTTACGAATCATTCTAGCTATGGACCGTATCTGGCTATTATTTGGTCGAGAACCACTAGGGCTAGGGGCGTGTTTGGTAGCCAGCGGCTACTTTTGCGCCCTGTGGATTAAGTCTGGTCAGGCCTGACCTCATAGAGCAAGATCAAAAACCGCTATAGACCGTATCTAGCTTATTATTTGGTGGAGAACCGCTAGACGGTTTGTGTGAATTGTGCCGCTTGGTGTGAATTGTGTAACCACAAATCGAGGTGTGAGGGTTAGACCATTGTGATGCTTGGAGAGCATTACTCCACTGCACCTTTTTAATGGAGAGTAGCTTTCTTTCGGAAGTAAACTTCAGGAAACATTTTCGTCTTCCCATGTCTCGCGTATATCTTATCCGAGCTCCAGTATTTATGCATCATCAAGTTTGAGATTTTCTAGCTTGTTATATATTGCAATGCCATAGTTGTTTACTTCTTCTCTAACATATGTTGTTGTTGTACTGGTTGAGTCTAGTTTTATTTAGGTTTTGTTGATAAATTAAACGCTGGTTTATTTTTGTATTTATTACTCACAATTATTTTAAATCGTCTATTCACCACTGTAGGCAACAACTAGGTCCTTTCAGCTGTAGCCCCCCTCCCCCCCAAACCCTTGTCGATGTTGGTGGAGGCGATGTTGTGGGGTTGTAGCTTTGCATGCGATATTAGTGAAGGAGATATGCCCTAGAGGCAATTAATAAAGTGTTTTATCAAATCTCATTTGTTCATAATATGTTATTGTATCATGCTATAACTGTATTAAGAGGAAACATTAATACACGTGTGGTACATAGACAACCAGGTCCCTAGTAGCATCTATTTAACTAGTTCATTGTGCAATCGATGATCGAGGTTTCCCGATCATGTGACATTGATGTCAGTTGACAATGGAGTCATATCATTGGAAGAATGATGTGATGGACATACCCAATATTTGTAGGACGTAGTCGTTACGCCTTCGACCGTGAGATCAACTCTAATTATTATTTCTGAAAAATACTTTGATTGCATCAAACGTCATATCTTAAAAGTGCGACTATAAAGGTGTTCCTCTCGGGTATCGGAAGGGAGCATGTTGAGACGAGGGATCAAGAGCGGGATTTGCCAATCCACATAGCATGATAGATACACTGGGCCCACTCGGTAAGATTACGTCAATGAGCTTGCAAGCATGTGACTAGGTCACGGGGACGTAACATCACTGACGAGTAAAGAATAGTGCTGTCGATAAACGAGATCAAGCTAGGTATCATGATATCTAAGATCGAGTCTCAGACACACTAAGTATCGCGAGGAAAAAGGTTTAAGACTCGACGTCTAAGGTTCGAACGGCAAAAGTTATTCGTTATCTCATAGGGACTGATCATGGGCATCCAAGGTCCACTGATTAGTGATTGATCAGACAACGTGTCTCGATCATGTCTGGCGAGATCTCGAACCGCTAGGGCAACACATTTAAGGGGAGTGACGTTTATTTAGATTGGACGCAGAAGAGAAAATAGAGAGAAGAACACCGAAAGTGTTCCGGAGCATTTCCGATGGAGTTCGGGAGCATCCGATGGAGATCGAAGGGCAACGAAATAGTTTTCGGAGCCGAAATAAAGTAGATAATATGTATTTAATATTAATTAATGTAATTAATAGTTAAATATATTTTATTTATTTATTTTTGGATTTATTGACAGCCCCAACTCTAAATGGGCCAAACTCCCGAAAGAGAGGCCCATGAAGGGGGGGGGGGGGAGGGGAACCGCACCCCACAAGAGGGGAGGAGGCCGGCCGGCCTAGGTGGGCCAAAAGAGGCCCACCTAGGGCCGGCGCACCCTCTTGGGGCGTGGCTGGCTGTGGGATTAGTCCCACACCGCCTAGCCACGGAGGGTGGCAGCCCTCCTCCACCTATATAAGGAGGTGCCCTGTGCCTTGGAAATTCACCAGAAATTTCTCTCTCTCTCTCTTTCTCTCTCACCTTGAGCATGACTCCGCAACTGGGACAGCACTTGGGTTGAGGTTTTCTCCACCATACGCATGCCGCCGTGCTACTGGTTTTCTCCGGTCCAAGTCTTCTACTTCCGCTGCTCGTCCCTGGATCGGTGCCCGGAGGTCATCATATCCACCGTATGTGTGCGACTCCCTGCGAGGCGCCATGCTTGAGGCGCTTAGAGGAGTTCGTCTCCACCACCATGAGGTTGGCGTCGCCATCATCATCGCCGCCATCGTCTTCATCACGCGCCGTCATCAAAATAGATCTTTTGATCATCGACGCTTACGGTCTACAAGGGTATGTATACCGTCACCGCCGTTACTATATATCTGCATAGTATAGATCCTGACTAGTATAAAGGTTATCGTTGTTAAGATTTTTTTTGTTTTCTGTCTACGATCCCCTACAGTGGTATCAGAGCCGATCTATGCGTAGATATAGCTATACGTTTTTAGAACGCATGTTGAACATGAGGGCATCGCTCTTTTAGTTGCTACCCTCTTAGTGTGCACTTGCTATTGCCGGCAGCATTGAGTTGATGAAATGACCCGGACCGACTTTACGCGTACGCTTACGCAAGACTGGTTCCACAACTGACATACGGCTTGTACCGTATATGTGGCTGGCGGGTGTCTGTATCTCTCTCTAGTTGGCTTTGCATTTTCAATGGAGGGCCCGAAAGGGATACATAAATAGTCGACTATTTGATCGTTGTTGTGGTCATAGGTTCGTAGGTATAAATCGGTTCTATTTACGAAAGCCCCAAGCCACGTAAAATATGCAAAAGATAAAGTAGAAAGCATCTAACTTTATTTTGCAGGGGCAATATGATATGGTCAAGGTACGTTTAGTAAATTGTTTATAAACTGTGGGTGCGAAGGAGACCATCGGCGCAAGGACCATATCACGTAGCATTACATATTGATGTTATATATGTTGTTGTGTGCATCTTATATTGTGTGTATGTATATATATATATATATATATAGTTATATATTAGTTACACGGCGGTAGTAATATAAGATGATCCCTTCCAAAATACCATATAGTGTCCTCCCTTTAGCGTGCACCACCGAAAGTTCTACGTTATGAGGCAGGCCGTGACGATCGGGTGTCAGACATATCGTCGTTCGCATAAGTGGGTGTAAGACATGTTTGCACACGCGTATACGCTGAAGATTACTATGACGAGCCTAGCATGTAGATACATGGCCTCGGAACACAGTGACCGAAAGGTTAAGCACGAGTCACATAGTTGTTGTGATTGACATGTCGATATCTACCTTTGAAGTTGTGTTGCCGGCTCTGACGATGAGGGGTAGCATGATGGATGGGGTCGTGTAATCACTAAAACGATTTGAGCGATATTCGTTTTGAGTGGAAGTTCAGGTAGTTTTATTTTATTAAAATTTGAACCCATATTTATTATGAACAAAGTCTTTATGTTTTGCAAAACCTTTGTAGATATTAACCAGTCTAATAGCCCTCTTTAAAAATTAGGCGCATTCTTGCGATTGAGAAACTTAAAAGGTTGGGTCCAAACTTCATAGTTTTATACGTTAGCTTGAGGATACTCCTTGTTTAAACCGTTACTCTATGTGATACAATACCCGTTAGGAGATAAACCCGGAGATTCCGCTAACAAAAGGATAATTTGGATTATCAATTTTTGTGCGGATAATACCATCATAGTCCAGTATATGCTATGATCTCTACCATAGAGAATGAACTATGGGCGCGAGTTGTCAGATGCGAACATATGAGATGGTCGCTAAACTCAAAATCACCGCAAGTTGGGTTGATGAAGTTTATCAGTACTTTGACTGTCTTTCTTCTCGACCCAGATGGAAGAGAATACTCGCATTAAAGGAGCACGTGACATTGGTCATACTTGATGACATTGGTCATACTTGATGACATCGAGACGCCTCGCTCAGCTCGATCACTGGATGACAGAAAATGTTGCTAGATGCAAATGTTTTTGTCATAGACTATGTCATGCAAGGGGAATAGTTCACCTTCATGAATTCTTGATTGCGTTGAAGAATCAAGAAGATGAAACAGATCGCCGGGAAGCCATCAATGATAATGGTGTATATTGATATACACGTTATGAATGTTTTACCTAAGCAAGTACTCGCAGCAGTGACTAAGTTTTGATACTAGTCATGTTTTATGAAAAAGATTTTCTGCTTGAGTAGCTTCGAAGGATGAGGAGACAATGATGATGGCAGGCCATATGTTGTGGTGGCCATAGACACTCTCCCTCTGCATGTACCATTTGAATAAATTCTTTTGTGATCGCTCGATAGTATGATCGTGACAAGTGTGTCTCCTCTAGCGAGACGATTGTTCATATATGTTAGTGACAAAATCGTTGTCCTATATTTATGAAGTGAAATCTTTAATGATCATACGCCAATTTGAATTTAGATGGTAGTAGCTCCCACATTTATAACATTGATGCCAAAGGATACAAACTTAATAGTGACACCACATTATTGTGGCACTAACGTTTTAAGTCATGTCAATGTTATATGCATTAAGAAGCTCCATTCAGATGGACCTCCAAGTCCTTAGACTTGCAAAATAACTAAGACACTGTTTTCTGGAAACATGCATTTAACTTATTGATAATCATACATAATGATGTGTGTGGATCAATGAAGTATTTTAACGTGTAGTGGAAATCATCATTTCGTAGACTTCACCAATTATTTGAGTAGATATGGTGTATCCACTTAACGAAATGCTGGTCTGATAAGTTTGATAAGATCAAACAAGTTCGGAGTGAAGTAAGAAAAATAAATAACAAGAGAATCGAACTCTTGCGATAACAGATCGAGGAAACAAGGATTTGAATTATAAGTTTGGCATTTCATTGAAGACTTGTGAAAAGAGTTCCACAAATTACGCCGCTTGGAACACCACAATGTTATGGTGTGTTAGGACGTCGTAATCACACCTATTGGATAGTGTGTGGTCAATAAAATCTATTATCGAATTGTTGTGATCATTGAAGTCATATGGTAGAAACAAAACATTCACGTTAGATAATAGGGAAAGCATCTAAATCCATGGAGACAATACCATATGAGTGATGGCATGGCTTTTAGACTAGATTGTCGTTCTGGCATTTTGGTGTTTTGATGTGATCAAACCTAAAAGTGGATAGATTAATCTTTGAAGTGTACCTAAAGAATTAGTTGGGTACAAGTCTCACGACAGAGGCAAAATTGTTGCTTGAATATACCTTGTTGAAGAAATAGTTTCTTATCCAAGGGTATAAGTGGAAAGAAAGTAGAGTAAGACGAAGTTGATGAACTTTCTCGCTAGACATCAGAGTGGCGCAAACGGAAAAGGTTCAGCTACCATCCTCCGCAACTGGAAGGAAGCTGATGATAATGATCATGATGCTCTGAGCTCTGAGCTCATACTAAAACCGTAGGCGTACGAGAATGTGTTCCGCATTGTGTGGTACGACAATCTTGTTATGAAGATCATGTTAATGGAACATGACAGACCTACAAACTACGAAGAAGCGATGGTGACCTAAGTCCGAGAAATGGCTATGAGCCATATATGATCCGAAATAAAATCCATGTACGATTACCAAGTAACGACTTGGGAAGATCTTCTTGATGGCATCCAGGCCGTTAAAAGAATATGGAATTTTATGAGAAAATAGACACTGATAAGGATCGATTTGTCAAAAACAGTTTCGACAGATTCAAAAGTTGACCACAATGAGATTTGTCTCAAGTGGCGAAGCCTAAGTCTATTAGGGTCGTTTAGCAATTACTATAATTTCAAATTGAGAAATTGATAGATGGATAAGGAAATCATGTTTCTTAATGGTAACATTAAGAAAGAGTTGTAATTAGTACAATAAGATGGTTTGTTGATCCTAAGGATGCTAAACATGTATGCAACTTCAGCTGTCCATTCATGGGCTGAAGCAAGCATATCGGAGCTGGAATCTTCACTTTGATAATGTGATCAAAGGATTTTGGAGTCGTCCAAAATAGTTGAAGAAACCTGCATTTACAAAGAAGTGAGTGGGAGCTAAGTAGCTTTTCTTGATCTTATATGTGAATGGCATATTTGAGTGGGAGCTAAAAGAAATTCCCTGGTCTTATATGCGGAAGGCATATTTGAGTGGGAGCTAGGTGTCATTCCATTTTATATGTAATGACATATTGAGAATGATACAGATCCTCTAGTAAAGTATAAATGATTATTTAAGTGATTAAATTTTCTATGAATGAAGTTAGGAGTATTAGGCATCAGGTCTATAATTTGTATAGATCAAAAGGGCTTAATAACATTAGGTCGGAATATTTTCCTAGGTTAAGATTCTGAAGTGTTTCAGAATAGAACAAGCGAAGAAAAGGTTCTTGCTTGTATGACTAGGTAAAATATTAAGTTTATCTTGGCGTTTCAGCGATAGCTAATGAAAGAAAAGGATGTTCGACATCCTCTATGCCTCAGCCATAGATTCTATCAGACTGAAAGCTCGACTTGGTGTGACCCAAGTTCTTGGTTGAAGAACGGGTTCTAGAGTGATCCCTGGATGGATCAATGAACAAACGTTAAGTATATTCTTCAGTGTCTAAAGAGAACTGAAGATATGTTTTCTGGTATAGGGTAAGAGTGAAAAGACAACTTGCCGTAAAAGGTTACGATGATGCAAGTTATGACACTGACCCATACGACTAGAAATCTCATACAGGAGAAGTCCTTTGTTTTGAAGAAAGACATGGTTAGCTTGCGAAGTCGCATATGAATGCACTGTCGCATAATCTACATAGGTATAGGAATATATGGCTACTTCAGAAGTAGCAAGTATGATTGGACTGAGCGGTTTTCCGAGCATGCGTGGTTCCCTTAATAGATCTCTTAGACTTTTAAGGCCCATGCTACGCGAAGTTTCGAGTCTCACTCCATCGACAAACATATGTTTCACCGTTATCGTAAGATACGGGATAATGTCAAACTAGGTGACATAGCAGTGTTGCAAAGTACATACAGATGTCAATGTGAGATATCTGTTGACTAAATTCCTCTTCCACGAGACAAGCATGCACCAAGTTGCTATAGTATTAAGCTTTTACCAAGTTGTAAACTAGATTAAATTATACTCTAGTGCAAGTGGGAGACTGAAGGAGATATGCCCTAGAGGCAATTAATAAAGTGTTTTATCATATCTCATTTGTTCATAATATGTTATTGTATCATGCTATAACTGTATTAAGAGGAAACATTAATACATATGTGGTACATAGACAACCAGGTCCCTAGTAGCCTCTATTTAACTAGTTCATTGTGCAATCGATGATCGAGGTTTTTCGATCATGTGACATTGATGTCAGTTGACAATTGAGTCATATCATTGGAAGAATGATGTGATGGACATACCCAATATTTGTAGGACGTAGTCGTTACGCCTTCGACCATGAGATCAACTCTAATTGCTATTTCTGAAAGATACTTTGATTGCATCAAACGTCATATCTTAAAAGTGTGACTATAAAGGTGTTCCTCTCAAGTATCGGAAGGGAGTATGTTGAGACGAGGGATCAAGAGCGGGATTTTCCAATCCGCATAGCAGGATAGATACTCTTCGCCCACTCGGTGAGATTACGTCAATGAGCTTGCAAGCATGTGACTAGGTCACGAGGACGTAACATCACGGATGAGTAAAGAATAGTGTTGTGGATAAACGAGATCAGGCTAGGTATGAAGATATCTAAGATCGAGTCTCGGACACACTATGTATCGCCAGGCAAAAGGTCTAAGACTCGACGTCTAAGGTTCGAACGACAAAAGTTATTCGTTATCTCACAGGGACCGATCATGGGTATCCAAGGTCCACTGATTATTCACTGATCGGAGAGCGTGTCTCGATCATGTCTATCGAGATCTCGAACCGCTAGGGTAACACACTTAAGGGGAGTAACGTTTATTTAGATTGGACGCAGAAGAGAAAATAGAGAGAAGAACACCGGAAGTGTTCCAGAGCATTTCCGATGGAGTTCGGGAGCATCCGATGTAGATCGGAGGGCAACGAAATAGTTTTCACAGCTGAAATAAATTAGATAATATGTATTTAATATTAATTAATGTAATTAATAGTTAAATATATTTTTATTTATTTATTTTTCAGATTTATTGGCAGCCCTAAGTCTAAATGGGCCAAACTCCCGAAAGGGAGGCCCAAGTGGGGGGGGGGGGGGGGGGACTGTTGGAGATATGCCCTACAGGCAATTAATAAAGTTATTTTATTTGTCATATCTCAATTGTTCATAATATGTTTAGTACCATGATATAACTGTATTACGCGGAAACATTAATACACGTGTGGTATAAAAACAACCAGGTCCCTAGTAGCCTCTATTTGACTAGTTTGTTGGCCAATAGATGATCAAGGTTCCCTAACCATGGCCAATGACGTCGGTTGACAACGGAGTCATATCATTAGGTGAATGATTTGATGGACATACCCAAAATATAGAAACGTAGTGTTCATACCTTCGACCATGAGATCATATCAAATCTCTGCTTCTAGAAGGTGCGGCTGATCGCATCAAATGACATGACTTAGATAGCGTGACAATAAAGGTGACACTTTCGGGTATCGGAAGGAAGCAGTAGAAGCGAGTGATCAAGAGCGGGAATTGCCAATCCACATAGCAGGATAGATACTCTGGACCCACTCGGTGAGATTACATCAATGAGCTTGCAAGCATGTGACTAGGTCACGGGGATGTAATATCATGGACGAGTAAAGATAGATTTGTCAATGACGAGGTCATGCTCGGTAAACGTGATACCGGAGAACGACGCTCGGATAATCTAAGTATCGCTAGGCAAGAGGATGAGACTGGACGTCTAAAGGTTCAAACGATAAAAAAGACATTCGTGGACACCCAGGGACTATCATGGGTATCCATATCCCTCTGTTAGTCATTGATCGAAGAATGTGTATTGATCATGTCTGGCGTGATCCCGAACCGTGGGGTAACACACTTAAGGGTGGGTAACGATTAGATTGGATTTAAGAGAGAAAAGAAACCGGAGACTCCAAAAGGGTTCAGGACATTTCCGATGGAGATCGGAGGCCAACGAAAGATGTTTCGGAGTCCGAATAAATAAATAATTTGTATTTAATATTAATAAGTGTTATTAGTAATTAAATATATTTTTTATTTAATTTAATTCGAATTTTAAAAGCAGTAAATAATAAATGGGCTTTAGAGGCCCATTAGGGAAAATCCCCAAAAAGGAAAAAGGGGGAAGGACCGGCCGGCCAGGCTGGGCCGAATGGGGCCCACCAGGGCCGGCGCACCCCCCTAGCCGGCCGAACCATGTGGGAATAGTCCCACGTGGCTAAGCCAAGGAGAGTTGCACTCTCCTCCTTCCTTTATATAGGGATGCACCCATGCCTTTGAAATTGCACCATTCCCTCTCATCTCTCATCCGTTTAAGTTGTAAGGTTGCGCACGGCTTGAGAAGTTTCTCCACCATACGCACACCGCCGTGCTGCTGGATCCACTCTTCCACTTCCGCTGCTCTGCTGGATCTGGAGCCCGGAGGTCGTCATCCACACCGTACATGTGTGGAACCGTGAGGCACCATTGTTTGGTGCTGGGAGCTGTCTTGTTCCACTACACGACCCTGAGGTCACCGCCGTCGTCTCCATCGACAACGTTTGTGCGGGAACGTAATCCCGCTTCCGGTCTACAAGGGTATGTATTCTGATCTCCTCCGTATTAGTATATCTGCATAGTATAGATCCTGGCTAGTTTTAAGGTTATCGTCGGTAGGAATTTTTTTGTTTTCTGTCTACGATCCCCAACAGGAACCGCACCCCACAAGAGGGGAGGAGGCCGGTCGGCCTAGGTGGGCCAAAAGGGGCCCACCTAGGGCCGGCGCACCCTCTTGGGGCGTGGCTGGCTGTGGGATTAGTCCCACACCGCCTAGCCACGGAGGGTGGCAACCCTCCTCCACCTATATAAGGAGGTGCCCTGTGCCTTGGAAATTCACCAGAAATTTCTCTCTCTCTCTCTCACCTTGAGAGTGAGTCTGCAATTGGGGTAGCGCTTGGGTTGAGGTTTTCTCCACTATACGCATGCCGTCGTGCTGCTGGTTTTCTCCGGTCCAAGTCTTCTGCTTCCGCCGCTCGTCCCTGGATCGGAGCCCGGAGGTAGGCCTGGAATTCGAGCCGAGCCGAGCTGGCTCGGCTCGACTCGTTCAAGCTCGGTAAACTAGCGAGCTCGACTCGACTTGACTCGTTTAACAAACGAGTCGAGAATTGGAACTCGGCTCGGCTCGTTAAACTCGTGAGTTTGCTCGTTTAACTCGTTCAGCTCGGTAAAACATTTAACATGCATTTTAATAGATTTTATGTATATTTTTCTAATTATTTGGACTTGTATGATGCGATTATCACAAAAATTTATAACAATATGATAATATTAAGTAATATCTAGTCGTTAAATTGTGATACTCAGGTAATATAATTCACAAAAGACAAGAATAATGTAACGATTTATTTTTTACCGAGTTAAACGAGCCAAACGAGTAGCTCGGAACTCGGCTCGTTTAGCTCGAACTCGTTTAGCGTCTAAAATGAAAACTCGGCTCGGCTCGTTTAGCAACGAGTTCGAGCCAAGCCGAGTCGAGTTCCGAGCTACTCGTTTAACTCGCGAGTTTCGAGTGTTAAGTCCAGTCCTACCCGGAGGTCGTCATCTCCACCATGAGGTTGGAGGCGCTTGGAGGAGTTTGTCTCCACCACCATGAGGTTGGCGTCGCCATCATCATCGTCGCCATCGTCTTCATCACGCGTCGTCATTAAAACAGATCTTTTGATCGTCGATGCTTACAGTCTACAAGGGTATGTATACCGTCACCGCCGTTACTATATATCTGCATAGTATAGATCCTGGCTAGTATAAAGGTTATCATTGTTAGGATTTTTTTTCTGTCTATGATCCCCTACAATTAGATGGTGGTCTTATCGATCTAGTGTGGATGCTATCACTTCTAGATCAAGAACATGAGTCCTCTGCTCATCACTTGCAATTTCCATGTGGAGGATATCTCCTCCCAACCGTGAGATCTTTGGGCAGAAGAGCGACCCCATGGATCAACGTCGTCTGCTGATCAAACCTATCCGCATTGGGTCCCCTACTTTCTCCTATCCATTGTGTCACCTACCTTCAATGCGAGACATGGGTGGAATCGCGGCGACTGTGTCATCCCAAGTGGCGCAGTCCTCGGTGGCGTCATGATCACTTAACGTAACTTGAGGCCAAGTTGCATATTTGCTTGGACCCATTTGCTCGTTGTGTGGTGTTTCCTTCTACAAGATGAGGACATGAGAGGAGACACCCTACCTTACGCTTTATATGGGATGACTGTGTTGTTTGTTCTAAATAGCCTTTTCCAAAGCTTTCAATCTATTTAGATCTGTGGAAAACTTTCAACCACTTCTATCCCCTCGGGTACAAGCCCGTTGATGTTTTTGAGAGCACAGAACCAACAACAATGGTGTTTATGTGCTTTTAAAAACGCTAACATCATTGTTGGGGTTGCAATGGGCAGAAGTGGTTGAATGTTTTTCAGTAGGCCATAAGTGGTTACAAGTTTTGGGATGGACCGTTCAGAATAACCAACACGAAATGAGTCCTTAGATAATCTCCACCGCACCCCCGGAGTTTTGTCCGACACCTTCCAAAATGTGTCCGGTTTGGAGGTGTTAGACATGTCTGGCTCAGGGGGTGAGGAGGGGGGATGATGTTTTGAGTGGCACCCCCAAACAGCCGCCCTATCATATTTGTCTCTCGAATGTAGGAAAAAGTCGATTACGTAGTCTAATAATAATTTAAACATAGGAAAATAGTTATTACAACAATTCAAATTAGAATTTGGGAAGTTCTAGTAAACAAACAAAATGTGACACCTGAAATACTCGTGTGCTCTAAATTCCCACAGGTGCAGGATTAGACCATTTTGTAGTTAACCGTGAATTGTTTCATCACGAAATTGTTGATGCACGGCGAGGAAATCATCAAACTTGGCCGACACACCCTGATGTGGATCAACAAGAGGTTCTTGTACTCAAACTGCTGATCGAGCACCATATTAACATATCGCTCACTCATGATGATCATTTTGTGCACGATAACATTCTTGATTTTCCACATCTGATTTAGCGACCATGATACACAAGGGTACCTGACAACTACAAACCGATCTTGGAATATACCAAATGCCCGCTTCACATTTTTTTGGACACTATTGTCTCTTTGCAAAGTGAGAGTTTGCTTTACCAACAGACTTGCAGACTGTCTTCACAAATGTCGACCCCACCTGCTAGGTAGTACCCCTTGTCGTATTTATGGCCATTAATCTCATAGTTGCACTCTGAAGTTTGGCCTTCAGCAAGTCTCGCAGACCAGTGAGTATTGCAGCATGTTTCTATGTCATTCCGAGAATCGACCATGGTAACAAATGTGTGCCAAATCCACGTGTCTGTATGCTTACTATAGACGAAATTCCTAGTTAGGTCACTTGGCTCATTCGAAAGGAAAAAAACACTAACTAAAGGGGTCAAACAAGCGATTCGCAAATGAAACTATCTAATCGATCATCATCAGAGAAGTGAAAAATTGAAAAAGTCACTGCTAACACGTTAAATCCAACTCGGTATTAAAAAACAGTACCTTTGGATCCGAGCTCCACTTTGGGATTAGTGGAAGAAACCGGCTCAATTAAGTTCTCGAAATCAGTATGGGAGGAATACAAAAGCCGTGCAACTGGACCCACGGGAACCGGAAACTAGTGGGATTCACCTCTTTCCTAAAATTAATACTACCTCCGTTCAAATGAATAAGGCCTATATTATTTTTGAAAAGTCAAACTATGTAAAGTTTGACCAAGTTTTTTGAACAAATTATGAACATGTACAATACAGAATAAACATGGTTAGATGCATCATGAATATATTTTCACATGATAGCCATATAATATTATAGTTTTTGATAATTTTTTCAAAAAGTTTGGTCAAAGTTTAGCTTGACTTATTTATTCATTGGACCGGAGGGAGTACTCGCACTAAAAAGTCCGGCCGTAGCGCACGAGCGCCGAAGCAGTCCCAGGCTCCCAGTGACTAGTGTGCACGGCAGGTACAATCCAGCTCGACTCAGCGCGTGCTGCGTCCACGCCGGCAGGGCCCTTTCAGCGATCTACAGAGGAGTAGCTCGTGCACCACCTCATACACCACCACGAGTGGCCCACACGACGTGGAAACAGAACGCCAAGCATTGCCATGAACCAAGTCCACAGTGTTCTGCAACGAAAAGAGAAGTCCACGCCTCTACAAATCGGCAGCGCTCACAGACGAACCCGCCCCCAAATCCCCAATTCCTGGCCACCGAACACGTCACTGTACGCTCTCCGATTGCTCAATCATCTCCAGGAAAAGAGAGATCTCACCAGCTAATTCGTTTCCTCGTTTGATTCTCTCCCGCCATGGGGTTCCACAAGGAGGCGAGCTCCTCGTCCTCGGGGCTCGACGCGGCGGCGCTGCTGCCGCGGCACGGCGGGAGCGGCAAGGCGCACCTGTCGTCGCAGCCCAAGACCTTCGCCAACGTCTTCATCGCGGTGGTCGGGTCGGGCGTGCTGGGCCTCCCCTACACCTTCTCCCGCACGGGCTGGGCGGCGGGCTCGGTCCTGCTCCTCGCCGTCGCCGCGCTCACCTACCACTGCATGATGCTGCTCGTCGCCTGCCGCCGCCGCCTCGCCGACGAGCACCCCAAGATCGCCTCCTTCGGGGACCTGGGCGCCGCCGTGTACGGCGCCGCGGGGCGCCACACCGTCGACGCCATGCTCGTGCTCAGCCAGGCCAGCTTCTGCGTCGGCTACCTCATCTTCATCGCCAACACCCTGGCGCACCTCTACCCCATCGGGGACCCCTCCGCGTCCTCCCTGCTCCTCACGGCCAAGGCGCTCTTCATCTGGGCCATGCTGCCGTTCCAGCTGGGGCTCAACTCCATCAAGACGCTCACGCTCCTCGCCCCGCTCAGCATCTTCGCCGACGTCGTGGATCTCGGCGCCATGGGCGTCGTCCTTGGCCAGGACGTGTCCATTTGGCTCGCCCAGAAGCCACCCGTGTTCGCCTTCGGTGGCCCCGCCGAGATCCTCTACGGCCTCGGCGTCGCCCTGTACGCCTTCGAGGGCATCGGCATGGTGCTGCCGCTGGAGGCGGAGGCCGCTGACAAGCGCAAGTTCGGCGGCACGCTCGGGCTGTCCATGGCGTTCATCGCCGTCATGTACGGGCTGTTCGGCGCCATGGGATACCTGGCATTCGGCGCGTCCACGCGGGACATCATCACCACCAACCTCGGCGCCGGGTGGCTGTCCGTCACCGTGCAGCTCGGCCTCTGCATCAACCTCTTCTTCACCATGCCCGTCATGATGAACCCCGTCTACGAGGTCGCCGAGCGACTGCTCCACGGGAAGCGCTACGCCTGGTGGCTCCGGTGGATCCTCGTCGTCTTCGTCGGGCTCATGGCGATGCTCGTGCCCAACTTCGCCGACTTCCTTTCCCTCGTCGGGAGCAGCGTATGCGTCCTGCTCGGGTTCGTGCTCCCTGCCGCGTTCCACCTCAAGGTGATGGGCGCCGAGATCGGGTGGCATGGGCTTGTCAGCGACGTGGCTATCATCGTCGTTGGGCTAGCGCTTTCCTTGTCCGGGACATGGACGTCGCTCGCGCAAATGTTCTCCGGTTCTCCCAACGCCTAAACATCTACAAGGTCATTCGGAATGCTCGCTCGAGTGTACATTGTTGAATGAAGCAGAGAGACACGGCCAGTTCAGCTATCATGTTGAGTTTGGCAAAAAAGGCCTCAAGGGGCATAGGTCCTCCTCATGGTATTCATTAGCATATACTCCCTTCGATCGGTAATTATTGTCGTGAGTACTGTAGGAAGTTGCACCAGTTTAGTATTGTTTCTACGACAATCAATTTGGACCGAATGTCCATAATATGTGTCGCTACCACAGCTAGAAAATTGTGCTTGTTAAGTTAAATTGCCACGACAATTAATATGGACCAGAGGGAGTATGTATTTTATAGCCCGTAGAGATTCGCCATCGTTGTATTGTACAAGATTTTTTATGTAACTGCGCAAGACATTCTTTTGTTAAGGAGGTTGGTGCATAATCAAGAGGGAGTTTGCCTGGTTCTGACAGGATGTATTGCCAACTGCGTGTCATGGAAGATTCTGTTTTTCTTGATAGAAGATCTTGTTTTGTTCTACTATATTTCAGAGTGATATGTTGAGTTCTCCAATGGATGGATATATAGCTACCTTCGGCATGGTATGCTTGAAGTAGAATCTCCTCTTTGAACCATCATTTTTTTGAAATTGGGTGTTGTATTACTCAGATATCATACTCCCTCTGTATCATAATATAATATGTTTTAGGTATTTCAATACGGACTACATACGGAGCAAAATGAATGAATTGATACTTCTACTAGCTAAATACCCGTGCGTTGCAACGGGAAAACAAATAATTTTGTAACATTGTGATATTATGTTTCACCAAGACACAAAAATTATTAGCGTACGAAAATTTACATGCACATGCAGGCGGTACTAATTAAGATCATCTAATCTAGGTATGGGTCGAGCTGCCTGCATTCTTGATTCCGAAAACTTACATGTCGGGCCAGTTTACATTGGCAGTGAGTTTACTTTTTTTTGCGGGGATTGGCAATGAGTTTAGGTTGGCTTTTTCCTGATCATGTTTACGTACGCGAACGAACGAGAGATTGGTTCGAATCATATACGTATACACTAAGCACTTTAAGTTGGACTCGATTTAGGATTGGTGCGCGCGTATACTCTACGCTTTCAGTTGGACTCGATTTAGGATTGGTGCCTATACTCTACGCGTTTAAGATGGACTCGATTTGGATTGGTGTCGGCGTGACGTACCGCCGCCGACCATCACCTTTAAAGATATTATATAGTAGAGATATACACCCATATATTACCCGTATTGTAATACCTAAAGAAAAATATATCATGGTACACAGAGGGAGTAGTTATTACAGCTTTCGCTATAATCTCTCTGAAACGGCTCCAACATGTAGGGAGGAACCGCATTCAGTAACAAACCCTCACACGAAACACTACGACCAAACCTTGCTAATACATGTGCCAAAGCCATCCCGGGCGTGCCCGCTTGGATGAGCGGCCGGGGGTGCTGCGCGTCCGCTCGTCAGGTTGACCACTACGGAGGTGCTATGCGTCCACTCGTCAGAGTAGTGGATTCGGGCTGGCTTGGGCAAGCGTGTGGACCAGTGGAATAGAGGCTAAATTGGGCACTCTTTTTGGACGAGGGTAGGAGGAAGGTAGATTCTGTGGAGGGGCAGCGCCGCCTTTCGTCGCAGATGAGCGAACGAGCAGTGGAACATAGTGGAGGTGGCGGGCCGGCGGTCTCTGCGGGTCAGATCCGGCTCGGTGACGTTCAAAACAGATCAAAATGAGGCAACACGGCCCCACCTATCAGCATTTTTAGAGGGCCCACTCGTGGGGTCAGATAAGGATCAAAGCGATTGAAAATGGGATGCTCCAGGCCGCCCCCACTAGTTTAACGGCCCACTAGTGGGGTCAGATCAGGCTCGCGGCAATTCAAAATGAGATGCCCCAAATAGGCCCCACTAGGTTTAACAGGCCCACTCGTGGGGTCAGATCAGGGTTGGAGCGATTCAAAATGAGATGCCCCAAGCCGACCCCACTAGTTAGGCCAAGTAACGGTTAAAGGAGGTTGACCCCGACGGAAAAGGGCCACTTGGCCATCGGCGAGGCTCAAAAACGTGAACTAGGGCAAAACCGAGGAAAGTTAAGCGAGTAGGACACAAACGAGGAAAACTAAACGAAGTAGGGCATGAAAATAATTGACCCTAGAAAATATGGGACGTGATTGGTTGCCCTGCCGAGTGGCTGGACCTGGTCTTGCATGAACCGTAAAACATCCTAGAACCAGGTCAGCGGGAACACCAGAGTTGAAAGTTTCCATGGAGCCAAGCTGAGTCATAAAGGAAGCATGTGTTCGCACCCGCAGACTCTTTCGATGCAGTGCGTTACTTCACGCGTGCACCTGATTGTTCGCTCATTTTACTTAATCTAGCGATCCATTCCAAGTTTTATTAACTGTTACTTTTCTGCTTCGTGTTTATGTTTGAGCATTTTTTTGATCTGTTTATCATATTCTTCTCACATTGTTGATCTTTTGAAAATTTCTTTGGACACATGTTGCAAGTTTTTAATTTGTGGCTCATAGACGAATTAGTGATGAGTTATTTATCTCCGTCGTGTTAATTTAGCCGGGTCTATCTCTTTATGTAACCCTCCCTCTCATAAACTTATTATCATCCACTTTGTGAGTCTACATGATGAGGTATACATAAAAAAGGTGTGGGTTGACTATATAATTCCATCCTGGCAACCGATTTTGTGTTTCGATAACTATAACTCTTCAATCTCATGTTTAAGTTTGGACTTATTTTAGACGAATTTGTCGAACTCATTATCACGATAGATCGTTACAAATTTCTTTTGATCACTAGCTTCATCTCGTTGTTTCAGAAAAGTCACATGTTGTAAGTTTTTAATTCAATGGTCACATACAAAGTGATAGCAATGGTGATCGTGTGATTTAAGTTCAACATGTTGAGAAGAGATGAGAACAACCATCAGTGCACACGCAACCAAACATCCAAACTTGCATTGTCACGAGAGCACACAGATGCAACTAAACACCCCGCTTATGTCTCTGCTCTCATGCAACGATGGCAATGCAGGTAACCAAATAAGTTGCACAAGTGGCTCCAAGCGTGCATGAGGCGAAACGGCCTCATCTTAACCATGTGTCAAAAGGGACTTAGAAGCATGCGAATTACCCCTAGGTATGGCATCCTCGCAAAAAAAATCAGTGTGATTATGTAAACCAGTGAATAAGAGAACAAAATTTGACAACTGGTCTTATTAGTGAGGTCACTCGTCCTCGGCCGGTCCCATCGATGTATGAGCTATGACATCTTTCCTTGTGTTGAACTTATCATTCAGACTTTGTATTGGTTGAAACCTCATCGTCTTTGTTACTACCAAAATGAATATCTTTGTGTTGGAGTATTTTTATGCTTGTTTGAGGGGATCACATTTTTGCAAGAGAGTGTTTGGTGGGCTGCTAGTGATGGGCCCAACCAAATCGTCTAGACTAAAAGTATAAAGCGCACCTTGCCACTCCCTTCTGTTGTGGGGGACAAAAACTAGTTGATTTATATGCCTGGAAGCCCACTACTCACAAGAGAGGGTGATCTTGCAAAGCAGCTGATAAATGCTCGGATCAACTCCACTCTTCTACTGTTCTACATGATGTTGTTAGTAGAATTAGGTGTCTAAATAACAACTTAACTCTTCCATATTGCAGTACCAATTAAGCAACAGGGATCCCGAGTACACTACGTCAACAGTTGCTAGTGGCAGAGCTTGCCAGGAATTTTTGACAGGGAAAAAGACAAATTATTAGTTTTCGGGGATACTAAGCTTGTCCAAAAAAAAATCATCGCAAGTTTGTCCAAAAAAAAAAATCATCGCAAGTTTGTCCAAAAAAAAATCATCGCAAGTTTGTTTCCTATCTAAGCTTGTCCAAAAAAAAATCATCGCAAGTTTGTCCAAAGCTGGGTGTGTGTGTGGGGGGGGGGGGGGGGGGGGGGGGGGGGGAGGCATATGCCCTCGCCCCACCCCGAGGCTTACACTAAGCTTTGGTAGTGAGGGTTTACCATAACTGAGAAAATAAGGTTCATTCTGTTCGGCGTGATGAATGCACGATAGACATTCCTTCCAACAAATATGGGTGTCCCAGCATTTTTGTGGTCGTCATGAATATAACCTCCGCTTGGATGAAAAATTGCGGCAAATGTAGATGATGCAAAAAAAAAAATGTTTCGATGCCTAGGGAGTAGGGACTAAAGTAGAATCTCTTAGCACCTCCTTTATTTTTGTATAACACCCTTCATAGAACCAACAAATAAAAGCTTGCAGCAAATTTGTGCTTCACTACAATGCTAAAAAACAAAGACATAAGCTAGGTGAAGAAGCATGACATACACGTAGGCCGGGCAAATAGGGTGACCGCCCCACTGGTTCGACAAAAGGGGGCCCAATAATATCAACCACTTAACTATTATCAATTACATTTAATATATAATCAAATATCATAAAAGGACTAAATTTGAAGGGTTCCAGATTAATAGCGTATACCACATATGTTGGAAAAACAAACCTAATCTATGGTGGTGAGTTTAGTTAGGCTGATGCTAGTCATACATGGATTAATAAAAAAATAACTAAATTTACACAATTAATTATGTGTATGAAATTTTATTCCGAAAACTTCCATTATCACTTGTTTATGGGATAGGTGATGACAAGTGCATTGCATGAAGAGTATATCAAATAATCAAACCGCATGTATGCCAAAAATAGTCCAATCAATAATATTTTTGTATTATTTGATGATTCTACTTTAGTAGAAAATAGAGAGTATACACATGTTGTTAACTGGTATTGAATTGATAAGAACTCACAAGACACATTTTACCATAATAAAGAATCCACGTAACAATTACATTTATGCTCTACAAATTTCTAATATATGCTTAACAACTCATGTAATTATTAAGATATTTTTTAGACCATATAATTTAGAGATATTTCCCGTAAAAGTAAAATTCATGACGAAAATAATGTTACGAATTAGTTTTTTGAATATAGCGCAAGTGTATTTTTCATCGATATACACTACAACTTATGCAAACAACATTTAACTAATATTTAATAACATTATTATGTGGTTAATTATGTCAAATAAGTAATAAAATTATATTGATAAGTGATATAAAATTTTACTTGATCACACTTTAGCATGATACAAATGAGTTTGAAGTATAAATTTTATTACAAGATATAATCTCAATTCGCCCTTGCATCAAATTTTGATAAAAAGTAAACTGTAAGAAAATTAAATTGTTCTTACGGATTACCGAAATATGATATTATATTATTCCTTTTTAAATAAGTGCAAAATAGTTTCCACAGAGGGAAAAGAGCACAAACCAGATTATGAATACATTGATCCAGTTGTAGCGACTCAACTAGAGTTGACCGCTTTTCTCTCAAGATTTTTGTCTCTCCTCTCCCTAAAACACTTTTAGGGACTCAAATTATAGGAGGATTTGGTCTCACTGCTTGAAAACATAGGCCGCCCAAGCCAACTCCGGTGGCACACCCACATTGTCCCCAAGAGGCTCGGAATTGAACAAGGAGATCTTATCCGATCACTATCATTGCTCAGTATATCTGGCCATGAGAAGTCCGGCCCAAACGGCCGACCCGAAATTCTTGGGCTTGGGCACACCGGCGGAGCGCCTTGGGAGCGAAAGTGGGCTACAACCCCCTTCCAAAACAGCAAATGATTTTCTAGATATACTGTGCATCTGTTGTCTTTTCTTTCCTAGTACTGTTTGAGTAGTTGTCCGTCACATGGAAGTAAGGAGAAAGAGGCATCGACGCAATGGGTGGTTGGTCTTCCGTATCTAGATTGTTTATTGGCTGTGTAGGGGATGGGGTCTGCTGGTCAGCGACCAAATAAAATAGCAGTACCAAAGTTAGTTTTTCTTTTACCTCGGGGCTTGGTCCGCTTGGACCATCAAATGATTCTTGATGTTTTTCCTAGCTAGTCATCGGTGGATCTTTGGGGCTAGCTCCAGTATGCCAGTTCCAATGTAAATAAAGAAATTGATGCTGGCCATCGGTGGATCTTGGCAAAATAAAGTTTTCTATCTTACTTGCTATATAAATTCTTGTGTAAAAAAATTAAGTGCATTTTCAAGCTTGAAATTTTTCTCTTGATGTTATGAATGAAACTGTAGCCAAATTAACGTGAATAGTTCATTTGGCGGCCAAGTTTTTTTTTGGCCCCCTCTCTACTTTTGGTCACGCTCTCCGCCACGGCTTGGGCGGGCCTAGACTTGCCCACGGGCCAGGTCTGGGCCTGAGATTTGAGCCCGAAGGTCCGATGTGTCTGGTCCTGAGCTTTGCATATTGGAGTTTTAAAAACGGATTTGCTAAGTCTCAGCTGACAATTTTTTTCTTAAGTCTCAGTCACATTTTCGAAAAGTTTTTTTTTTGAACAGGGGACGGTCCCAGAGGGACCTAGAAGCTTATATTCCTTGCAGTGACATAATACACAGAGGACCGAAAGAAAATAGAAATTACATCCCAGTCCTTACAATTTGCAACAACGACCCTAAAAATATTCTGAGAAAAGCAATTGGGTCCAGCTCCATTGTCACTGCATCGCAGAAGGTCGCCGCAGCCAAGTGAACCACCGCCGGGGACAAACCACTTGGAGATGGTCACCGGGAGCCAGCTGCAGCAGAGCCTGAGGGCCTCCGAAATGGCACAAAGGCCTGGAGGTTGGTGAAGACCATCAGTCGCCGGCCGGTAGAATCCGTAGCCGACGAACAGTGGGCGGAGGGGTTGCCTTTCAACCATAGGAGATGGCCGCCGAAGAAAAGCTGCCATGGATGACCTCCAAGGAGCTGCTTCCTTGCTCCCCTGGTGTGGATTCAGAAGCCAGCAGCCAGGAACATAGATCACCCCTCTTCCAACGCCACCAAGACGAGAAACAGAGGAAATACCTAGATCCTTGTTGTCGCCACTGAAGCCACGATTACCGAGCTTTATGCAGGAGGTTGCCGAAGAAATGAAACCAGCCGTCGCCTCCCTCCACTGGAGCTTGACGAGCTGCCTCATCTCCACCGCCGCACGCCAAGAGCCGCTCGTAAGCACCGGCGACAAGAACCCCGAGCCATCAGAGCACAGAATGCGCAACACCACCTCCATCTCCTCTTTCTCGCCTCCATGGCGCCCCGAGAAAGAAGAAGCTAGCTTGCACATACCCCACAGCACCATGCTATTGTAACAACAGTTCAGAGAAAAGTGCAACTCGTTCATTTTTTTTGAACTACCGTTGCACATTTCTAAAGTGACCGAGACTTAATAAAAAATCAGTCAGCTAAGACATAGGCACTCCATTTTCAAAAAGAGACCCGCCCGAGGCCCGGTGAGATTTTACAGTCCTGGGCCGGTCCTAGGCCTAGAATTTTGGCTGTGGGCTTTGCTAGGCCCGGCTCGAAGGGCCGGCCCGAACTTGGCCAGGTATTGCCCAAGGCACGGCTGTCGCAGGGAACGTCTACAGTTCAACGACGGTATCGGCAGCCTAATGTTTCACAACGTAGGTGTACTCCCCTTGCTGACTTGCTCAGTTCCCCTCGGGTGTTGACACATGGCATGATGGCCTACTAGTCCTGATTTCTGAAACGTGTTAGCCCACACCGACCATAAGCATGCGTGGTCGGTGCTACGAACACGCAGCGAGTTGGACCGCTTCCCCTCTCCCGTCTATAGTAAGAGGGCGATTTTCTTGGAGACACCGCGCCAGCAGCTCGTGACCGGAGATCTCCCAGATCCCTCGTCTCCGGCGGCCGCTTCGGCGGCGGGAGGCGGGGGATCGACAGATCCAGGTATGTACATAGCTAGGTGTGCATGGTGATGTGCCAGCCGGCGGCACTGGGGAGGATGCGGTGGCGCCGGAGTGGCTTTTGTTGGCGGTGGATTTCTCCTCTGTCGGCGCGGCTCTGTGGAGCTCCGCCGCAGATCTGCTGCCCAGGCCTTGCTCGAGGCTCCCGGAGGGCTCGAGAAGGCATCCCCTTCACCGGAGATCGAGAGACGGCGGTTCCGGTGGTTGACCTCGAAGTTGCAGATGCGGAAGGCCGAGGTGGCGTGGCTGATCTTCTTGCAGGGTGGAGGTGTCCTGGCACCGAGGAGCGTCGACTTCCCAGTCGCTCGGGGAGGCCTCCCAGTCCAAGGTCATGGAGGTTCGGCGGCGGGTTTCCCGGCGCAGCGGTCTGCCTGAAGACGACGACGCCAGAGTTCAGAAGGATCTCGATGTAATTTCCTTTGTTTTCTGGATTTTTCTGTAAGAATCTTGGCTGGGTGTATCTGTAATTTCCTCGAAAAAAAAAAGCATGCGTGGTCGGTGATCGCCACAGTGTACGTACAGCCAGCGATCCACCCGACCGTTTCTGTTGAAATCCGCAGGCCATTACCGCACCCGTTCGCGATCATGCCATGGCTACCGATCTGCCGCGCAATTGATGCTTGGCAGAAATAGGCTTCGGGCGGATAAGCATATCACTCCATGATCCCTTCAGGCTCCAGGCACTAGTGCAGCTAAACGGGCTCTCCAAAACAGGCAACTAGTTACTCCGCCAGCCTCGCAACTTCACTTGTTTCCATTCCTGGCGATTCCTGCTTCTTCCACCTCGTCGTGTTCAGTACATTCCATATGCTGTTGCCTCTCCCAACTCAGCTGCACACAGGCCGGATCGATTTGTTTCAGTTTCAGCTAACCCAGTACTAGTAGAAAGCGAGTTGCCTCGCCGCCACGTTACCCTTGTCCTTCTCCCTGACATTGACCTTAAGCTGCTGGTGGCTGAAGGGAAAAGGCACGTCTTCAGGTTTTATTTTTCTGTCTGCTGAAGCCGTTGAGTTGCGTCGAGGTGATGCCAAGTGCCAGTACGCAATTGTGCCCGGGCCGATCTCGTTAACCTTCATTATTGCGTGTCGGTTTGTGGTGGGCTCTGTCCCTGGCTGGCTCTAACACATCTTTTTAAACCCCTCCCTCCTCTCGCTCTCCACTGGAAGACAGTGTACATCGAACAATCGAAGAAGCCACAGGACACCAACCTAATCCTTAACTGCCCTCTGGACACGAAACTCCTCTTCCTCCCCAGTCTGTTGTATCTCTGTCGCCTCCACCCCTGCATGCCTGCCTTCGTCGGTTTCGTTCTTGGTTTCCTCTCTTCGGTCGATTCCGTCCTGTGATTTCCTCAAGGGCCCAAGGCTAACAAGCGTTGGCAACTGGTGCTGCTCCGATCGGGTACGGGAGAGGCGGCGCCGGTGCTGGTTTCTTTGTGTCCGTTGATTCTTGGCTGCTTCGTCTTGGTCGTGGATCGATCGGCCATGTTCGTCAAGAAGCTCGTGGAGAAGGCCTCCAAGAAGGTAACCTCTCGATCCCATCCATAGAGTATGCTCTGTGCTGCCATTTTATTACTCCGTACTACTTTGGGTAGGTTCCTTGTTCTTGGTGGCTTAGAGATTTCAGACAATTTTGCACACAAGCGTATGCAGACGAAATTCGAGTAATGGTTTCTTTTCCTGATTAAGCCGTAATTTCACTCCCCTTCTCCGCCGACCAAATTTGCACGTAACCCTTACAGAAATGTCACTTTCTGTTTATTTTTTCTTTAACCATTTTTTGTCGTGGAAACAAGAAAAGAATGTTGCCTTGCCTCGTAGACGCCGTTGCCGAAACGCTGGCTAGATTGACAGAGACGGAGTGTCGTTTGTTTCGATCCGAGCTCTGTTCAAATTTCAAAACACCATGGAAGATTCAGAAATTAAGGTCCGCACTGCCACTGGGAGACCACCATGTGATCTCATTAATGTCGAACAAAGGACGTGGTACATTGTTTATGGGCTGGGAGGTAAAATAAGGCGATCGAGATGGATAGAATTTTCGATTGACCAAGTTCGATGCATCGATTGGAATATGGATTACAATATATAGTGTCGTCTGTATAGGTGGAAGTTCGAGATAAATATCTAGGCCGGTTCTTCGAGATCGACGAGACTAAGATACGTTTATTCTTATGCTTCGGTTCTGCATATGGCATGCCGGCTTTGGCCTGGCCTGTAGGCCCTAACCAGGTGTTTTACATCATTCCGATTTGCTTTAGTAGTGAGAGGATTAAGACTAGTGGTATGCATGATGCAAGGTTCGTTTCTGACATCACACTCTTGCATTCACATGATGATGCGTGATTTGATCTTTTTAAGGAAAAAACTGCTAGTGCTCCGAGTGGATAAACAAAAATGAGAGAGCAGGTCGTGTGCTGCTAGCAGTGACACATGGAGTACGTAGAATCAGTACTAGGAAAATATTCATTCAATCTGCTTTTCGTTTGAAGTTCAGCTAACCTGACGCGTGTGAGTCCTGATCATTTAGATTGTACCTAGAACACAATTGAGATGTGCTACGTGCTCCCTCGATGTGACGGGGCCATGTGCGTGGTCGGTGGAAATCAAATCATGGACCGGGTGATCAGGACATGCTGACACGTACTCGGCCTATGATTACCAGGAAGCTGGAACCAATGTCAGAAAAAAAAGTAGCTTAAATTTTTGAATACTGTAGTTCTAGATAGAGTATTAATTAAAAAAAGCTAATATTATGATCGAAGGAAAAAGCTCCCGGCGAGGAACGAACTCGCGACCTTTCGCTTACGAAGCGAACGCAATACCACTATGCTACGGAAGCAAGTGCTCTCAGAATTCCATATGGCGGAGGAGCGCGCGTAGCGCGTTGGCATGCTCAGCAGTGGCTGGCTGCCAGCTCGTGAGTTCGACTCCCGGGAGCGAATTTGCTGAATGTCTCACCTGCGCAGCACTGTTTATGTGAACTGTCGTGGAGGCTCAAGTCTTAGTATAGTCTGATTAGGTTTAGTTTGCGCACGTGTGGCGTGTGTGTGGTGTTGTGTGTGGAGTGTGTAGTGCGTGAATTCAGATACTACAAGATGTACTAAAGATCAGGAAATCTCTCAAATAAATAAAAAAGAATTCCATATGGCGGTACTTAACCTCACTTTCTCTCCAGCAGCACAGCCTCAGCGCCGCCGGCTGCCTGCGTGCCGAGGACGTGAGCCCGCGGCTGGCCTTCCACTACGGCGTCCCCGCCGACGCCGCCCTCTCGCCTACGACCCTCTCCTCCACGTCCTCGCCGTCGCCACCAGGAATGGGCAGATCAAGCTGTTCGGCCGCGACAACACGCAGGCGCTGCTCCAGTCCCCTCCCCGATCCCTCCAAGTTCCCGGGTAACCCTCTCCTCCTGCTTCCAATCCCACTGTATCTCTTCTCTGTCGATTGCTGAACCTGCACGGACCCGATGTTCGGTTTCAGTTCGCCGATGGCCAAGGGTGTCTCCTCAACGTCAACACCCAGAACCAGATCGAGGCACGTAAATTTTTCATGCTCAATTTCCATTAGTAAACCATGTTTCCTTTCCGTGCCTTTGCTCATTCGGAAAGCATTGTTTATGTATGCAGGTCTGGGACATTGACACCAAGAAGCTGTGCTATCTACATCCTTTTGAGAAGCAAATAACCGCGTTCACCGTTCTACACAAGAGCTTCTACATGTATGTAAAGTGATGGTCACTCAGTGCACTGCGGTTTTCATGGATCCTGATAGTTTTATTATTTTGTGTGATGACAATCCTATGTTGTGCAGATATGTTGGAGACAGTTCTGGAAATGTGTCCTTGTTAAAGCTTGACTTGGACCAGAGATGTCTGGTTGACATGCCATACTGCATCCCTTTTGCTGAATCTTATGGTAGGCTATGTTATTAATATGTTTATATGTTGCATGCTCAACGGAAAATTAAGGCCAGTTGCTTAATCAACTTTATTTATCTATCTAAAAAGTCTATTTAGTTTGTAATTGTTTATTCAAAATATCATCCCGTTCAGATACTTGTTGAATTGTTTAGAAAGAAACTTCATGATAACGATGGTAATTATTTTAATAAGAGCCATTGTAAATGGAAACTGAAAATCAGACTCAGACTCGGTTTGATTTGTTATTGAAGGTTCCACGGCAAACATTGGTAATGGAGTAGACGTTGTGTTTGTATCACCGCAGCCTTCTGCTGAATATGACAGGTTTGCCTCATATCCTTACCACCAGTTTGGCATGGATAGTTACATTTTCTAAGCCATGTCGTACTCGTATGATCCTTTATAATTCATTCATTAATACCACTCTCTATATGCATAAGGAAATGTCTCATTAAGTACACTCTTCCTCTCAGGTTGCTCATTATCTTCAGAGATGGGGTCATGACTTTATGGGATATTAAGGCAAGCAAAGTGGTATTCGTATCTGGTAGAACGACGCAACAACAATCACACCATGAGGAGAAACCGTAACATCATCATGCTGGGCTTGTACCAACGGAAGCAAAGTTGCTATTGGATATGACAGTGGTGATATCTATCTTTGGGCTGTTCCTGATATTTCGAGTGCACAAAATTCCTCATCGCTGAGTAATCCAAACCTACCTCTTCAGAAGCTTAACCTTGGATATAAGCTAGATAAGGTCCAATAAACTCTCTGAGATGGGTCGCCAGCGATGGAAAGTCTGGACGTTTGTATATTAATGGGTTTAGCGAACATGCATACTTATCTCAGGTAGAAACACTCAAATATATTCTCACAGAGTGGTCACGGTTCCTACCATACATTTCAAGTGCATGTTTTACCTATGCATGTTGTGATCCTAAATGTCATTTTTAGCTACCTCCAGAACTTGCATCATGCGTCCAAGAATGATTTAGCTGATTGCAAATAATTGGAATAGTATTTTCGTATATCTTCCTTATATGACAGTCTTTAAATATCTATCAGGTGTCAGGAAGTAATGATTTTATTTTAAAGTGGAGTTCCATTATGTGCCCTGTATGATTTTTGGGAAATCCTTTCTTTGATTTTGCTTTCAGTATAACACTTTCTAGGGTTACAAGAATCTGGTCGACCGGTAATGGATCAATTTAAACCGGAGGATCTATTTGTTTAGGAACCTACTGATTTGAACTATTAAAATTTGAAGGGGATTACTTCAAGTAAATACTTAGCAGCAAACTTGCTATTGTTTTTCCAGAAACCGGACAAAAAGGTTCATTTTATGAGCATAAGTGGAACTTTGAATTACTGATTTCTTTCTGAAGAATATTGTGATAGTTTACATGGATAACGTCTTGATTGTTTTGTTTAGTGAGAACTGCATCTTTGCTCAACCTTTCGTTTGGTGCTTTCTGATCACAGGTCCTGATTCTGAATGAAGAGAGTGAATCTCGAACTGTAAAGATGGTAATACCCCTCACAGAAGCTTGCAAAGGAATGGAGCTTGTTACAGGGCTTAGCGACCCAAATAAGCAAAGACAAAGTACTCTCGTTCTCTTGTTGAAATCTGGTCAAATCTGCTTATACGACGATTCAGAAATTGAGCGCTACCTCCTTCACTCTCAGTCTAGATCACCACCAACACTTCCAAACCACTCATATGTGAAGCAACCTTATGGTGATTCAGGCATCAATGTTGCAAAATTCTACACAAGTGGTCGTACATCAATAGCTGATGAGGCATGTCTAGATTTGCAAATTATACCTTGCAAAAACTATGAACTCTTTGACCAGATAGTTTCATATTTTAATGTACAGGATTACTTTTCATCATTGGCCACCAAATATCCATGCTTGCTGTCAATGAAGGATAAAGGCCAGAACTCGACAAATTTTACCAACATCCATAAGACCAGGAATCTATATATAACTGGACATATGGATGGAACCATAAGCTTTTGGGATGCATCATGTCCTCTTCTCGTGCAGATTTTTATATATAAGCAGCAGGTAGCTTCATATCACAATTAGTTTACTGGATATTCCACAATTATGAATTTTCATATGAACTGCTATTTTTTACTTCGTTCTAATCACGAGTTTGTAATAATTGCACAGAATGAAGATGATACATCAGGTGGCACCCGTATTACTTCATTGCAGTTTGATATGTCCTCCAGCATTCTTATATCTGGGGATCAGGGTGGAACGGTAAGCTATTCCATGACCACAAGGCGGTTTCTTGTTTATCTGTTTGATGCACTTGTAGTGCATTAATGTTTTTCTTTTTTCCAGGTCCGCATCATCACATTCAAAAAGGACTCTAACGAAAATATATTGTCCTTTTTACACGGTACTGATTTACCCATTGCCCACCAGACGAGCTTCTATCTAGATACTAACTTGCTTTTCATTCTACAAAAGAGTTCACAATAATTTCAATACTATTATTTGGAAGTGTTGGACTTTACCTGTTATGTTTTAGCACATTCAGTGATTCCTTTTGGAACATTAAACTAGTATATGGCGGGTATACACTCATTATCTTTTCAGAGGGGCACGTTTCGAGTCTAACATCACCTTGTGTCACCAACTTCTGAACTATCATAACCATCATGTTATCTATAGGGCTTCCATTGACAAACCTTTCCAGTTAAAAGTAGTGATATTATTGTTTGATTAGTGGAAATATTAAGGAACTATCCTCAAGACAAACAAAAGATAAATATTAATATCAATGACCACTTTTAGCATTATTAATAGTCGTGAACAAATGTGCCCCTCTGACACTGAACAGATGATGCAGAGTTGCTGCATTCTGTTCAGTGAGGACAATGTGTAGTGCGGAGTATCATAATATTTATTTGTTGATTTTTGTGTCTACAAGTAGAAAGAATTATAAATATGATATGAGAAAAGCTACATAAATTGTTGTCAGCAGTTCAGCACTTCCTGGTCTTGTCCTTGAGTTGATGTATCTTTCTTAATTATATTTTTAATCTACATGAAGTTTCTCTGAAGTTGTTGCCAACATCTTTTTGACTCGTCAGCTAAGCAAGGGGATAACTACAATGTAAGAAGTATAAAGCTCAAGGGGGCTGTAACCTCAAGCTCTATGATCTCTAACTTGAAGCATCTTGCTGTTGGGACAGAAAAAGGAATTGTAAGAAATCTTTTCTTATGAAAAAATTTCTCGATTTTTCAGAACTACTAACATCGAAGCACAGTTAAATCGACACAACAAACCCCTCAGTATCTCTTATTACCAGCATTTTGTATCGCAGTATCAAAATAGTATCACTAAAATCTTATCACTTTGTCTACAATAATAAAACTGAACAATAAACTACTAAATACATGTATGTGTTTGGTATCCTATCTCACATAAAATTTCGAGTTGCTATTACAAGTTATTCGACAACTGCTGTTAAGTATAACTCAGGTCATGTATATGTTGGTGTTTATCAAATTACGAGCATATATCTCATGAGTGTATTCCTTAAATATGATTATTCAACTCAATGTTTTTGGGATCAATATTCAATCAACAAACTGACGTGCCAAAAATCATGTTTTCAGGTATCAGTTATCAAAATAGATGATGCTACTATATTGTATCAAAAACAGCTTGAGTGTCGAGTGTCTGGTGGTATTTCCTCCTTGCAATTTGAACTCTACAGCCATAATGGATATGATAAGGATCTTTTGATAGTAGGAATGGAAGATTCTTCTATTTCTATCCTCGAGGAAGAATCTGGAAAACTTTTGAACCCCAACCCAGTTCAGACCAACAGACCCTCAAAATCCCTACTTTTGCAGACACTGGGTGAGCTATATGACCTTAATCCATATTTCGCTGTATTATCTTGTCAGCAACCTTCATTTGAAGATGATTTCGCCACACTACCATGCCACTCTAAAGGCACTTAATCGCATTATGCAGAGTTGTCTACAAATGATATATCTAATGACCACAATACAGTATCAAAAAAGTCTTTGCTGTTGCTTTGTACTGAAGATGCAATTCGCTTGTTTTCCTTGAGCCATGCGATTCAGGTATTTATGTTTGTAGGTATCTCTGAAGTTTTACTTCTATGTAAGTCACTGTTGTTCATTATGGAGATTTCCTTTGTGCAGGGAATGAAGAACATAACTAATAAGAAGAAATTAAGTGGTCGTTGTTGTTTTGCATCTCTTATCCATAGTGGTTCTTCTGAAATTGGACTTGTATTAGTATTCTCCAACGGAAAAGTAGAAACAAGGTAAGGCAACGGTTGAGTTGAAAACTTAGCACAATGGCATTGAAGTAAAGTCAATAAATTCCAGTGTATTTGTGAAACTGCAGATCCATCCCAGATTTATCCTTGCTGAAGGAAGCCTCTTTACGAGGTTTTGTATATTCAAAAACATTGAATTCCTCTAGTTCCATAACATGTTCATCTAATGGAGAAATCATCTTGGTAAGGACTGCACCATGCTTTTCTCTAACACCTCTTTATAAAGACGTGCTGAAGTGGCTTCAGTGCAGCTCTATTGATGGTTTTAAATAGTAGCTTTCAAGTATAAATAGTTCATTTTATTATACAGGTTAATGGAGACGAGACATATTTTTTCTCTACTCTCTGTCAGGATGGCATCTACAGGTTTGCTAGCATGTTAATTTGTAAATTTGGTAATAATGAATAGTTGACAATGTTTTCCAACATTGGAGATTTGCAATTTAGTGCACTAGAGACCCATAGATTCGTCATAGAGCTCCCGCTCTGATCGTCACATACCTAGTACAATGATTTCATTATTAATTTCGAGCTGAATTGAGAAACACTTTTTCTATCTGAAAAAAACACTTATTCGTACTGGTTCCTTTCGGATTGTTTAACATAGTTATCTAAGAAGTTTGGTTTGTACACAGGCATGTAGACAATATTAATACAGTATACAGAAAAGACCACCTGCTGAAGGATGAATCTTCGTATGTAGCAAAGTCCCCCAAAGAAAAGAAAAAGGTAATTAGTTGATCTTAGGTCAGTTGAAGTCATATGTGTTAATTTTGTATGACAATGGGAATTCTCCAGGGAATATTTGGAATGATTCTGAAAGACACCAAAGGAAGCAAGGCCAAAGAGAGTGATGCAAACAGCAATGAACAGTTCATCGCAACAACTTCTGAAGAACTGGCTTCAATATTTTCCTCTGCTAACTTTACTCCACCATCTGAGAGAAGGAACAGTTCACTAAAAGATGATGAAAACATTGAGCTGGACATAGGTATATGCTTATTCACATTCACAGTTCTAAAAGGTGGCCATGTAGGCACTACGAATGACCCTCCCACCTATCCTGGGCGCCACAATATCGCCTGCTTAGCGCCTATATCGGGTTTAGAATATGTTTGCTATTACATTGATTTTACTCGTTCAAGGTTCTAGTTATACTTATGGTAACATGATTCTTTCTGAAGATGATATCGACATTGAAGACAACACACAGAAGCATAAAGGACCACACTTCCCAGGTCTAAGCAAGCAGAAAATCAGCAAGGGATTCCAAACTCTTAGAGGTCAGCGGAGTACAATAATAAATAGTTATATGTAATTTTGTAACTCCAAGATATGCATTTGTTTAGCATTCTAGTGCAGCTGTGAAAATGTAATATGTTGTTCAAATGTTCACTATGCAGGAAAATTGAAGCCCAAAACAGAAGAAAAGGTGAATTCGGGAAATAAGAAGCCTGAAGATGAGCCGCCTGTTAGACAGGTCGACCAGATAAAGATGAAGTATGGATATGCAACAAGTAATGTGAGTGCATAGAAGACCATTAGATTATCAAATTATGAATCGCCCAATGCATTACCATTACACACTGTTCATAATTCTACCTGCAACATCTATGTATATAGACGTTATTTTAAATTACCAACTGATGGGCATCTGCACTGAATCATATGAGCAGTGCATGGAATAATGCAAACATGATAAGTTAGTTTCTCTGAAGAAAAAAAATAGTTAGCTTATGACTTCCCTTGCCGATCTTTCATTGTTTACCATCTGAACAGGACTCCACCAGTGTTCCAAAAATGATTGGGAACAAGCTGCAAGAGAACATTAAAAAGTTGGAGGTACATCCTTTTTCTTGTCTAGTAATAGTGTTATATGTTCTCCTGTTGTCATGTCGCCCTGAACAGGGCCTACCCCATAATTCAGTTTCTTCACTCCTTTTGGTTACCCACTCATTCATCATTCCCTAAGTTGTTAAAAATTTCTCAATTTTTATATGAATGTCAGGAAAGACCCCTGTAAAAAGCACCCCATAAATTGAAGGGCATTAACATGTGCTGATGTGCTTCTCGCAGGGCATTAATCTTCGATCTGCAGATATGGCTAACGGCGCTCAGTCCTTTTCGTCAATGGCGAAAGAGCTGTTGCGAACCACAAAGAACGAGAAGAGCTCATCGTAGCAATGGCAGGCTTAGCTGATGTAGCCAGTTTTTTGTCTCCTGCGGTTGTAAAGTCTTGTTTTCATGTTTGTTTGAGATGGATTGGCCTCACATGCGTGCGGAATATTGTGGTGCTCCAGTGATTTTGTTGTAGATAGCAAGCAGTGCATCACAGTGGGTGTCAATTGTTTCGCTGCGCCAAATTTGGTTTGTATACACTGATAGTTTTTTTTACAGTGTACGCATATCTGATAAAGAATACCAAAACTTCATGTTCAACAACATGTATGTGTGCAGTTGGCTTAATTAATTACCAGCGGTAAGCAAGCAACTGGAGGGCCGGCCCACTGTGGTGCCGACGGCACAGGGCCCACAGATTTGAAGGCTCCAGATTTTTATGGGCGTACTCCCTCCGTTTCGAAATATCATACGTTATAGGAAATTTCTGACAACCCCAAAAAGCGTTCAATTGACTTGTCTGCCCCTACGTAACCGTTCATATTACAGTCAATGTCATCCCGCAATGGAAAACGTTTTGCCTGAGCAAAA
Organism: Poa pratensis; assembly: GCA_947311845.1. Lineage (NCBI taxonomy): Eukaryota > Viridiplantae > Streptophyta > Magnoliopsida > Poales > Poaceae > Poa > Poa pratensis. Next base: position 130,727,925 of record CAMZMU010000052.1, on the reverse strand, counting down.
CAGAATTGAAATCACGAGTTGTCTTCCTCCTCGCCTCCCCTCCCCTCGACCAGATCTCGCCTCACCCAGCACTAGGGCATGGGCCATCGCCTCTCCCAGGTCCAGATTGCCTCGCCCCATCTCCTCGCCAAGGTCGTCTCGCCCCATCTTGGCGAGGAGGAAGACAACTAGTGATTTCAATTCTGTTTCGCCCAGGCGAAACATTTTCCATTGCGGGATGGCACTGGCTGTAATATGAGCGGTTACGTAGGGGCAGACGAGTCAATTGGACGCTTTTGGGGGTTGTCGGAAATTCCTAGAACGTCTTATATTCCAGAACGGAGTATTTGCTAGTTGTATTTCTAAGCTCTGTCGTGTTGCGCTCTAAGTCATTGTGTGATTAAAGTAAAAGATTTGAAAATCACAGTATTTCGTGCATAGCCAACCAATACTTGGGTGATGGAAAATGAGGTCTGGGCCTCATTTTATATACTTTTAAATATTGAAGTATATATCTTTTATTTTTTTTGTTTGAACCAAACACCACAAAGTATTTAAATCCATACTATTTTACGAAAACCAAAGTTATTTTTGGAATACTTTAAAAATACTATACTCCAAAGGTTTTGTTGGATGCTGCCTATTCGATGGCTTGTTTAACTGCAAAAGCTGGGTTCAATGCCTATTATCTAAAATCCAAAAGAAATCGATCTCCTCTAAAACCGATCTATCAGACATGTCAGCCGCGGCGACCCGGTGGCCTGAACTGCCGGCGGACCTGCTCCGCGAGGTCTCCGGCCGCCTGCACCACTCTGCCGACTTCATCCGCTTCCACGCCGTCTGCCAGCCGTGGCGTGCCGCGGCGCCGCTGTCCAGCCCCAAGTTCCTGTCGGGGGGCTGCCCCGGGTAGGGCAAAGATGATGAGTTATGAGCAGTTAAGGTCTAACCGGATCAAGAGCCGGCTAAGTTATCCGGGTCGGATCTCAAGGCGATTCGGTCAGTCCTACTTCAAGCCAGTGAAAGAAAAGACCAAAGGGGATCCGGTGAGGTTTAACCGGATCCAGGAAAGAAGAGCCGGCTAAGTTATCCGGGTCGGTCAGGAAGGACCCGGGTAGGGCAACTCGGATGATGCACAGGGGCCAAGTAATGTCAGTAAAAGTCACGGGCACTGTAAGGTTACTGACCGGGGCTCAGAAGACAGCAAGGTGCTGCCACAGGTTTTCCGGGTCACAAGCCCCTAGGCGCTGACTCGGCCTATTCGGGAAAGGGGCAGTGGCTAGGCTACTGTGGTCTACACTGCCTTAAGCTCAAAGAGGAAAGATAAGCCTGTGGTGAACAGAGGGTGAGCTGGGCTGAGTGACAGTGGCCAGTGTTTGTCCTGTTCTCCTTGTCCATGCCATTGTCCTCTGCGGCCAGGGGCAAAAGGGTAATTCGGTTACTGTATATAGGCAACACCACCTCCTTCTGTGGGGAGGATCGACGATTGTGAGCATCATTTCCCCCCCAAGCTTCATCTTCTACCTAGAGCCCGTTCCTTTGTTCATCATACAGCTCAAGGAGCGCTCTGTACTTGTAAACACTTGAGATATAAGAGAGTAGGCTAGAGCTGCAGTAGGGGTGTTACCTCCACAAGAGGGCCCCGAAGCAGGGTACATCGTGGTGTTCTTCGCTGTTCTTGGTTTGCTTTGTTCTTGTTGATTCCTGCGAGGTTCTTGTTTGGTCTTCATGCGTGCTTCGTAGGCGCGCAAACCCTCCCCGGTTCCCCCAACGCCCAAGCGAGCCCACACTTAAGCCATACCCATGGCATCTGCCGTGACACCACCACGACAGTTGGCGCCCACCGTGGGGCAAGCATTGGCGTTGGCTGGGGTTTCCATCCGGACGGGCTCCGTCACTGGTGCCGGCGAGCGGGTCCTCTCCGGGCTCGTGTGCAAGCTCGGCGAGTTCAACTTCATCAGCGACAACGCGGGGTGCTTCTCCAACAAGCCCTTCCCCGCGGATGGCTTCCTCATGACGCTGGGCAGCTTCGTCACCTACGTCGCCACCGAGCCAGTTCGCGAGTACCCGGCGCAGGTGCTCGTGGCTGCGGATCCTCCTCTTTCCGCGCAGCTCGCGGAGGGCGTAGCGCTCGCCCTGGGAGCAGCGTGGAGGTCATGGTGGCTGCCGCAAACGCTGCTGCAGGCAAAGGAGGTGCCAGCACGAGCGTGCCAGAGGAGCTGGCCACGCCAGTCGATCCGGATGACATGCCGACTCGGACAGCTAAGTTCCCTAAGGAGAAACCCGATCCGGTTGGTCCCCTTGGCACGTCAAGCAGGGGTGCTTCCTTAGAGGGTATCTTGGAAAAGCTAGCTCGGCCAGTGGCTCCTGGAGCAAATGTTGATCTTACTGTAGCTCAGCTAGAGGCAGAGCGCCTGAGGTTGCAAAAAGAGGCTCGGTTAGTGATAGAGTCTAGGCAAGAGTTTGATAGAGACCTGAGAGAATACAATGCTGCCAATGGTATCACAGATGGCTTTACTCCTGTAGTGCACCGCTCGCGCAAGAAAGCCGAGCTACGTAACAGAGGCAAGGACCTCAACGACGAGTTGGCAGAGCTGCAGGTTCGAGCTCAAGTAAAGCCACTAGTCATAGGTCCGGAACAGGCAAGCCGGTTTATAGCTCCCCGGCTAAGAATCTTAGGGCTGCAGCAGCAGCGCGAGCTGAATTAAGTAACCTGACCGGGGATGCTTGGCGCAAGCAGGCGGAGAGAGTGAATGAGCTAGTGGATGTGTGCAACAGGCAGAATGAGGCCTACAGGAAAGCTAATCCGGATGCTGGTGGTTCCCGGGTAGTTGTCTCGGTTAGGGCTGCTAGCCAGAAGTCTAAGGGGCAAGCGTCCTCTCCGCATGTTGGGATTGACCGAGCCCAAAGTGTGAACTCGGGTAAGAGCAAGCAGCTGCAAACTTATGATGCGGTATACGCAAGCAAGCAACTTGCAGCCCAAGGAAAAGGCGGACAAGGCAGAAACAGTGGTGGTCAAGGCAATCCGGGTACTGGAAGGGAGAATTCGGCTGGCCGAGGTCAACCGCCTCGCCACCCCGGACAGCAAATGATGGCACAGGTGCAGCAGCAGAGTGGTGGCCAGGTGGGCTACCGTTATGACGATGGCAATTCGGCTATGGCGCGAGCCGGATACCAGACGTATGACAATGCACTGGCGTCGAGACTGGGGCCTCGGATGTTGGATCCGGATGATCAGCGTCTCAAATTGGACAGAATCTACCAGTCCGAGAAGCTGGAAGAGCAGGGCCCACCGGGTCCACCATGCTTTGGACCTCGGATAATGAATGAGCCAAGTGTGCCTTTGTTTCAGCTCGGCCGCAACACGAAGCCGTATAATGGGAGCACCAAGCCACAGGATTGGCTGACGGACTATGTATCATCAGTGCACATTGCGGGGGGCAATCGCCGATGGGCGGTCCGGTATCTCCCGCATATGTTAGAAGGTCCAGCCCGGATCTGGTTGAATAACTTGCCGCCGGGTAGTATCAATTGTTGGATGGATTTGGAACAGGCGTTTAACAGCAACTTCTCCAGCACCTACAAGAGGCCAAACCGACCTCAGCTCCTGGCTGCGTGCAAGCAGGAAGAGAGGGAGACAGACCGAGAGTATTTGACTCGGTGGAGCAACATGCGCAATTCTTGCGAAGGTGTAGTGGAGGAGCAGGCCATTTCATGGTTTGCACAGGGATGCAGGCATGGTACACCACTTTGGCAGAAACTCCAAAGAGATATGCCGAAAACCCTGGCAGATATGATCCGGATAGCAGACACGTATGCGCTGGGTGATCCAACACAGCCCGCATTGGATGCAGTGGGAGCAAACAGGAGGCAACCAGTTAATAACCGAGTTGGACCATTAAGGCCTAGTGACCGACATGAATTCGGTTACAAGAGAAGAGATCCGGATTACAGATACGGTTCTGATCAAGTTGCTGCGGTAAACATGGATCAACCCGGTGGAGGAGATGCGCAGAGGCAGAAAACTGATGGTCCAGCTTGGAGGCCGAATCAAGGTGCTTGGCCGAAGAAAGTGTGGGAGGGACCAAGTCCACCTCTGACTTTTGAGTCCAGATTAGATGGGCCTTGCTGTTATCACACCACCGATCCGCGCAAACCGGCTAATCATTCGACCCGGAACTGTAGTTGGCATCACCGCATTCAGGCGGAAGGTCAAAGAGGACCACCTCAAAGAGGTGCTCCTAGACCGAATTTCAGGCCAAACATGCCGCTAACCGGAGCCAATGCGACCCCGGTCAACGCTGGAACTCCAAGGCCAGCAGCAACGAAGCCGGTTAACCTGGTGAACATGGGAGGCAGTGACAATGGTGATGGCCCAAGTAGGCAAGGTGGATACCCTGGGAATGATTACAAGGAAGCACATCAGAGTTATGTGGTTTTCGTGACCGAGCCAACTGACAAGAAAAGTCAGTTGAGACGAGCAAAGGAGGTGAATGCCGTGATGCCAGCAGTTCCAAAGTACTTGAACTGGTCTGAGCAGGAGATCACTTGGAGCAGGGCGGATAACCCAAGGATCATGCCAAGCCCAGGGAACTATGCACTGGTGGTGGATCCAACTTTGGTTGGACCCAAGCTGAACGTGAAATTTAGCCGAGTCTTGGTCGACAATGGCAGTGCCATAAACATCATGTATCGGGACACAATGATCAAGTTGGGTATTTCGCCGAATCAGTTGCAACAGAGCAGCTGTACTTTCCATGGCATAGTACCCGGGGTATCTTGTTCCCCCATGGGTAAGATCTGGGTAGATGTGTTGTTCGGTACCAGGGACAATCACAGGCTTGAGAGTCTCGAGTTCGAGGTGGTGGATTTGGAAAGCCCATACCATGCTCTGCTTGGCAGGCCAGCATTAGCCAAGTTCATGATATCTACTCATGTGGCCTACCTCAAGATGAAAATGCCTGGCCCGAATGGTGTTATCACCGTTGCGGGAGACTACAAGAAGGCCATACAGTGTGCTACAGTTGGTTCCAACTTAGCCGAATCACTGGTGATACAAGCTGAAAAGAGCAAGATGCACGAGGTGGTGGCAATGGCGAAGTCGGCTCAGTTAGGCGTGCTGGCCATGACCAACCCGGATGGCGGCGCAACCTTTGAAGTGCCCAAGGAGACAAAGAAGATCCCCATTGACCCGGAGAACCCAGAGCGCATGGCCATCATTGGAGCCGGTTTGGGCGAGAAATAGGAAAGCGCGCTCTGCCATTTCCTCCGTGAGAATCGGGATATCTTTGCATGGTCGGCTAAGGACCTGCCTGGTGTTCCGAGGGAATTGGCAGAGCACTCTTTGTTTGTCAGGCCAGAAGTAAAACCGGTTAAGCAACCGACTAGGCGTCTCTCAGAAGATAGAAGAAAAGTGGTGCTCGATGAGCTGGCTAAGCTACTGGCAGCCGGATTCATTATGGAGGTGCTGCATCCAGACTGGATATCCAATCCGGTTCTGGTAGAGAAGAAGAAGGACGAACCAGCTGTGGTCAAGGTGTGGCGCATGTGTATAGACTTCACCAATCTGAACAAGGCGTGTCCGAAGGATCCATTTCCTTTACCTCGGATTGATCAAGTGATCGATTCCACTGCTGGGTGTGAGTTGTTGTCTTTTATTGATGCGTACTCTGGTTTTCACCAGATACCACTGAACCCTAAAGATCAAATAAAGACTGCTTTTATTACCCCGTATGGGGCGTATTGCTATCGTGTCATGTGTTTCGGTTTGAGAAATGCCGGTGCTACTTATCAGAGATGTATGCAGAAATGCCTACACTCCCAGATGGGCAAAAATGTGCAGGTCTATGTCGATGATATTGTTATCAAAACTAAAGAGAAACATACTCTCCTCGGGGATCTCGAGGAGACATTTGTGAACTTGAGAAAATATCGGTTGAAATTGAATCCGGATAAATGCACCTTTGGTGTCCCGGCTGGAAAGTTGCTTGGCTTCCTTGTATCAAGCCGAGGCATTGAAGTTAACCCGGCTAAGATCCGAGCCATAGAAAACATGAAATTGCCTAAGTGTCTAAAAGATGTGCAAAAATTCACCGGGTGCTTAGCCTCATTAAGCCGGTTTGTGAGTCGGTTAGGAGAGAAAGCTTTGCCCTTATATCAATTGATGAGAAAGAGCACCGGGTTCACATGGACCCCACAGGCAGATTCGGCTTTCAATGAGTTGAAAAAGATGTTGTCCACTGCTCCATTTTGGCATCACCTTTGCCGAGTGAACCGATGTTGCTTTACATTGCGGCCACTAACCGGGTCGTAAGTGTGGTTATTGTGGTAGAAAGAGAGGAAGAGGGCAAATCCGTGCAGAGGCCGGTGTACTATTTGAGTGAGGTGATCTCAACTTCGAAGCAAAATTATCCTCACTACCAGAAGATGACATATGGTGTGTACCTGGCGGTCAAGAAATTGAAACATTACTTCCAAGAGCACCCGATTACAGTGGTGTGTGAAGCTCCAATTGCGGAGATCATTGGGTGCAAAGATGCAACTGGCCGAGTTGCCAAATGGGCGATAGAAGTGTCTCCTTACACACCGCATTATGAGAGAAGAGACGCTATCAAGTCTCAGGCTTTGCCGGATTTCCTTTGTGACTGGGCTGAGATGCAATATGAGCCACCTAAACCGGATTACAATTACTGGAGGTTGCACTTTGACGGTTCCAAATGCAAAATCGGGCTAGGTGCTGGAGTGGTGCTCACATCACCAAAACAGGATCAATTGCGATATGTATTGCAGATTCATTTCTCAGCGTCAAACAATGTAGCCGAGTATGAGGCACTGATCCATGGGCTTAATGTGGCTCGGGACATCGGCGTTCGCCGAATTGAATGTTTCGGTGATTCGGATTTGGTCGTACAGCAATCTTCTGGAAATTGGGATGCTCTTGATGCCAATATGGCACTGTATCGGTTTCATGTTCAGAAAATTTCGGGATTTTTTGAAGGCTGTGAATACAAGCATATACCTCGGCTGGAAAACCAAGCTGCAGATGTTCTGTCAAAACTCGGGTCGTCTAGGGAGGCAATCCCACCCGGAATATCCTTGAATCATCTAAGGGTCCCTTCAATCAAACCGTCGCCTGATTCCGAGTCGATTTTTATTCCCAAGCAAGAATCCGAAGCTATTCCTATGAATGTTGACGTTGAGTATATCGAGGAAGACCCGGGGACTGCATGCCCGGACTCGGGGACTGCTCACGCAGATTCGGAAAATGCTAACCGAGTCTTGGGAAAGAGGAGTAGAGATGATGATGCTAACCGGATTGTGGGGAATGGACAGAAGCTGATAGAAGAGATAATGGCGGCCAAACCTGTGGAAGAAAATGAGCACTTGTTCCCTTTGCATCCAGTACCAGAGTGGGCTGAAGAGATCATGAAGTTCATCGAGGAAGGAAGCTTGCCAAGCGATGAGACCAAGGCTAGGCGTGTCCAGAGGAGATCCAAGGCTTATACCATCATCAACAAGGAGTTATACAAAAGAAGTGTAACCGAGGTGTTGCAGCGCTGCGTGGAGCCAGCAGAGGGCAAGGAGATGCTCCTAGAGATACACCAAGGTGAATGTGGACATCATTGCAGTACAAGAGCCCTGGTGGCTAAAGTGTTCCGGCATGGATTTTATTGGCCCACTGCTCATGCAGATGCGGAGGACATAGTCCGCAGGTGTGAAGGATGCCAGAGATTTGCTAAGCAAACACACTTACCCGCATCGGCACTGAAGACAATTCCTATTACTTGGCCATTTGCGGTGTGGTGTTTGGATATGGTGGGAGATTTCAAGCCGGCTAGGGGCAACATGACACATATGCTGGTGATGGTGGATAAGTTCACCAAGTGGATAGAGGTGAAACCAATACGGAAAGTGGATGGCCGTTCGGCTGTAATCTTCTTGAAAGAAATCATTTTGAGATACGGATACCCTCATAGCATCATCTCGGATAACGGCACAAACTTTGCTGTCGGAGAGTTTGCCCGATTCTGCATGAATAAGGGGATCCGGTTAGACATAGCCTCAGTGGCACATCCAGAGTCCAATGGGCAAGTGGAAAGATCAAATGCTCTAGTGTTAGCCGGCATCAAGGCTCGTCTCATTGAACCATTGTTGAAAACTCCAGGGTGCTGGATAGATGAAATCCCATCAGTTCTATGGGGTCTAAGGACTACACCGAATCGGTCGACAGGCTATACGCCATTCTTTCTGGTGTATGGGGCAGAAGCTGTCCTACCCACTGACATAGAATATGATGCACCAAGGGTGGCAATGTACACTGAAACCGAGGCAAAGGAGGCCCGGGAAGATGCAGTGGATCTGCTAGAGGAAGCAAGAGAGTTGGCCCTGTCTCGGACAGCAATATACCAGCAAAATCTCAGGCGTTATCATAGCCGGAAAATCAGTCCTCGAGTGTTTCATGAGGGTGATCTAGTGCTGAGGCTGGTGCAGCGCAGCAAAGGCCGACACAAATTGTCACCTCCATGGGAGGGACCATTCATTGTGAGCAGGGCTATGCACAATGACTCGTACTATCTTATAGATGTACAGGAACCAAGGGAGGATGGCTTGGACAGACCCGGACAGGAAACCAAGCGACCTTGGAATGTAGCTCTGCTTCGACCCTTCTACTCTTAAAGGGCGCAATGTATGTATTTCAATTTATCATGAATGAAATCGCAGTAATCCGAGTCTGGACTCGGGGACTGCTTCGTCCTTATGCGTGTGTTGTTTATTACGGCTTTGTTTGTTGCCGTTCATGTGCCGAATCGCTTTGAACCTTGTTCTGAGTTTCAGGTAATGTATGTTGTGTTGTTGATCTCGTGACTCGACTGACAAACACCAAAATGGTAGTCAAGAGCAGAGATGAGGAATATGGGAAACATGAAAATGGACACGGGGACTCGGTCCAAAACCGATTCGGCACATGTCGTTTACTAACCCTGTTATTTTTTTTTCGTTTATGTTGAATGATTCTAAACCACAACTCGCATGTTTCAAGTACTGTATGCTATGATTCCTATCTTGTGACTCGACTGTCAAAACACCCAAAGAGGTAGACAAGAGCAAAGATTTGGCAAAAGTAGTAAACAAGAAAACAGACTCGGGGACTCGGTTTAAGATGATCCAACATAAACCTTGTCCGGATCACGTTAAGCATGATAAGCATAGTCTCGAAAGAACTTAAAATAGTCTATTACATCTGCTCCCGGCATACCGGGGATTTAATGTTTTTGTTAAGTACTTCAGGGGGCAGCGGACTCGGTCGCGGCAGACTCGGTCATAGGAGTTTCAGTTGCGGGAACTTCTGTGGGAGGAGCTTCGGTTAGCGGAGCTTCGGGCGCGCGAACCTCGGTTACGGGTATTTCGGTGGAAGTGGACGCGGTTACGAGAGGTTCTGTTGCTGGAGCAGATTCGGAAGATGGTGGCGCTCCGGAAGTAATCTTGACTGGAGAGCTTGAAGGATGGGCGGATTCGGAAATTTCCGGATCGCGTGAAGCCTGTTTAGTAATCACAGTCAAGTTAGTGGCTGAAATCACAAAAGACTCGGTTGGAGTTTGTTCGGTGAGCTTGGCCGAGTCGGAGGCTGGTACCTTGCTGGATTTTTCTTCATCAGACTCGCCCTCTGAGTCGGCATATTCTTCAGCGGAGGCGTCGTCTGATTCCTCTTCTTCAGTGTCTTCTCCATCCGAGTAGACTGGAGCCTCCAGATCAAGATGCTTGGTGCGTGCAAATTCGGCCATGAAGTTGGCGGCTTCTTCACGGATCTTGATCCGGATAGGGTCTGTAGCCCATGAAGAACCCTCGCGAAAGGAGCGCACTTTGGCAAGGTCAATCAGCTCGTACCAGGACATGATGAATAACAAAGCTGCGTCAGCACCAGCGCGGGCAGACGAAGACCTCCACTGTTTTAACCGGGTCATTGCTTGATCCAGGTCTCTGATCAGCTCCTCCACGGGCACAACTTGCCGCGCTTCAGGAAACAAGATTCGGTGAGCCTTGAGACTTGCATTAAGCAGACCAATGTGGGAATCCTTCAGAGGAGCAATCCGAGCCTTAAGTGCTGTAATATGATCTTCGATGTCCCATGTCTCGGATAGGGGAGCCTCGGTTAATTTAGCTCTCTCAGCTCGGGCGTTTCGCACAGCCTTGGCGGCTTGAAGCCGAATGCTGGTAAACTCTCCTACAAACAAATAAGCTAATACTGAGTTCAGCAAGAAGGAACAATCATATGTATCGGTTAAGAGCAGAAAGAAAAAAGGGGATTCGGTGAACTTACGATCCATGTCATCGTTAAGGCTAGCAAGTTGAGCCAGCCATTTCGCACTGGCCGCTTGGTGAGCAGCCAGTTCTTCTTTAGCAGCTTTCAGTTCAGCTTCAGACTCGGCCACTGTGGTTTGAATCTGCTTATCCATTTCGGCTCGCCTCTGTAGCCCGGCGTGCAAAGTGTCTCGCTCCTTCTGAATTGTATCTTTCTCCTTTTGGAGCGTGTCTCTCTCCCTCCGCAGTGCATCCCGCTCTCCTTTAACTTTGTTCTTCACTTTTTCAACCCGGTCAAGCTCCCGCTGGACTCGGGCTACCTCTGATTTTTCCTCGGATAAAGCACGCTTTGCTCTTCCTCTTTGCTATTCATCTTGAGGACCAAGGCATCAAATGATTTTTGGAGCTTGTGGTACTGGTTGGCAAGCTGCTTAAAGAGGTCGCTGCGAGTGCCCGTGCTTTCCTGAAAGAAAGTAGATAGCGTCAAAAGAGACTCGGGGACTGATACCCGAGACAAGGTGGAGCCAAAACAAATCTCGGAGATTGGCCGAGACTGACCGAATCGGTTAAAAAGAAACCCGGGGACTGGGGGTCTCACAGTTTTTTCAGTTAAGAAAAAGATCATGATCAAATTTTTTAAAAGATTCAAGCCGAATGACTTTCTTACTCCAAAGAGTATCAGTCGTTCGACCCGAATCTCGGGGACTGGGTGTATACTATTTGATCATGACGAACTAAAAGCAAGATTCGGCAAACTTACCTCGAAGACTTGGTGCGATGCAGTAAACGCAACCTTCACTGAATGAAGAGATTGCATCATTCGGCTAGGACCAGCAGGGTGCGGCGTTGCAGCGGAAAAGCCTGGTGCAAGGTCCACGGCGTTCCAGGCCTCAATAAAGTCATTGGCAGTGCTGAGCTTAGGCTTGGCTTGGCCGGATTGAATGGCAGAGGAGGTAGCGGTGGTTTGCTTGACAGCAATCACTTGCTTATCCGGAGTGGAGGAAGTTGTGCCAAAGACAACTTGAGTCGGCTTGGGTGGAGGTGATGCACCCGGGGTCTGTCTCTGATGTTGCGGTTTCTGTGGTTTCTCGGAAGTTTGTTGCTGTTGTTGCTGCTGTTGCTGCTCTTCAGGGGTTACTTGTGGTTGTTGCTGCCTCGGTTTCTTCTTCTTCTGCTGCTGCTCTTGGCTCAGTGCAGATTGAGTTGCAGGAGCAGGACGGGAATCCGGCTTAGGTGTGGACTTAACCGATGTCTTAGCCTTTTCCTTCTCCAGCTCCTTCAAAGGACGTGGCCAGCTTGAATCTCGGATTGGAGCCGAGGTTTCCTCACTCTCCAAGTCGATAACCGGCTCTGAGATGGGAGTCGGCTGGGGAATATTGGTAGTTGGGACACGCGTGGGTGAGGTGGCAGTTCGGTCAGGAGACTGGGTTTCCATGGCCGTATCCAATGGAGGAATGGGAGAAGAGATGGATGAATGAGTCTGCGCGGTGATGAGGACATCACTGCATAAAGCAAAGCAAACAGTTAACTCGGATAGATATGACTCGGTTAATAGAGGAAGAAAGCAAATAAAGTTCGGTCAATGTTACCCCTTGGTGGTGGGCATCGGTTTGACACGGCTCGGCTTGTCGCCGGATTTCTTTCTTCGCTTGGTCTCTGGGGCATTTGTCTCGGGCGCCTCAGCGCGTTTCCGAGATGTCTCTTGGGTATCATCTTTGGCTGGAACATAAGGTGGTGGTAACCATGAAATCGGAATAGCATTGATGGGTTCTAAGATGCAGCAATCTTCATCTTCCTCGTCGGAAAGGTTGTGAGTGTTTGATTGCTTACCCTTGCGGACTGGCTTGGCACGGGGAATGGGCAAATAGTCATCCGTATCCGGATCTTCTTCGCCCTCGCGCGGCGGGCTGAGATCCGGTGTCCATGCCTTGGTGGAGAGATCTCCGTCTTCAGTAAGTTGGCGATCAAACAGCTACAAAGAAGGTAATGCGAATCCGGATCAGGCCGCGGTTATGCGGATGAAGTAGGATTGGGTTCGGAGAGTGGTGAGCTAACCTGTGGAGGAAGTTTTTCCCGGTAGAATGGCTTTACACCCCACCGCCATTTGTCCGACATCTCATTGACAGCAATGGCGTTTACCCGTCTGAAGACGGAAGCTTTGTTAAGCTCGTGCTTGCTGATCCGGGTAGGATCTAGTGCGCCACGCATGTGGCATATCTTGTGGTCACGCCTTTGAAGAGGGCTGACCCGGCGAGAGATGAAGGTCCGGAGGAGGTCGTCAGAGATCATGCCATTCTTCAAAAAATCCTCCAGAGCGGTGTGCACTGTCTGGAGTTCAGCAATCGTTTCAGCCGGATTGTAACCGAAGTTCAGCTCGGCTCTGGGCGGCTCCATCCTGAATTCGGGCAGATTAAGAGCGTCATGGCCCTCAGCGCTCTTTATGTAAAACCAGGTCCTTTGCCATTTCTTCACCGTCTCTAGGCCGGTGACTCGGGGAAAGGCGGATCCCTGCCGTGGCGTGATGCTAACCGAACCGCAAGCGGTCAGCTCTTTCGGCTTGGTACCGGGATGGTGTGCTTGCGAAGGTGGAAGTACTTTGCCCATATATCCACACTCGGCCAAAGACCGAGATAGCCTTCGCAGAAGGAAGAGAAAGCTGATAAAGAGACGAAGGCGTTCGCCGGGAGGTGGTGAAGCTGTAATCCGAAGAAGTCCAGAAAGGCCCGGAAGAAGTCACTGGCAGGTAACCCGAGCCCGCGCTCGAAGTGTGCTATGAATACCACGCGTTCACCGGGTTCGGGCGCCGGTGCGAGTTCTTTTCCGGGTCGGCGGCAGATGGCTTGGGGCGTTATGCGTCGGGTGGCTCGTAGCCATTCCAAGTCATTTTTGGTAACATCAGATCCTTCCCATCGGCCAGGGGGAAGTTTGGCCATAACCGAATCGGTCCTGCAGCAAAGAGTCGGATAACCGGGTCAGGAAATTCGGAATCCATGGGACCAAAGAAGAATCGGATAACATTAAAGCCGAATCGATCTATGGTGACTCGGCTAATCCTATCCCGGGTAGGGCTAACCGGGTCCGGTGGAGAAGGTGAAGCGGTTGGAAGTCGCAAACATCTTTCCGCAAGTTTCTAGGGTTGGGAAGATCTACAGCGGTGGTAAAAAAGAAAGAAAATCACGGGTAAAAACATGGTTGAACTGCTCCAACGGGGACAGGTGTATCTAGGCCAGTCTATTGCGGAACTTGGACAGAAAATTTGCGGAGTGTGCTACGGCAGGAACACGGGCTTAGATACGCATCAATCTACCAAGAACAGGTGTGTGTATTCCGAGAGTATGAACTCGTCACGGTGGCTATGGCGAGAGGAGGAAGAACTTACAGTGCGAGTCGCTCGAAGGAGGAGTTCGACGGAGAAACGTCGGAGATGGGCGCGAGGCGCGGCTCCGATGGTCTTGGACTGATACCCGAGACAAGGTGGAGCCAAAACAATCTCGGAGATTGGCCGAGACTGACCGAATCGGTTAAAAGAAACCCGGGGACTGGGGGTCTCACAGTTTTTTCAGTTAAGAAAAAGATCATGATCAAATTTTTTAAAAGATTCAAGCCGAATGACTTTCTTACTCCAAAGAGTATCAGTCGTTCGACCCGAATCTCGGGGACTGGGTGTATACTATTGATCATGACGAACTAAAAGCAAGATTCGGCAAACTTACCTCGAAGACTTGGTGCGATGCAGTAAACGCAACCTTCACTGAATGAAGAGATTGCATCATTCGGCTAGGACCAGCAGGGTGCGGCGTTGCAGCGGAAAAGCCTGGTGCAAGGTCCACGGCGTTCCAGGCCTCAATAAAGTCATTGGCAGTGCTGAGCTTAGGCTTGGCTTGGCCGGATTGAATGGCAGAGGAGGTAGCGGTGGTTTGCTTGACAGCAATCACTTGCTTATCCGGAGTGGAGGAAGTTGTGCCAAAGACAACTTGAGTCGGCTTGGGTGGAGGTGATGCACCCGGGGTCTGTCTCTGATGTTGCGGTTTCTGTGGTTTCTCGGAAGTTTGTTGCTGTTGTTGCTGCTGTTGCTGCTCTTCAGGGGTTACTTGTGGTTGTTGCTGCCTCGGTTTCTTCTTCTTCTGCTGCTGCTCTTGGCTCAGTGCAGATTGAGTTGCAGGAGCAGGACGGGAATCCGGCTTAGGTGTGGACTTAACCGATGTCTTAGCCTTTTCCTTCTCCAGCTCCTTCAAAGGACGTGGCCAGCTTGAATCTCGGATTGGAGCCGAGGTTTCCTCACTCTCCAAGTCGATAACCGGCTCTGAGATGGGAGTCGGCTGGGGAATATTGGTAGTTGGGACACGCGTGGGTGAGGTGGCAGTTCGGTCAGGAGACTGGGTTTCCATGGCCGTATCCAATGGAGGAATGGGAGAAGAGATGGATGAATGAGTCTGCGCGGTGATGAGGACATCACTGCATAAAGCAAAGCAAACAGTTAACTCGGATAGATATGACTCGGTTAATAGAGGAAGAAAGCAAATAAAGTTCGGTCAATGTTACCCCTTGGTGGTGGGCATCGGTTTGACACGGCTCGGCTTGTCGCCGGATTTCTTTCTTCGCTTGGTCTCTGGGGCATTTGTCTCGGGCGCCTCAGCGCGTTTCCGAGATGTCTCTTGGGTATCATCTTTGGCTGGAACATAAGGTGGTGGTAACCATGAAATCGGAATAGCATTGATGGGTTCTAAGATGCAGCAATCTTCATCTTCCTCGTCGGAAAGGTTGTGAGTGTTTGATTGCTTACCCTTGCGGACTGGCTTGGCACGGGGAATGGGCAAATAGTCATCCGTATCCGGATCTTCTTCGCCCTCGCGCGGCGGGCTGAGATCCGGTGTCCATGCCTTGGTGGAGAGATCTCCGTCTTCAGTAAGTTGGCGATCAAACAGCTACAAAGAAGGTAATGCGAATCCGGATCAGGCCGCGGTTATGCGGATGAAGTAGGGTTGGGTTCGGAGAGTGGTGAGCTAACCTGTGGAGGAAGTTTTTCCCGGTAGAATGGCTTTACACCCCACCGCCATTTGTCCGACATCTCATTGACAGCAATGGCGTTTACCCGTCTGAAGACGGAAGCTTTGTTAAGCTCGTGCTTGCTGATCCGGGTAGGATCTAGTGCGCCACGCATGTGGCATATCTTGTGGTCACGCCTTTGAAGAGGGCTGACCCGGCGAGAGATGAAGGTCCGGAGGAGGTCGTCAGAGATCATGCCATTCTTCAAAAAATCCTCCAGAGCGGTGTGCACTGTCTGGAGTTCAGCAATCGTTTCAGCCGGATTGTAACCGAAGTTCAGCTCGGCTCTGGGCGGCTCCATCCTGAATTCGGGCAGATTAAGAGCGTCATGGCCCTCAGCGCTCTTTATGTAAAACCAGGTCCTTTGCCATTTCTTCACCGTGTCTAGGCCGGTGACTCGGGGAAAGGCGGATCCCTGCCGTGGCGTGATGCTAACCGAACCGCAAGCGGTCAGCTCTTTCGGCTTGGTACCCGGGATGGTGTGCTTGCGAAGGTGGAAGTACTTTGCCCATATATCCACACTCGGCCAAAGACCGAGATAGCCTTCGCAGAAGGAAGAGAAAGCTGATAAAGAGACGAAGGCGTTCGCCGGGAGGTGGTGAAGCTGTAATCCGAAGAAGTCCAGAAAGGCCCGGAAGAAGTCACTGGCAGGTAACCCGAGCCCGCGCTCGAAGTGTGCTATGAATACCACGCGTTCACCGGGTTCGGGCGCCGGTGCCAGTTCTTTTCCGGGTCGGCGGCAGATGGCTTGGGGCGTTATGCGTCGGGTGGCTCGTAGCCATTCCAAGTCATTTTTGGTAACATCAGATCCTTCCCATCGGCCAGGGGGAAGTTTGGCCATAACCGAATCGGTCCTGCAGCAAAGAGTCGGATAACCGGGTCAGGAAATTCGGAATCCATGGGACCAAAGAAGAATCGGATAACATTAAAGCCGAATCCGATCTATGGTGACTCGGCTAATCCTATCCCGGGTAGGGCTAACCGGGTCCGGTGGAGAAGGTGAAGCGGTTGGAAGTCGCAAACATCTTTCCGCAAGTTTCTAGGGTTGGGAAGATCTACAGCGGTGGTAAAAAAGAAAGAAAATCACGGGTAAAAACATGGTTGAACTGCTCCAACGGGGACAGGTGTATCTAGGCCAGTCTATTGCGGAACTTGGACAGAAAATTTGCGGAGTGTGCTACGGCAGGAACACGGGCTTAGATACGCATCAATCTACCAAGAACAGGTGTGTGTATTCCGAGAGTATGAACTCGTCACGGTGGCTATGGCGAGAGGAGGAAGAACTTACAGTGCGAGTCGCTCGAAGGAGGAGTTCGACGGAGAAACGTCGGAGATGGGCGCGAGGCGCGGCTCCGATGGTCTTGCTCTGGTACGCTGTGCGTCCCTGGCGCGGCAACCTTGAATGGCGAGGTTGCGGCGGCGTCGATGGAGCGGGTTAGTGGAGTTGAGAGGAAGAAGAAGGGGAAAAACCACCGCGCCCTCTTTATAGCCTCCAGCGGTAACTGCCCCCCACTACCGCGCGGTTACCGGAGCACGGTTAGATCCCTTGCGTCGCGGAACTCTGTGGCAGCTGCTGTGGCCGTGTATTTCAAGCACTCGTGGCCACGCCGCAGAATTGGAAGCGGTGGAGCGGATCCTATGTGCCGGTCAACGGAGAAAACGAGGAGACGTGGTCTTCTGGTCAAACACACTCGAGTACCCGGTGGATCCGGATAACGAGCTGACAACCCGGGTTATACGGCTTTGCACAGGCTTTTCCTGCCAAATGTCCCGGAAAATTCGGTGACAGCTAGAGGTGATCCGGTTAGTGATGTTGGTTTAGAATCTGGAACGGCCCTTCAGCCGATGCCGTAGGACCGCACCAGCTTCGGGGACTACTGTCGGGGGGCTGCCCCCGGGTAGGGCAAAGATGATGAGTTATGAGCAGTTAAGGTCTAACCGGATCAAGAGCACTTGTTCCCTTTGCATCCAGTACCAGAGTGGGCTGAAGAGATCATGAAGTTCATCGAGGAAGGAAGCTTGCCAAGCGATGAGACCAAGGCTAGGCGTGTCCAGAGGAGATCCAAGGCTTATACCATCATCAACAAGGAGTTATACAAAAGAAGTGTAACCGAGGTGTTGCAGCGCTGCGTGGAGCCAGCAGAGGGCAAGGAGATGCTGCTAGAGATACACCAAGGTGAATGTGGACATCATTGCAGTACAAGAGCCCTGGTGGCTAAAGTGTTCCGGCATGGATTTTATTGGCCCACTGCTCATGCAGATGCGGAGGACATAGTCCGCAGGTGTGAAGGATGCCAGAGATTTGCTAAGCAAACACACTTACCCGCATCGGCACTGAAGACAATTCCTATTACTTGGCCATTTGCGGTGTGGTGTTTGGATATGGTGGGAGATTTCAAGCCGGCTAGGGGCAACATGACACATATGCTGGTGATGGTGGATAAGTTCACCAAGTGGATAGAGGTGAAACCAATACGGAAAGTGGATGGCCGTTCGGCTGTAATCTTCTTGAAAGAAATCATTTTGAGATACGGATACCCTCATAGCATCATCTCGGATAACGGCACAAACTTTGCTGTCGGAGAGTTTGCCCGATTCTGCATGAATAAGGGGATCCGGTTAGACATAGCCTCAGTGGCACATCCAGAGTCCAATGGCAAGTGGAAAGATCAAATGCTCTAGTGTTAGCCGGCATCAAGGCTCGTCTCATTGAACCATTGTTGAAAACTCCAGGGTGCTGGATAGATGAAATCCCATCAGTTCTATGGGGTCTAAGGACTACACCGAATCGGTCGACAGGCTATACGCCATTCTTTCTGGTGTATGGGGCAGAAGCTGTCCTACCCACTGACATAGAATATGATGCACCAAGGGTGGCAATGTACACTGAAACCGAGGCAAAGGAGGCCCGGGAAGATGCAGTGGATCTGCTAGAGGAAGCAAGAGAGTTGGCCCTGTCTCGGACAGCAATATACCAGCAAAATCTCAGGCGTTATCATAGCCGGAAAATCAGTCCTCGAGTGTTTCATGAGGGTGATCTAGTGCTGAGGCTGGTGCAGCGCAGCAAAGGCCGACACAAATTGTCACCTCCATGGGAGGGACCATTCATTGTGAGCAGGGCTATGCACAATGACTCGTACTATCTTATAGATGTACAGGAACCAAGGGAGGATGGCTTGGACAGACCCGGACAGGAAACCAAGCGACCTTGGAATGTAGCTCTGCTTCGACCCTTCTACTCTTAAAGGGCGCAATGTATGTATTTCAATTTATCATGAATGAAATCGCAGTAATCCGAGTCTGGACTCGGGGACTGCTTCGTCCTTATGCGTGTGTTGTTTATTACGGCTTTTGTTTGTTGCCGTTCATGTGCCGAATCGCTTTGAACCTTGTTCTGAGTTTCAGTAATGTATGTTGTGTTGTTGATCTCGTGACTCGACTGACAAACACCAAAATGGTAGTCAAGAGCAGAGATGAGGAATATGGGAAACATGAAAATGGACACGGGGACTCGGTCCAAAACCGATTCGGCACATGTCGTTTACTAACCCCTGTTATTTATTTTTTCGTTTATGTTGAATGATTCTAAACCACAACTCGCATGTTTCAAGTACTGTATGCTATGATTCCTATCTTGTGACTCGACTGTCAAAACACCCAAAGAGGTAGACAAGAGCAAAGATTTGGCAAAAGTAGTAACAAGAAAACAGACTCGGGGACTCGGTTTAAGATGATCCAACATAAACCTTGTCCGGATCACGTTAAGCATGATAAGCATAGTCTCGAAAGAACTTAAAATAGTCTATTACATCTGCTCCCGGCATACCGGGGATTTAATGTTTTTGTTAAGTACTTCAGGGGGCAGCGGACTCGGTCGCGGCAGACTCGGTCATAGGAGTTTCAGTTGCGGGAACTTCTGTGGGAGGAGCTTCGGTTAGCGGAGCTTCGGGCGCGCGAACCTCGGTTACGGGTATTTCGGTGGAAGTGGACGCGGTTACGAGAGGTTCTGTTGCTGGAGCAGATTCGGAAGATGGTGGCGCTCCGGAAGTAATCTTGACTGGAGAGCTTGAAGGATGGGCGGATTCGGAAATTTCCGGATCGCGTGAAGCCTGTTTAGTAATCACAGTCAAGTTAGTGGCTGAAATCACAAAAGACTCGGTTGGAGTTTGTTCGGTGAGCTTGGCCGAGTCGGAGGCTGGTACCTTGCTGGATTTTTCTTCATCAGACTCGCCCTCTGAGTCGGCATATTCTTCAGCGGAGGCGTCGTCTGATTCCTCTTCTTCAGTGTCTTCTCCATCCGAGTAGACTGGAGCCTCCAGATCAAGATGCTTGGTGCGTGCAAATTCGGCCATGAAGTTGGCGGCTTCTTCACGGATCTTGATCCGGATAGGGTCTGTAGCCCATGAAGAACCCTCGCGAAAGGAGCGCACTTTGGCAAGGTCAATCAGCTCGTACCAGGACATGATGAATAACAAAGCTGCGTCAGCACCAGCGCGGGCAGACGAAGACCTCCACTGTTTTAACCGGGTCATTGCTTGATCCAGGTCTCTGATCAGCTCCTCCACGGGCACAACTTGCCGCGCTTCAGGAAACAAGATTCGGTGAGCCTTGAGACTTGCATTAAGCAGACCAATGTGGGAATCCTTCAGAGGAGCAATCCGAGCCTTAAGTGCTGTAATATGATCTTCGATGTCCCATGTCTCGGATAGGGGAGCCTCGGTTAATTTAGCTCTCTCAGCTCGGGCGTTTCGCACAGCCTTGGCGGCTTGAAGCCGAATGCTGGTAAACTCTCCTACAAACAAATAAGCTAATACTGAGTTCAGCAAGAAGGAACGCAATCATATGTATCGGTTAAGAGCAGAAAGAAAAAAGGGGATTCGGTGAACTTACGATCCATGTCATCGTTAAGGCTAGCAAGTTGAGCCAGCCATTTCGCACTGGCCGCTTGGTGAGCAGCCAGTTCTTCTTTAGCAGCTTTCAGTTCAGCTTCAGACTCGGCCACTGTGGTTTGAATCTGCTTATCCATTTCGGCTCGCCTCTGTAGCCCGGCGTGCAAAGTGTCTCGCTCCTTCTGAATTGTATCTTTCTCCTTTTGGAGCGTGTCTCTCTCCCTCCGCAGTGCATCCCGCTCTCCTTTAACTTTGTTCTTCACTTTTTCAACCCGGTCAAGCTCCCGCTGGACTCGGGCTACCTCTGATTTTTCCTCGGATAAAGCACGCTTTGCTCTTCCTCTTTGCTATTCATCTTGAGGACCAAGGCATCAAATGATTTTTGGAGCTTGTGGTACTGGTTGGCAAGCTGCTTAAAGAGGTCGCTGCGAGTGCCCGTGCTTTCCTGAAAGAAAGTAGATAGCGTCAAAAGAGACTCGGGGACTGATACCCGAGACAAGGTGGAGCCAAAACAAATCTCGGAGATTGGCCGAGACTGACCGAATCGGTTAAAAAGAAACCCGGGGACTGGGGGTCTCACAGTTTTTTCAGTTAAGAAAAAGATCATGATCAAATTTTTTAAAAGATTCAAGCCGAATGACTTTCTTACTCCAAAGAGTATCAGTCGTTCGACCCGAATCTCGGGGACTGGGTGTATACTATTTGATCATGACGAACTAAAAGCAAGATTCGGCAAACTTACCTCGAAGACTTGGTGCGATGCAGTAAACGCAACCTTCACTGAATGAAGAGATTGCATCATTCGGCTAGGACCAGCAGGGTGCGGCGTTGCAGCGGAAAAGCCTGGTGCAAGGTCCACGGCGTTCCAGGCCTCAATAAAGTCATTGGCAGTGCTGAGCTTAGGCTTGGCTTGGCCGGATTGAATGGCAGAGGAGGTAGCGGTGGTTTGCTTGACAGCAATCACTTGCTTATCCGGAGTGGAGGAAGTTGTGCCAAAGACAACTTGAGTCGGCTTGGGTGGAGGTGATGCACCCGGGGTCTGTCTCTGATGTTGCGGTTTCTGTGGTTTCTCGGAAGTTTGTTGCTGTTGTTGCTGCTGTTGCTGCTCTTCAGGGGTTACTTGTGGTTGTTGCTGCCTCGGTTTCTTCTTCTTCTGCTGCTGCTCTTGGCTCAGTGCAGATTGAGTTGCAGGAGCAGGACGGGAATCCGGCTTAGGTGTGGACTTAACCGATGTCTTAGCCTTTTCCTTCTCCAGCTCCTTCAAAGGACGTGGCCAGCTTGAATCTCGGATTGGAGCCGAGGTTTCCTCACTCTCCAAGTCGATAACCGGCTCTGAGATGGGAGTCGGCTGGGGAATATTGGTAGTTGGGACACGCGTGGGTGAGGTGGCAGTTCGGTCAGGAGACTGGGTTTCCATGGCCGTATCCAATGGAGGAATGGGAGAAGAGATGGATGAATGAGTCTGCGCGGTGATGAGGACATCACTGCATAAAGCAAAGCAAACAGTTAACTCGGATAGATATGACTCGGTTAATAGAGGAAGAAAGCAAATAAAGTTCGGTCAATGTTACCCCTTGGTGGTGGGCATCGGTTTGACACGGCTCGGCTTGTCGCCGGATTTCTTTCTTCGCTTGGTCTCTGGGGCATTTGTCTCGGGCGCCTCAGCGCGTTTCCGAGATGTCTCTTGGGTATCATCTTTGGCTGGAACATAAGGTGGTGGTAACCATGAAATCGGAATAGCATTGATGGGTTCTAAGATGCAGCAATCTTCATCTTCCTCGTCGGAAAGGTGTGAGTGTTTGATTGCTTACCCTTGCGGACTGGCTTGGCACGGGGAATGGGCAAATAGTCATCCGTATCCGGATCTTCTTCGCCCTCGCGCGGCGGGCTGAGATCCGGTGTCCATGCCTTGGTGGAGAGATCTCCGTCTTCAGTAAGTTGGCGATCAAACAGCTACAAAGAAGGTAATGCGAATCCGGATCAGGCCGCGGTTATGCGGATGAAGTAGATTGGGTTCGGAGAGTGGTGAGCTAACCTGTGGAGGAAGTTTTTCCCGGTAGAATGGCTTTACACCCCACCGCCATTTGTCCGACATCTCATTGACAGCAATGGCGTTTACCCGTCTGAAGACGGAAGCTTTGTTAAGCTCGTGCTTGCTGATCCGGGTAGGATCTAGTGCGCCACGCATGTGGCATATCTTGTGGTCACGCCTTTGAAGAGGGCTGACCCGGCGAGAGATGAAGGTCCGGAGGAGGTCGTCAGAGATCATGCCATTCTTCAAAAAATCCTCCAGAGCGGTGTGCACTGTCTGGAGTTCAGCAATCGTTTCAGCCGGATTGTAACCGAAGTTCAGCTCGGCTCTGGGCGGCTCCATCCTGAATTCGGGCAGATTAAGAGCGTCATGGCCCTCAGCGCTCTTTATGTAAAACCAGGTCCTTTGCCATTTCTTCACCGTGTCTAGGCCGGTGACTCGGGGAAAGGCGGATCCCTGCCGTGGCGTGATGCTAACCGAACCGCAAGCGGTCAGCTCTTTCGGCTTGGTACCGGGATGGTGTGCTTGCGAAGGTGGAAGTACTTTGCCCATATATCCACACTCGGCCAAAGACCGAGATAGCCTTCGCAGAAGGAAGAGAAAGCTGATAAAGAGACGAAGGCGTTCGCCGGGAGGTGGTGAAGCTGTAATCCGAAGAAGTCCAGAAAGGCCCGGAAGAAGTCACTGGCAGGTAACCCGAGCCCGCGCTCGAAGTGTGCTATGAATACCACGCGTTCACCGGGTTCGGGCGCCGGTGCGAGTTCTTTTCCGGGTCGGCGGCAGATGGCTTGGGGCGTTATGCGTCGGGTGGCTCGTAGCCATTCCAAGTCATTTTTGGTAACATCAGATCCTTCCCATCGGCCAGGGGGAAGTTTGGCCATAACCGAATCGGTCCTGCAGCAAAGAGTCGGATAACCGGGTCAGGAAATTCGGAATCCATGGGACCAAAGAAGAATCGGATAACATTAAAGCCGAATCGATCTATGGTGACTCGGCTAATCCTATCCCGGGTAGGGTTAACCGGGTCCGGTGGAGAAGGTGAAGCGGTTGGAAGTCGCAAACATCTTTCCGCAAGTTTCTAGGGTTGGGAAGATCTACAGCGGTGGTAAAAAAGAAAGAAAATCACGGGTAAAAACATGGTTGAACTGCTCCAACGGGGACAGGTGTATCTAGGCCAGTCTATTGCGGAACTTGGACAGAAAATTTGCGGAGTGTGCTACGGCAGGAACACGGGCTTAGATACGCATCAATCTACCAAGAACAGGTGTGTGTATTCCGAGAGTATGAACTCGTCACGGTGGCTATGGCGAGAGGAGGAAGAACTTACAGTGCGAGTCGCTCGAAGGAGGAGTTCGACGGAGAGAAACGTCGGAGATGGGCGCGAGGCGCGGCTCCGATGGTCTTGCTCTGGTACGCTGTGCGTCCCTGGCGCGGCAACCTTGAATGGCGAGGTTGCGGCGGCGTCGATGGAGCGGGTTAGTGGGAGTTGAGAGGAAGAAGAAGGGGAAAAACCACCGCGCCCTCTTTATAGCCTCCAGCGGTAACTGCCCCCCACTACCGCGCGGTTACCGGAGCACGGTTAGATCCCTTGCGTCGCGGAACTCTGTGGCAGCTGCTGTGGCCGTGTATTTCAAGCACTCGTGGCCACGCCGCAGAATTGGAAGCGGTGGAGCGGATCCTATGTGCCGGTCAACGGAGAAAACGAGGAGACGTGGTCTTCTGGTCAAACACACTCGATACCCGGTGGATCCGGATAACGAGCTGACAACCCGGGTTATACGGCTTTGCACAGGCTTTTCCTGCCAAATGTCCCGGAAAATTCGGTGACAGCTAGAGGTGATCCGGTTAGTGATGTTGGTTTAGAATCTGGAACGGCCCTTCAGCCGATGCCGTAGGACCGCACCAGCTTCGGGGACTACTGTCGGGGGGCTGCCCCCGGGTAGGGCAAAGATGATGAGTTATGAGCAGTTAAGGTCTAACCGGATCAAGAGCACTTGTTCCCTTTGCATCCAGTACCAGAGTGGGCTGAAGAGATCATGAAGTTCATCGAGGAAGGAAGCTTGCCAAGCGATGAGACCAAGGCTAGGCGTGTCCAGAGGAGATCCAAGGCTTATACCATCATCAACAAGGAGTTATACAAAAGAAGTGTAACCGAGGTGTTGCAGCGCTGCGTGGAGCCAGCAGAGGGCAAGGAGATGCTCCTAGAGATACACCAAGGTGAATGTGGACATCATTGCAGTACAAGAGCCCTGGTGGCTAAAGTGTTCCGGCATGGATTTTATTGGCCCACTGCTCATGCAGATGCGGAGGACATAGTCCGCAGGTGTGAAGGATGCCAGAGATTTGCTAAGCAAACACACTTACCCGCATCGGCACTGAAGACAATTCCTATTACTTGGCCATTTGCGGTGTGGTGTTTGGATATGGTGGGAGATTTCAAGCCGGCTAGGGGCAACATGACACATATGCTGGTGATGGTGGATAAGTTCACCAAGTGGATAGAGGTGAAACCAATACGGAAAGTGGATGGCCGTTCGGCTGTAATCTTCTTGAAAGAAATCATTTTGAGATACGGATACCCTCATAGCATCATCTCGGATAACGGCACAAACTTTGCTGTCGGAGAGTTTGCCCGATTCTGCATGAATAAGGGGATCCGGTTAGACATAGCCTCAGTGGCACATCCAGAGTCCAATGGGCAAGTGGAAAGATCAAATGCTCTAGTGTTAGCCGGCATCAAGGCTCGTCTCATTGAACCATTGTTGAAAACTCCAGGGTGCTGGATAGATGAAATCCCATCAGTTCTATGGGGTCTAAGGACTACACCGAATCGGTCGACAGGCTATACGCCATTCTTTCTGGTGTATGGGGCAGAAGCTGTCCTACCCACTGACATAGAATATGATGCACCAAGGGTGGCAATGTACACTGAAACCGAGGCAAAGGAGGCCCGGGAAGATGCAGTGGATCTGCTAGAGGAAGCAAGAGAGTTGGCCCTGTCTCGGACAGCAATATACCAGCAAAATCTCAGGCGTTATCATAGCCGGAAAATCAGTCCTCGAGTGTTTCATGAGGGTGATCTAGTGCTGAGGCTGGTGCAGCGCAGCAAAGGCCGACACAAATTGTCACCTCCATGGGAGGGACCATTCATTGTGAGCAGGGCTATGCACAATGACTCGTACTATCTTATAGATGTACAGGAACCAAGGGAGGATGGCTTGGACAGACCCGGACAGGAAACCAAGCGACCTTGGAATGTAGCTCTGCTTCGACCCTTCTACTCTTAAAGGGCGCAATGTATGTATTTCAATTTATCATGAATGAAATCGCAGTAATCCGAGTCTGGACTCGGGGACTGCTTCGTCCTTATGCGTGTGTTGTTTATTACGGCTTTGTTTGTTGCCGTTCATGTGCCGAATCGCTTTGAACCTTGTTCTGAGTTTCAGTAATGTATGTTGTGTTGTTGATCTCGTGACTCGACTGACAAACACCAAAATGGTAGTCAAGAGCAGAGATGAGGAATATGGGAAACATGAAAATGGACACGGGGACTCGGTCCAAAACCGATTCGGCACATGTCGTTTACTAACCCCTGTTATTTATTTTTTCGTTTATGTTGAATGATTCTAAACCACAACTCGCATGTTTCAAGTACTGTATGCTATGATTCCTATCTTGTGACTCGACTGTCAAAACACCCAAAGAGGTAGACAAGAGCAAAGATTTGGCAAAAGTAGTAACAAGAAAACAGACTCGGGGACTCGGTTTAAGATGATCCAACATAAACCTTGTCCGGATCACGTTAAGCATGATAAGCATAGTCTCGAAAGAACTTAAAATAGTCTATTACATCTGCTCCCGGCATACCGGGGATTTAATGTTTTTGTTAAGTACTTCAGGGGGCAGCGGACTCGGTCGCGGCAGACTCGGTCATAGGAGTTTCAGTTGCGGGAACTTCTGTGGGAGGAGCTTCGGTTAGCGGAGCTTCGGGCGCGCGAACCTCGGTTACGGGTATTTCGGTGGAAGTGGACGCGGTTACGAGAGGTTCTGTTGCTGGAGCAGATTCGGAAGATGGTGGCGCTCCGGAAGTAATCTTGACTGGAGAGCTTGAAGGATGGGCGGATTCGGAAATTTCCGGATCGCGTGAAGCCTGTTTAGTAATCACAGTCAAGTTAGTGGCTGAAATCACAAAAGACTCGGTTGGAGTTTGTTCGGTGAGCTTGGCCGAGTCGGAGGCTGGTACCTTGCTGGATTTTTCTTCATCAGACTCGCCCTCTGAGTCGGCATATTCTTCAGCGGAGGCGTCGTCTGATTCCTCTTCTTCAGTGTCTTCTCCATCCGAGTAGACTGGAGCCTCCAGATCAAGATGCTTGGTGCGTGCAAATTCGGCCATGAAGTTGGCGGCTTCTTCACGGATCTTGATCCGGATAGGGTCTGTAGCCCATGAAGAACCCTCGCGAAAGGAGCGCACTTTGGCAAGGTCAATCAGCTCGTACCAGGACATGATGAATAACAAAGCTGCGTCAGCACCAGCGCGGGCAGACGAAGACCTCCACTGTTTTAACCGGGTCATTGCTTGATCCAGGTCTCTGATCAGCTCCTCCACGGGCACAACTTGCCGCGCTTCAGGAAACAAGATTCGGTGAGCCTTGAGACTTGCATTAAGCAGACCAATGTGGGAATCCTTCAGAGGAGCAATCCGAGCCTTAAGTGCTGTAATATGATCTTCGATGTCCCATGTCTCGGATAGGGGAGCCTCGGTTAATTTAGCTCTCTCAGCTCGGGCGTTTCGCACAGCCTTGGCGGCTTGAAGCCGAATGCTGGTAAACTCTCCTACAAACAAATAAGCTAATACTGAGTTCAGCAAGAAGGAACACAATCATATGTATCGGTTAAGAGCAGAAAGAAAAAAGGGGATTCGGTGAACTTACGATCCATGTCATCGTTAAGGCTAGCAAGTTGAGCCAGCCATTTCGCACTGGCCGCTTGGTGAGCAGCCAGTTCTTCTTTAGCAGCTTTCAGTTCAGCTTCAGACTCGGCCACTGTGGTTTGAATCTGCTTATCCATTTCGGCTCGCCTCTGTAGCCCGGCGTGCAAAGTGTCTCGCTCCTTCTGAATTGTATCTTTCTCCTTTTGGAGCGTGTCTCTCTCCCTCCGCAGTGCATCCCGCTCTCCTTTAACTTTGTTCTTCACTTTTTCAACCCGGTCAAGCTCCCGCTGGACTCGGGCTACCTCTGATTTTTCCTCGGATAAAGCACGCTTTTGCTCTTCCTCTTTGCTATTCATCTTGAGGACCAAGGCATCAAATGATTTTTGGAGCTTGTGGTACTGGTTGGCAAGCTGCTTAAAGAGGTCGCTGCGAGTGCCCGTGCTTTCCTGAAAGAAAGTAGATAGCGTCAAAAGAGACTCGGGGACTGATACCCGAGACAAGGTGGAGCCAAAACAAATCTCGGAGATTGGCCGAGACTGACCGAATCGGTTAAAAAGAAACCCGGGGACTGGGGGTCTCACAGTTTTTTCAGTTAAGAAAAAGATCATGATCAAATTTTTTAAAAGATTCAAGCCGAATGACTTTCTTACTCCAAAGAGTATCAGTCGTTCGACCCGAATCTCGGGGACTGGGTGTATACTATTTGATCATGACGAACTAAAAGCAAGATTCGGCAAACTTACCTCGAAGACTTGGTGCGATGCAGTAAACGCAACCTTCACTGAATGAAGAGATTGCATCATTCGGCTAGGACCAGCAGGGTGCGGCGTTGCAGCGGAAAAGCCTGGTGCAAGGTCCACGGCGTTCCAGGCCTCAATAAAGTCATTGGCAGTGCTGAGCTTAGGCTTGGCTTGGCCGGATTGAATGGCAGAGGAGGTAGCGGTGGTTTGCTTGACAGCAATCACTTGCTTATCCGGAGTGGAGGAAGTTGTGCCAAAGACAACTTGAGTCGGCTTGGGTGGAGGTGATGCACCCGGGGTCTGTCTCTGATGTTGCGGTTTCTGTGGTTTCTCGGAAGTTTGTTGCTGTTGTTGCTGCTGTTGCTGCTCTTCAGGGGTTACTTGTGGTTGTTGCTGCCTCGGTTTCTTCTTCTTCTGCTGCTGCTCTTGGCTCAGTGCAGATTGAGTTGCAGGAGCAGGACGGGAATCCGGCTTAGGTGTGGACTTAACCGATGTCTTAGCCTTTTCCTTCTCCAGCTCCTTCAAAGGACGTGGCCAGCTTGAATCTCGGATTGGAGCCGAGGTTTCCTCACTCTCCAAGTCGATAACCGGCTCTGAGATGGGAGTCGGCTGGGGAATATTGGTAGTTGGGACACGCGTGGGTGAGGTGGCAGTTCGGTCAGGAGACTGGGTTTCCATGGCCGTATCCAATGGAGGAATGGGAGAAGAGATGGATGAATGAGTCTGCGCGGTGATGAGGACATCACTGCATAAAGCAAAGCAAACAGTTAACTCGGATAGATATGACTCGGTTAATAGAGGAAGAAAGCAAATAAAGTTCGGTCAATGTTACCCCTTGGTGGTGGGCATCGGTTTGACACGGCTCGGCTTGTCGCCGGATTTCTTTCTTCGCTTGGTCTCTGGGGCATTTGTCTCGGGCGCCTCAGCGCGTTTCCGAGATGTCTCTTGGGTATCATCTTTGGCTGGAACATAAGGTGGTGGTAACCATGAAATCGGAATAGCATTGATGGGTTCTAAGATGCAGCAATCTTCATCTTCCTCGTCGGAAAGGTTGTGAGTGTTTGATTGCTTACCCTTGCGGACTGGCTTGGCACGGGGAATGGGCAAATAGTCATCCGTATCCGGATCTTCTTCGCCCTCGCGCGGCGGGCTGAGATCCGGTGTCCATGCCTTGGTGGAGAGATCTCCGTCTTCAGTAAGTTGGCGATCAAACAGCTACAAAGAAGGTAATGCGAATCCGGATCAGGCCGCGGTTATGCGGATGAAGTAGGATTGGGTTCGGAGAGTGGTGAGCTAACCTGTGGAGGAAGTTTTTCCCGGTAGAATGGCTTTACACCCCACCGCCATTTGTCCGACATCTCATTGACAGCAATGGCGTTTACCCGTCTGAAGACGGAAGCTTTGTTAAGCTCGTGCTTGCTGATCCGGGTAGGATCTAGTGCGCCACGCATGTGGCATATCTTGTGGTCACGCCTTTGAAGAGGGCTGACCCGGCGAGAGATGAAGGTCCGGAGGAGGTCGTCAGAGATCATGCCATTCTTCAAAAAATCCTCCAGAGCGGTGTGCACTGTCTGGAGTTCAGCAATCGTTTCAGCCGGATTGTAACCGAAGTTCAGCTCGGCTCTGGGCGGCTCCATCCTGAATTCGGGCAGATTAAGAGCGTCATGGCCCTCAGCGCTCTTTATGTAAAACCAGGTCCTTTGCCATTTCTTCACCGTGTCTAGGCCGGTGACTCGGGGAAAGGCGGATCCCTGCCGTGGCGTGATGCTAACCGAACCGCAAGCGGTCAGCTCTTTCGGCTTGGTACCGGGATGGTGTGCTTGCGAAGGTGGAAGTACTTTGCCCATATATCCACACTCGGCCAAAGACCGAGATAGCCTTCGCAGAAGGAAGAGAAAGCTGATAAAGAGACGAAGGCGTTCGCCGGGAGGTGGTGAAGCTGTAATCCGAAGAAGTCCAGAAAGGCCCGGAAGAAGTCACTGGCAGGTAACCCGAGCCCGCGCTCGAAGTGTGCTATGAATACCACGCGTTCACCGGGTTCGGGCGCCGGTGCGAGTTCTTTTCCGGGTCGGCGGCAGATGGCTTGGGGCGTTATGCGTCGGGTGGCTCGTAGCCATTCCAAGTCATTTTTGGTAACATCAGATCCTTCCCATCGGCCAGGGGGAAGTTTGGCCATAACCGAATCGGTCCTGCAGCAAAGAGTCGGATAACCGGGTCAGGAAATTCGGAATCCATGGGACCAAAGAAGAATCGGATAACATTAAAGCCGAATCGATCTATGGTGACTCGGCTAATCCTATCCCGGGTAGGGCTAACCGGGTCCGGTGGAGAAGGTGAAGCGGTTGGAAGTCGCAAACATCTTTCCGCAAGTTTCTAGGGTTGGGAAGATCTACAGCGGTGGTAAAAAAGAAAGAAAATCACGGGTAAAAACATGGTTGAACTGCTCCAACGGGGACAGGTGTATCTAGGCCAGTCTATTGCGGAACTTGGACAGAAAATTTGCGGAGTGTGCTACGGCAGGAACACGGGCTTAGATACGCATCAATCTACCAAGAACAGGTGTGTGTATTCCGAGAGTATGAACTCGTCACGGTGGCTATGGCGAGAGGAGGAAGAACTTACAGTGCGAGTCGCTCGAAGGAGGAGTTCGACGGAGAAACGTCGGAGATGGGCGCGAGGCGCGGCTCCGATGGTCTTGCTCTGGTACGCTGTGCGTCCCTGGCGCGGCAACCTTGAATGGCGAGGTTGCGGCGGCGTCGATGGAGCGGGTTAGTGGAGTTGAGAGGAAGAAGAAGGGGAAAAACCACCGCGCCCTCTTTATAGCCTCCAGCGGTAACTGCCCCCCACTACCGCGCGGTTACCGGAGCACGGTTAGATCCCTTGCGTCGCGGAACTCTGTGGCAGCTGCTGTGGCCGTGTATTTCAAGCACTCGTGGCCACGCCGCAGAATTGGAAGCGGTGGAGCGGATCCTATGTGCCGGTCAACGGAGAAAACGAGGAGACGTGGTCTTCTGGTCAAACACACTCGAGTACCCGGTGGATCCGGATAACGAGCTGACAACCCGGGTTATACGGCTTTGCACAGGCTTTTCCTGCCAAATGTCCCGGAAAATTCGGTGACAGCTAGAGGTGATCCGGTTAGTGATGTTGGTTTAGAATCTGGAACGGCCCTTCAGCCGATGCCGTAGGACCGCACCAGCTTCGGGGACTACTGTCGGGGGGCTGCCCCCGGGTAGGGCAAAGATGATGTGTTATGAGCAGTTAAGGTCTAACCGGATCAAGAAGAGCCGGCTAAGTTATCCGGGTCGGATCTCAAGGCGATTCGGTCAGTCCTACTTCAAGCCAGTGAAAGAAAAGACCAAAGGGGATCCGGTGAGGTTTAACCGGATCCAGGAAAGAAGAGCCGGCTAAGTTATCCGGGTCGGTCAGGAAGGACCCGGGTAGGGCAACTCGGATGATGCACAGGGGCCAAGTAATGTCAGTAAAAGTCACGGGCACTGTAAGGTTACTGACCGGGGCTCAGAAGACAGCAAGGTGCTGCCACAGGTTTTCCGGGTCACAAGCCCCTAGGCGCTGACTCGGCCTATTCGGGAAAGGGGCAGTGGCTAGGCTACTGTGGTCTACACTGCCTTAAGCTCAAAGAGGAAAGATAAGCCTGTGGTGAACAGAGGGTGAGCTGGGCTGAGTGACAGTGGCCAGTGTTTGTCCTGTTCTCCTTGTCCATGCCATTGTCCTCTGCGGCCAGGGGCAAAAGGGTAATTCGGTTACTGTATATAGGCAACACCACCTCCTTCTGTGGGGAGGATCGACCATTGTGAGCATCATTTCCCCCCCAAGCTTCATCTTCTACCTAGAGCCCGTTCCTTTGTTCATCATACAGCTCAAGGAGCGCTCTGTACTTGTAAACACTTGAGATATAAGAGAGTAGGCTAGAGCTGCAGTAGGGGTGTTACCTCCACAAGAGGGCCCCGAAGCAGGGTACATCGTGGTGTTCTTCGCTGTTCTTGGTTTGCTTTGTTCTTGTTGATTCCTGCGAGGTTCTTGTTTGGTCTTCATGCGTGCTTCGTAGGCGCGCAAACCCTCCCCGGTTCCCCCAACGCCCAAGCGAGCCCACACTTAAGCCATACCCATGGCATCTGCCGTGACACCACCACGACATATATATCTTTTATTTTTTTGTTTGAACCAAACACCACAAAGTATTTAAATCCATACTATTTTACGAAACCAAAGTTATTTTTGGAATACTTTAAAAATACTATACTCCCAAAGGTTTTGTTGGATGCTGCCTATTCGATGGCTTGTTTAACTGCAAAAGCTGGGTTCAATGCCTATTATCTAAAATCCAAAAGAAATCGATCTCCTCTAAAACCGATCTATCAGACATGTCAGCCGCGGCGACCCGGTGGCCTGAACTGCCGGCGGACCTGCTCCGCGAGGTCTCCGCCGCCTGCACCACTCTGCCGACTTCATCCGCTTCCACGCCGTCTGCCAGCCGTGGCGTGCCGCGGCGCCGCTGTCCAGCCCCAAGTTCCTGCCGTGGCTCGTGGCGCCCCCGGACGGGCGCTTGCCGCTGAAGCTCCGGTGCGTGTTCTCCCAGACAGGCTACGTCTCGCGGAGCGCGCCCGTGAGGTTCATCCTCCACAGGCGGGTGGCCAGCGCGGATGGCGCGGCCGCGTGGTCCTTCACCATCGCCGCTGACGGAGCGCCTAGGTTGGACGACCCTCTGGGCGGAGCAGTCGCCCCGCCGCTGCCTCCCTTGCCTGCCAACGAAATCAAGGGGTGGACGAAGGAGGACCCCCACGGCATCGTGTACAGCGACGGCGCCACTCTCATCTACAGCTTCGGAAAGCGGCGTGACGACACCACTAAATTCAGGGCGGCCCTCTGGCGTCCCGGCGACGCGGCGTGGACGGTGGTGAAGAGAACCCTCTGCTCACTCTGGTTGAAGGACGAATGCTGCTACGGCTACGCCGTGTACCACGCCAGCAAGATCGTGGCGAGTGCGGACGTCAGGTTCTGGTACGTCTTGACACCAGAGGGCGGCGTACAGACGCTGGATGGAGACGAAATGGACGCCGGGCGAGTGGTACGGCGAGTACTTGCACAAATACAACTACGTTGTGGAGTCCCGCGGCGAGCTTCTGTGGGTGTCCGTACGAGTCCCTTTGGAGCTCTGGTACCATCGTCCGCGGTCGGTCGGCGGCCTGGCACGCAAGCTGAAGGTGTCCGTGCACGCGCTGGAGCAGGCGGCGGACGGGACCGTGCATGGGCAAGGAGGAAGGACTGCCGGAGCTTGGCTGACCGCGTCATCTTTTTGGGGTGGCCCAACAGCTTCACTGTCGACGCCGCGCGGTTCTCCGGCGAGGAAGAAAACGTGATGAGCGGAGGGTCGGCCTACTTCGTCTACAACGCGGCCGGGTCACGGACATGGGACGATCGGTGCGGCATGTTCAGGTGTAGCCTCCTCGACGGCAAGGTTAGGTTTATCGGGTGGTTGCCTCGCTCTTGCGGATGGTATGACGAGTCGTGCATGTGGCTCAAGCCCGGCCCGCCCTAGCTCCAATCCAGGTATCACATACAGTAGTATATTCTTCCTTCGTTTCATGAACTTGAGAAAGTTGAGAAACCAAATCACGTCTTACTTGCACACTTAAAACACAATTTGCTTTTAGAATAATAATTTATTAACAGGCTAACTTACTTTTAGATATGAGTTTCTCGTATGAGCAAAACAGAGTTGCCAAGTAACCTTGATTTTGGCCAGGAAATCAGAGAAAGGCTCGAGGCTCCAGAAAAGAAGCAAGAGGAGGCAGCTCCAACTCTAGGAAGTATCGTTTATTTGGAAGAACGTCCCACAAATCGGCTCGGTTCAAGGTTCTTTGTGCGCAATTTACCTCTATGGGCGGATAACGCCCGGTTGCGACAGTTCTTCGGCAAGCATGGCAAAGTAGTCGAGGCTGAAGTAATTTACAGCAGAAAGACCAAAATCTCGCAGGGAATCGCCCTCATAACCATGAGGATGGAGCATGCGGCTCTAGACTCCGTCGCTATCCTCGACAGACTGGTCAGTGCGCTTATGCTAACTGCCTTTGTGCATGTTGCGAGGCTTCGTTCAGATTGATTATGCATCCTAATTAGTGTTGTTAACTGCTTGTCGAATCATGCAGGTTTTGGATGGCTATGCTATCAAAGTGAGCTTGACAAGGCAGCAACGACAACGGTGGCGGGCAATTTATCGCGCTTGAGGATGCAAGATAGAGATAGCTCGCCTCAACCTTCATATATACCACATTTTAGCATCACAGTTTGGCTTTTATGAATTGAGTGCGTAATCATGCACTCTGCACTGTTGTTTGAGCAGGCGGCTTATAGTATTCTTTAAGACGATCGACGGTTTTATAAAACCGTGAATGCAGCGTGATTAATTTAATTGTCGCTTTTCAGTCGAGTTATTTATAGAATATGGATTGCTGTTTAATTCTTGGGTTTCTGTTGAGTTTATAAACCGTGAATGAAGCAGACGAAGAAGATGAAGGAGTGCATGATTCTCAAAACAGGTACTCGATCAGGCCCACACCAGAAAATATTTGATCCAGCGAGCACCACTAAACAATCAGGCCTGGCACTGCAGAGCATGCAATCTTTTTGTTGGGCCTTTACTCAAGTGTAGAATTTTCCTACAAAACATTATGTGTAGAAAATCTTTCGATCTAATTGTTACCAAAACTGTACATATATAAGTCCAAATGCTAATTTTTCGCTTATGGTGAAGCTAATTTTTAACTTTTAGCATTGTCTGTGCATTATGCTGACGTCATGAAAAAAATCAGCATATTGAAGTATAAATAATGGATTACCTTATGCCTTTCAGCCCCATTTAGCCCAACAAAAGATGAATACCATGGCCTAGTATTGCAACAACCGATAAGCAATTACAAAAATGTCGAATATGGTAATGTCGGATCAGCCCCACTCTTCTACATGATGTTGTTAGTAGAATTAGGCATCTGAACAATGACTGTACTGTTCTATATAGCAGTACTAATGAAGCAACAAGGATCATGAGTATACTACAACAACACTTGCTAGTGGCGGAGCTTGCCAGAAAATTCCGGCATGGCAAAAGACAAATTATTAGTGTGTGGAGGGGGCATATCCCCCCCCCCCCACACCACCCACCCCACCCCTAAGGCTTACACTAAGCTCTGGTAGTGATGGTTACCATAAATGAAAAATAAGGTTCATTGTGTTCGACATGATGACTGAACGAGACATACCTTCCAACCAATATGGGTGTCCCAACATTTTGTGGTCGTCTTAATATAACCTCCTTTGTTTTAATATAAATTTTTGCTCTCATAGCAATATCATCCTCTAGACGATCCTTGTGACACATGACACCCTTCATAGCACCAACAAATAATAGTTTGCAACAAATGTGTGCTTCGCTACTATGCACAAAAACAAAGACATAAGCTAGGTGAAGAAACGGGACATACATGTAGGCCGGCAAATAAGGTGACCTCCCGGGTCCTGACAAAAGGGAGGCAATAATATCAACCACTTAACTATTATCAGTTACATTAAATATATTATCAAATATCATAAAAAGGATAAATTTGTAGGTGCCCACTTAGATTAATGGCGTACACCAACCTAATTTGTGGTGGCGAGTTTAGTTAGGCTGATGCAAGTCAAACATAGGTTAATAAAAATTATTAACTAAATGTACATAGTTAAGTATGTACATGCAATTTTATTCCCAAAACTTCCACTAGCACTTTTTTAAGGGATAGATGATGCCAAGTGCATTGTATGTAGAGTATATAAATTAATCAAACCGCATGTATGCCAAAAAAAAGTCTAATCAGTTAGAAGTTTTTATTATTGGGTGATTCTATTTTAGTACCAAATAGACAATGTACACATGTTTTCAACTAATATTGAATTTATATGAACTTGCAAGAAAAAATTGACCATAATAAAGAATCATGTAACAATTGCATTTATCCTCTGCATGCTTCTAGATACATACATGCTTAACTACTCTTATACTAAGATATTTATTAAGATATTTCCAACCATATAATTTAGATATATCTTGAGTAAATATGTATAAATATATAATTTATCTAATTGTAAAAGTAAATTTTATAAAGAAAATAATGTTACGAATTAGTTTTCGAATATAACGCAAGTGTATTTTTTAATCATATACACTACAACTTATGCAAACTACATTTAAATAATACTTAACAACATTATTATGTGGTTATTTATGTCAAATAATTAATGTAAATTATATTAGTAATTGATATAAAATCATACTTGATCACACTGTAGCATGATACAAATGAGTTTGAAGTGTAAATTTTACATATCTCAGTTCACCTGTGCATTAATTTTGACAAATAAATTGTAAGAAAATTAAATTGTTCATACGGATTACCGAAACATGATATAATCTTATTCCTTTTTTAGTAAGTTTATATCGTGGTACATCAAAGGGAGTCTCCCGTTTATTGTTTGTGAAATTCAAATTTATATTTTGATTCCCAAGAAGGGCAAAACATGACAACATACACTGTTTGGACAGCTTCACCAAGTAGTATTAACTTCATGATCCTTCATATTTAAGATCCACTTAAGGTATTGATTGTTGTAGGTATCCCGGATCTTTCATATTCAAGATTCATTGAAGAGATTGATCTAGCAAACTAGCGTGCCACAGAATTTCATATTGTGGTTAGTTCCCACCGAGAACATGAATGGGAAACAACCGGGCATCATCCGGTTGATAGAGTGCATATCATCGGCTTCAAACATTAGCTAGTATACTTTCAATGACCCAAATCCATGTGATGATTCGGTTGGTCTGAATTCGGATGTTCCCTGTAATGGACAGTAATAATTGTAACATATGCTCTCTAGTTAAATTGGTATCTACTTAATTAATGGCTTTGCTCTGTATTGAACATCCTAGGCTGAAGTCAAGGTCATTGCATGACATATCTCTAGTAGTGGACTTTGGAGCCTATCATTTTATATTCATTTTAGATTTTGTGACACAAATATTAGTTCCTTGTCACTATATTGGGTAGTGAAATATGGTCATTGATGTCCTATAGTAGTTCTGTGGGGCATGTTATTCACTCACTCTTTCCAAGTGAATTGTCTATAAAGAAAAACTAGATCACATCATGAGAACAATATGCATGTAATAGAAATTGTTCATTCCTAACTTAATCCAATATAGTCTAATATACATAATCTTAACAGTGCTGATTTCTATTTCTACTGTTGAGATGAGGTATATAGCTCGCAGAACATTGTTCATCTTCACAATGTCTCGCTTCGTGTTTATACTACACCTATCATTGGTTAATATGGTATTCTGTCTACATGGGGAAGCTTGAGTATGGCTTGCGTTGATAAAAAAAATGACCTTTAAGGTTAGCACTTCCCTTTTGTTAAATCTTGCTTTTGTGGTTTCGTTATCTCTGCAGATTTATGGACTTTATATTACCATGTACGATTTTAAAAGGGGCTGATCGAGTAATTGATTACAAAATGTTGGTCCCAGTTTTTTAGCATAGTAAGTCTGCCTTGAGATTCTTTTGATCACGCTATGCAGCAACGTCTCGACCATGGCCATTCCTATAATTCTGAACAATGGTTTGGTGTCTCCGAAGTGCCAGGCTCAAAGGTCGTCATGGTACAAATTTTCTTCGGTCTGCTAATTCCTGGTACATACCGTGCTTAGTCTGTCTAGATAGTGAGTCGGTTTTTGTTCCTTGATCTAGATAGGGAGTAGGTTTTTGTTCCTTGATCTACCAATTGTGCCATTGTAGTGGATTTCTTTTTATCAGATAGGTTACTCTGAAAAGAATGAGTTCTAAAATTTGGTTTTCCATGGTACGATGTGACTATGTATGTCAACTAATTTTTTCACTAGTGCTAGCTTGTGTTGGTTCTCGTCTCAGTTGCCTCATCCAATTCATTGATTGAGTTCCTTTGTCTACAATTTTCTGAAGCTCTTGTATCATGATATAGATAGTGTTCATCGAAATTATGCAGATGGTTCCCTTTAAATTGCACTTGGCTTATAATCCTGAAATAATAGAAATTCATCCATTTATGCCACTGGAAAAGTGGACGGAGTGAGCTCCGGCAGACATTCTTGAAACAATAGTCCTGAGAGGGAGAGCTCAGGTGTGATGAAACTTGAAAAGAGAAGGGGTTCTGAACCACGCGCAGTGCACTCCCGTTGCTGCTAACCACAAAGAACGAAGGGCTCATCATGATAGCAATATCGAGTTACTTTCTCGCAGTTGTGAAGTCCTCTGTTTGATCTTCTCTCTGGGGAGAAGGCTAACCTCACTTGCTGACTTGCTGTGCGTCCTGTTGTAAAGCCCTCTTCGCTTCTCTTTCCACTTGCGTATGGCTTGTCGATTGATTTAAGATTTTTTTTCATGTAGATAGAAAACAGAGTAGTCAGTGGGACCTCTACATTGTCAATTCTTCCACTGAGCCAAATTCTTTATTTTATACATGGGTAGATTTCTTATCATGTGTCCGTGGATTACCTATCGTATACTGTGATCCTGCCAAAATAAACGCTTCTGCTATCCTGGCTAATGAATGTTCAGACGGCCACTGGTCAAGTACATGACAGAATCAGTATAGGATGGGGGAGAAAGCAACTGGACCAACATATTGTTCTACATGAATCAAAGAATCTGGAGTGAGTGAACACAACCACATCCAGATGGATGGTCAGAAACATGACGAGAAGCACTAGTAAATGCAGAACATCACAACACAGGCAACAATAATTAGCGAGCCAACAGCGGGCTAGTCATCACATCAGCTGATAAAAGCAAGCAGAACTGTTTACACATGCCACGGAGGTCTACAAAAGAAAAGCATTCAAGAGTCTTTAGCTTTTCTTTGCTACGAGTCGAGCAGATACACCTCCAGCATGCCGCAGCCCAGGAGTACGCATCTAAACATTCTCCTTACAGCATAACATTACATAAAAAAGGAACATAGCAAGCTAAGCCCTAAGCAGCAAGCACTGATGATGTACAGCTGCTGTTCTAAGCTACTATTTACTCCTCGTCCTCCTGCGATAAGCCAATCAGAGAGATGTTAGCGAAATATGTAATTTCCATCCACACTGCAATGTGCAATGTACACAACATACTGTGATGCAAAAAAAAATGCATACCTCGCCATCATCCTCGACGTCGGACTTGGACTTGTCAGAACCTTCTCCCTCCTCGTCGGCCTTCTTGGAGCTAGTGCTCTCCTGATAAAATGGAGCATGGAACATTAGTACTACCTCAAATCTGAGAAACTAAATGCACAGTACAGTACAAGCTTAATGTCATGAAATTAATGGCAGGCTTAATACTACCTTCTTGGTCACAGCCTTGGTTTCTTTGATCTCCTGCTTCTTGCCTCCGTACTTTGCCTTTTCCTAAACAAGGCATGCATTAATCAGTTTGAGATCAAATAATATGACTGTCTTTACGTCAACAGATGTTAAAATTAATACTACAAAGCCAAGTGAGACTGACTCATAGAGGACAACTTAGTTCCATGATTGCGTTGCTACCCCGGCATGATTTTTTGGAAAGGTGAGACGGAACATTGTAACGGAAATAAACAGTTCAACATTTTGGGGATAACAGAGGGCAGGCTGGGATGATGGATAACAGTGGCATTTTGGCAATTCGTGGCAAATATAACGGCAGCGAACAATTTCCCCAAATATTAATTACATGTTAGCTCTGCAAAAATAAGACAATTCACATCCGACATACTGCATCAAGGCGGGAACATTGTAACGGCTACTAACAGCACCAAAATCTGGGGTAGATCTAGTGGTCATTTCACAGCTAGCGGCAAATATGACGGCACAGGAGGAACTTAACCCTACATATTAATTACATATAATATAAGCAGCGCTAAAATGGCACAAACCTCATCGGACATGCTGCGCCACTTCTCCCCTCCAGCCTTGGCAACCTAGAAGCAAAACCAGCAGCCACAACACGCACACAATCATGAGCCACCGTCCATACAAAACGAAACCCTAGAACTAGAAACCCTAGATGTAAGCAAAACTAGGGTTCGGTTAGGTCACGCTAGACGAGCGGCGGGAGACTTACTTCTGCGACGCCCTTGGCGTCGGGGTGCTCCGCCTTGTACTGGGCCCTGAACTCGGCCCTGCCGGAGAGTTTCACAGAAAATATCAGAGGACCGACGGAGACGCGCAGATCTGGATGCGGGAGGGAGAGCGGGGCTTACAGGAAGACGAAGAAGGATGAGGGGGCGCGCTTCGGCTTGGCGACGCCGCCCGCTGCCGCCTTGTGCTTGCCGGAGGCCTTGAACCTGCGGCGAACGGAGAGCGGTTAGTCGGCGGAACGGCGTGGAACGAGCGCACGGGGAGAGGAGGGGGGCGGAGAGGAGGGGGAGGGGACTTACGATGCGTCGCCATTGGCCTTGGACCTCATGGTTGCGGTGGGGCGGCGGCGGCTAGGGGTTTCGGGAGGGTTAGGGCTCTGGTGCGGATTCAGGGGAGCGAGAGCAGATTGGAATGGGAGGGGAGTGGGGTTGGCTGGGGAGAGGAGAAGGCGAGGAGCGTAGTAGTAGTGGGTAGTGGCCGCGAGCGGTGGGAGTCAGTTGCGACGGGCGTTGGGCCGAGAAAATGGGCTTGGGCCTGGACGCTTTAAAGCCAGTTAGTTGTGCCGTTTGAGATTCCGTCGGAGCAGCCCGGCCGCCGACTCACCGGCTATAGGGGAGCAGCGATGTAATGTAGGCAATCTAGATGCTTACTCCAAAATACCCAGATTTTTTTAACATATTCATGGTATACTTGTGCTTAAGTAGAATTCAGTTGATTTTTCTAAAAAAACACCACTGCGAATTATAGTTGTTCTAATGAGATGGGATTTTTTTTTTGAGTTTATGGTGGTCGATATTCACCGCTCGAATAGATTGAATTGAAATTGACCCAATTTATAAGAGAGTTGGGATTTTGAGCGTGTTGTTGCCTAACTTTCTCTATTGTTGGTAATAAAATGTGGAACGGCTCTAAATTGTCTTGAGCATGTAGTGGTGCAAACTGCGAGCTTTGGTTCAATAATCTCTGGTGGTAAAACCTGGGGCGATGTCTTGTATGAAGAAAAGAAGAACATGCAAACCATGCCAAACCATATTTACGTAGCTGGAGAACACAAAATCCTGTGCAATTGTGTGATTCCTCGTCGTAGAAGAGCAAAGCACCGACTACTTCCTTCGGAATCAGAACAGCAGGGTCCAGACGGGGCCATATATGCTATAAATCAAACAACTGATATGTTCATGTTGGTATTGACTATTGACCACATTAACTGCTTGCAAGCATACATCTGCACAAAGGGTAATCACTACTTGCCACCGTCACCAAACTGTGCAAAGAAACGAAATTTACTACACTCTGACTCCGTCAGTATCTTAGTGTTACGGGTTATTTTGCCACCTCCATCTGAAATTGCATGAGATTCTCCTTCCACGAGTTGTTGTCCAGGCACCTCTCATAGAAAGTTACCTCACCGTCCAATTTCACCGCTATGGCAGCCATGCTTCGTGTCCCATATCGTGCCTGGAAAAGATAAGAGAGCTTTCCAGCATCCCGTTGCGTGGTAGAATTGCAAAAAAGGGGAAGCACGAAATTGAATCTGTTGAAGGATAGGCATGGCATTTACCCGAGCAATCCACACCAACTATGAGAAGTGAATTTTTGACAAAATAAATGAAGTGAGTAATTACCTGTTCCTTTTCCGTGTCAATGAATATAGAGCTTAACTTGTATTCCCAGTCAGGATCGACACCAGTGTCAGGCACCGCGCATCTGTCAGCCTTGACGGTGTCCGTCATCAGTTCTTCAACCATCTGCTTCAAAGAGACTTCTGCGTCACAATGAATTGCAAGAAATTTGTTGAAACTCTGTCCTAAGCGCAACGCCTGTAGGGAGAGAAATGAAGTCCATGAGTAAACTAATCCAAGAAATT
This sequence comes from Poa pratensis, assembly GCA_947311845.1. NCBI lineage: Eukaryota > Viridiplantae > Streptophyta > Magnoliopsida > Poales > Poaceae > Poa > Poa pratensis. The sequence continues at coordinate 130,685,950 of CAMZMU010000052.1, read as the reverse complement.
GTCTGAATTCAAATAATTAGAAGAATTTGGGACTTTATTGTTATTTATACTACCACTTCACATAACATAGGTACGATTTTGAATGGACATGTGAATTCATGATAATTGCCCACCCCTTATACAGCAGCATAAGCCAAATGGCGCACACAACCTGGTTATGACAAGATGAAACTAGTATGTAGTATGTACCGCCGTACAGGTAGAATCACACACCATATAGCATTCTGAAGCTAACAAACAGCTCAATAAAAAAACCTATGCAATTTAATTGATCATAATATTCACACAAATAGCACCAGAGGAATCAAAAGTAGGATGGATGCATAGATTAGTCATTCAACTGCGCAATAATATGGACTTTTAGGATACAAGAAATACCCTATTCTACTGTTGCAAAAAAGTATCAGATTCTGGAGACAAGAAAAGACTTGTCGTATGAAAAGGTCAACTGCAAAGAAAATAACATGAACAATTCCAGTTTTTGGATAGTAGTTTCGTGGACTATTGTAACTGAAATTAAGCCCAGAAATCATGGATTCTTAAGGTACCAAAACAGTTTGTCGTATTTGTTGAAAAAATACCAAACAATCAATGGAAAGTTTGCTCAGATTTAGCAGTATAAATAACAAAATTGGACCAGCAAGCATGCCATCACAAATTGGAAAAAATAATAATGAGAACTCGTATAAAAGAGAGATGGAGCATTAAGTAGGGCTGTGGCAAAAAAAAAAAAAAAAGCTAAAGCCGAGCAAGTATGGTAGCACTAAGTTGCACATATCTTGCAACTTTCATCAGAGAGTTATAGCATGAAAAGAAACTTTGACTCTAGTGGCAGAAAAGACCTACCCAGAAAAGGAAATAAATCACGCTTGTAATTATGAGTGTTGTTGTTGCTTACCTTTGGCCAAGGGGAGTCAATGGTAGCATTAGAAAGCACATGACACCCCGAAGAAACTGTTTGAACCACAGGAATGCCACCAGGTTTATTAGAGACGTAAACCATGGTTTCTGAATGCACATCAGCCAATATAAGATTAAAACCATTATACTGATCTGCTTCTTTTGCAATTTCGGTTGCATATTCCAATGGACCCTGCCTGCCCTATATTAAAAAAATACCATAGTAAGAACATAGTCAATAACAGAACATGGATTCGTTTTAATGATAATTTATGAGGCTTAAAAATAACAACGAACAAGGGAGATTGTCGAAAACGTAATGTGATCTTACATAGTTATAATATGCGAGCAAGTCAAGTGGGCTGCTCACTTGCAAATATGTTTCAGCCTAACATTAGACACAACCATGCCATGTCCAATGATCCTGTCTACACATTCAAGTTACGGTAATACTATTTTGACTTGAGCGTTGTAAGCACACAAGGTGAGTTTATTCCAAAGAGGCTTGAAGCATATGCAGAACAGGATCAAACATTACTCTAAGCTTAGCATCACAGCATGCAAGGAACTATTCTAAAGCTGAACAAAATTAACAAGGCCGCACCTGGAGGAACCTGACGGGAAGCTCTCCTCTGGACCTCGCCCCGAGCCGGGGACAGGGCTCCCGGACGTTGGTCAGGAAGGCCAGCTTCCCGGCCTTGGTGCACCCGAGCCACGTTCCGCCGCCCAGCTCGTCCTTGCCCCCGAGGATCTCCTCGCCGTCATCCCCCGCAGCGGCCCACCACTCCGCCGGCCGCGTCGGCCTTCACACAGTCCCCGCCGGCACGGCTCAGAGATACGGAGAGATTTGAACGCAGATTGTGGGGGTGAGATCTGGGCTAGGAGAGGAGGAGGCGCGCACCTGGAGTGGTACTCGTCGCGGTTGAAGAGCAGGAGCAGGCCGTACGCCGGGTGAGACCGCCATGTCCAAGCCGTGATGCACATGGCCGATCGAGGGGCGGCGGAAAGGAATCGGAGATTTTCGAAACGCGCGTGTGCACGGTGGCCGGAGCGCCCGTCGGTGGGCAGAGCTCGACTTGGACCGACGGCGACGGCGAGCTGGCGTAATTGCGCAAAGGTCCCTTCAAACGTGTGAATCTGGTACTAGTACGAAGACTGGGAAAAGCTAACCAGAGGCGCCGCTCTGTCGTCTCTTCTAGCGGCGGGTCGCTGAGATTCGTGCTCTTCCCACCCTCTTTTGTTTTTTGTTCGCGTCTATCTCTGACCCTTATCCTCTTCTTCCTCTCTTTTTCTCAGCCACACAACGCACGCACCTGGCCGGCTGGCCCGACCCCGAGCTCCCTCGCCTCGCTCTCCTTCTCTCGCCCTCCATGCTCGTCCGGCGCCGCCAGCTAGCGCCGCGCCTCCACCCGCTCGACCCCTCCCTCGCACCGCCGTTGCGCGCTCCTCGCACGGTCGTCCTCACCCCGGCGCGCCCCGTCCTGCTCCGCCTCTTCGCCTGAACCGCGTCGTCCGCGCCCGGCGTCGCGCCTGCACCATGTCGGAAAGGGGATTGGATTTGGCGGCGCGCGGCTGCTGGATACGGCAGTGGTGGGGTGGTTCTATTCTCGGCCGGCGCCGCCAGCTAGCGCCGCGCCTCCACCCGATCAACCCCCTTCCCTCGCGCCGCCGTCGCGCTCCTCGCACGGCCGTCCTCGCCCCGTCCAGCTCCGCCTCCTCGCCTGAACCGCGCCCGGCGTCGAGCCTGCACCATGTCGGCAAGGGGATGGGAGTTGGAGGCGCGACTGCTGGGCACGGTGGCGGTGGGGTGGCGCGTGGCTCCAGGACGTGGTGCTTCACCATGGCGTGTTCATCGGTGTAGAGGCGCGGCTCGGCGACCATGCAGCCGGCGCGGTCAGTGACGTGTGCGCGTGGGTGGTTCATGTGGTCGATGCTGATGGGCCGCGTCGTGGGCGCGTTCGTGCCCGCTGCAGCCTCCTCTCGTTCGTTGTTGCTTGCACGGGTGAGCTCCCATGGCTCGTGGCCCTGATTTGCGCTGCTGACCAGCTCATCTTTCGCGTCGTGTGTAGGTAAGGTTCTGGAGCACTCCTCGCCGAAAGGCTTGTTGATTGCGTCCTCTGTCTTCAGTGTTCTGATCTTACGCCTCGCTCATCGGTTTTGTTCTGTGTGCAGGATGCAGCAGCAGACGCACCGTGCCATGTCTCATCCTTCCTCTACCCGACAACCCTGTAGCTGGCTTGCTAGCCTCGCTTGTCGTGCCCTCTCCTATTCCAGTTTCTTCCGTGCAAGAACACAAGCAGTATCGAACTAGCACCACACTCCTAGCTAGCTATCTGTGCCAAACTCCTATCCATCCAGCTGCAATGCAGCTTGCTTATCTCGTGTATATGGGCAACTGGAAGTGTGTACTAGCATGCTTAATATGTGACATAGCATTAATTAACCTGGTAGCTACCACAAAATATCATGGCAACCAGCTGGAAATAACCTGATAATTAGCAGTAAGATTAGATTTAACCACATTCGAATGACCTGGTAGTTAGGATTAAATAAAGTGACATCTTCGAGCACTATAGTTGTTTGTTCAATATTGTTTTTGACCAACAGTAGTGTTCAGATTCGACCGTCGTGCCGTCGATGTCAACAGGGTAGGGACAGAGTTGTTCGTCGGTGCAGTCCTCGGTGGTTCTCGTCGGTGCTGATTTTTTCATGTTGGATCCTTTGGGGCCTGCTATTTGGTATGGGTGATGGCTGTGCTACTGGTCTTGGTGTTTGTATTGTGTTTTCAAATTATTGAAGCAATATCTCGACGCAAATTGTTCCTGGTAGCTGTGTATTTATAATCTGGTACATATGTATGGAAAATCTGCTAGTTCGGTATTTGATCTGGTAGTTCTTTTGGGAAACATGGTAGCTAGTTCTAAATAGCTTGGTAGCTGTGATTTTTGGGAAACCTAATTGTTATTTGTAAAGAATCTGATAATTGTTTTCAACAATCTGGTAATTAGTTCTAAATTGCTTGTTAGCTGTTTCTGATGAACCATACATTTTGTTTGGAAAACCTATTAGCTAGTCTTGGACAACATGGTAGTTGTTTGTCATGAACCAGATAATTAATTTTAGGAATCCTGATGGCTGTTACAAATTGACCCCATAATTATTTTTTGGAAAACATGGTAGCCAATTCTAAATAGCTTGGTAGATGCTTGTAATGAACCTGACATTCTGTTTGGTAAACATGATAGTTGTTTGTAATTGACCTGATAATTATGTATAAAAATCATGGTAGATGTGTATGGAATAGCTATGTACACAAATCATGGTAGCTGCATTATTTTCCTATCCAGTTAGCTGTGTATAAAAATCCATCATGATTAACTTGGTTGTTGTGTTTTTTAATCCACTAGTAATGATTTAACATGTTAGTTAGCTTGAATGAAACTGGTAGCTGGACTGAATTAAACTGATAGCAAACATGAATTAACATGGCATCAGTTTTTGATTAATTTGATATCTAGCATGTTTCAACTTGGCAACTGTTTTTGTATTAATCTGATATCTAGCATGTTTTAAACCTGGTTGCTAAGTTTTTAAATGAACCAGTAAAGATTTAACGTGATCATCAACGAATTTGGTATGTTCCTTTAAATAACATGGTAGTTACCATGAACATCTTGCAATGATTTAAAATGGCTAAATAGCATGAATAAACTTAAGATGAATCTGGTAGGCACCATGAACTAACTTAATAGCTAGCATATAACGACATGGTAACATGTGGTGAATTGTTTGGGATAACATTGTCCTAAACCCCAATGTTACATCCATCATTTGCAATGTCCATCTTTGTTCACCTATAAAAATATATAAATAGTGGAGATATGTAAGTGTTGCTAACTCAACATTTTCTTGTTTATTTCTGTAACAGGATTTGAATAGAGAGTGTTGGATTATGGTGTTTCTGGCTGCCACCAAAGGACCAAGTTTATGGATTTTATGTCTATGTTTCTTCATGTGATGTAGTTTTGTATCGGAAACCTTGATCCGTATCACCACTTATGAATCCTGTAAGTCTTTTGATATGTTGTTGGACCAAAATGTAATCACGTTGCTACCTGACTGTAGGAGTAGTATATGTATTTTCCCTCCGGTTAGGGTTACATACTCCAATTTTGAAGCAATATTTCATGGAGAAAGTTAGTCATATGGGGTTCAAAGTTTTTGGTTGTTCTTGCAAAATCTGGTTTTGTTTCAAAGTAAATTTCTGTGTATAGAAGCAGCAAAAGGTCTAGAAGATTATAGGAAAGTAGATGTTTGAACCTTGTGGTTTTTGTGGATCGGCTTTTCTTGTGATTTCCTTAGTGAGGTTATATCCTATTTTCGTTGCACTGTGTGTATAATGTTGGCCCAGCAAAATTGCACATTTTCGTGTTGGGCCGTGTTATTGAGTTCGGGAATTAGTATTGGGCTATTGGCCCAGAATCGTTCGGTAGCACTTTGCGCCCGTCTGCGCATGCGCGTGTGCTCGATGGTCGCGGTTGGTTGACCGCCGCTGGGTTCGACACAGTAGCGGCGCCGCTCTGTAGTCCGCTCCTTTTTTTATTGAAGGGTTTTCATAGTAATATCGAACCATTTCAATATATTTTTTTTCTTCTAAGCAATCCCTTGTCTCAAAGGAATGACATCTCAAAAATTACTATGAATTGCATTTCCTACACCCACTAGTACAGAACGACACAAAGGATAACCCTCAATGGAAACGGCAGCAAAAAGGCAACAGTCCGCGCTCACGAAGGCAACGGTTAAAAAAATTCCGCGACTATCCGGTACAGAATTCGCGACACATCGGCAACGGACAATTTTTTTTAACTATTTCCGATATATTGGCAATGGTGGAATTTAAGCTCCGTGTGCAAATTAATTTTATTCATATAAATACCCAAACCCTATCCCCGCAGCGCAGCCCCTAATTCTCTCTCCTTATCCTCTCTCTCGCCCGCACGCTCGCCTTCTCTTCCCGCATCCGGCCTCGATCCACTTCTCCCCACCATCGTCCCCTTCTCCCCTCCGCGCCGCCTTCTCCTCCGTCAACTACTCCTCCCCTCCGCCAGTTGCAGCTCTCCTCCGACGCCGACAGGGATGAGCTTATGCGGATCGACGCCGGTGAGCACCAGATCGACGGCCGCGCATCAGCCTTGCCGGAGAGAGATGCCCCGCTGCCCAGCAGCAACGGCGTCGCGGCTGGCTGGCTTGCCTGTGTGTAGTGATGCGCGTTCCGTTGAGCTGGCTGGACCGCGGCGCGCCCATGACCTAGGGTTTGCGGCGTAGGTGGTGGTCCACCTCGGCGGACAGGCCTTGGACGAGGACAGGCCTTGGACGCGGCCGGACCTCAAGCCCAGCGTGCTACTGCCGTCCGTCTTCACCGGCCACCTCCCTGACCTGTATCCTGCTGCTCCTCCCACCGGCCGTTCTCAACTCGGCTCGTGTGCTGCAGGTGAGACCAAATTACTTGATCTGCACTGTTTCCTTCATGTCAGCGCCATACAAGCTACTGCCTGCCGAGAATATCTCACCTTGATTTGTATCTACTTGTACATCCAGTTGTAGGTTTTTCTGTTTTTGTGGGGAGAAGAATTGCAACTGCTGCAAGTAGTTTCGGTATACTTGGTTTAATAGATGCTTGTTTGGGCGACTGCTAGCTAGTGCTAGATATCTTGTGGTAGCTTGGGTGATACATGTGCAGATAATTTGCTCTTGTTTATACAAGGATAAGCAGGATTTATTCACTAATCTTGCAAGCTCTGAACTTCTGATCCAATTTCGAATTGTTTTGTGATGCTCTTTAGATTGCAGCAAGCCAAAATAAATAAACTTAACTAGCAAAATTAGTGTAGACAAACCTTGCAAAATTCTTGTTTATAACTTTGATCGTATCAGTTTGCAGGTCTAAAGACAGCTTTGTTCTTATAGATTTAACTCATAAATAATATCAGTTTGATTGTATAAGTTTGCAGGTCTGGCAGAACCGCAAGCAGCAGCACAAGACTTGGTTTGTCACATTCTATGTCGGATTTATTCTCCTCAGTTTGAACGACCTGATAAACTCCTGACTTTTCTGTCAGTTTGATGCAATTTCAGTTTGAACAACATCTAGAAGGTTCAGATTTGTTGCCTTACCTATTCTGATAGAGTAAACACCAACCCTTAATTGCAACTATTTGATTTTAGTATAGTGGATATCGTTGTTAAATGTATGGTCAGCTAGTGCTTTGGCCACCCGTGATGTTGTTATTTTACTGTACTTGAATGTAGATACATAAGTTGCGTTCTGAAATCAGAGTGTTAGCGCTTATGTACATTTATAACCTTGTGAGTTGTTCCTCTCTTTTTCTAAATGCCTAGTAACTAAATTTGTGATACATACGCTTTGAGAAGATATCTTATAATTTCCTGCCTATGGTTTATTTGAACTTCAATTAGAAGCTAGCTGGTAACTAAATGCTTAGTAAGTAAATTTGTGATACATACTCTTGAACTAGTACATACTCTTGAGACAACTGTCATCATCGTTGTTGTTCTTTTCCTGTTTTGCTACTAGAATATGACTATAGTTAAATTTGGAACATATTATGATTCTTAATTGATTAATTCCATTTGACAGCTGCAAGAGCGATATGTAAGTGCTGAACTTTACTCCTCTGAACAACATGGCCATGATGCTTACCTGTGTGAAGGAGCACACCAACTCTGCACACGGCTCACCATTTATAGTGTAAAAGTTCATCGCGTTGCAGCTGCAACAACGCTGCCTTCTCCGAACCAGATAAGCTGTCGGATGCAAGTAGTCGGCCTTTTCCGTTGCAGTTTATACTACGGGTGCAAGTGCAACTTGGGTGGTTTGCTGTTAGACGGTAGTTGTGTTCTATATTCAGTTTTTACCTTTTCTGTGTATATATCTTTTATGCATTTTACCCGTTCCTATGTGTAATTGGATGTTCCTTATTATATTCTGAAATGAACCACCGGCCAGATTGCTTTTCTGAGCCGGCTGTATTGATTGCTGCTGCAGTCCAGCTGTGAGCCGGCTATACGCATTAATTGCTGCTGTGAGCCGGCTCGGCTCGCAGCCGGCTATTTTTTTAATATTTAATCATCACATCGGAAATGGTTAAATAAAACAACCATTTGCAATTTATTGGAAACAGAGATTTGCCTCCGTTGCCGATGAGCCGTTCACATCAGTGACAGGGTCGGAGACACGGACCCTTTCTCCGTTGCCGATGGGGTTTTTGGCCCGTTTCTGATGTGTCGTTCTGTACTAGTGACCCCAATCCTATAAGTATTACAGCTCCACTCTAACTGCTTTTTCACACTCTTTCGCGTAGGCTTGAGTCATTTTTACCGTGTTTCATCCAAATGACCATTCCTATAGTTTTCCTATTTTTTGCAATCCTCTATTTTTCATCTGTAATCGTATCAAATTGATGTGTTTTTTCAATTCTTTTGTTTCTTAATCATGTGATCCAAAGAAACCCTTAATTTCCACAAAGTGATAGAGCATATATGTCATATATAATCAGATTATCAGAAAGGGAACCTTTTTTTAGGAAAGCTGTCACGATGCATTTTATTCATTCGCAACAAAGTTACACCGTCCACTAATACACCAATAAGAAAGTCAGGGACCGTCCTGCCAAACAATCGACATTGATCTCTCTACGTGACTAGCTAGAACATATGCAACCATATTTTATTATTATTATTATTATTTTATACTTGGCTTTGCCCTTTTCACTTCTTCTTCTCATGCAACCATATTGGCTTCCCTAGGGCAATGCATATAAATGATTTTACTAAAACTACTACTAAGAGTGCACTCCTTGAAGATAGAAGCGCATGGGCCAAGCAAGTTTCCACCACTGGTCATCACATCAATAACATCTGAGCTGCAAGAGTAGACTGGTCATCACATCAATAACATCTGAGCTGCAAGAGTAGAGCACTGCGTAGCACGGTGGACACAACCCCTGTCTGTTGCCCGCAAATCTCACCTCGTAGTGTGTTACCATCACATGCGGTATGTTGGCAGCTGGATCTCTTCGTCGGTGAGTTCTCGAGGTGGGTTTATAGGTGGTGGCCAGATCTGGCGAAACCTTGTTGAATAAGCGCGCCCGCACTCTGTGTCAAATAGAGGGTTATGTTGTATCTCCTCAACTTTGCCGTGTTGGGGACAAAGTAGTTTGAGAGCGTTAGGTATGCATTCCGTAGTTAGATCGACAACAAGGGATTATTCGTGTTGCATCTTCAGGCTAATTTCCATATGTTTTGGGGGACTCGGTGCAATTATCACATCAATAACATCTGAGCTGCAAGAGTAGAGCACTACGTAGCACGGTGGACACAACTCCTGTCTGTTGCCCGCAAATCTCACCTCGTAGTGTGTTTCCATCACATGCGGTATGTTGGCAGCTGGATCTCTTCGTCGGTGAGTTCTCGAGGTGGGTTTATAGGTGGTGGCCAGATCTGGCGAAACCTTGCTGAATAAGCGCGTGATGCATGTAAAATGCATACATGAACTTTGCACTATATTACTTATATTCCAATCATATTTGCATCATATAAGGGTTATATCACTATTTTATAATGATTTTGGAAATATTTGGTATGTTTCCTATTTTTATGGAATTAACCCTGCACAGTCAGAAACCATCTTTTTAGTATTTTGGACTTTCCGGGAGCTTCGGGACTCCAAAAAGGGCAAGGTCAGAGAGCACGGTTCAGAATTTTCGAGACGAACGCAATGGGCTGAAGATGAAGACCAGAAGCCCAACCAGCTGGGAAATAGAGGGCCCCACATGTCCCCTGTACCTGGCCGCGTGGGACCACCTCTTTTGGGCCTCGAGGCTCCGCTGCCGTCGATCTTTGCTCCACCGACCTAGTCCTGACCTAAAAAAGCCTATAAAAAGGTCCCCCGATGTTCTCTGGAAGGAGCGCCGCTGAAACACAGAAACACCGAAAGAGAGATCTGGAGCTGCAGACTGGAGGGGGAAAACTCCGGCGGGGCGCTGCCGGGGTGGTCTCCATCTTCTCCGACGACTTCTCCACCGTCTCCATGATGAAGGGGGAGTAGTCCACCCCCTGGACTTGGGTTTGTGGTGGTAACTTATGTATCTCTCCTCTCTTTGAGCTTCACTAATTAGTACCGTATGAGCTGCTGAACATGATTGCAGTCATCTATGTAATTACTATGGTGGATATTGTGGTGTGAGATGATTTGTTATGCATTTACTGTTGTGGTGGAACTTTTATGACTTGTATTACTTTGGAGATATTCTATGATGCATGTGATGGTTTGATTTATTCATAATGCCTTGTCTATCCTTGTCATGAGGTGATTGACACCACCAAGTGTAGATAGATGAGAGAGATATGGTCACACACACGTAATATAAATCATTGCACTAGTGTTAGAATATTGTCCATTAAGAAGTATGATGTATGTAGGTACGGGATGGCCGATGTGACACGACATAGGTATTGAGTGACACAGAACCGCCCAACATCCTTTATCTGGGGGTAAAAAGAAAGAGTATGATGTGGGAGTGAGAGAAACCACGCTAGCCTTACGAGGGTGACCTAGCAACACAAATGAGTATTTCTTTCAACTATGTGTTTTAGGACATATAGCCGTCATAAAAGCTACCATTAAAACATGACAACTATGTGTACTTTATCTATAACATGATAATCACCGTAGATGAGAGAGAGGATTGAGTGAAACCATGAACCCATGTCCATTGTTCCTATAAGAGAAAACCTTTGTCTTGTCCTCTTGCATTGAAGAGGATTGGGACACTGATAATCCCCAAGAGCAAGGAATCACTGTAGCACTATTCGATAAGTATTCGAGTGTCGAACCCATGAGGAGCTGAAGGTAAACTATCTATTCTCTAAAGCCCTATAACCCTCTTATATGGCCTTTTATGCAAAGCAATAAATTTGAATATGAAAGGAACTAACTAATGGAAGCAAGTGATGTGGAATGAGTTTATCTAGTAACAAATTTCTTAGATCAAGTTTCTCTCAGCAGTTTTCTCAAGCAAGTTTCTCAAAGTAGCAAGTGGCAAAGATCTCAAGTAGCAAATATCTCAAGGGAGCAAATGTTCTGGCAATTGTTATTTCATTCGTGTGGTTGTCACAATTAGTGAAGCACATGTTTCAGTCTTAATTGTTTCTTCTAGGAGGGAGCCATAAATAGGTGTAGCCAAGTAAATGAGCAAATTACACAACTCTTATGATGGATCTCATGGCCAAATAAATGTGCAGCACAAGAATTATTAAGACATAATTGTCCCACCATAGCCTTAAGTTCTAGGGTCCCCCATATATATCCCCCATAAAGTAACTTCAAGTCTCAGACCACGGTTTCTCTCTACTCCGACCCGTCCTACTCAATCCATTACACTACGGTGATCACCTTACATGCATTCCCCAACATATGTGTGCACTCATACATTGTACATCAAGACAATCATAAAAGATAACAAAACTTGTATGCAACTAATCAACGAACTATTTCACTATTGCCATGAACAAATCACTTCTCAAACATAGATGGGGAGACAAAATAGATCAAGGGAAAAGTATATTGCATCATACATCATGTTTGCCAAGAGTTTACAGTGGAGAGATGGAGATGATCTTGCTGTAGATGTTGATGATGAACACGCCGGAGGGGGTGGAGCCCTCCGGAGGTGATTCCGACGGCGTTTCCCCCTTTGATCTTCTCCAGCGGCAGCCTTCTGACTCTTTGTTTTGTGGTTTTCTGTTTCTCCGCCGCCTCCCTCGAAACTCCTTGGGGGACTATTTTAATAGGCGTTTTTAGGTCACGACTAGGTCGGTGGAGCAAAGATCGACGGCAGCGGAGCTCCGAGGCCCAAAAGAGGTGCGCCCACGCGCCCAGGTACAGTGGCAGCGTGGGACCCTCTCATTTCCATCTGGTTGGGATTTTGGTCTTCATTTTAAGCCCATTGCGTTCGTCTCGAAAATTCTGAACCGTGCTCTTTGGCCTTGCCCTTTTTGGAGTCCCGAAGCTCCCGGAAAGTCTGAAACATTAAAAAAACACGTTTTCTGGAAAACAGGGTTAATTCCAAATAAATGGGAAAACTATGAAATATTCCCAAAATCATTATAAAACATTGATATAACCCTTATATGATGCAAATATGATTGGAATATAAGTAAAATAATGCAAAGTTCATGTATGCATTTTACATGCATCAGACACTTTTACATTCTTGTTTTGTTACATTAAACTTTCATCCATCAAATCAACCACCTTGTTCTTTAAACTTGTTTAGTGCATAATCAACTAAAACTTGTGACACTTTAGTTGTAGGGAATAGATAACTTTTTCTTCTTGCTCCTGCGGATCGATACCTTACTTCCACATTGAGAGGTGCTCAGTGATCCCCTGCTCTTGGGGGTAATCAAGTACTTTTCTGGCGCCGTTGCCGGGAGCGTAGCGCTTAAGTTTCTATTTTGTGTGCACTAGACTTATTTTATCTGTTTTATATCTTGCAATCATCTAAGCTTGGGGAGGTTCCTTTAAACTTGTTTGGTTGTGAGTTTCTCATTAGTTTTACTTTCAGTTTATATATATAAAACCCAAAAAATTAAAAAATGGAGAAACTTTCTGGAATGTCTATGGGTAATGATTATTTTAAAAAGTATGACGCCTACTCTGAATATCAATCAACCAAAGAGGGAAATAGAGTGGGTAAATTGCTTAAAGCTCTTCACAAAATAGCTATTCAGTTTTGTGAGTTACATGGTATAACTTGTTGCAATAGAAGAGTTGTTAAACATTCCCATTATCAATGCAAGTATAATAGTGATCCTATAATTGCTTGTTATCGTGAAGATGAATGTTTATGCCCTGATATAGAACAAGTTGAGAAATATATTGCTTATGTTGGAGCCCATGAGATAGACTCTCTTCTTAATAAATTTCTTGCAACTAGTCATGTAGCTCGTGAAATGAAAGGACAAGTTTCTATTATTCTCCAAATTTGCAAAAAAGAATTTAGTGATAATGTTTATGTTAAAGAAAGAATTCTTGCTGCCACGGAAAATACTAATATTTTGCAGGAAGAGGAGGATAAGAACCTAAGCTTGGGGATGCCCGTGCAACCCCAAGAGGATGATGAAAACATAAGCTTGGAAGAGGAAGTATGTGAAGAGGAGATTGAAATGGATGTGTTCCAACCTAAGCTTGGGGAAGAGTTGGATCTCCAACTTCACCATCAACATATGATAGTAACACTCAAACTCAAAAACCTTTTGTTATTTATGAGAACCCATGCTATTATGATGAAACTAATAATGCTCCTTTACTTTTTAATAATGCTACTAGTGAACTTATGGATGATAATGAGGAGTGTTGCTTAAATATGCTATATGATAATGCTTTAGATGATGGTCCTATGCTTATTGATAATCCTACATGTTTGGAAGTTACTACTTTATGTGAGATAAAAATGATATACTTGTTGTTTGTGAAAATACTCTTACTAATGAGAGTCCTACTTTTTCTGAATTCTCCTAATTACACCATAGAGGAGAAATTTGCTTATGTTGAGAAATACTTATGTGGTTTGCAATTATCTTTAGTTCCAAATCTTTGTTGCAACCATGATATTAAACTTGATATTGATCTTAATAACTATTTTGAAAGAGGGAAGCATGCTAATGAATTCCAAAATAAATTTAATGATCCTCATTATGTTCCTAAATTATCTAAGTTGAAGATTCTATTGGTTATATGGTTGAATACACTTCTACTACTTGCAACTATTATGAAAGAGGAGGTGTGAGAGCCCTCTGTATGTACTAATAATTATGGGCTGCAAGTAACTATTGTTAATATGCATTGGAAAACTTCTATTTTTGTGATTCATTCATATACAAAATGCCAATGCATAGAAAGAAAGTTAGACTTCGTTGTTATTACTTTTGTGTTTTGTTTTTCTCTCTACTAGGTTTCAACTTGACTATTATTTTCATTGGCTTGAGAGCACCATGGGATCCTGGTATTGTGCATGAAACACTTCCAAGGGAGAGCGACACATCAAAGTTCAAGCTCCCTCATGAGCTTCATCTTCAATAAACAACAAGTAAGAAGCCTAGCTATATGGCTATAAAGAAAGCGCTTTGCGGGAGGCAACCCGGTTATTTTTATGTGATTTTCTTTGTGTCTTTGCTATAACAAAGAGTTGTTTTTAGTTTAGTTTCTGGAATTTTTAATAAAGTGCCAAGTTTTACTCATTTTGGTTTGAGAAAGTTGCTTATAGCGTTCGGAGATTTTATTCTGCACGAATCTGTGCACGGTATGATTTTTAATTCTTATTATGTAACTCCGAATGAGCTCATATTTGAACTGTAGTTGCAACTTTTCATCCTCTGTATGCATGAATTTTTTCGGATTTTTCGACAAAGTTTGGTAGGGTAGAAAAATACGTTTTGCTGCTGCTGTTTTTCTGGACAGATTCTGTCCCATTTTGTTTTATGCATGTTTTGAACTTTAACTTGAATTTTTTGATCAATTGAGTTTATGAGTAGGCATACAACATTATATACTTTCTGGACATTCATATGATTTTGTTTAAGGATTATATGCAGCAAGAAACCTATTTGTTTATCACTACTAATGCACCCCACAGAAAAGAAATGGGAGAAACGGTGTTTTGAAGTTTTTTCACAGGGATTGAGGAGATGCACCAAGAGCTATCCAAGGATGGTGAAGACCATAAGCTTGGGGATGTGAAGACAACCCCACTGGACCTACACACTCTCGGTTTGCACACGTCTAACTTCTGTTTTTCGATCGAAACACTTTATCGCATAAACTTGGAGCGTCTTTTTGTTTTTTTGGTTTGATTTTTTTTTGTGAGACCACCACACTATCATTTATATGAAAGAGCTACTGGAAATATGGGTTGAATTATGTTGGATGCTATTATAAATTGGGAAAAGGGATGTTTGAGTTGATTTTTAATGATACATATAGTTGCATGATTCATGAGCTTGTTAATGAGTAATAATTTGCAAATGCTTTATCAAGAGCTATCACTTATTCATGTTTTGATGCTGAATGTTATTTTACTTTTTTAACATGGATTAGTTAGTTCTATGGACACTCATGCATGCATTTAGATGGTCAACTTTCTCCCTCTTGCTAGCCCAAAAATTCCAACAAGTAAAAACTTGTTTCCAACACCTTCAACCAAAGTTATTCCAGTGAGTCCACCATATCTACCTATTAGCTTTATGCTATTCCGAGTATGTTTATCATGTATTTGTGTTATCTATACCTCTGAATGAAAATGCTTATGTTATTGATTGTTATGGGAAAAGTTGGTTATATAGCTCTCACGAACTTGATGCACACTTTACTTTTATTGCAAAATAAAACATGACCCATTGTGATTAAGATTATGATGTTAGTGGCTTGATAAATGTCCGAGGTTGGTAGTTAGCTCATATGTGCTATACATGGCAAGCTTTCAACATGCTCTTCACTTCATTTAGTTGATATCATGTACTTTTGTTATGGATGCCTATCATGGTGAAATGAGGTGGAAATGAAGTAGTTTAAATGAGTTTGTATAAATGGTTAGAGAGACGCCTGGGCCGCTAATCTAAGCATGCATCATTCATGGTGGAAATTTACTTACATACTATGGTGAACCGTCTGTGATACACCTTATAATAAAAAGCTATTCCAATGGTAAATAAAAAGGGTGTTGAGGTTGTTCATCTTGTTTGTTTGTCTTGTCATTTTGATATGGGCTTGTTCCATATCCTGGGACAAGAGGTACCCCAGTTGACGCTCTTGATGATACTATTATTACTTACAATGATATATAACTTGAACTTGCTTGCTTTCTAAGTTGAGTAACTCATGGTGTAGGTACTTGTATTCAAGGGGCATGAGACACCTAACCTTTACTTTGTCAAGCACACTACTCATATTTGCTTTCACATTAAACTTTAATCATTCAAGATGCTATAGGGGTAATGAGAGCTTGACATCAAGGATGCTATAGATGAAACTTATGCATGCTTTACCTCTACTCACATATATATCTTCTCCAAAATGTCCACCTTTTATATTCAGATTTTCATCTACACACTATGACCAATGTAGGACGCTCTTACTTATCATTATGCATACATGTGGTCCATATTACTTTCTTTCATGTTACACTTTGTGAGCTATCATTGAACATCATTGCATTGAATACTTCATATCACTTCATAAACTATCTTGCATATTGCTACTCCTTTTAAGAATGAATCATTTGACTCTATGTAGCAATAGTAATTATCTTTGATATCCATTGTTAGTATTAAATTGCAAAGTCCATTTTAGTTTTATCACCTTCATACTCGAGGATGAGTATTGGTTAAGCTTGGGGATGTTGATGCATGTAAAATGCATACATGAACTTTGCACTATATTACTTATATTCTAATCATATTTGCATCATATAAGTGTTATATCACTGTTTTATAATGATTTTGGAAATATTTGGTATGTTTCCTATTTTTATGAAATTAACCCTGCACAGTCAGAAAACATCTTTTTAGTATTTTGGACTTTTCGGGAGCTCGGGACTCCAAAAAGGACAAGGTCACAGAGCACGGTTCAGAATTTTTGAGACGAACGCAATGGGCTGAAAATGAAGACCAGAAGCCCAACCAGCTGGGAAATAGAGGGCCCCACGGGGCCCTGTACCTGGCCGCGTGGGACCACCTCTTTTGGGCCTCGAGGCTCCGTGGCCGTCGATCTTTGCTCCACCGACCTAGTCCTGACCTAAAAACGCATATAAAAAAGGTCACCCGACGTTCTCTGGATGGAGCGCCGCCGAAACACAGAAACACCAAAAGAGAGATCTGGAGCTGCAGATTGGAGGGGGAAAACTCCGGCGGGGCGCTGCCGGGGTGGTCTCCATCTTCTCCGACGACTTCTCCACCGTCTGCATGATGAAGGGGGATTAGTCCACCCCTGGACTTGGGTTTGTGGTGGTAACTTATGTATCTCTCCTCTCTTTAAGCTTCACTAATTAGTACCGTATGAGCTGCTGAACATGATTACGGTCATCTATGTAATTCCTATGGTGGATATTGTGGTATGTGTTGGAGATATGCCCTAGAGGCAATTAATAAAGTGATTTTATTGTCATATCTCTTATTGTTCATAATACGTTTTAATACCATGCTATAACTGTATTACTCGGAAACATAATACACGTGTGGTATAGAAACAACCAGGTCCCTAGTAGCCTCTACTTGACTAGTTCGTTGTGTAACAGATGATCAAGGTTTCCTGATCATGGGCATTAACCGGTTAACAACGGAGTCATATCATTGGGTGAATGATTTGATGGACATACCCAAAACATATATAGAAACGTAGTTTCAGATCTTGGACCGTGAGATTATATCAAGTCGCTGCTTCTGAAAGATACGGCTGATTGCACCTAACGTCATGTCTCATACGCACGACAATAAGGGTGACACCTTCGGGTATTGGAAGGAAGTAGTCGGGGCGAGTAATCAATAGCGGGAATTGCCGATCCGCATAGCAGGATAGATACTCTGGGCCCACTCGGTGAGATTACATCTAATGAGCTTGCAAGCATGTGACTAGGTCACGGGGATGTAACATCACAGACGAGAGAAGATAGATTGTCAAAGATGAGGTCAAGCTTGGTAAAATGTGATACCGGAGAACGACACTCAACAATCTAAGTATCACCAGGCAAGAGATTGAAACTGGACGTCTACAGGTTCAAACGAATAAAGAGACATTCGTGGACACACAGGGGCTATCATGGATATCCAGATTCCGCTGTTAGTCGATTGATCGGAGAGAGGGTCTCGATCATGTCTGGGGTGATCCCGAACCGTGGGGTAACAAACTTAAGGGTGGGTGACGATTAGATTGGATTTAGAGAGAATGAGAAACAGGAACTCCGGAAGTGTTCTGGAGCTCCGGAAGTGTTCCGGTAATTGTCCGATGATTGATCGGAGGCCACGAAATATGTTTCGGGGTCCGAATGAATTAAGTAATATGTATCTAATATTAATAAGTGTTATTAAAGATTAAATACATGTTTTATTTAATGAATTTCGAATTTAAAAGGCATTAAAAGCTAAATGGGCCTTAGAGGCCCATTAGGGGAAAATTCCAATAGGAAAAGAAAAAAGAAAAAGGGGCAGCCACCCTAGGTGGGCCGAATGGGGCCCACCTAGGGCAGCTGGCTCCCCCCCTTGGTGCGGCACCCCATGTGGGGTTTAGTCCCACATGGGGAAGCCAAGGGAGAAGGTCTCGCCCCTTCTCCTATAAATATAGGTCCCCTATGCCTTTGGAAAACACACCAATTCCTCTCTCCTTCTCTCCTACCTTGAACGGGGTTCCGATTCTGGAGCTTCGTACGAGGAGAGAAGTCTCTCTATAGTTTGCACACCGCCGTGCTGCTAGATCCACTCTTCCACTTCCGCTGCTCTGCTGGATCTGGAGCCCGGAGGTCGTCATCCACACCGTACGTGTGTGGAACCGCGAGGCGCCATCATTTGGCGCTGGGAGCTGTCTACTTCCACTACACGACCTTGAGGTCGGCTACGTCGTCTTCATCGTCAACGTTCGTGCGGGGACGTGATCCCGCTTTCGGTCTACAAGGGTATGTATTCCGTTCTCCTTCCGTATAGTATATCTGCATAGAATAGATCTTGGCTAGTTTATGGATATCGTTGCTAGGAATTTTTTTGTTTTCTGCCTACGATCCCCAACAGTATGAGATGATTTGTTATGCATTTACTGTTGTGTTGGAACTTTTATGACTTGTCTTACTTTGGAGATATTCTATGATGCATGTGATGGTTTGATTTATTCATAATGCCTTGTCTATCCTTGTCATGAGGTGATTGACACCAGCAAGTGTAGATAGATGAGACAGATGTGGTCACACACACGAAATATAAATCATTGCACTAGTGTTAGAATATTGTCCATTAAGAAATATGATGTATGTAGGTACGGGATGGCCGATGTGACACGACATAGGTATTGAGTGACACAGTACCGCCCAACATCCTTTATCTGGGGGTAAAAAGAAAGAGTTTGATGTGGGAGTGCGAGAAACCACGCTAGCCTTACGAGGGTGACCTAGCAACACAAATGAGTATTTCTTTCAACTATGTGTTTTAGAACATATAGCCGTCATAAAAGGTACCATTAAAACATGACAATTGTGTGTACTTTATCTATAACATGATAAACACCGTAGATGAGAGAGAGAGGATTGAGTGAAACCATGTCCATTGTTTCTATAAGAGAAAATCTTTGTCTTGTCCTCTTGCATTGAAGAAGATTGGGACACTTTTACATTCTTGTTTTGTTACATTAAACTTTCATCCATCAAATCAACCACTTTATTCTTTAAACTTGTTTAGTGCATAATCAACTAAAACTTGTGACACTTTAGTTGTAGGGAATAGATAACTTTTCCTTCTTACTCCTGCGGATCGATACCTTACTTCCATATTGAGAGGTGCTTCAGTGATCCTTTGCTCTTGGGGGTAATCAGCGCGCCAGCACTCTGTGTCAAGTAGAGGGTTATGTTGTATCTCCTCAACTTTGGCGTGTTGGGGACAAAGCAGTTTGAGAGCGTCAGGTATGCCTTCCGTAGCTAGAGCTAGATCGACAACAAGGGATTATTCGTGCTGCATCTTCAGGCTAATTTCCATATGTTTTGGGGGACTCGGTGCAGTTATCAAATACAAAGTTGTATTTTCAATTTTCTTTGGCGTCCTCAATGTACATTGTACTCCCACCGCTCATACAATGTAAATTTTGTTGTGAAATATGGCCCTGAGCCAAACTTATCCCTCTTCTATACCCCTACACCCTCCCACTCCCGCGAACCAATTTTCATATCTGATCATTGAGGTCGGCGCCAAACAAGTCCACGCTGACGTTGTGCAATTCGACGCCAAGAGATTGTGGCACTAGATTGGTTCAGGGGTTCAACGCCGTTGTCCTTGGCGGCTTGGTGCCACCGTCGCATGACACCGTCCTTGCACAACGTCGTCCTATCCCGCTGAGCTTAGATGTTAGATATGAAAATAATTTCACTAGACATGGGTTAGATTGAGAAAAAATTACCTAGTACAGAGGCTATGCCCATCGTTCCTGGTTACAAAGAAGATGTAAAATTGACCGTATGCTTTTTTCTTGATCTGGACACCTGAAAAGAAGTGGATGCAGAAAGCCACACTGTATTAGCTAGTAAGGAGTGTCAATCAGGACGGCAACATCAAAATATTCGATTTTTTTTACAAATATAGCCCTGCTCAGTATAATTGTCAAAAGTAGTCCCTCTAAATACTAATGTCAAAAATAGCCTTGGCGGAATGACACGTCAACCTCCAGCCAGTACATGTGGCGTAAAGTCTGACTCATTTAGCGGAAGGTTGCATGACATCGAGTTTCTCCCTAATCATCTGGATACATGTGGCACCGCGGATGACTTTCCGCCAACTGAGGCGGAAGGTAAGTACCCGTGTCGTTTTTTACCTCCAGTCAAGGTTATTTTTGACAATAGTTTTCAGAAGGGGCTACTTTTAATAATTACATTTGATAGGGGCATATTTGTTAAAAAATCATAATATTCCGCATCTGTAGTTGTAGTGACTTGCAACACCGATTTTATCACACAGTTGTAGTTCGCCTGTGATGTTTACTGCTGCTGCACGCCTGCACGCCCGATCTTCTTGGTACCGTCTAGTCTAAAGAAAAACGGGCAAGAGGCTACTCCGTCCGGCGTGCCTTCACTCGGTGCCAGCTACAACCGGCCTGGCCGCTGTGCCTGCCATCTGTAAGCTCCGCCCGGGGCTCTCTCCTGCATGTCTCGTGCGCTTTATGCTCACTAGACAGTGAAGTGACCACACACACTCACACCTGGTGGGCCCACGCCCCAGTGTTCCGCGTAGTATGACCGAGCAAGCAAACGGTCAGAATAGAGGGAGAGACCACGGGCCCGTCGAGACTCGAGCCTGGGGGAGAGAGAGCGTCACTGAAAAAAGCGAGCAGAAGGCTATAGCAGGTTTCATACGGCCAAAAAAAAACACACAGGAACTGCGCGAAAAGAGCAGCGCATCCTCACTGCAAATTCCTCCTCGAGGCTACGAGGGATTTCTTTCAGGTGAAGAAGAGGTTTCGCACTGCATGGAAAATAAAAATTCTTACAGATTTATCCTGGATAGTGAGGGAGGCCCAGAAAAGGAAGGCTTTCCTTTTAATAATGGGCTGCGAGCGAGTGAGGGATTGCATCTACAGCATCCAAAAACTGGACCCAGAACGCATCAGCGGTGGAGCGGCAGCCCGTACCGCTCCCTCGCATTTTCTTCGCCGTGTACACATTTTGGGAAATATTACTACTGGTACTAGCAAAAAACCCTTCAAGTTCCCCCAACCAATCTCCGCTCGCCCCCCTCCCTTCCTTCCACCCCATGGACGCCGCCGCCGCCGCCGCCGTCTCCACCCTCTCCGCGCTCGCCGTCTTCGTCAGCACCGTCCACCAAGGTCCGCATCCCTTTCTCCCCTCCTCCTGTTCCTCCTCCCGGCGTGTGCCAGGCTGACTCACCGACGCGCTGCTCCCATTCCATGCAGGTGCGGTGAGGAGCGCGCACGGGTACAGGGTGGTGGGCCGGCGCGAGTGGGAGCGCTGGGTGGAGCGGGAGTTCGCCTTCTCCGCCTCCGCCTGCCGCGAGGTCCCGCTCCCCGTCGGCGCGCCGCGGCTGCTCCCCACCGACTGGCGCGGCAGGCCCGTCTTCCGCGAGGGCCAGCTCGTGGGGCCCTGGCGCTGCATCCTCGCCTTCGATTCCGTCGCCGGGGTGGTACCGCCGCCCACGCTGCCGCCCATCCTCTCCCCATCCGGGTACGGGCCGTCCGCCACACCTCAAATGCCCCATAGATTTCATTCCTTCTTCCTCACTGAGGAGTGAGGATTACTATTGGACAGCTCGTTTCTGTTCTGCCCCCGTAGTAGAAGTAGAACTCGCTGGTGGCTGATTGCGATTGAGTGCTGAAAGCTTATTTTTCTCCTTTTGGTCTGATTGTCAGGAATGCGAGGCTGGTCTGCTGCGTGCCTTCCCTCTACAACGACCTGCTAAAGCTGTTCCCGATTCAGAAATTGGAAAAGGTCCCGGAGCTCGTTCTGTGTGATTCGGCTGAGCAGAAGGCCCCTTTGGTTGCTGCAAAGGATGTAATCCCTACCAAGAAGGTTCACGCTGAGCCCATTCAGTGCGGTTCGGCTCAGCAGAAGACCCCTCAGCTGAATACAGTTTCGAAGAAGGTTCATACTGGACCCATTCAGTGTGGTTCGGCTCAGCAACAGACGACCCCTTTGGATAATAATAAGAAGGTTACCATGTCTAAGAAGGTTCACACTAAACTCTTTCAGTGTGGTTCGGCTGAGCAGAAGGCCCCTTTGGATGCAGTTTCAAAGAAGGTTCACGCTGCACTCATTCAGTGTGTTTCGGCTGAGCAAAAGACCCCGTTGGATACAATTTCTAAGAAGGTTCACACTGAACTCATTCAGTGTAGTTCGGCTGAGCAAAAGACCCCGTCGGATACAATTTCTAAGAAGGTTCACACTGAACTAATTCAGTGTGATTCGGATGAGCAAAAGCCCCCTTTGGATATACCGTATGGGATTCCTATTAAGGTTCAACAGTCGGGGTCTTATTCAGATGAGCGAAGGACCCCTTTGGATACAAAGGATACAATTTCTGTTAAGGTTCAACAGCCAGAGCCTGGTTCAGATGAGCAAATGACCACATTGGATACAAAGGACATGGTTCCTATTAAGGTTCAACAGCCAGAGCCTGGTTCAGATGAGCAAATGACCCCCTTGGATGCAAAGGACATTGTTCCTATTAAGGTTCAACAGTCAGAGCCTGGTTCAGCTGAGCAAAGGACCCCTTTGGATGCAAAGGACATGATTCCTATAAAGTTTCAACAGCCAGGGCCTGATTCAGATGGGCATCCCCGATCTGGTGAAGGTGAATACATCTCTTCCATTGTGATATCTATTAAATGTAAATCGGAATCTGACACTAGTTTGAGGGGTTTTAGCGTTGTCCTTAGCGTGACGTGGATGTTCAACCAGGGGTTTAGGTGTGGGGCTAAGGAAAATTGAGATGGGTAGGTCTCTTACAAAGTGACAAGCGAAATGAGTTTTGTTTAAGACATAGGCATCCTCTCATCCTACCATGACAATGGGCTAGCTAGCTGGATAGCCCGCCGTTTCTCTAAAAAAACAAAAACAACGAGCCTTCTCTTGAGTAATAATGTTTTTATATTATTAAAACAGTAGAAAGCAAAGTCTGAGATTTATCGATCAAAGAAGAACGTTTGAGGCTTAAAGAGAACTGGGAGACCACAACTGAAGAGTTTTGGCTGCCTTCCAAAAATAAGAATCCTTATTGAATTCGAATAGGAAATCAGGAGGAAACAACTAAACCAATGAAGAAAATAAATGAACATAGGATTTACGGAGCTGGCTAAACAAAATAGAATCTATGATTACAACTCCATTTCACATACAGAATAGCTCCAAAGCATATAAAGTAATAATCTTAGCATGTTTTAAACCTGTTTGATGCCCGTATTCATACCAATAGTTCATCGTCGTGGACACAATCCAAGAATGGAGCTCATGGAACCAATCAGAGATTTTCAAGAAGAATGGCTACTGGCGTATCATACCAGTAGGACGGGTGACAACACCAGCCTTTGACAGCGCCATGTCCCGTTCACGTGTCATTGTCACCGGCAGGATCTGCCATATGACCCCCAATAGGTGCGTCACAACAGAGGCCAAAACAACCATTGTAAGGAACACATGCACTGAATTGATGAGCATCTGATGCAAGCAAAAAACGAAGATGAGAACAAACAGGGAGAAGCAAGGAATTTTCCGAAAGAAAAAAAAAAGGAAGCCAGAGGCCACCAAATTGCAAGCTAAATCATAGAAGTAGTGAATGATGAGGACAAGATCAACAACAGACACGAGAAGGTTACCTTCATGTGTACAACCTTAATGTATGTTTCAATCCATGGTATGCAATATACCAAGAAGACTATTTCATATGATTTTATACACTAATTTTACTTATGTTGTCATTATACATATTCATGTGTAACCTCTAGAGAAACTAAGTTTATATAAATGGGAGAATGTGGGTCAAACTTCGCACAACTGATTTGGAGCCTTTCTCTGCAAAAAAACAAAAAACAAGAGAAAACTAATTTGGAGCATTGCCTTCATTATTTTTGAAAAATAAGGTGTGAGTAAAGATTAAAGTGAGATATCATAACCCAATTCTCAATAGATCAATAGATTATGCAGTAATAATAAAGTCTTCTCTCTCTCTCGCAGCCAACAGATGTGGGAGAAGTGCTACTCCCTTCGTTCTAAATTATAAGATGTTCTACCTTTTTTGGAATCGCATGTATCTAGACAGCTGTTAATGTATTCATTCATTTCAGCTTGTATCTAGTCCACATTGAAATATCTAAAACATCTTATAATTTGGAAGGGAGGGAGTACAATATGTGATGTAAATCAGCTTTGAAACCCTACCTCATTGTTTGCAGAAGTCTCAGATCGCAGATACCTTCCTTGCGACTTATTTTAAATATCCTTGTGGTTACTGAATAGGAAG
Source organism: Poa pratensis (assembly GCA_947311845.1). Taxonomy (NCBI): domain Eukaryota; kingdom Viridiplantae; phylum Streptophyta; class Magnoliopsida; order Poales; family Poaceae; genus Poa; species Poa pratensis. Next base: position 130,661,254 of record CAMZMU010000052.1, on the reverse strand, counting down.
TTATAAAGTGACGTAAGGTTTGCATTAAGTCGCACCTGATTTACATGATCATGCCTGAGGCTCTTATTTGGTAAATGGCTGGGGCAACTGGGTACCCTGTTGGCAGAGCAGCCCCCTTCGGATCGTGTGGGTTGTAATTGCCTTCTCTGGGGCATTCTATATATGCATCGGGATGCAAACTTTGTGTTTTCTCTTCATGGAACTTTGAGATTACTTATTTGTGGCAATTATTGATGTTATGCAGAACTGGAAATCACCTTTGAACTATAGAAATGGACTCATTGCATTTTATAAACTTTAATATAAAAGGATACAATGGAATGCTTTTGCGCTTCATGGAACTTCTCGCTTGAATGTTCTTTGTTGCTTACTTCGTACGTTCCCTGCTGGTATCTTAAACAGTATGAGCAATTTTAGTAATTTTAAAAGTATAATGCCTCTGAAGTTGTATCTTGTTTGTGTTGTTTCATGTCCTTTTGCTTGTCATTTTTTCTCCAGTATGCTGATTCCAATCTCCATGTGATGAATGCAGAGCATCCAACACCAGTTCAGAAGCAGAGAAGAGCTCAGCGGGAGTATATAGCTAGCATTACTCTAGGTGACATTGCTCAGTACTTCCATCTTCCAATCAGAGAAGCATCTAGGACTCTGCAGATCGGACTCAGCATACTGAAGAAGAAATGCCGGCAATATGGGATACCTCGCTGGCCTCACCGGAAAATCAAGTCCCTTGATTCGCTAATTCAAGATCTTGAGGTAAATCTGACAGGGCCAGAGATCCCTCTTTCAATTTGTCGCCGAGGTTGGCTGCAGTTTGCAACAGTGTGATGCAGGGCTTACCTGTTGACACTAACACAAGTCATACTTTGTCACTTTTACAGTATGTGATTGACGACACAGAAAGAGACGATGGGGAGGAAAACACCCAGAACGAAAACGAGAAGGAGGATGCGATACGGTCGCTCGCTAAACGGAAGAGGATGTTGGAGACTGAGATGGCGACCATCCAGCAGAAACCAACGCTGGACCTGATGACTGAAACCAAGCAGTTCAGGCAGTTTGTTTTCAAGAGGAGATACAAAGCTAAGCATTTAGTTGATGAATAGCTTTTCTCTCAAGTTTTAGGCTAAACAGTTAAATCTTCATGTCATGTGTAAGTGTAACTAGTAGAGAACTCCTTGTCCTTGGACAGGAGGAAGCTGATGTCGGCCAGTAACATAGACAACAGAGACGGCCAAAGCTATCTGGTTAACTTAGCGTAGTGTCGGCAGATGATAGCTGAGCCATGTTGTACCACCAGTCTTCGAACTATGTGCTTAGATCCTCTTTCGCAGTTCGCAAACCTGTTGTGAAATGATGGTGGTGCTGGTGCTCTTGTGTTTACTGGGAGCGCGGGCGCACTCTCTAGCAACGTACCATTCGCATGATGGGTCAGCAAGGAAGTGGGAACAGTGGCCAACTCATTATTGGTAAATTTGCAGGGTTCATTTCCAGGTTGGGATTTTGCTTTGGTGTCTACTCTGGAAAATTGAACTGAAACCGAGTCTCAACATGACGAGGAAGCTGTCACTGGAGCTCCACTGCCAAGTTTGGAGTAACACTCCGTACCTGAAAAGTCTGTTATCTTTATCTGAACATTCACCATCTGCTACTATTGGTGTTAGACCGAACGAGCGAAAAATCTTCCTCTGGTCACCTGCTTCCAAGATATCATGTCGTGTGTATGTAAAATATGGCGTAGATGGCCATAAAAAGATCTAAAATCATTAGATATATACCTGGGCTGGAAAGGTGCCGTATATTAGGGGAAACTAAACTGAAAAGGTGCCTGATATTGGGAGAAACTGAACTGAATAGGTGGCTTTTATTTGGTGAAATTGAACCAAAAAGGTGTCTTATATTAGGAGAGGCAACAGTAATTGTCAGCTGGTTTTTTTCCCCAGAAGTCCAGGAGAATGGATTACACCATGATCTACTCCAGAGAATAAAACATGCCTTTTTTTCTGCGAGGACAGCAACACGCCTGAAACTGAAAGGCCCAAACAAGGAGTAGTTATGGAATCTTCTATATCTAAATAGCAATGACCCACTACCTGATTTTCCTGCAATTTCCTGCGTCCACGTCGCCTTTTATTCACCCAAACCTCGCTCGCTCCTTAATACGCTTCGTCGCTCGCGTTTTTTTACCGTCTCCTCGCTCGCTTATTCATAAATGGCCTTGCCTTCCTAATTGGGCTGGACGATAGGCCCATATGACTGAGAGAAGATTGACTGATTGAGATGCTTCCCCTTACGTCCCGGTGCCCTCGAAAAAAAAAACCTCCTGTTGCCCGGTGTTCCTCTTCTCTGCCGCCGCGACCTACGATTTCTGCCACTACGACCTCTGCCCTTCTCGCCACAAATGCTCAAGAAACCGCCCCATCTTTCACCAGCCATGATTGCCCTGTGATTGCAGAAGAAACTGCTAGGCTGAACTGATCAGCCACCACCTCCATGTAACCATGTTTAAAAAACTCAGTCCGTTCCAATGGCTTTCCGAGGCCGCCTCCTCAGGTCCATCTCAGGAACCTTACTCCACTCTGGTACATGTCTGCTCCAGATTCTCCTCCCCTCCTTTCTTTTTTTAGCCCCTCACTCATCTTTGTCAATCTGTTAGGTTGCTGTCCGCTGGAGAACTGCTCGCTCGACAACTGCTCGACAGTTTGCCTCCTCCGATTTGCTTGGATTTTCATTGGATTATGTGTGTTACTCACTCAAGCCCCACTGAATTTATTCAATTACGATTGTATTCCAAGTGCTGGTTGCTCAACAACAGGTTTATCTCTGCAACTGTTATTGGATATTTCATCGGACGACAATATATTGTCCTGTTGAGGACACTTTCGAAAACGTTGGCCTGCATAATATGTGGCATGATTTCACATGAGCTTTATTTGCCTCATTGTCCCTTTTCATCATTGGCAACTTTTGTTAATTGGACATCTCTTTTTCACCATGTCATATGCAGTATATTGCGAAGTGTATATAGTGCTGAATGATTAGCCTCTGTTCAGTTAGTCTCTATGTATGCCAAAGGGGATGATTAGCCTCTATTCGCCTACAGTTTGTACACCAAAGGTATGACCATCTAAATTGACCTGCAGTTTCATTTCAAAAGTAGGGATGATTAGCCTCTCTTCGCCTACAATTTGTACGGATATATATATATAAGTTTTCTCAAATCTGGATAGCTCTTCTGATACGGATGCTATCAACCTGACATTCTTCCCTGCATGTCAGGTTGGAAAGGGGCACCAACATGCGTATGCTACATACGGATGCTGCTTGGAAAGGGGCACCAACATGTGGAAAGAGGCATCAACCTGACATGAATTTAGTCATATTTTATGTTTTGATGAATTTAGCAAGTGATTTCTATGCTCTCCATTTTTATTCAAAGTGAAGCAGAGTCTGAATCTCATGCGATGTCCCAGTAGGCATGGCAGAAATGTCTGTTACCTACCAAAATTGAGAGGCTTGGGAAGGTAAGAATGTTTATTCTTTCTTTTGTATTCATAGTATTTACCGGGTTGCTTAGATGTGTTGTCTTCTTAGTTTTTTACTCAAATAAGTACACACAAGTAGTCACCGGGGAAGTTTTGGTTTCAAGTTTTGATCTCCTGTTCCCATATATGAATTCATCTTTTTCATATTCCATCCGTCTAATATTTCTTGCGTGAAGTCATTAAAGTGAATTAGAGAGGCAAAATAAACTTGCTAGACATGAATATTTATTACGCTCATTTGAGAGCTTCAGGCCGTGTCTTTTATTCATGTTTGCAAGGCTGACTGTACTTCAGATTTTGCAGGCACCTTCAGATTGAGGTTGGCATATCTGATTCAAATTGTTTCTTCCCTGCTCTTTTGGTGACCTTCGAACCAAATTGCAGGACTGATAAATATGATCCTTGATTCTGGAGCAACATTCAGTTAGACAAAATCTACTTAGGCGCGCACAAAATATCCATAAATGTAACATACTTTTTTTGTCGGTCATAGTTTCCATAGATGACTTGAATAATTATTCTCAATGTTCTGATCAACATTTGATGTACTGTTAATGCATACACGTCGTTTATGCTTTATGTTATTCTCCATCACATGTATAATATATAGTTGGTATTTTATTCTATACAAATTTGTTGCTCAAGTTCCCGCCGCAAGGCGCGGGGTATCTTCTAGTTCAACTAAACGGCGTGCCATCTGTAGAAGTGAGTTGATTTGGGTATCACTGAAGCACTGGTGATTGGTAGTTTCGTACCTTCAAGCTCCAGGCCGTCTTGACTGATTTTTCAGAATCGCGGTTCCTAAAGCCACTCATATAGAATTAGTTTTTGAATCTTATTAGCATAGGCTGAATGCCGTATAACTGTTTTAGAGAAAGATGGACTTATGCAAGTTACGGCTACCATTTGGTATCAAAATCAGAAATAAAACTCTGTATATCATTAGATTTGAGATCCACCTGTACATTACACAACATGGGAGGTCCAAAATATCTCTCGAAGAGATATAAGAATATATTTATATAACTTCTGATTCTAAAGGGAATCCTGATTATATGCCTCGGCAGGAAAAAAAGCTTCAAAAGAACTTACCGAAACAAGGCCAGCAAACTTCATCGGCTCTCGGCAACTCATCTCCATATCAATCCATGCACTAGTTTTTTTTTTCAAGAACATGCAGTGTTGGTGTGTGCGTGTGTGTGCTTGTGTTAGAGCCTGGCCCATGAGGCCCATGTATACTAGTATTAGTATGTATAGCAAGGGAGTGTAGAGTGAACTGAACCATTCCAGAAATTTCCCCAAGCAACAACATGGTATCAGAGCTGTCTTCGGCGATTGGTTCTCGCCGGCGGTGAAGTCGGCCAACTGCTGGTGGCGGAGCTCCGAGAGCAAGGAGTGGAGAAGGGAAGGCCGACGGCAGGCAGCGGCGTGACTGCGGGGTGGCCAGGCAGCTGCAGGAGAGGCGGGACTGAGCCTGCATCGGCTGCACGACCTTAGGTGCAGAGGTCGCCGGCGGTAATCGGTGACCTGCGGCGCAGCCCCGGTAACTGGGGGAGCGCGAGTGCAGGCGGAGGACAAGCTCCAGGAAAGGGCAGCAGGCCCAGGCGGAGGTACAGTGGTGGCGCAGAGTCGGGGGCCGGCAACGCGAACAAATACGAGGTGACGGTGGGGATTGCTCTTGCCGGCTGTGCTCGATTAGCCGCGGAGGAGAGGAGACGTTGGTGGTTCGGTGGCAGCAGCGGGCGCTAGTGAGCCTGAGAAGGCTGGTGTGGTGAAGCCCGGCGGGAGGCAGAGGCGTAGGGGGAGAATAGAGCAGAGGAGGCTGCAGCTGAGTCGTGTGCTTGCAGGCTGCAGCAATTGAGCAGACACGGAGCTGTGCCTGCTAGAGCTGGTGCTGGTGTTTTTCCTCCTGATTGATTGTGATTGGTTCTGCTCATAGTAGCCGGGAACGGGGAACGGTGGCTCGTCCCCTGACCCGGATTCGTCGTCCCGAATCGAGGTTCGGAGTCGATGTGCGGAACGGTGCGGTTCGGTCACGGGAACGCGTTCCCGACAGTCCATACTCCACCCAGGTTCAGCGACTTGGTACGCTAGGTTGGAACGGGAAGCTTGCTTGGGGACTTACCTCGCGTCCGTGGTCTGCCCTCGGCCGGTAGTCCGGCAGCGCCGTGGCCCGTGACGGCCTCCGTAGTCCGTGGCCATGCACGCCGAAGACAGCGTGGACGGGGGCCAGCGCCGGCGGTCGCCAAGCTCCCCGCTGCCCACAGCCCCGAGCAGCGCCGCGGCGGCCTCTGCATTCGCAGTACGCGAACGACAACGACGACATGGGCCTAGTGGCCGCTGGCCGGGTCCGGCCGCCAGCTGCCTGCAATCCCGCGCTAACCGCCAGCACCCGATAGGAAATAGCCGAGCCTCTGGAGCATCGCGTCTTTGCCGCCGATGATTGATGCAATTAATGCGAGGATTGATGTTTCTAAACAAACGAGCATGCAATTAGGCAACTAGTATTCAGGTATATGTATCCGCGCGATCAATGAATCAATCAATTGGATCAATTGCACTCCCACGGTGAATTATTAATGCTATGCGACTCCTCATCGTCCCAAAACTGGTTGGAACGCGTCCCCCTAATCGATTGGTTCGTTCGAGAGATGTATACCCCCGCCGTTCCGTACTTTTGGCCAGCTGCGATTCCCGTTCCTCGTTCCCGTTCCTCGTTCCCGTCGACCCGGGAACTTGGCAACTATGGTTCTGCTGCATGCAAGGTTTGTGGAGGTGCTTCTGGAAGTGTGATTGCCTGGTACCAGGTGTTGCAGCTTTGAAAAAATGGGAGACAACCAAAGAATTGAAAAATTAATTGATAAATTGTCGCATTTGTTTGAGGAGAAGAAAGTGGCCAAACTAATTCTGACTGCAAAAGGATCAAGTGAGATGCTTGAAATATCAGCGGGTGAGTTGGAGAAACTGAGGCAGTCAAAGAGAAGTGCAGAAACACCAAAACACAGTGACAAAACGACAGTCCTCGGCAATCGTGTTAATCTTGCACAAATTGGCAAATGCATCTCAAATCAGGTTTCTACTTCAGAAACATCTTGTTCAGATTGGATACTAGACTCGGGGGCGTCGACACATGTCACAGGCAGGTGGAGTGACTTTGCAACCTATGCTCCACATCCGCCCACGCACAAAGAGACCATCCAAACCGCCGATGGAAGTTATCATCCTATCAAAGGGGTCGGCACAGTGAAATGTACCCCGTCTATTACACTATCTTCAGTCTTATATGTTCCATCGTTTCCGGTTAGTTTGGTGTCTATGAGCTCCTTGGTTGACGATGTTGATTGCCGAGTAATTGCCGATCGATACAGTTGTATAATTGAGGAAAGGAGAACTGGAAGGAGGCTTGGAATAGGTGTCAGGCATAAGGGACTATGGTACTTGGATAGACGGGAAACAGATGATGCATTGTGCACTGCTCTAGCAGTTGTTGCAGGTGATGATGAGGCAAGGATGATTCTCCGACATTGTCAATTGGGCCACATGTCCTTTGAAATGATGAGTAAGATATATCCTGAAGAAATGAAGAAGGTGAAGAAAGATAAACTTGTATGTGATGCATGTGAGTATGGAAAACACACAAGGACATCCTATGTGAGTCGAGGACTCCGAAGTATGTCGCCCTTTGTGTTGATTCACTCGGATGTTTGGACTTCTCCTGTGGTCTCTATTAGTGGAATGAAGTATTTTGTCACCTTCATTGATTGTTACTCCCGAATGACTTGGATATATCTCATGAAACAAAAAAAGTGAGGTAGTTAATTGTTTCAAGGACTTTTATGCATATATCAAAAATCGTTTTAGTATTAGTATACAAAATATCCGGACTGATAATGGGACAGAGTATGTAAACAATGAATTTGGCAATTTTCTTTCGGAAAATGGAATACTTCACCAAACTTCGTGTCCTGATACATCTCCACAGAACAGAGTAGCAGAAAGGAAGAATCGACATCTACTGGAGGTAGCTCGATCACTTATGTTTACTATGAATGTGCCTAAATTTTTGTGGAGTGAAGCAGTTATGACGGCTACTTATCTTATCAACCGAATGCCATCAAGAATTCTTGGGATGAAGACCCCATATGAAATGATCTTCGGCAAAAATGAGTTCATTGTTCCACCAAAGGTGTTTGGATGTACATGCTTTGTTAGAGACCACAGACCTTCAGTTGGAAAACTGGATCCACGTGCCGTAAAGTGCATCTTCATTGGATATCCATCTGGACAAAAGGGCTACAAGTGTTGGAGTCCTAGTGAGCGGAGAACGTTTGTGAGCATGGATATGACATTTAGAGAATCTGAGCCATTTTATGGAGAGAAGACGGATCTCAGCTCGTTGTTTGACTTCGACTCTTCTAGCACAAGTGATGCTAGTCGAGAGGGGGAGATTAGTGAACCGTTGAAGACAAAGGAGGACGAACCATTGAGAGTTGTGATTGGTTCAGTTCCATGTCCTATGAGTGAAGACAGATGGAGAAAGCCAAATGAGGAACAAAATTTGAGGGTGTATACAAGGCGACAACCTTCAAGCGAAAAGAGATGGAGAAAACCAAATGAGGAAGAAAATCTGAGGGTGTATACGAGGAGGCAATCACAACATCAACAACATCATGGTGAGGTCCAATTGCAGGGGGAGCAACGTCAACACCAACAGATTCCAGTGGTTGATGAAGTCGGCTCATCTGAGAGTGAGCCGTGTGTCATTGATGATTCATTGAATTTGCCTATTGCCTTGAGAAAAGAGCCACGAGTAAGGGCAGGAAAGCCTCCAGAAAGACACATGTTTGAGAATGATATTGCAAACTATGTTTCATATGACTCACTATCATCCGGGTATAGAGCTTTCATTGCTTCATTACAATATGTGGTAATCCCAAGAGACTGGAAAGCAGCAAAACAAGACCCCAAGTGGTATGAGGCCATGCTGGAGGAAATGAAAGCTCTTGAAAAGAACAAGACATGGGAACTTGTTTCTCTTCCAGCAGGAAAACGTCCAGTTACATGCAAATGGGTGTATACCGTGAAGCAATCTCCAGAAGGAAAAATAGAACGATACAAGGTGAGGCTCGTGGCAAGGGGTTACACTCAAACTTATGGGATTGACTACGATGAGACATTTGCACCCGTCGTAAAGATGAGTACAGTAAGAACTCTCATTTTTGTGCTGCTAACTTTGGGTGGCCATTGCATCAATTGGATGTCAAGAATGCATTCCTGCATGGAGATCTCCAAGAAGAGGTTTATATGGATATCCCACCTGGCTTCAGTACCTCAAACACCATGGGTAAGGTGTGCAAATTGAAAAAGTCCTTGTATGGTCTTAAGCAGTCACCAAGGGCGTGGTTTGACAGAGGTGAGCCATGTGCAATATGGGTTACAAACAATGTAATGGGGATCATACAGTATTTTATAGGCATTTGGAGAGTCATATTACCATTCTTGCTGTTTATGTGGACGATATTGTTATCACCGGAGATGATAATATGGAGATAAGTCGGCTAAAGGTGAGGTTGAGCAAAGAATTTGAGGTTAAGGATTTGGGTCAACTCAAATATTTTTTAGGCATTGAGATTGCAAGATCTCCTAAAGGGATTGTTCTCTCTCAACGAAAATATGTATTGGATCTGCTCAATGAGACCGGCATGCTTGGGTGTCGAGCTGCTTCGACTCCTATTGAGCAAAATCACCAATTGTGTGCACAATCAGGAGATCCAGTTGATACAGAGAGCTACCAACGGCTCGTAGGTCGCCTCATCTATTTGTGCCACACAAGACCTGACATATCTTACGCAGTAAGTGTGGTCAGCCGCTACATGCATGACCCAAGAAGTGGGCATTTAGAGGCAGCACACCGAATTTTGCGGTATCTAAAAGGGAGTCCTGGAAGAGGTTTATGCTTCAAGGCCAATGGACACTTGAATGTAGAGGGATATTGTGATGCCGATTGGGCCAGTTGCCTTGATGATAGACGGTCAACATCTGGTTTTTGTATCTTTCTTGGAGGAAACCTGATATCTTGGAGGAGCAAGAAGCAACCAGTGGTCTCCCGATCTACCGCAGAAGCAGAATATAGAGCCATGTCCGTTTGTTTGAGTGAGATGCTATGGATGAAGGGCCTCTTATCTGAGTTAAAGCTACTAAGGAGAGGACCATTGAAGCTTTGGTGTGATAACAAGTCGGCAATCAACATTGCAAACAATCCGGTTCAGCATGACCGAACGAAGCATGTGGAGATAGATCGGTTTTTCATCAAAGAGAGGCTTGATGAGGGAACACTGAAGCTAAGCCACGTTACTTCCGGAGAGCAGTTAGCTGATTGTCTAACAAAGGGGTTAGGGGCCAAGGAGTGTTTGTCAGCATGTGACAAGATGGGGATGATAGATATCTATCGCCCATCTTGAGGGGAGTGTTGGTGTGTGCGTGTGTGTGCTTGTGTTAGAGCCTGGCCCATGAGGCCCATGTATACTAGTATTAGTATGTATAGCAAGGGAGTGTAGAGTGAACTGAACCATTCCAGAAATTTCCCCAAGCAACAACATGCAGACTTGCAGAGTGTGCATGTCATGACATTAAGAAGAGGGGAACAGATGTTACAGCAGCTGGTTACAATGCAACTCAACGCCACAACACCCTACAGCAGCAACAACCTGCCGCCAGCCAGCCAAGCCTACTCCTCCCTACGGCCTGCTCCTGCTCTCGCCATTACCCAAAGCTGGAGTTCTTCTCTAATGCGTCGTAGCAACTGCTCCATCGTCGCCTGCTTCCGCTCAAAATTCCTGTCATTTCTCTCTAGCCATAGGCGTCTGCAAACTGCAATAACAAGGGTGGTTAACTCCCTTTTCCATTTCCTCGGACAACAGTTCCTTCAGGACACACACCAAGCCTTTAGAGTAGCCGAAGCCCCAGGTACATAATTGAGGAAGCCATGCTCTGAGAAGATTTGGAACCGGACTGGTCTTGAAGTGGGGCATTGCACAAGCAAGTGATCCATGGTCTCCGGCAACTGATCACAGAGCATGCAAACGGAAGGACCTTGCATGTTCTTCGTCCTCAGCCTATCAGCTGACCAACATCTATTGCGCAAGGCCAACCACATAAAAAGCTTCTCTTTCAGGGGTGCCCAACTGCTCCACAAGTTATCCGCATAATCTGCTGCCACCTCTTCAGAGAAGCAAGTCGAGTAAGCTGAACGTGATGTATACTCGCCATTGGCCGTGAGTTGCCACCTGAAACTATCCACCTGAGGGGACAGTGGTAGTACCCTCTGTATGGCCTGCCAAAGCTCAATGAATTGCACAATTGCCGGCACCGCCAGACAGCCAGTAATCTTGCTAATCCAAAGATCATTATCAAGTGCTTGTGCCACTGTCATCCGCAACGCGCTTGTCGGATTAATAAACTCCACCAGATCAGGAGCAAAGTCTGTCGCACTCCTTCCAAAAAGCCATTTGTCAACCCAGAACAAGGTGAGCTCCCCATTACCAACAGTACAGTCGGTGGCTGCAAGGAACATTGCCTCTGCCGTTGGAGAAAGAGAGAAATGCAAACCATTCCAAGAGCGCAGAGGTCCTGTCTTTTCAAGCCACCTCCATCTTACCCGCAGAGCGTCATTTAGCATTCGTAAATTATGCAGTCCTAGGCCACCGAAAGCTTTAGGTTTACACACCAATTTCCAAGCAACCTTACAGTGGCCTCCCTTGATATCATCCGTTCCTTTCCAGAAAAAACATCGACACATCTTATTAATTTGTTTGATAACCCATGGTGGTAGCTCCAGCGATAACATATGATATACCGACACCATCATCAAGACTGAGGCAATAAGCACCAGTCTACCTCCTTCAGTGAGCATGGCAGTCTTCCATGTTGCCAGCCTTCTAGCCAATTCATCAAGCAGTGGTTGCCAATCACTCTTACACAGCTGCCTTGGTGACAAGGGTAACCCCAAATATTTACATGGGAATTCAGCCACCGGACAAGGGAATGCCGGCTGCACTTGCTCCACTTGAGCAGCAGTACATCTAATTGGCATAATCCTGCTCTTTTGGATATTAGTGACCAGACCTGAGGCACCCCCAAACACCTCCAAAAGCTGCTTGGCTGCCAACAATTCATCCTCATGAGGCCTAATGAACAGGGCCACATCATCGGCATACACAGATAATCTGTGTTTAACTCCCCATCTACCAAGTGGTTCAAAGATGTCTACCGCCTCGGCTTTGGAGAAAACAGCCGAAAGAACTTCCATGACCAAAATGAAGAGCTGAGGTGAAATCGAGTCCCCTTGCCTTAGTCCTCTCGCGTGAAAAATCTGCTCACCCGGAAAACCATTCACAAGAACCTTAGTGTTTGCAGTTGATAGACAAATCTCCACCCAATGACAGAATCTTGGCCCGAACCCACGACGTCGAAGCACCTCCAGCAAGAAAGGCCAGGAGACTGAATCAAAGGCCCTAGCAATGTCTAGTTTAAGGAAAAGAGCAGGGACTTGCCGTCGGTAGAATGTTTTCAGCGATTGACTAACAAGCATGAAGTTATCTTGTATCGTCCTTCCTTTTATGAAAGCACTCTGGTTCGCAGCAATCATATCATTCAGTTTTGGTGCAATCCTAAGCGACAAAGCTTTTGAGAATATCTTGGCGATACTATGCAGCAAACTGATAGGTCTGAATTCCGAAACGTCAACCGCTGCCTGCTTTTTTGGCAACAAAGTGATGAATGCACGATTAAGGGCCTGAAAGCTTCTGCTATCTTGTGTGGTAAGATGTTGAATTGCAGCCATTACATCCCCTTTTACCACAGACCAACATGACTGGAAGAAACGCATTGAGAACCCATCAGGCCCTGGTGCCTTATCCGCCGGCAGTGCCCTTATGGTGCTCCAGATTTCTTCTTCAGAAAAACCAACCTCTAGAGAGGACAGATCAACCTCGGGGAACTGAAGAACATTAAGATCAATTGTGTGCGGCCTAGCCAGCGGTGTCCCAACCAAATTCTGGAAGAAATGCGTGCTGATTTCATTCATACCCGTATGTGTTACTTCTTCCCTGTCCCTCCATGCACTAGTTTAGAAGCCCATGGCGGTGATCGCGGGTATTGACATAGAGGGAAGGACGAAATTCACTCAATGCTAGTTTTTCGAAGTGCTCGGGAAAGAAGGGAAGACCAACTTTTTTTTTGAGAAACACAGTACAACGCAGACGCTCATATACACGCGCATACACTCACCCCTATGAACGCACACACACACACACACACTACCCCTATGAGCACCTCCGAAAGACTGAGCCGGCGGTCGGGTCTTGAGATTGACGAAGTCACCACGCGCGCCTCGCTGTCGACGGGAACGTCGCCTCCCACTGAAAGAATATTCCGCCTAAATGAGAAACACCAATGTCAAACCTGGGGTTTGAACTCTGGTGGGCTGGGGATACAACCACCCACCTAACCATCTTGCCACAAGCAAGTTCTCGAAGGGAAGAACAACCTTATTATATAAGGACTAGAAAGAAACTGCTATAAGAAGAGGCGTGTCAAACAAAATTACCTTGGTGTGACGTTTTAACGTTTCATATGTATAAGATGGTATCTACGTGTCATCGACAATATTCTCTAGAAATATGTGTTACTAAAATTTTCATTTGCGGAAGAAAATGTGTTACCAAATTTCACATTGTCCCGTATCGACGAATTACGAATCTGATTTGGGCAACCAGGCACACAATGATAAACAAAACAATAAATATATTCATTAAGTGCTTTTAAGCAAGTGGGTGTGGCAGTGTGGGGAGGGTAGAGGTATAATTAACTCAAATGCATGATTAGAAACTCATTGTAGTCATGTTGTATTCACAAATTGTCAACAAGATCATCATCTCATTGGTATATGTACTTCGTGAACCCCCGATAGTGTAAGATTCTTAGACTTGCCACAATTCAACAAATATTGCGACACCTAGAATTTCTGGGGAAATCTGCATAATCCCTAGTTTGCACCATCTATGAAGATTTGACTTCATCATCGTCGGGAACATTTCGAGGTGCACCTTTTGCACAATTCATGAAGTAAGGTTTGCTCACGAGGATCGCCCTCAACATCATTGACTACTCTAGTCACATGTGTGAAGATTTCTTCGTCATCAGTCATGAAGACCACAAACGTTTGTCCAAAAGTTTTATCAAGAGATATGGAAGCACGAATCTGCTCTGGCCAACCAATCAAAGAAATAGGAAAAGCGCATGACTGGAATGTCAAGGCCATATAACCCTGAAAGTAATTTTCCTCGCATTCAAGTTTGTTTGATTGCATCACAGAAAATGCCTAAGTCTTTTTTCAAGAGTTTTGAGTGGATGAAAAAATCATGTAAATGTGGTTTGACATAATCAGGGAAAATCTACAAATTTCAATCCTATTAATTAGAAAATCCGTATAGATTGTCATTTCCAAAAATGTTATAATCCTCCAATCTTCTCTCCTATCTAAAAGAAGAATTTGGTTCCACACTAGTAGTTGTGCACGTGCAATGCACGTCTATATCATCCCTCTACAATATCTCAACTCATGTTTTCTCTCCCAGCTGCCTGCCGTGTCCCAACGTGCAACGCAATTTAAATAAAATAACCATTATTCTGTCCAAGACTAATTACTTTGTACAGAAAATGTCCTTTTGACAAGCCACATCTTTTCTCAGTTTCTATTGGCAATTCTTGGTGACACCTTGAAAAAAATGTTAGTTCATATAAAAATATTTTAATTCGAGCAACAACCACAAGATGGTAGTCTATAACATCCACCTGGGAGAGGCATTCATTATACTTTGAGCCTAGCCTTTCTGACAAGTGACAATCTAAATAAACAGTGTGCCTATAAAGGAAAATACATACTTTACTCTACATGTTCTGCTGCAGGTTATAAACAGCAAAAGATACTATAATGCAATACTTCCAATTAAGTTCATTTTATTGCACTTTGTTGAGATAAAAAAACAAACCCTGCCGTACTAATTGGTACATTTGTTCAGAACAAAGAAATGTTATAAAGGTGTACCTTGTTCCACTGGCCGATCCTGGGCAAGGCACCCTTCTCGTGACAAGATACCGAAGCTGGATACAACATCTAACATGTGCAGATACGAACATATATTGTTTAAAATTGACAAGAGTGAGATTGTTCAAGATACTAACCTCCATAGGAAGATAATTGTCATTGCTGATTGCCCACTTACAAGAAACGTAGAGTTCTGTGCTGAATATTACAAACAAGGTCTTCAGGAAGTATTGCGCCGCATTTTTTCAGAGAACCACTATCATGAAGAGGGCATTGTCCATACAGAACCAACATGGAATCAGTAGCCCACATATTATCTCATGCATAACGCCATAACCTCAACTTGTACATCTTGTAGGCCTTTTTAATATGCAGGAGGGAGAGTAACTGTGATAACTCTGCATAAACCGGGCATAGATGCTGTAGACACATGACATAATTGAGTAGCCACAGCACGAAATAAAACTGCAGTGACATAACGAGTTGATTGCATAATTACTTTGTTGTCTGTACATATATAGGAGAATTATTAGTATCACCAGTATTTTGATACAAAGGTTAAATAAAAGGAGAACCAAGACACAATGTAATCACACACATGTAGTTAAAGGATTTAATCAGAGAATTTATCAACTATTTTATTTAAAAAATAATCAGAGAATTTATACAAAGATCAACACACCATGATCTTATTCTTCTGTATCTATTGCTACGAAAAGAAGGTGTGCTTAGTTTAGGCAGGGGACTGGTATCCTTTACCTCCATGACATGTACATCCTTCTACCCTAGAAACAAATTTGCACAAAAATTACAGAGAGAAACATTCATTGAAAAATCGCATACTCTTTCATCTATCTTTTATGATTGGGGAGGGATGATGCCATGTAAAATGAGATGCAAAAAACTATGGCCAACATTTTTTATGTCGGAAATATTTTAAGTTAGTAACCATCGTTCTTTGTGTCGACCTTTACGTTACTAATAACAATCAAGCATGAAAAGGCACTACAACAACGGTGCTGTCCAGAGCTGCAACAACAATGATGTCCATATCTGCATAACAATAGTAGGAAAACACACTGGCACTGACAGATTGAGAGAAACAACGGCGGCAGATTTAATGTCCCCGATAGGGTGAATCGACAGCTGCAATGCTTGCAGGCCTGCTTGCGGGCTGCGTATATTGCAGATGTGCATGAGAAAAATATGATTCTAGAGTAAACTGTGTGCTTGGTAAGAAAGAGATCATGCTGCCTGAATAACACAACATATATTTCATGCTTTATGGAGTAGTTTACTGGTAGCAATATGATTGGTGCTGGAAGAAGGATGGATACTACTCATCGATCCTGGAGATGCACAATCTTCATATCTGAAAGTGTGCAAGTGTTGTCGTTTGGGGAACACAAGAACTACAAGTTTATCCTGCACATAATGGTAACAATGCCTAATCCTCGATAAACAGTTCTCTCACATGGAGCTTTTTGTGTGGAACGTTGAGCTATCGGAGCCGGTGAATATTTCCTGAACGCCCTGTTGCCTGTAGTGGCAATATACAACATAAACACAGGTAGGAAGTTATAATAACACGCTGTATCTAGGTTTTCGGATAGCCCAAAGCCCCAAACCCAATTTCGCTCTGTTTATGTCAGGTAATTAACATGGCACAACAAAGTACTCCATATCTGAACTGAAACTGCAGCAATGACCAATGCGTACACAGATCTTCATAAAAAATGAGGAGAGAAGAGAAGAGTACACAGTTGGTGAATGAACATCTTCAGTTCCGTGCTGGAGCAGAGGGTTGAAACAGGGGCAGGCTAAAGAGGCGAGAAGAGCTTGATCTAGTTCTTCTCCACCTCCAGGCTCCATTCACCCTCCTGCCTTCCCAGCACCGATGCCATCCCCCGCCGCCGCCACCTCCTCCTCCAGCAACCACCGCGCACCTCCCGCACCCAGCCGCGGCGGCAGCGGCGCGCCATGGATGCAGAAGTGGGCGCCCGCGAACCCCTCCGCGCCCCCGCCCGCCCCCTCCGCCGGCCCCGCCCCCACCACCTCCATCGACCGCATCGTCCACCGCCTCCGCAACCTCGGCCTCGGCACCGAAGACGAAGATCCCTCCCCCGCCTCCGCCTCCGCCACCGCCCCCCTCGACGGCAGGGAGCGCCTCAGCGACCTGCTGGACCGCAGCTGGGCGCGCCCCGACCGCCACTTCGCCACCGCCGTCGACGAGGCCGACGTGCTCTCGTGGGAGAGGGACCAGGAGAGCGACGGCGGGGACGACGGGGACGGGGTCAAGCGGAAGCGGGTCAGGGCGCCCTCGCTGGCCGAGCTCACCATGGACTCCTCTCGTCCCCGGAGGCCCCGTAAATTGAGTTCGCTCAATCGAGGGGAGACTTTCGTCCGCTCGTCCGTGGTCCGCCGGCTGAAATTGCTAGATGTACCCCGCATATGGTTTGGGCAATTCTGTGCGGTTGGATATTATTTGTGTGGTCCTGATTGTTGGTGGGAAGTTGTGGTGTAGCTTTGGCTGGGTGGATTTAGCTGAACAACAGTTTGCTTGTTTATGAACAACAGTTTGCTTGTTTATAAGTAGTGGAGATTATGTCCATCCTTCGTCCAACTCCGTGTCGTTTTTCCTTCGCACTAATTACGCGCTTAATTAATTTACATAATCAATCATCAATAATTCTCTAAAAAAAAATCAATCAGCAATAACTACACAATCAATCTGCAATAACTACACAATCAGAAATCTACAACAGAATTCTACAATTCCTCGACGCACCCAAAGGCGAGAACCAATTACCATCAACCAACCGCATCAGTCGATGATGTCGAGTAATAGAAACAGTCGTATCCGGCCCGTGGGCGCGTCTCTGAGCTGTAGCTAGGTACATCGTCGAGGTGTCGTGGGACTCGACGACGCGGCCACGAACGGCGGCGTCAGGCTCTAAGGCGGCGCGTAGGGAATACTACTCGAGACGTGGCTCGTGCTCAACTCGCCGCAGCGTTACGCGGTGATCGGCACGGCGTTCCCGACGCGCAGAACGGCAGAAGACGTTCTGACCCAGAACTCGCGGCCTGCTGCGCGCAGGAAGCCGTCGGCCTCGTCCGTGAAGAGCGGGCGGCGGCCAGACTGCATGCCATGTGCGTATGTCTGCTTTTGGTTTTGGTGGGATTAACAGTTAATGGATAAATCTTTTGTCGGACAGTGGGATAGTTGGGATTACAGGTCTTCGTGGCAACGGAGGTCCCAAACCCATACCACTTGCATCTTTAGTTCAAGCTCCAATAGAGACACTCATATTGTTTCAGTCTGATTTGTATTAACGAGTGCCACGTTTCTTTCACGTGAATTTTCACCCATATCATTTAAATTGTTAGGCAAATCTGATAGCAAATTTGTTGATTCCTTGCCTTTTAGATGAATGTTCACTCTAATAATTTACCTTCTTATAGCCATGTGATCCAGTTGATTAAGCTATCACCTTTGCACTTGTCCACTTGGATTAACTTGGCCATCTCAATTATATTATTATTATTATGAGAATATATTAATCTGATGACGATTGGAACCCAATCTAATTAGCTCGACTCCTTTATAGAAAAGCCGAGGAGGCAAGAGCAAGTAAATTTTGCCCTTAGGTTCATGGTCTTGGAGCATGAAAGCACAATACCTTCCGCTCCTTAGATTTATGGTCTACACTGAGGTGAACGATGGTAGTTTATGCGGAATGAATTATGGTGCAAAATGTAGTGACATAAACAAGTTTCATATTAGTCCTCTATAAATATTGAGCAAGAGTTGTTCTCCTTTCTCATTTTCTTAGACAAACGTGGATATATTAATATCACGAAGATGGCCTTTCTTGTAGTGGCCTCCTGATAAGTTACTTGAGTGCTCCAATTGAATTTGTATGAGTTTCTTTTTTGTCTCATTATATCTGATTCAAATGAATTTTGTGGGATTTAGACTGTTTTGTGGGATTTAGACAGTGTTGGTACAGTTCAAGTTTTTATGAGAGATCAGGTTCTGTTCCACATAAATATAATGTTTTCGGGTTGTATCTGCTGCTTGGTGACGAATATCTGCTACCAAACATATGAGGAATGCATGGCATCGTGTGTCAAAAAATCTTATTCAGCGCCTGCAAACAATCCTGTTTTGTCCTCCCATAAGATCAAATTATATGATGTTCATCTATTGGAATAAAAAGATATGTTACTAG
Organism: Poa pratensis; assembly: GCA_947311845.1. Classification (NCBI taxonomy): domain Eukaryota; kingdom Viridiplantae; phylum Streptophyta; class Magnoliopsida; order Poales; family Poaceae; genus Poa; species Poa pratensis. The sequence continues at coordinate 130,642,370 of CAMZMU010000052.1, read as the reverse complement.
AAGTGAAAAAAACGTTAACTGGTGTGCGGATGAACAGTTGATTAATTATTGTGGAATAAGATTCAACATTAATGTAGCTCTTACAGCATATAAGCAAGAACTTTTTATATGTCAAGAATTGGTATATGTGCTGGTAATTTTCAGTTTTTTCTTCTTCTAGTGCTGCTATTGGAAGGCAATCCTTGCTTGCTCGTCTCCAAAATCTAAGATGGACGTCAGCCTACAATCGAAAGTATTTTTCTATACCGAGTTGCGCAAAGAAGCTGCAATCAAGGTTGTCTCTGATTATATTTTCGTTCTTCCATCTGTCACAATGTGCTCCACATACAGTACATATATATAAGAGGAATCCTGGAAAACCTTCCAATGCCACAGCTGGGCCTCGAGGCCAACACCGAGACATAGTATTATCATCGTCAGTCCATGAAGATCCTCCTTAGAAGTAGGCATGCCGCTGAAATGGGGACTGGCGATGGAACACAAGAAGAGCAACATCTTTTTTTATGCTGAAATGGGAACTGTCTACATGTGGAGAGAAAACCACATGTCTTTTTGCCACACTAGGTGTAACCAACCACATGTGTTTCATGTGACTGTTGCTCGTGTTCTGTCCATGTCTGAAACTGTTCGAGTCTTCGTGCCCGTCTCTGATGTGATGGACTGATGGAAACTGATGCGTGTAAATCACACGTTCGTTAGGAGACCTCAAGTGTAAGGTTTGATGAGTATAGCAGCAAGTCTTCCCTCGGTTATGAAACCGAGGTTATCAATCCAGTAGGAGATCGACGATGTTCTGAAGGTGTCAACGGCATCAGAAAACTTGTGGCGTCGTTTGGGGAGGCAAACTTCCCGACGGTTGACTTGGAACCTGCACACAAGACAATCAAACTACTTTGACCCAACGAATCGGTGAGTGTGTCAATCTCACCGGGTTGATTGCAGTAGATTGTATTTCAGATGTAAAAGAATGGACCGGGGTCCACAGTTCACTAGTGGTGTCTCTCCATAATAAAATACTAACATGCTAGGTGAACGAATTACAGCTGGACAATTGATAGAATAAAGAGGCGCATAACAATGCATATACAAGTCATGATGATCACTATGAGATTTATTTGGGCATTACGACAAAGTACACAGACCGCCATCCAGCATGCATCTGTGCCTAAATAGTCCACCTTCAGGTTAGCATCCGCACCCCTTCCAGTATTAAGTTGCAAGCAACAGACAATTGCATTAAGTATGGTGCATAATGTAAACAATACAAATATACTTGGACAAAGCATTGCTGTTTTACCCCTACTAGCAACAACACATCCACAATCTTAGAACTTTCTGTCACTGTCCCAGATTAAATGGAGGCATGAACCTACTATCTAGCATAAATACTCTCTCTTGGAGTTACAAGCATAAACTTGGCCAGAGCCTACACTAATAACGGAGAGCATGCAAGATCATAAACAACATATATATAATAGATCAATAATCAACTTGACATAGTATTCAATACTCATCGGATCCCAGCAAACATAACATGTAGCATTACAATAAGATGATCTTGATCATGATAGGCAGCTCACAAGATCTAAACATGATGGCACAAAAGGAGAAGACAACCATCTAGCTACTGCTATGGACCCATAGTCCAAAGATGAACTACTCACACATCACTCCGGAGGCAGGCATGACGATGTAGAGCCCTCCGGTGATGATTCCCCTCTCCGGCAGGGTGCCGGGAAGAGGTTCAGGAACCCCCCGAGTTAGGGTTGACGGCGGCGGCAGCAGATGTTTTCTGGAATAATTGCTCGGTGTTTTAGGGTTTTCGTGTCTGGAAGAATAAATAGGCGAAGGGGCGGCGTCGATGGAGCCACGAGGCTCGCTCCCCACCTGGTGGCGCGGCAGGGGGCCCACCCGCGCCATGGGGTGGGAACGGCGCCTCGCTGCCCCCTTCGTCTCTCCTTCGGACTTCTGGAACGTGTCGGGAAAAATAGGAACTTTGCAATTTGTTTCGTCCGATTCCGAAGATATTTGCAGAACAGCTTTTCTGAAACCAAAAACAGCAGAAAACATGAACTGTCACTGTGGCATCTTGTTAATAGGTTAGTCCCAGAAAATGCATAAAAATGCTACGAAGTGTGAATAAAACATGTAGCAATTGGTATAATACAAGCATGGAACATAAGAAATTGTAGATACGTTGGAGACGTATCAAGCATCCCCAAGCTTAGTTCTACTCGTCCTCGAGTAGGTAAAACGATAACAACAAATAATTTCTGAAGTGACATGCTACCACATAATCTTGATCAAATAATATTGTAAAACATGTGAGTTGAGATCAAATCATTCAAAGCAAAGGTCTATAATTGATATTCAATAAGAGATGACAAAGCAAGATAGTTAAACAAGCTAAAACTTTTCATGAACTATTGCTTTAAAGACATGAAACCGTACAAGGTTTATTAAGGATGTTTTAAGTATCCAATGTCGGAGTTCTATCCTTCAATTCCAAGCATCAAGTAATCTTTCACAACATAGAAGGATTCAGTCGAGTAAATATAAACATGAACATCATGAATCCACTGTTTCGAAGTCTACTCAACCGGTGAGCGCAAGCATTTGGTATTGGCACCAGGATGTTATGGCTAAAAGAACATTAATGGAGGTTTAGAAGGCCAAAAGAAGAAAGTCTCACAAAGCTATAAGTGATTATTAGACAAGAGAAAGTCTTATAATCGAAGCTATGTAAGGAGTAGTGATTGCCATGCAACGGATGCACATAGAGCTATATGTGTATGAAAGCTCTCCAATGGAACTAGTGGGGGTGCATCCAACTTGGTTGCTCATGAAGACCTAGAGCACTTTTGAGGAAGCTCATCATTGGAATATACAACCCAAATTCTATAGTGTAAATTCCCCACATAGTTATACTAGTAAAACATGAAAACTCTCTCACATGGAGTATATGTGCTAAACATGAGCACAAATGATGACTACGAATATGCAGGTGCTAAACATGAGCACAAGTGTGGATAAAGGATAGTAATGTTGCCCCCTTTTTCTTTATTTTTTTATTCTTTTTATTCTTTTTCTTTTTCTGTTTCTCTTTTCGATGGCCTCCATGGCTCTTTTCACTTTTAGGGGCAACATCCTAATATGACAACACACTTTTTGGTACAAATAACTCATAATGAACAAAACATGATATATGAAACTGTATGCCTCTGCCAGTGTAGCAGGATATGCAATGATCTAGCGTAACATGGGTAAACCGCACATCAGCTGTATAGAATCATGCAAAGCAATATATAAATGATAAATGACAACAAAGTCATGTAATGTAAGATGGAAGTTGCATGGCAATATATCTCGAAACAGCTATGGAAATGCTGTGGTAGGTAGGTATGGTGGCTGTTTTGAGGAAGATGTATGGGTTTATGTGTAGGAGAACAAGACAAAGTCCTCCCACGGGTTTGGATGTACTGGCGAAGTATGCACAACTCTCAATGTGAGCAGAAGGCAATGCACACACCGAAGAGGCTAGCAAATTTGGATGGTGGAAGTGCCAAAAACCGTAGCTTAACATTAGTCAAAGAGAACTCACAAGCTTATTGCAAACAACTAGTAGGTTCAACATTAAGAGCATGATTAAAATTCACTCCAAGAAGGGCCGTTCACGGCGGTACAAGTACCCCGCTAGATCCCTCGACCTTCAGCACAACTTAGTTATTACGAATCACTTTTAGACATGGAAAGCTATCAAGTCCAACTACACCTTCAACAATTTTAGTAGAGTTTGTAGTACGGTACAAGCTTAAAGACAACATCCACTAATGATTTTAACTTGACTAACCAGCAAGCTTTACCATCTAAATATCTCAAAACATTTGCAAAGAATCAAGTTATCAAAGTTCAATGATCTACAAGATTATGCAAGTTTATTCATTATACCACTACCACATGCAGCATTTTCTGAACCAACACATCAACCAAGCAACTCTCCAAGTAATTTACAAATGAAACAAGAGAGTACTTTCCACAAGAATTAACAGCTCTAAAAGAGATTGATACCCGTAGAAGTGATAGCCTTCAGTAGCTACCGTAAATGAAAAGTATACGGGGTTAGGTTGAGCCTCCAAGTGCAGAGTATGTAGTAAGTGGAAGACGTGTTTTCCCCACGAGGGTGACTCGAGGGTTTAATATCGAACTCTCGGGGAATCAGTAGTGAAAGATTATCTTCCTATCCTTCTTTTGGTCACCTACAAAACAAGGTTAATTGTTTTGGTCCTCAACCTCACCTGTGGTTGTCAAGCACAAGGTGTATGAATGATATCAAGATAAATATGCAATGCAAACAAGAAATAAATATGCAATGGTGGTGAATGAATGTGCAAGGATGATGATAACAATGATAAATGATATTTTTGGGTTTTTTATGATGAATGCAAGATGGAAAAGTGTTTTTGTATTTTCGGATTTAATAATGGCAGAAAATGGAAAAGTGGTAAAAGTGGTTGGAAAGGTGTTTCTTATGATTAAAAATGGACCGGGGTTCATGGTTTCACAAATGCACTCTCTCTTTTAATGGTGTGGCAGACAATGGACACATAGAGTTGACATATGAGATTGCAACACAAAGTTTGATATCAAGTTACTAATTATATGGGCATCACGTCCTAACATAGAGATCTTTTGGTTATTAATCTCTCTTATACTCCACCAAGATGCGAACTAAATCATAACACCTTAGCAATTAAGATAAATCAGAGTATAGCTTTAAGTATCATGACATGAAGTGAAAATAAGAACATGCTAGATCTAGTCATAGAGTAGTGGCGATGGTCACACCCACATCTCCGTAGCATGGTATTTTTGTTTATCCCTAGTGAGGCAACAAAGTAAGGTAAACACCCAAGTGGATCGCGATATTTCAGTTGTCAACTTACCGCACTCACCACCCCCCGTTACTCCAACTAATGCACACATCACCCCACACACGCCCTCATAAACATGCTTGATCATAACAAGTATATAAGAACGGGGTACATAATATGCATCTATACTCATAACTGAAACAAACATTGCAATCTCAAACATATATTAACTCACAAAAAGATCCACCACATAGGAATTACATATGACCGTAATCATGTTCAGCAGCTCATACGGTACTAATTAGTGAAGCTCAAAGAGAGGAGAGATACATAAGTTACTTCCACAAACCCATAGTCCAGAGGTGGACTACTCCCTCTTCATGATGGAGATGGTGGAGATGTCGATGGAGAAGATGGAGACCACGCCGGCAGCGCCCCGCCGGAGTTTTCCCCCTCCAATCTGCAGCTCCAGATCTTCGTTTTCGTGTTTCTGTGATATGGCGGCGCTTGTTTTCGAGAACGCCGTGGGACTTCTTTTATAGGCGTTTTTAGGTCAAGACGAAGGCGGTGGAGAAAGATCGACGGCTGCGGAGCTCGAGGCCAATGGTGGGCCCCACGCGGCCAGGTACAGTGGCCGCGTGGGCCACCCCTTTTGGCCTTCGGCTCCGTTTGCTTGATTCCTTCGCTCCTACGTCTTCCTCCTTCCAAAATAATGACCTCTGTATTTTTCCATATTTTTGACGACGTTTGGGTCCCTGAAACATAAAAGGAAAAAATAGGGTTTTCTGCCTGCGCAGGGTTAATTCCATAAAAATAGGAAACAATTATTTTATTTCCTAAAATCATTAAATAACAGTGGTATAACCCTTATATGATGCAAATATGATTGGAATATGAGTGATATAGTGCAAAGTTCATGTATGCATTTTACATGCATCAACATCCCCAAGCTTAACCAATACTCGTCCTCGAGTATGAAGGTGATAAAACTAACATGGGCTTTGCAATATAGCACTAACAATGGATATCAAAGATGATTGCTACTGCTACATAGAGTCAAATGATTCATTCTTCAAAGGAGTAGCAATATGCAAAATAGTTTATGAAGTGATATCAAGTATTCAAGCAAGGATGTTCAATGATAGTTCACAAAGTGTAACATAGAAGATAGTAATATGGACCACATGTATGCATAATGATAAGTAAGAACATCCTACATTGGTCATAGAGTGTAGATGAAAATCTGAATATAAAAGGTGGACACTTTGGAAAGATGTATATGTGAGTAGAGGTAAAGCATGCATAAGTTTCATCTAACTTCCAAACTCTTCTACTTAAGTTAATGATTGCAATGTGGAATTCTTGGTGTCAAGCTCTCATTACCCCTATCATAGCATCTTGAATGATTAAAGTTTAATGTGAAAGCAAATATGAGTAGTGTGCTTGATAAAGTAAAGGTTAGGTGTCTCATGCCCCTTGAATACAAGTACCTACACCATGATTACTCAACTTAGGAAACAAAGCAAGTTCAAGTTATATCATTGTAAGTAATAATAGTATCATCAAGAGCGTCAACTGGGGTACCTCTTGTCCCAGGATATGGAACAAGCCCATATCAAAATGACAAGACAAACAAACAAGATGAACAACCTCAACACCCTTTTTATTTACCATTGGAATAGCTTTTTATTATAAGGTGCATCACAGACGGTTCACCATAGCATGTAAGTAAATTTCCACCATGAATGATGCATGGCTTAGATTAGCGGCCCAGGCGTCTCTCTAACCATTTATACAAACTCATTTAAACTACTTCATTTCCACCTCATTTCACCATGATAGGCATCCATAAACAAAAGTACATGATATCAACTAAATGATGAAGGAGCATGTTGAAAGCTTTGCATGTGACAGCACATATGGGCTAACTCCCAACCTCGGACATTTATCAAGCCACTAGCATCATATTATTAATCACAATGGGTCATGTTTTATTTATGCAATAAAGTTGTGCATCAAGTTCGTGAGAGCTATATAACCAACTTTTCCCATAACAATCAATAACATAAACATTTTCATTCAGAGGTATAGATAACACAAATATCATGATATACATACTCGGAATAGCATAAAGCTAATAGGTAGATATGGTGGACTCACTGGAATAACTTTGGTTGAAGGTGTTGGAAACAAGTTTTTACTTGTTGGAATGTTTGGGCTAGCAAGAGGGAGAAAGTTGACCATCTAGATGCATGCATGAGTGTCCATAGAACTAACTAATCCATGTTAAACAAAGTAAAATAACTTTCAGCATCAAAACATGAATAAGTGATAGCTCTTGATAAAGCATTTGCAAATTATTACTCATAAACAAGCTCATGAATCATGCAACTATATGTATCATTAAAAATCAACTCAAACATCCCTTTTCCCAATATGATAAAAGCATCCAACATATTTCAACCCATATTTCCAGTAGCTCTTTCTCATATAAAATAATGTGGTGGTCTCACAAAATAACAAACAAACCAAAAACAAACAAAAAGACGCTCCAAGTTTATGCGATAAAGTGTTTCGATCGAAAAACAGAAGTTAGACTGTGCAAACCGAGAGTGTGTAGGTCCAGTGGGGTTGTCTTCACATCCCCAAGCTTATGGTCTTCACCATCCTTGGATAACTCTTGGTGCATCTCCTCCAATCCCTGTGAAAAAACTTCAAAACACCGTTTCTCCCATTTTCTTTTCTGTGGGGTGCATTAGTAGTGATAAACAAATAGGTTTCTTGCTGCATATAATCCTTAAACAAAACATCATATGAATGTCCAGAAAGTATATAATGTTGTATGCCTACTCATAAACTCATTTGAATCAAAAAGATTCAAGATAAAAGTTCAAAACATGCATAAAACAAAATGGGACAGAATCTGTCCAGAAAAACAGCAGCAGCAAAACGTATTTTTCTACCCTACAAACTTTGCCGAAAAATTCTGCAAAAATTCATGCATACAGAGGATGAAAAGTTGCAACTACAGTTCAAATATGAGCTCATTCGGAGTTACAGAATAAGAATTAAAAATCATACCGTGCACAGATTCGTGCAGGAATAAAATCTCCGAACGCTATAAGCAACTTTTCAAGACCAAAATGGGTAAAACTTGGCACTTTATTAAAAACTCCAGAAACTAAACTAAAAACAAACTCTCTTGATACAGCAAGAGGACACAAAGAAAATCACACATAAAAATAACCGGGTTGCCTCCCGCAAAGCGCTTTCTTTATAGCCATATAGCTAGGCTTCTTACTTGTTGTTTATTGAAGATGAAGCTCATGAGGGAGCTTGAACTTTGATGTTCCCCTCTTTCTTGGGAAGTGTTCCATGCACTTCTTGTGTGGGAACTGAAACTTCACGTTCCCTCCTTTGAATCAATGATAGCACCTGTAGTACGAAGAAAAGGTCTTCCAAGAATAATAGGACTAGAGGTTTTATTCCCCATGTCCATGATTAGAAAATCCACAGGCACAAAAGTCATATGTAACTCTACCATAACATCACTTACTTTCCCTAAAGCATGTTTAATGGAATCATCAGCAAGTGCAAGTTCAATAGAGCATTTTTCAAGATTTTTCAATTCAAGTACTTCATATAGTTCTTTAGACATGACAGAGACACTAGATCCTAGATCAAGTATGGCATGATGTGTCTCTTTTCCAATAGTTACTAGTACCTTGGGAATCCACATATCCCCAAGCTTAGGTGGTATCATGGCCTCTTGGTTGTACCTAGCAATTTCTCTTTCAAGACATGATTAGCAATATAGGAACCAAAGCCAGCTTGATTAGTGTTGATGGAAGGATCACTTGCAAACTTTTGTAAGATAGAGATTAGTTCATGCAAGCTACAATTTTCTAAGTCAAGCAAAGGATCCTTGACTTCACTAAGCATTTTGACTTCTTCAACTTTCTTTTCCTTTTTCACCCAAACTTGTTCCATGACAGGGGTGCTTCCCCATTTCTAGTCTTTTTCTTGACATGGATAGAATTGATCGGTTTATGTGCCCAAAAAATGGGATAATATTTTCTAAGGAATGCCTTTTCTAGTTTTCTCCAAGTTTTAACTATAGCAAGGGGTAGTGAATACATCCACTCTTTTCCTCTCCTTTTAGCAAAAAAGGGAATAATTTTGACATCACACTATCCGGTTCCTTAAAGCCTTGTGCAATACAAATGCGGTAAAAATATTAAGATGCTCAAGACCATCTTCCCATCCTTTACCACCAAATTGTCTCCTAGTTATTGAGTGTAATAAACCATAACTACTCTATAACTATCAGCTTTAATCTCAGGTGTGGCAATAGCTTTAGAGATGAATTGATCATTAGGAGTGTTTGTGTAGTCACACAATTTAGTTCTTTCTCCAATTTTAGCAAGTTTTTTTTGTATTTTTTTAATTTTATATGCAAAACTGAAAATAAAATGTGTCTCACAAATGCAAACCGAATTACAAAAGCAAGACAATGCAATGACAATGACAAAACAAATAATTTTGCTTTGAAGGTAAAGATGGATAAGATGATGCTCACGTAGGTGCAACCTCCCCAAGCTTAGGTGTTAGCACAAGTTGGTGATGTTGACTTTGTTGTGATGAATCCGACGCTAGAAAACAGGACTAGTGCAGAGCTTCCTTGGATAAATCTTTTCAGCTATGATTCCCCGGCAACGGCGCCAGAAAACAGTCTTGATACCCGTAGAAGTGATAGCCTTCAGTAGCTACCTGAAATAAAAAGTATACGGGTTAGGTTGAGCCTCCAAGTGCAGAGTATGTAGTAAGTGGAAGACGTGTTTTCCCCACGAGGGTGACTCGAGGGTTTAATATCGAACTCTCGGGGAATCAGTAGTGAAAGATCTATCTTCCTATCCTTCTTTTGGTCACCTACAAAACAAGGTTAATTGTTTTGGTCCTCAACCTCACCTGTGGTTGTCAAGCACAAGGTGTATGAATGATATCAAGAAAAATATGCAATGCAAACAGCAAATAAATATGCAATGGTGGTGAATGCATGTGCAAGGATGATGATAACAATGATAAATGATATTTTTGGGTTTTTTATGATGAATGCAAGATGAAAAGTGTTTTTGTATTTTCGGATTTAATAATGGCAGAAAATGGAAAAGTGGTAAAAGTGGTTGGAAAGGTGTTTCTTATGATTAAAAATGGACCGGGGTTCATGGTTTCACAAATGCACTCTCTCTTTTAATGGTGTGGCAGACAATGGACACATAGAGTTGACATATGAGATTGCAACACAAAGTTTGATATCAAGTTACTAATTATATGGGCATCACGTCCTAACATAGAGATCTTTTGGTTATTAATCTCTCTTATACTCCACCAAGATGCGAACTAAATCATATCACCTTAGCAATTAAGATAAATCAGAGTATAGCTTTAAGTATCATGACATGAAGTGAAAATAAGAACATGCTAGATCTAGTCATAGAGTAGTGGCGATGGTCACACCCACATCTCCGGTAGCATGGTATTTTTGTTTATCCCTAGTGAGGCAACAAAGTAAGGTAAACACCCAAGTGGATCGCGATATTTCAGTTGTCAACTTACCGCACTCACCACCCCCCGTTACTCCAACTAATGCACACATCACCCCACACACGCCCTCGTAAACATGCTTGATCATAACAAGTATATAAGAACGGGGTACATAATATGCATCTATACTCATAACTGAAACAAACATTGCAATCTCAAACATATATTAACTCACAAAAAGATCCACCACATAGGAATTACATATATGACCGTAATCATGTTCAGCAGCTCATACGGTACTAATTAGTGAAGCTCAAAGAGAGGAGAGATACATATGTTACTTCCACAAACCCATAGTCCAGAGGTGGACTACTCCCTCTTCATGATGGAGATGGTGGAGATGTCGATGGAGAAGATGGAGACCACGCCGGCAGTGCCCCGCCGGAGTTTTCCCCTTCCAATCTGCAGCTCCAGATCTTCGTTTTCGTGTTTCTGTGATATGGCGGCGCTTGTTTTCGAGAACGCCGTGGGACTTCTTTTATAGGCGTTTTTAGGTCAAGACGAAGGCGGTGGAGAAAAGATCGACGGTTGCGGAGCTCCGAGGCCCAAAATGGTGGGCCCCACGTGGCCAGGTACAGTGGCCGCGTGGGCCACCCCTTTTTGCCTTGCGGGCTCCGTTTGCTTGATTCATTCACTCCTACGTCTTCCTCCTTCCAAAATAATGACCTCTGTATTTTTCCATATTTTTCTGACGACGTTTGGGTCCCTGAAACATAAAAGGAAAAAAATAGGGTTTTTTGCCTGCGCAGGGTTAATTCCATAAAAATAGGAAACAATTATTTTATTTCCTAAAATCATAAATAATAGTGGTATAACCCTTATATGATGCAAATATGATTGGAATATGAGTGATATAGTGCAAAGTTCATGTATGCATTTTACATGCATCAGAGATGCATGAAAAACAGGAGCTAAAAGCATATCAGTAGCTAGATAAGAATACTCAAAAGCTATAAGTGAAGAATATGAGTATTCACATGTAAAAGCGGAGCGTGTCTCTCTCCCACACAAGAATGCTAGGATCCAACTTATTTAGAAAATAAAAACAACAAATCAAAAATAAAAGCAAACAGACGCTCCAAGTAAAATACATAAGATGTGGAAGAATAAAAATATAGTTTCACTAGAGATGACCTGATAGGTTGTTGATGAAGAAGGGGATGCCTTGGGCATCCCCAAGCTTAGACGCTTGAGTCTTCTTGAATATTGCTGGGGTGACCCACGGGGGCATCCCCAAGCTTAGGCTTTTCACTCTTCTTGATCGCATCATATCATCCTTCTCGCTTGCTCCTTGAAAACTTCCGCCACATCAAACTCAAAATAATTCTAATTAGAGGGTTAGTGCATAATCAAAAATTCACATGTTCTACTGTGACACAATCATTACCAAAGCTTCTGGACATTAAATACAACCACTGATGTTTTAAGGAGCAAAGAAATCCAATCAAACATAGTAAAAGAGGCAATGCAAAATAAAAGGCAGAATCTGTCAAAAACAGAACAGTCTGGAAAGACGAATTTTTTCGAGCACTTAACTTGCTCAGATGCGAAAAATCAAAACTAATGAAAGTTGCGTACATATATAAGGATCATGCGTGATGTTTTTCAGAATTTTTCAATTTTTCTGGAGTGAATACAGCTCAAAACAGTGGACAGCAAAAATCTGTCACTCTGCAGAAATCCAAATTCAGCATCAACTTTCAACTAGAGACTTTACTTGGCACAACATTGCAATAAAATAAAGATACAAAGGAGTTGTTACAGAAGTAAACAACACCTTGACTCAAAATAAAATAAAATACAGAAAATAAAAAGGTGGGTTGTCTCCCATAAGCGCTTTTCTTTAACGCTTTCAGCTAGGCGCAGAAAGTGAAAATCAAGTTTTCTCAAGAGAAGAAGCATCAACATCATAATTTGTTCTAATAATAGAATCAAAAGGCATCTTCATTCTCTTTCTAGGGAAGTGTTCCATACCTTTCTTGAGAGGGAATTGATAATTAATATTCCCCTCTTCATATCAATAATAGCACCAACAGTTCGAAGAAAGGGTCTTCCCAAAACACAGGACAAGATGCATTGCATTCAATATCCAAAACAACAAAATCAACGGGGACAAGGTTATTGTTAACCGTGATATGAACATTGTCAATTCTCCCCAAAGGTTTCTTCATAGAGTTATCAGCAAGATGAACATCCAAATAACATGTTCCAAAGGTGGCAAGTCAAGCATATCATAAAGTTTCTTAGGCATAACAGAAATACTTGCACCAAGATCACATAAAGCATTACAATCAAAATCATTCACTTTCATTTTAATGATGGGCTCCCAACCATCTTCCAACTTCCTAGGGATAGAAGCTTCAAGTTTTAATTTCTCTTCCCTAACTTTCATGAGAGCATTTGTAATATGTTTTGTAAAAGCCATGTTTATAGCACTAGCATTAGGACTTCTAGCTAGCTTTTGCAAGAACATAATAACTTCAGAAATGCTACAGTCATCAAAATCAAAATCATTATGATCAAAAGTAATGGGACCATTGCCTCCAATACTTCGAAAAATTTCAGCACTTTTATCAGAAACAGTTTCAGCAGTTTTAGGCAATTTTGCATGCTTTATAGTAGAAGTGGAAACATTGCCAACACCAATAACATTACCATTGATAGTAGGAGGTTTATAACATGTGATGCTTCAGCATTACTAGTGGTGGTAATAGTACAAACTCGAGCTATACTATTCTTTCTATCAATTTCAGCTTCTCTTTCCCACCTAGCATGCAATTCAGCCAGCATCCTAATATTGTTGTCAATTTTAACTTGGATAGCATTGGCTGTAGCAAAAGTCTTACTATCTTTAACCTCATTAGGCATAACTTTCAGTTTCAAAAGATCAACATCAAGAGCAAGACTATCAACTTGGAAGCAAGAACATCAATTTTACCAAACTTTTCCTCAACCGATTTGTTAAAAGCAGTTTGTGTATTGATAAATTCTTTAAGCATGACTTCAAGATCAGAGGGTACACTCCTACTATTGTTGTAAGAATTACCATAAGAATTACCAAACCACTACCACTATTAGAAGGATATGGCTTATAGTTGTTATTACCAAAATTATTCCTATAAGCATTGTTGTTGAAATTGTTATTTTTAATGAAGTTCACATCAACATGCTCTTCTTGAGCAACCAATGAAGCTAAAGGAACATTATTAGGATCAACATGAGATTTACCACTCACAAGCATAGACATAATGACATCAATCTTTTCACTCAAGGAAGAAGTTTCTTCAACAGAATTTACCTTCTTACCTTGAGGAGCCCTTTCAGTGTGCCATTCGGAGTAGTTGATCATCATATCATCAAGAAGCTTTGTTGCTGCACCCAAAGTGATGGACATAAAGGTCCCTCTAGAGCCGAATCCAACAAATTCCTTGAAGAAAAATTTAATCCTGCATAAAAGGTTTGGATGATCATCCAAGCAGTCAGTCCATGGGTGGGACAATTCTTTACCAAGATTTCATTCTTTCCCATGCTTGGGCAACATGCTCATTATCAAATTGCTTGAAGTTCATAATGCTACTTCTCAAAGATATAATTTAGCAGGAGGATAATATTTTCCAATGAAAGCATCTTTGCATTTAGTCCATGAATCAATACTATTTCTAGGCAAAGATAACAACCATTCTTTAGCTCTTCCTCTCAAGAGAAAGGAAATAATTTCAGTTTTATAATATCCCCATCTATATCCTTATACTTTTGCATTTCACAAAGTTCAACAAAATTATTAAGATGGGCAGCAGCATCATCAGTACTAACACCAGAAAATTGCTCTTTCATAACAAGATTTAATAGAGCAGGTTTAATTTCATAAAAGTCTGCTTTAGAAGCAGGTGGAGCAATAGGAGTGCATATGAAATCATTATTATTTGTGCTTGTGAAGTCACACAACTTGGTGTTCTCAGGAGTACTCATTTTAGCAAATAAACTAGGCTGAAATACAAAAAGTAAAACAAGTAACTAATTTTTTTGTTTTTGATATAAAGAAAGCAAACAAGACAAAATAAAAATAAAGTAAGCAAGACAAAAACAAAGTAAAGAGATTGGAAGTGAGAGACTCCCCTTGCAGGAACACTTCGATCTCCCCGGCAACGGCGCCAGAAAACTTGCTTGATGCGTGTAAAGCACACGTTCGTCAGGAGACCTCAAGTGTAAGGTTTGATGAGTATAGCAGCAAGTCTTCCCTCGTATGAAACCAGGTTATCAATCCAGTAGGAGATCGACGATGTTCTGAAGGAGTCAACGGCGTCAGAAAACTTGTGGCGTCGTTTGGGGAGGCAAACTTCCGACGGTTGACTTGGAACCTGCACACAAGACAATCAAACTACTTTGACCCAACGAATAGTGAGGGTGTCAATCTCACCGGCTTGCTGAAAACAAAGGATTAGACGTATAGTGTGGAAAATGATGTTTGCTTGCAGCGAATAAAAAGAACAATGATTGCAGTAGATTGTATTTCAGATGTAAAAGAATGGACCGGGGTCCACAGTTCACTAGTGGTGTCTCTCCATAATAAAATACTAACATGCTGGGTGAACGAATTACAGCTGGGCAATTGATAAATAAAGAGGCGCATAACAATGCATATACAAGTCATGATGATCACTATGAGATTTATTTGGGCATTACGACAAAGTACACAGACCGCCATCCAGCATGCATCTATGCCTAAATAGTCCACCTTCAGGTTAGCATCCGCACCCCTTCCAGTATTAAGTTGCAAGCAACAAACAATTGCATTAAGTATGGTGCATAATGTAAACAATACAAATATCCTTAGACAAAGCATTGCTGTTTTACCCCTAGTAGCAACAGCACATCCACAACCTTAGAACTTTCTGTCACTGTCCCAGATTAAATGGAGGCATGAACCTACTATCTAGCATAAATACTCCCTCTTGGAGTTGCAAGCATAAACTTGGCCAGAGCCTACACTAATAACGGAGAGCATGCAAGATCATAAACAACATATATATAATAGATCAATAATCAACTTGACATAGTATTCAATACTCATCGGATCCCAGCAAACACAACATGTAGCATTACAATAAGATGATCTTGATCATGATAGGCAGCTCACAAGATCTAAACATGATGGCACAAAAGGAGAAGACAACCATCTAGCTACTGCTATGGACCCATAGTCCAAAGATGAACTACTCACACATCACTCCGGAGGCAGCCATGGCCATGGAGAGCCCTCTGGTGATGATTCCCCTCTCCGGCAGGGTGCCGGGAAGAGGTTCAGGAACCCCCCAAGTTAGGGTTGACGGCGGCAGCGGATGTTTTCTGGAATAATGGCTCGTTGTTTTCTGGAATAAATAGGCGAAGGGGCGGCGTCGGTGGAGCCACGAGGCTCGCTCCCCACCTGGTGGCGCGGCAGGGGGCCCACCCGCGCCATGGGGTGGGGACGGCGCCTCGCTGCCCCCCTTCGTCTCTCCTTCGGACTTCTGGAACGTGTCGGAAAAATAGGAACTTTGCAATTTGTTTCGTCCGATTCCGAGGATATTTGCAGAACAGCTTTTCTGAAACCAAAAAACAACAGAAAACAGGAACTGACACTGTGGCATCTTGTTAATAGGTTAGTCCCAGAAAATGCATAAAAATGCTACGAAGTGTGAATAAAACATGTAGCAATTGGTATAATACAAGCATGGAACATAAGAAATTATAGATACGTTGGAGACGTATCAGAAACCCTCAACATTATATGGTCAACTGAGCAGCTAAAAACAATTAAGATGCTAATTTGATTCTTGAGATTCTCAAAACACGGTGATAATAAGAAATACTACATTGGACTAGTGTGTCATGCCTAGCTGAATAATCCTTCATGACTCGAAACTCCACAGGAATTTGCAACCAAAAAGGTGTTTGGATGTCGCTAAAAAAAAGCCAAAGCCATCAAACAAGAGGTTTGAGTGGACGAAATCTTTTCACCAAACACATAGCGCAACAAACTTGAATTCGTCGGGAGAAGCTCGGAGCGATTTCCAATCCTACGAATAAAATGACATTCTACTTCCGATTCAAAGGGTCTTCTCCCTTGGCTCCACCACCATCTCCGGTGGCTCCGCCTTGCGGCCTTCACATTTCTGGTCGGGAGGGAGATGAAACCCGGTCGGGAGGGAGATGCATGGAAATGGACGGGTAGCCGTAGCTGCTATAGATGGAGCTGGTGGGCGCCATCGCCAATGCCAATGCCAGCCTCGCGTGAACTATCATGTCCTCCCGCCACAAGCGCTTCCCCACGTCGGGCCTGTACCGCCGACGAGCTTGCCGGCCTCCACCTCGCTTCTCCTCCCTGTCCCGCCCCGATCCCGTCACCATGGACAACCCCTGCAGCTCCTCCCGTGCTCTACCAGTGAGCAGAGCCGCGGCCAGCTCCGCCTTGCGGGGCGCCCCAATCCCGTCGGCCATGGAGCAGCATCTCCGGCACGGTCGCACACATGGATTTTTTTCTGTCAAAAGTCAAAGCAGGCAAACTGCACGTCGTGCCTAAACGTGCCTGGGCCGGCCCGTTTACTTATTGTGTCGTGCTTGTGCTTTAAGGCCAGGCCCACCTACTAGACGGGCCGTGTCGTGCCAGGCCCGCGAAGTGTTAAACGTGCTTGTGCTGTGCCGTTGGCCACACACTTGCTATAGCAGTATTTTGCCAGCCACATCGAGCTAACCTCACACCCCATCTTCTTCCTTCCTCGCTCGCTTGCTCGTAGCAGCTACCCCCACTCTGCTCCCCTGCTCGCTCGAACCAGATCGCTCGCGGCTCTGCTCCCCGGCCAAGCAAGATGCACGCCAAGACGGACTCGGAGGTGACCAGCCTGGCGCCCTTTTCATTCACATAATACTTACTCAACTTTCCGTAATTCAACTTGGCTCGCGAGGTCGGTCACCTGCTACTGACTGAATAAATTGGTGAGTAACATATACAAGTTTTCTACACATGTGCCAAGTTTTGTGCTAAAATGACATTCGTAGTCTATGTGAAAATAAAACCAGTGATTAAAAATATATTTTGAAATCTCATTTTGATCACATCTTTTTACACAGAGCACTGCAACCCTAAACTCATCTTTCTACTCGTGTCTTCAAATAACTTCCTACTTGTACAAGTTAATTGAGAAGCAAACAAATATTTTAGATGCTATATAAATATCATTTAGTACATGACTTACGGACAAGATTGTCATGGCTGTTGTCTTGAGAAGTGAACTACTATCTTAGATTCTATATAAATTTTATGTTCAGACTAACCAACAACAATTTCATGGTTCGATAAATTCTTCTTGTTTAGCTTCCGGTTCAAAGACGTCAGAGGACCGGTACATGCTTGCAAATAAAGCGAAACAAGGACCGTTTCAATTTTTCTTGTACAAGTTGTGTATTAATTTACTATAACTATTGAATATTTTATATATCCGCGTTGCTGCGTTTATCGGAGTGATCCACAAACGACGAAAAAGGAGCAATCAGCTGTGACATGAAAGAAAAACGAATCCTTTTGTAGCTCATCATTTATTGGCCAAAATAGAAAAGGGCATTCAGTGTAACATTACTATTGTCATTCAGAATTACTTTAGGGCCTCTTTGGATCATAGGATTTGAAAACATAGGAATTGAAAAAACACAGGAATTTGACAGGATTGCAGGTGCAAAACAAAGGATTACAAACAGAGTAAATATGCAGGAATGGTCATTTGGATGGAACACATGAAAAACACAGGAAAATTGTCTCGATCCTACGCGAATGAGTGTAAAGAAGAGGTTAAAGTGGATGTTGGAATTCCTATGGGATTGAGGTGTAGGAATGCAATCCATAGGAATTTTGGAGGTGTCATTCCTTTAATCCAAAGGGCTTCCTTAGGAAAAATTCCTATGGATTGCAATCCTCCAATATTCCTATGAAAAACCTACAATCCAAATAGGCCCTTAAAAGTTTTACTATTTTTTCAAACTTGTTATTCAGCCAGGAGCAAATGAGCCCGTGGGCCAAAATGCCTCCCTAAACTCATCTTTCTACTCGTGCGTTCAAATAACTTTCTACTTGTACAAGTTGATTGAGAAGCAAACAAATATTTTAGATTCTATGTAAATTTTATGTTCATAATTACCAACAAGACTTTCATGGTTTAATAAATTATTCTTGTTTAGCTTCCGGTTGAAAGATGTCAGACATGCTGGCAAATAAAGGGAAATAAGGAACGATTTCACATTTAGTGTATGCATTCCGTATTTTATTTTGTCATTTTTTCCTTTCAAAGTCTTCTATGTACTTTGTTAAAAAATCGAAACTTCAGAAGTTGCACATTTGACAATTTGGTCATTTTCTCCTATATTTTTCAGGTTAAATTAATGTACATTTACTTTATTTTAATTGTATTTAATTTAGACATCTTAATCAATGAGACAATAGCGTGTTATAACAAATAGCAACATACCTGAAAATATGCTATTTCGGTGCTACAGCACTAGCAGAGCTATAGCACTATAGCGTGCTATAGCGAGCAATTCTACATGGATTCGGTTTAGCGGCAACTTGCTTAAAATGTTATAGTGTCGTTATAGCTGGGATATATAGCTCTATTTAAAACCATTACCAACTAACAATACCTTAACAATGATCTGATGAACGAGGACGGATCTGGCCCTCGGGTTTGGAGATATAAGAGGCAATGGGAGCTAGGGGCTTGGGGGAATCCTAGATAGAAGGATGAGTCCGGAGACAAGCAAGTATTGCACTCCTTGACCGTCATATGGTTATTATAGCCTAAAGCAAAGCATGAAAAAACTGTTTTTATATACAAGGATAGTGATGTCCTATATTCCCTTTTGGCCTAATTTGTTTACTCTTTTTTTCTTCTCTATAATCTACTGGGACTTATGAATTTGGTATTGCTCTGCAGTCCAACGGAGCGGATTTGGGTTCACCCTGAAAGGTGATGTCCGCAAGTTGACAAAAACATTATAATCATAAGACACATATATAATGTGCAAAAACATTTGTTGAAAGAAAAATGACATAGCTTACACTATATTTATTTTACCTAACACAGTATAACGTAAAATACGCAGATACTGCAAATGTGGATGAAGTACGTATAGTGCACGTCGGGAGATCTACCAGAAGGAGCGATTCTCCTTACCGAGAGAATTATAAATTTATCATTCCGTTGCAACGCACTTTGCATCACAGAAAAGGCATAAGTCTTTTTTCAAGAGTTTTGAGTGGGTGAAAAAATCGTGTAAATGTGGTTTGACATAATCAGGGAAAATCTACATATTTCAATCCTATTAATTAGAAAATCCGTATAGATTGTCATTTCCAAAAATGTTATAATCCTCCAATTATTTTTAATAAAAAATCCTTTGAATACTAGAGGCCCCAGACAAGCTGGTTGGAAAAGAGAACTGCTTGCCTTTTCTGCTTGATCTACAAGGTAAGTTCCTTGTGAACTTGTTCTTAGATGATCAAACTTTCTTGTTTTGCCCTCAATTAGAGCAAGCAAAAGTTGGTACAGAACAGAACCATCTGTGCTAGCCGACGAGCGGCGCTGGAGTCCACGTCACTCCGGCACCAGAAACTGAAGGTTTCTATGAGCTGTGGCCGCACAGCTCGCATCTGCAAGCTTCCATCCAAATTGCCCAGCTAACAATTACGAGTATGTTTGAATCGTAGCATCACGCGGGCAGCGCACCGTCCCCTTCGTCGCCGCCCGCTTCATTTCTTCCGCCGGTGCGCGCCGCCGGATCCCTCCTCCCCTTTTTAGGTTCCCTGTCAACCTACCAAATCACATATTCCTCCCATGGACGCCGCGGCCGCCGCCTACTCCACCCTCTCCGCGCTCGCCGTCTTCGCCAGCACGGTCCACCAAGGTCGCGCCTTTCTCTCGATCGTTCGTTTTCTCCCCTCCGCCGCACGACGGCCGTGTGTGTGCGTGTGGTTGTGACGTGCGGTTCTGTGCCATCGTGCAGGGGCCCTGAGGAGCGTGCACGGGTACAGCGTCGTCGGCAAGGGAGGGAGGTCCGGGTGGGAGAGGTGGGTGGAGAGGGAGTTCACGTTCGCCCCCTCCTGGTGCCGCGAGATCACCGTCCCCGTCGCCGCGCCGCGGATACTCCCGGCCGAGTGGCGCGGCCGGCCGGTGTACCGCGAGGGGCAGCTGGTGGGCGCCTGGCGCTGCATCCTCGCCTTCGATTCCGTCGCCGGCGTCAGGCCGCCGCCCACGCCGCCGCCCGTGCTCTCCCCCTTCAGGTTCTTTGCCTTTTCCCCAACCAATTTTTTGCCCGCTGCCTGGTTGCGATTGAGTGCTGAAAGCTTCGTATTTTTTGTGATATGTCCTGAGTATCAGGAATCCGATGGTGGTGTGTGTGCCTTCCCTGTACAACGACCTGCGAATGGTGTTTCAGTTCCAGAAGTTTCAGAAGGCCCCGAAGCTCGTTCCATGTGATTCAGATGAGCAGACCCGTTCGGATGCAAGGGAAAAAACTTCTGATGAGTCAGGGTCTGATTCTGATTCTCAATCTGGTGAAGGTGATTATGTCTCTTCAATTCTGATGATTTGTAAATCTTTACATTTAAATTAGTGTCTGACACGTCATTTGTGGGGTTTAGCATTGTCATTAGTGTGAGGTATATGTTCAGCCTTGTGTGGGGCTGTGGGCTACGGCAAATTGAGAAGGATGTCCTGTTCAAAATTACATGGTAACAGGGAGAATGAGTTAGACTAGTACAGAGAAGTCAGTAATTTTGCTGTTGTTTAAGACCAGCGCATCCTATCCTCCTAACATGTCAATGGCTTGCTACCTAGTTCCCTTTCCAAAGGAAAATGGGCTATCTCCAATTTGATTAGTGTCATTTGGATAGAACACGATTTGAGGCAAAAAGAGCAGGTTGATAGACCATCATAAACTGGACCAAATCTTTCTTCTTTCTATAAAAACAAGGCGTGCATTCTCGCGCGTTTATGAAATAAAAGTTACTCAGGACAGATAAATTTAATAAAGGTGGTTCTTGCACAGCTTCTTAAGTCCATCTTATACAGTGCAATATTCAGCTTACTATAATTTATAACACTATACATATTCAGGTAACTAATTACATATAGAGAAACTAATTTACATAAATGGGAACATGTGGTTCAAACTTCACAACTGATGTAGGATAAAACTTCTGATGAGCCAGGGTCTAATTATGATGATGATCCCCAATCTGGTGAAGGTGATTAAGTCTCTTCAATTCTGATTTTAAATCTATAAAATTTAAGTCAGAGACTGACACTTGTGTGAGTGGGTTTAGCGTTGTTGTTAGTTTAAGGTGGATCGTCAGCCGGGTTCCTAAGGTGTGGCCTAAGGCAAATTGAGAAGGAGGTCTTTAAATAGTGAAAGGGATAATGTGTTAGACTGGTACCAGGATGTCAGGAAGGTATCTATTGTTTAAGACTGTGTGTCCCACATGACAGCGGGCTCCTATTCGATAAAATACCAAAATAATGATATTATTATGCAGACATATCACATGCTGAAGAGAAAATGAAAAAAATAAACTGGTTGATAGACATAACAGTTATTCAAGGACACCTAAATTCAATAAGATGGTTCTTGCTAAGCTTAGTAACTCCATGGTATAGAATGTACAAACTGGATTCCACTATATATTATCTTTTGTAACACCTGTTTTAAGTATGTTGTCACTGTCATATACACATTCATACCTTCCTTGCAACTTAGTCTAAATATCTATCTGGTAACTGAATAGAAAGTTTACAAAAGTGGTGTAATTTTGCGTTAAGTTAGAAATGAAACTTTTTCTTTGTGAGAATAGTTGTTTGTGCGAATTGTCGATGTCATGCGAAATTTGGAATCACGCTTTAACTATTGTGCAGACTCATGGCATTTGAACAACTGTAATTAAACAGGACACAGTGGAATGACTTGCTGTTATTTTTCATGAACTTCTAGCCTCTCTATTCACTTCTACTTACTTCCTACTCTACCTGCTAGCAACTTCAATATTATGAACAATTTCACTAAGTATTGTATTTGTACCTACTGAAGTTTTATCTTGATTGTGTTGTTTCATGTCTGCTTGCTTTTTATTTCCTCTTCAGTATGCTGACTCCAATCTCCATACGACAAACGCAGGACTTTCAGCACCAGTTCAGAGGCAGCGGAGAGCCAACCGGAAGCACATAGCTAGCATTACTCTATCTGACATAGCTCAGTACTTCCATCTTCCAATCAGAGAAGCATCTAGGACTCTGAAGATCGGAGTCAGCATACTGAAGAGGAAGTGCAGGCAGTATGGGATACCTCGCTGGCCTCACCGGAAAATCAAGTCCCTTGATTCGCTGATTAATGATCTCGAGGTAAATGTGACAGCACCCTCTGTTCTTCAGTTGACCACATTCGCATTCATTTTTGGGCATGAACCTTGGCTGTAGTCTACCACAGTTCTATGTACCTTTCTGACACCAACCCAAACACATGCTTTTTGTCACAGTACGTGATTGACGACACAGAAAGAGACGATGTGCAGCAGAAGAAGCGCAAGCAGCAGCAGGAGGAAGAGAAGGAGGACGCGATCCGAGCTCTGGCTAAGTGGAAGAGGCTGCTGGAGACCGAGAAGGAGACCATCCAGCAGAAGCCTGCCCTGGACCTGATGGCTGAGACCAAACTGTTCAGGGAGGACGTTTTCAAGAGGAGATACAGAGCTAAGAGTGTGGTGACCGGAAAACAGCTATTGAGCGGCATGATTGCTGATGAGCAATCACAGCCAACAGACGAAGAACAGCTCTCCTCTTCTCCCTGAGACTCGCTTAGCATTGGTCTCTCGTGTCATGTCTAACTCTAACGGGTAGAGAAATTCGTTGAACAGTAGGAAGCTGGTTCTTTGATAGGGGTAAAGAACTAAAGATGGCCAAAGCTGTCCGGTTGAACGTAGTCTGGTTAAAACAGATGATAACTGAGCGATGTTTGTGTAACAGTTCTTAGCTCCTCTTCATGAGCCGTGTTGTGTTCTGATGGTGATGCTGGTGCTTATGTGCAGTCTGAAGACTCACCACTTGCTATCAGTTCCTCTCTTCTGATACCTTTTCTGGTTCTGTTTAATCTGATGGTTGGCTGTGCTGCAATTTCAGAAACGAAATCGGGAGTCATTGTAACATCCCTGAAATTAGAAAATTTTGAAAATTTTAGAACCATGCATGCATTCATCATCATCTTGTCATAATTGCATATAAATCACAAAATTCTGGAATTTATCTTCCAATTATTTACCCTAAATATAAATCTCCACAAAAAAGGCCCTTTGGCTATACAGAAATATTTTGATTTTTAAAAATTATTTTTGGGTCCTAAAGTAGGACCAAAGATGTTCCATTTTGGATAAGCATTTATAAACATATTTTTATTTTTTTCTAAAAATGTTTAAATCAAGTTTAATTTGAAAATTGAATTAAAATAACTAAAACGGGAAAAGGAAAAAAAAAAGAAAAAATATGATAACCAGGCCAGCCCGAGCCGGCCCAGCTCTTACCTACCGGCTACCGCGCCCAGCGTGTAGCGACCCAGCACCAGCCCAGCCCCGCCCCTCTCTCCTCTCACTGTCATGCGGGCCCCACCCGCCAGCGCCTTCTTCTCCAACTGCACGCACGCCCGCGCCCACGACCGCGACGCCGTCGCCGACGTCTCGCACGCTCCCCACTCGCTCGAGCCTCGCAACGGCATGCTAAGCCGCGCGCTTAAATCCCCCACTCCTCTCTCCAACTTCCCCAGCACACGCGCCCCCATACGCCGCCAGGCTGCCGATTTTGAGCTCGCCGTCTCGCCCCGGCATCCGCCGTTGACCGCTGATTCCGGTGAACTCCGTTCCTCTCTCTCCCTCTCGTTTACACCCCAGATTCCTTTCACTCGTGCGCATCTCCTGGACAAGATGGCCCTTCCCCAGATCGCAGCACAACGCCGACGCCTTCAATGACCAAATCCGCCGCCCACCGACCCAACTACTGCGAGGAATAGCCGGCGAACCGCGACTTCGCTTCGTCCTCCTCCGCCGCCAGGTACCCACTTTGTAGCCCTTCCCCTCTTTTCCTCGAAGGAGAGCACACCGGCTATGGCGCCACCGCCTCGGGCTCGCCGCTCCGCTCCCCCTCGCACACGTGATGACCCACAAGTATAGGGGGTGTATTGTAATACTTTCGATAAATAAAAGTGTCGAACCCAACGAGAAGCAGAAGGTGTTGACCAGCAGTTTTGATCAAGGATTCACTGTAAATACTAGCAGACAAGTTTTTAGGGGTTTTTGATATAGCAGATAAATAAAATACAGGTAAATAAAAGACAGTAATAATAATTGCAGCAAGTGGCCCAATCATTTCCAGAGCAAAGGACAAACCGGTCGGTTTACTTATGATGACCAAACGTTCTTGAGGACACACGGGAATTTCGTCAAGTGCTTTCGCTTCATATAGCTGATTAATCTGTATTGTTTTGATAGGTGTTATGTGGGTGAACCTATGCTAATGCACTGCCCTAACTTGGACTAATACATACTTGTGATTATACCCCTTGCAAGCATCTGCAACTACAAGAAAGTAATTAAGATAAATCTAACCACAACCTTAAACTCTGAGATCCTACACTCCCTCATGCATTGGTTTACTAACGGGGGTTTAGATTTCTGTCACTCCGGCAACCCCACAATTAGTAGCCAAATACACAATGCATTCCCCTAGGCCCATAAAGGTGAAGTATCATGTAGTCAACGTTCACATGACACCACTAGAAGAATAACACCACAACTTAAATATCAAACCATTAAATATTACTCAACATAATTCCACTACTAACATCATGACTTCTCCCATGTCCTCAAGAACTAAACGAACTACTCACAAGACATCATATGGATCATGATCAGAGAGGATATAATGATAAATAACAATCTGGACATAAACCTTAATTCAACGGTTTCACTCAAAAGAATCAACCACAAGGATTAATTAACACCGGGAAAGTTTCCCCTATGAACTAGACAAGGTTCAACCCTAGATGTTACAGCGGAACGGAGTGCAGCGGTGCAGATTGATGGTGACGGCGGTGAAGATGATGATGATCCCAATGAAGCCCAGCTCGATGACGGTGACGATGACGATGATTTCCCGCCCTCCGGGAAGGAATTTCCCCGACAGATTTCTCCCTGCCTGAGAGCTTTTCTCTCTCTGGTGTTTTCCGCCTCGTGGAGGCGGCGGAATATTTCCTCGATGGCTCCCTGGGTCTTAGGGTTTTCGTGGGATGAAGTACGCGAAGGGGCACCGGCTGAGGTGGGCCCGGGCCACCACACCACGTGGCGGCGCGCCCTAGAGGGTGGCTGCGCCACGGCATGGTGTGGGCCCATGGTGACCCACCTTTTCCTCTCCTTTTGGCTGCCTCCGGCATCTGACAAAATAGGAACTTCTGGATGTTTTTCGTCAATTGTTGATATTCAGAAATAGGGTGTCTTGACGGTCCTTTTTCCAGCAGAATCCTGGCTCCGGCAGTTAATTCTCCAATAATCATCAAACATGCAAAATGGATGAAATAACATAAGTATCATCTCAAATATGAAATGTATCAATGAATAGCAGTAAATTATGATATAAAATAGTGATGCAAAATGGACGTATCAACTCCCCCCAAGCTTAGACCTCGCTTGTCCCCAAGCGAAAACTGAACTCAGTAAACAAGACCACGTGTTTATGGAGTGAAGTGTCGATAAACAAAATACGGACAAAAAGCATCACATCTATTAATACACAAGTCATCTTAGACAACAACTTCCTCTCATATAACTTAGCTTGAAACGAGTAAAGGGAGTGACAATAAAGGTGCATAGAGAAAATCATAATTGGTGATGGCAAACTTTGTTCTTGGTCAGAGAACAATTAATAGATTGTACTTATCTTTCGAACATAGTCTTTATATTAGAGCTTATATTGCAGAAATTACGTGCTCAATCACAACAGTCTCCTTACAGTCGTTGATAACTTTCAAAGTTATATTCATTCAGATAAAAGCTTTGTGCTAAACAAGGAAGGATAAAAGACATGATTGCAAATATCAACATATAGATGGCTGAACCACAACAACTCAAATACTTGCATGAGATAGAGGGGAATAGATTTACTGGCTCAACATAAAAGTAAAAGATAGGCCCTTCGCAGAGGGAAGCAGGGATTAAATCATGTGCTAGAGCTTTTTAAGTTTTGAAATCATATAGAGAGTAAAAATATAAGTTTTTGAGTGGTGTATGTCATTGTCAATGAATGGTAGTGGGTGAAAACAATATTTTCCATGTCATCCAGACTTTCAAGAGCGACTCCCATGAAGGACGTTATTTCTACCAGCAAGGCAGATCATCCCTCTTGTTCTCTTTTGTTTACACATGCAGTTATTCACTGGTATCATTGCTTGTCTGATTGGATCAGGGCAAAAATGTGAAGATAATTTGATTTAGAGTTGTAATTAGTTTGGGACTGGGCACCCCATTTGCCAGCTCTTTTTGTAAACTGGTTGGATAAGCGGATGTATATGCCACTAGTCCATTGGTCAAAGTCTGTCGGACAAGTTAAATAGAGAATACCTCACATACTTCCTCATGAGCTAATAAACAGTGACCGAAATAAGGGGTAATAGTTTTTGAATAGTTAAAGGTAGCACATGAAGTATTTACTTGGAGTGGCAGGAAATACCACATATAGGTAGTTATGGTGGAAACAAATGGCATGGGTTTTGGCTCAAGGCTTGGATGTACGAGAAGCATTCCCTCTCAGTACAGTTTTTTGGCTAGCAAGGCTGGGTAGCAAGCATAAGAGTTGAGGGATACAAACAAATATATATGTAGTAAAAACAATCATGTAATCTTCCTTGGGAGCACAAATTTTTTTAACTTGAGAATACTAAACTTATGAGCCACAGCAAGAGAGAAAGATAATGGAATAATATATCTACATGCACTTCCCTCTTTTCTACTTATGCCTCAAAGTATTGTTGCTACTGACTGATGACTCCCAAGTGCAGGAGATCAATTGTAGTACCTTTCGATTAGAAAAGGTTGTCGAACCCACGAGGAGCTGAAGGTATTGGTTAGCAAGATTGATAAATAAACCAATAAAAGATGCAAGTGTTTTTGGTATTGTTGGTTGTATAGTTGCAATGCAGAAAATAAATAGTAGCAAGTGAAAGCTCTCAATGAGAGAAAGCCCAATCCTCTTACGTGGCAAGAGGACAAGCTCAAGTGATGTGTAACTTATATGTGGAAAACGTTCCCGAGGGCGGCATGGATGATGCTAGGCATAGAGATTTATTAAACAACACGTTGCATATCTTGTCAAGTTTTAATCTTCTTTGGACGGAGCCATACTTCGGTATAGCTAAATAAATAAACTACAACCCCTTATGATGGATCATGTGGACAAGTAAATGACTGCACAAGAATTATTAAGACATAAAGTCTCACCATAGCATTACACTCTAAGGTCCCCGATACTAATACCCTCATAATATAACTTCATGACTCGGTCTCAGGTTTACGTGTCCTTCCAAGTCTTCCTCAATTCATTATACTACGGTGTTCTCCTATGAGCCCATATAGGTGAAGTGTTGTGCAGTCGACGTTCGCACAACACCATCATAGAATCACATAAAAGATAAACTCTTGACAAAATACCAACACATGTTATATATAAATCATTGCCAATTCATCCTATGCCCTCAGGAACATACGGGAACTACTCACAACGTGCAGACATGATGATATTCAGTGGCATAAGTGGTACAACACAATCTGAAAATATAACTTCACCACCAAATAATGACAAGTACTCAATCACAAACATGAATAGTAGCACAATACAAGTATCTAGGGTATAGCAACTCTCAAACTACGAGGAGAACAGAGTGGATCACGGTGATGATGATGGAGATGGTGCTGGTCTTGATGGGGATGATGATGTAGAGGCCTCCTCCCACGCCAAGGAGGAGAGGTGATGACGATGACGATGATTTCCCCCTCTCCGGAGCTCCGGAGCAGCAGGATCTGATCCCCTCGGAGACGAAGGTGGGTTTCGCCGCCGCGGCGACCTCGGATAGACTAGGAAAAATTAGGTTGTAACTTTTCGGGCGAGACGAAGGCGTTGCTTAAAAGCCCCAGGCGAGGAGGTGCCCGAGGCCACTTTTGGTGGGTGCCACGCGGCCAGGTACATGGGCCACGTGGGCCCACCTCTTTCGGCCCTCGTGGCTCTCCTCTCTTCGGTCTTCTTCGCACTGCCTTTCTCCCGATGAAAAACTTACGTGGTATTTTTCCTTTTATTATTTTGGTCCCTGTAGCTCCTGAAACATAAACAACAAGAAAAAGGAGGTTTTCTGCCTCCCAGAAATTAAATACCAAAAATAGGGACTTTGTATGAAAGTCCCCTAAATCATCTCAAACATGTAAAAACAATGATATATCAATGCAAATAACATTCTAATATGATACTAAAAGTTGTATAAATGATGATATAAAATGCACGTATCAACTCCCCCAAGCTTAAACCTTTACTCGTCCTCGAGTAAGTAAGGACATAGATCATTACATGCATCAATGGACTTATGGTTGATAAATAAATACGAGCACTGTATCATCATCATATTCAGTTGCAATGTAAGATTAATGAACTAAAACTCATACATCTGAGCGCAACATAAGTAGACGCTCTAGCAATCACCCCTTACTTTTGAAAGCAAATAACCATTGTATGTTGGACAATCGAATCATATTATTTTTCACATGCTTTTGCTCTTCATGGCAAGCATTATAATCTTTTATACTTTGCTGAAATTTAAAGACAAGATAAACTCTCATTGGATAACAAGTTCAAAGAATACAAATGAAAATATAGATAGATATAAAAGTTGTTTTCAACCTTGCTTCACTAGTAACTAGTGCAAACTTTAGTCATGGATATCTCAGTCATGTTCCTATGCTCTATACCACCTTTATCATACACTTTCCATGGTTAACTGAAACTTCAGGTGCCTTCCTTTACATTCACATTCAAGAGCATAAGTATTGAAATATCCATGATCATTAATTTGCTCAAAAGACACTAGATTCCAACAAGAGTGTTTTATATCCTTTTCATTATACCTTCTCAACTTTTTATCTGTCGCAGCTGTGGAACACGGGGTTCCCCTAGTGCTGCCAAAGTGGGTCCACTGCCTGTGGGCCCAGCATGAAGATGGACAAGATCAAGACACGGCGCAAAGCTGGCGGGCACCCCGCGTGCCAGCCAAGTCTGCCGGGTGCGGAGGACCCCGGGGTCCCTCGCACCCCGGAAGAGCAAGAAGACCCCGAAGAGCCCGAGACCCCGGCAGAGCCGGACTCTCTCTCGGGTACCAGGCTATACCCGACGAAGTTAATGGTTCCACCGCCCTCCAGAAGATGGTAGAAGAGCCCAGAAGACTTGGGAAAGCAAGACGCAGGCAGGGGACACCACCTGTGGTGCGCCAGCTCTTTCCCACCTCGCTTTCCCCTAAAGGGCGGGGATCTCACCAAACCGGCGAAGATACTTGGAGGAGGAGAGGCCACGTCTCCACCTCAACCACGGAGAGGGGGAACTTCCCGCCAAGACCCCCTCACGCTCCTCGCATGACCTCAGTGGCATCCCCTTGTCTATAAAAGGAGGACCAAGTCATGGCGGAGGGAAGGGGACGAATCCAAGGCAGAACCCAAGCAAGAGCGAGCAGGAGATAGCTAGGGCAGAGAGGAAAAGGGAGGTGATCTCCTCAGGGACAGGATCTGCCCTTTCTCCTTCCTCTTGCCAAAACCCTTTCCGGGGTACCTCGCCGGAGACTCCATTGTAGCCACACCATGATGCTCACATCTATCTAGACATGCAGGAGTAGGGCTGTTAGCCTTCGGGCAGCCTGAACCTGGGTAGATCGCTGTGTCCTTTGCTTGCTTGCCATCCACGCAGAGAGAGAGAGAGACGGAGAGCTTGCCGGCGGTACTTCTCCGGGAGACGTCTTCCAGCCTCCTTCGCGCCCCTACCGAATCTACAAAGGGGGTGTCCTTCATCCCCGGTGTTCGTCCTTCGTGACACGACATCTGGCGTGCCAGGTAGGGGGCGCAAGTGCTGATCTCGTCTTCCTCAGCTCAGAGATCTTCGTCAAGCACTTCATCAAGCATGCCACCCAAGAAGAAGCCCGAGGCAGCGGTCTCCAAGGCCACCTCTCCCTCGCGCACTCGGGCCTCTGCTGAGCGCCGCGCTGCAAGCGCACGCCGAGAAGGTACGCCACCTGTGCAACCTGCGGAGAAGACGGTGCCAGACGGTGCGGATGGACCCAGCCACGAACATGGCGGCAGATCCAAGGAGGCCTCGCTTCCACGCGCTTCCTTCCGGCCTCTTCCTCCCCCTCTGGAGAGAAGAGCGTCGGCAACGGAGCTGCCAAGGACCAAACGGCTGGAGTTGCTCAGCCATCCAAGAGCAAGCCCTCCACGCACACGCCTCCAGACGCTCAAGCTCGCCACGACGCCCTGGTGGCTGCCAAGGCTCTGATGTAGTTCCCACCAAGCACCACCGATCCCAAGGTGTACCAAGCGTGGAGGGCTCGCGTGGAGAAGCTCCTCGACTACGCCGACGGCGGCCCGATACCGGCGGCCACGCAGGCTACCGCCATCGACAACCCAGGAGTCGCGATAGGCCAGACGCGCGAACCACGGGCTCGTCCCCGAGCCGAACGCCACGCGGAGACAGAGCCACCACGAGCCGCTCCACCCACAGCTAACCCGCCGCGTCAAGGCCGAGACAAGACCATCTTCGTTGGGTCTTCTACTTCGGACGATCATGACTTTCGCGACGGCCTCGACAATCGCCGGCGCGAGGACATGCGCACTCGCATCGAACGCCGCCGGGAACGTCACTGTCGTGAAGATCGCGATGATGACGTCACAGAAGCCTGCAACGCCCTCGCCCCCGATATTCGCCGCTTCAACTGGCCCAAGAAGTTCAAAATCGACGTCCTTCGCTTCGACGGCACCACCAACCCCCGGGACTTCCTGCAGATCTACTCTCTGGCTGCGATGGTCGCCGGGGCTGACGAGATCATGATGGCCAACTGGTTCCCGCTGGCCCTGAAGGGAGAAGCCCAGACCTGGCTCCTCAACCTTCCCAAGAGCTCCATCCAATCCTGGCGAGCTTTGAAGGAGCAGTTCCTAGGGGCTTTCCAAGGAGGGTACGAGCTTCCGGTACACCCAGGGACTTGTATGACTTCAAGCAATTACCGGGCGAAACTCTCCGCAAGTACATCCAGCGCTTCACCCACAAGATGAACACCATCCCCTGCATCAAAGAAGAGGTAGTCATTCAGTGCTTCAGCGCCAACGTCCGCAATCCTCAGATGCAGGAGAAGCTGAGCATTCATCGCGTGGAAACTACCCGCAAGCTTTGGGAGCTTGCGGAACGCTGTGCGCGGGCAGAAGAAGGTGTGAGGGAAGACGAGCCTGAAGACAAGGCCACTGCTGCCAGGAACAAGAAGTGGGATGTTGGTGCCGACAAGCGCGTCTTCGTCACCGAGCCGCTAGCGAAGAAGGTCAAGCCCGTCGCCACCGAGGAAGAAGAAACCGATCCATGGTGCCACATCCACCCAGACGGAAACCATGCGCTCAAGGACTGCCGCGCGCTACGGTACCTCGCCGAGTGTGAGCAGCGTCAAACTGGAGGAGCCGGACACGACGGCTGCTACAACTGCGGCCTTGCCGGGCACATCGCTCGAGATTGCCCCATGGGTAGCCAAGGCGGAGGCGGCCGTGGCTGGAATCGGGGCGGTGGCCGCGGAGGCCGAGGAGGAGGGCGCGGCGGACAAGGAGGACGTGAGCAGAACAATCAGGCGGCTGCCCCGGCCAACAATGGGGAAGCTCCCGCCGTACAAGGAGGCAACGGTGGCCAGTTCCAGGAAGTCAATGGCGTCGTTGGGTGCATCCATGGGGGCTCTTCGCTCCCCTCATCCAACGGCGCGGGCAAAAGGCTAGTCCGAGAGCTCAATGTGGTCGCTTCCGGGCCAACGAAGCCCTTGGATCGGAACTTTGACACTAATCGTGTCGCCGGTCATCCACAACTTCAAGGTCACCAAGATGCTGGTCGATGGAGGCTCCAGCCTCAACCTCCTGACGGCCAAGGTGCTGAGCGTGCTGCAAATCCCTTTTTCTCGCCTCAAGGACACTGCCGTATTCCAAGGCGTGAACGGGAGCGTGACGCGGCCCCTTGGAAATATCACTCTGTCGGTCACCTTCGGCGATCACAAGAACTTCCGCACCAAGGATGTCATCTTCGACATCGCCGACACTCCGCTTCCATATAATGGCATACTTGGCCGACCTGCCCTGGCCAACTTCATGGTCGTCTCTCATTTCGCCTACAACATGCTGAAGATCCCTGCGCCATTGGGAGTGATCAAAATCAAGGCCGACATCGACGACGCCATCTTCTGTGTTCACAAGCTGAACCAGATCGTGGCAGCGACGGCGGATGTCCCACAAGTTGAGATGGAAGACGATGTTGACACACTCCCTGGGGAAGGAGCTGATCCTGGGGCCTCGACGTCGGCTCCCGTCAAGAAGGCCCCGTTCCAGGGCGACCCGCGGCTGACCAAGAAGGTGGCACTGACCAGTGATGGAGTTTGCTCTATCACCATCGGTGCCCATCTCACTGGCAAATAAGAAGGCGTGCTCATCGCCTTCCTTCGGGGAAACTCTGATGTCTTCTCTTGGGATGCATCGGAGCTACCCGACTTACCAAGGGAGGTGGTCGAGCACAAACTGACGGTCAGCGCGGGTGCGCGACTGGTAAAGCAAGTTCCTCAGAGTCAGAGCAAAGAGAAGTTGGAATTCATCGTCACCAAGGTCGACAAGTTGGCAGAAGATGGAATCATCCGGCCGGTTCTTCACCCTTATTGGGTGGCGAACCCGGTAGTAACTCCGGGTCCTTTACCCTTCAAGTGGCACCTTCGCATCGACTTCACCGACTTAAACAAGGCCTGTCCCAAGGATGCTTTCCCCCTGTCGCGCTTTGATCAGATTGGGAGTTCCCCGGCAGGGTGCGAGTTGCTATGTTTCCTGGATGCTTTCTCCGGATACCATCAGATCGTCATGTCCATCGAAGATCAAGAGAAGACGGCCTTCTCCACTCCCAAGGGCTGCTACTGCTTCGCTCGAATGCCCTTTGGCCTCCGAAACACCGGCGTTACCTTCCAGCGCGCAATGCAGGCTTGCTTTGGGCCACATCTGGGCCGCAATGCTGAAGCACACATCAACGGCATCACACTCAAGACGCGGTACCAGGATTCGCTCATCCAGGACCTTCACGAGACATTCAAAAATCTCCGTCAGGTTAACTTCAAACTCAACTCCGAAAAGTGCGTGTTCGGAATATCATCGGGCAAGCTGCTGGAAGGCGTACCATCAACTTCCTGGAAGAAGCAAGATATCGAGCATCCCTGCGATCCGCTCGATACCAACAAGCGCTCAGGCGATATCATGGCCGCCATGTGCAAGCGCGAGCATTGGAGCCAGGAGACCTGGTCCTCCGGAAAAAGCAAAACCTTGATGGCATGAACAAGGTGTCATCTAAGTGGGAAGACCCATATCGGGTGATGCATACCCTGAGGCTTGGAGCAGTCTATCTGGAGGATGAGAAGGGCAGACCTTAGGGCAACGCCTGGAATATCGAGAACCTCCGCAAACTCTACCCTTGATTACGAACACGAATCACAGATAGTTGTATCGACTAAGCACGCCTGAGGGGCTAGTGTTCTGTAATAAGGTGTAAGAATCGTCGCCAAGGAATAAAAGATAAGTTTTCAATCTCGTGAGCCTCAATTTCTATCGTAAAATTGATTACCCTTAGCAACCCCCAACCAGGGGGCTGATATGTGCCGGTGGCTGACGGGTGAACGCGAGCACGCCTACCAGTAGGAGCTGCCTCCCGATCATGCCGTAGTGTCACAAAGAGGGAGATTTGGGCAGTGCTGTGCTTTAAAGCACGTAAGCACAGAAATGAACAGTCAACCTTGCTTGCGGTTTGCTTCGGGTAAACATTTTCACGACACGAAGAGAGGGTCATTTCTTTTCCTACTGAAAGTTTGGTGTGCACCGCCTTCCCGGGCAGAAACTCGCAAAGGACGGAGGTCTGAGGAGCTGGATACCCGGGAAAGGCCTAGCAGATCAGGAGCAACAAAAAAACATACAAGTTCTTGCATCTGCATGCTAGGCATACCATCTCGCTCGGAGTCAATATACTTTCAACCTGAGCATGCTTGACAGTCTATGAGAACCTTGGCGGGGGATGAGGCGTCCTCCCCGGTGAACGGTCCGTTTCCCTCTGGCCTAGTAACTGAGGCAGTGGAGTGAGTCCCCGGAAGGTATAGTGCTCCTGGGGGTATTACTGTTGCAGCAGACAACAGGATACTTGGCAAACCGGGAAATCTCCTCATAAACTAAACAGCGCTTTAGTGCAAGGAAAGATCTGAAATGACTCCGGGAGTTGAGATTAGGATTGCATTCATATTTAACATTCGAAGTTACATTCATGCATAACATTCATAAGAAGCAGCCTATGCGCATATCTAGCCTATGCTACTAATGCCAGCCCAGGCACACTGGCTGCGCAGATCTGTCTGCTATTTATTCGCCTACCGGGTACGCTTCCCTATCTTCCGGGGACGCTTGGGGGAGAAAGGGGTGTGCCCGCGAGGTATCTACAGGAGTTTCAAGGATCCGAGCGCCCCCCGGGAAGCCTCGGAGCATCCTGGCTGCAGAGGGCGTGGACGCAATCCAGGAACCTGTCCATCACAGTCTCTTCTTCCTGGAGCAGGAAGAAAAACGATAAGGCTCCGGGCAATCCCCTCTGCCAGGACCAAACAAGGCTAAAGGGGGCCTAACCTTGAAGACTTCGTCAAGATCTCGAAGGAGTTCAAGCAGCCTCGGGTTGTATGTAGCTTCTCCCCACAGCTTTGCCAAGATGTCATCCTTTCAGACTGCCCCGGCCACCGAGGCGTTCATGGCCACATGACCGGCAATTTTCCCTACCGCGGGAAAGACAAGAGACTGCCAAGGGCGAAGGGCAAGATCTACTCCGCCACGGATGGCCGACTCTGCCGTAGAAGCCTCAGACGCCGCCTCCACGTCACCAGACATCATCGACAACTGCTCGCGCTTCACAGAAAGGAGGAGTTGAGTCGAGCGAGGTAGAAGAAGGAAGTGTGCGGAGAGGGCTGGGGGCTGAGGAGTTTTTATAGGCTCTCCACCCCCACCTACCTCTTGGTGCTTCGGGAACAGCAGCAGTGGGGACCCGTTTTGCAAAAAACCCGTTCTCATTCTCTCAAAATACAAGTTGAAACATGCAGAACAAGTGCTGGTTCTTCTTCGACAAGTAAAGGACTACATCGGGGACTACATCGGGAGCCTACATTTTACAACAAAAGGTTCTGCTCCCAGGGAACCAGGAGTGCTGCCATACAATGGAAGGCGCTACTTCCAGAAGTACGTCGACGAGGCGGCCAAGAAGGAGGCGAAGGACATCTTCGGTGTCTTCTGCCCGTCCTCCCGCGCTATCGGGCCGCCAAGAAGGAGGCCAAGGAGATCTTCAGCGTCTCCTTCTGGCCCATCTGCATCTTCAAGGAGAAGAGCTCTCCTCCGCCTTGATGCTAGATGAGTTTTCCTCATCTTCATCCTCGTCGAAGGAGCTGGAGCTGCCGCTGCTGCTGCTGCTCTCCCTGCAGCACTCCGCGCGTCCTCCGGCAGCACGGAAGATTCTCACGGAGAGCATTGTGTCTCCGTCGTACTGGAGCATCACGCTCTGCCCCTGGGTTAACTTCCGGGAGCGAGCGAACAGCTTCCATCCATGGCCCAGGAGCATGGAGTCGTCGGCGTTGTACTCAGCCCGGACACAGTAGGGCCGTTGGGGCAGCCTTCAACCTGCAGCCAGAAGCCGCCGGCTTGTCCTCTGGCAGCGCCATCGCGAAGGAGTCCGGGAGGTACAG
The DNA here is from genome assembly GCA_947311845.1 of Poa pratensis. Classification (NCBI taxonomy): domain Eukaryota; kingdom Viridiplantae; phylum Streptophyta; class Magnoliopsida; order Poales; family Poaceae; genus Poa; species Poa pratensis. Next base: position 130,605,786 of record CAMZMU010000052.1, on the reverse strand, counting down.
GCGGCTGTGGGGCCGACGGACCATATCTACCATGAACTCGAATGGCGCGAAGCTCGTGTGGACCGAGCTCCTCGGAGGAGAAGAAGTAGAGCCACGACCGCCGCGACCGTCGCGGCCTCCACGACTGCTGCGGCCCCTTCTCCCCGACTACGGGACGCGCCGCGACCACGGACAGGAGGTCCGTCTTCCGCCACGGCCGGGGAAATTCGAGGACGCCCCCAGCCTCTCTTCGCCGGCGCCATTGTCTGCAGTGGCTTTGATGGATTGAGGAACGAGAAGATGGAGGAGGTGACCAGGGAGCCAAGGGGTGCACCCTGCTTTTATAATACGAGCTCCTCCTTCAAGCGGTAGTCGCCTCGTTTCTTCCGTTACCAGGAATCGAGGAGGTCAGGGCAGTTATTCCCCCGAGTGGAGTAACTCCAAGGAAAAGACTGGGCGCCGGGACCCACTTTGACCTCTTTTTGGTCATAGCCCCGGCAGCCGCTGAAGCAAAGCCGCCGGGACCATGCCCGGGGGCTATTGTCGCAGCAGTGGAACACGGGGTTCCCCTAGTGCTGCCAAAGTGGAAACACCACCTATGGGCCCAGCACGAAGATGGACAAGATCAAGACACGGCGCAAACTTGGCGGGCACCCCACGTGCCAGCCAAGTCTGCCGGGTGCGGAGGACCCCGAGGTCCCTCGCACCCCGGAAGAGCAAGAAGACCCCGAAGAGCCCGAGACCCCGGCAGAGCCGGACTCTCTCTCAGGTACCAGGCTATACCCGACGAAGTTAAGGCTTCCACCGCCCTCCAGAAGATGGTAGAAGAGCCCAGAAGACTTGGGAAGCAAGACGCAGGCAGAGAACACCACCTGCGGTGCGCCAGCTCTTTCCCACCTCGCTTTCCCCTAAAGGGCGGGGATCTCACCAAACCAGCGGAAGATACTAGGAGGAGGAGAGGCCACGTCTCCACCTCAACCACGGACAGGGGGAACTTCCCGCCAAGACCCCCTCACGCTCCTCGCATGACCTCTGTGGCATCCCCTTGTCTATAAAAGGAGGACCAAGTCATGGCGGAGGGAAGGGGACGAATCCAAGGCAGAACCCAAGCAAGAGCGGAGCAAGAGATAGCTAGGGCAGAGAGGAAAAGGGAGGTGATCTCCTCAGGGCCAGGATATGCCCTTTCTCCTTCCTCTCGCCAAAACCCTTTCCGGGGTGCCTCGCCGGAGACTCCATTGTAGCCACACCATGATGCTCACATCTATCCAGACATGCAGGAGTAGGGCTGTTAGCCTTCGGGCGGCCTGAACCTGGGTAGATCGCTGTGTCCTTTGCTTGCTTGCCATCCACGCAGAGAGAGAGAGACGGAGAGCTTGTCGGCGGTACTTCTCCGGGAGACGTCTTCCATCCTCTTTCGCACCCCTACCGAATCTACAAAGGGGGTGTCCTTCATCCCCGGTGTCCGTCCTTCGTGACACGACATTATCCTACAAGACTATATCTCAACTTTAAACTATTAATTCCAAGTCATATTGACTCTTTACTTATTTTATGATGAGATAATTCTACAATTGTCCAACACACTCAAGTTAATTAATTTCAAGGCAAGATGTGACTGAAACTCTAAATATGCCACGCTCATATGCATGAGTGTTACCCATCAATCTCCAAACAAGAGAATTATGGATGACACCATACTTTAATATTCATTGATAAACCATAAGATAGGGAACATGATAATGCTCCATGAGCTCACACACGCCTAAGAGATATTGATAACTAAACGATAAAAGCAAAACACACCATGACTAGATAGATATGATAGACAAATAAAGATAAAGACTCGGTGGAACTCCCCCAAGCTTGACGTTTAGAACTTCCTCTCTTCTTTCTTGTTGCCTTCATAGTAATTTTCTTCAAGATCTCCAATAATGCTCATCATAAGGTTGTAGGCTTGTTCAAATTTTCTTGCGGCTTCTCCCAGTTTTTGTACGAGATTCTTCTCCACCGTCTCCTTGCAAGGCTTCCACTCCGGGCTTGGTACTTTCTTGTTGGGGATCTTGCGATCCCATTCACCGGGATAGTTATCTTGGGTGACACGCCGAAATTCCCTGTCAATAAGAGTAGAAACCACGTTTTTGCTCGCAAGTGAGAGCCTGGGAACCTTCCCTCCGGTTTGCATGCGCGCCGTCCGCCTCTTGTTTCCAAGGGAGTGGTTCACCCTCACACCGGCAACAGCAATGGGTGAAACAGGTGATGTCGCCAGGGGTGCGATGTCGACGGAGGGTTGTACTCTCCTTCTTCAGCTTCTTGCTTCTCCATCTCCTCCTCATCAAGCTTGTAGTTTTCATCGTCGGAGTAGTCCTTCCTCTTCCTTTTCCTCCTCCATATGGACGTGGGGCTGAGGCCCTCGAGTTCATCATCATCGTCGTCCATGGAGGAGCATTGGTAGGAGTCTCCTGAAGACACGGCTAAAAACCTGACAGGTAGAAATAGCAAAAGAAAGAATCACTCGAAAGCTCTCGGTGCGAGATTAGATCGATAGAGAGGGGTATATCTTGAGGGTTTTTAGGTCAAGACGAAGCGTCGGGATCGAAAACGAGACGAAAAGGGACTCCGAGGGGCAAAAGGAGTGGGCCCACGCGGCCCCTGTACCTGGCCGCGTGGGACCCCCTCTTTCCTTCCTCGGGTCTCCGCTTCATCCAGTTTTCTTGTCCCACACGTTAATTTCCATAAAAAATGACTTCCGTAAAATATTATGCAATTCCGAGAAACTTTCCAACACTAAGATACCTTCTATTGATTTAGGGTTTCTGGAACTGCACGGTTTCTCTCAATTACGTCCTCCGGTGTTTGTAAATTCAACTCTTCCACCATTCCGATGAAGCTCTTTCCTGCAATATAAGGTTTAAGGCGTTGTCCACTGACTACATGAGGTTTACCTTTCATGTCACCGTGAAGACGGATAGCTCCTGAACGGTACACCTCCTGTATCACTAGTGGTCCCTGCCACTTTGAACGCAACTTCCCTGCAGAAAACTTAAAACGAGAGTTGTATAACAAAACTTGATCACCTACTTTGAATTCCTTCTTCTTAATTTTCTTGTCATGCCAAATTTTAACCCTTTCTTTAAACATTTTAGCATTTTCATAAGCTTCATTCCTCCATTCATCTAGTAGGCTTAAATCAAGAATTCTCTTTTCTCCTGCAGTTTTAAAATCAAAGTTCAGTTGTTTAACTGCCCATCTAGCATTATGTTCTAACTCAACAGGTAAATGACAAGCTTTTCCATAAACCATTTTATAAGGAGACATTCCCATAGAATTTTTAAAAGCAGTTCTATAAGCCCATAATGCATCATTAATTTTAGTTGGCCAATCAGACCTAGACTTATTGACTGTCTTTCCCAAAAATGAGTTTGATTTCCCTATTATTTAATTCAACTTGTCCACTTGTTTGAGGATGATAAGGAGATGCAATTCTATGGTTAACATTATATTTTAGCAAAGTTTTTCTAAGAACACCATGCAAGAAATGAGAACCACCATCAGTAATTAAAAACCAAGGAACACCAAACCTGGGGAAAATGATGTCCTTTAGCATGGTCATTGTTGTGGCATGATCTGCATTTTTGGTTGGAATTGCTTCCACCCACTTTGTAACACAGTCAACTGCAACCAAAATGTGAGTATGCTTTGTCTTTGATTCTGGGAAAGGTCCCATAAAGTCAAAACCCTACACATCAAATGGCTCAAGTGGCAAGGAATAATTCATAGCATTTCATTTCTCCTACCAATATTTCCTACTCTTTGACATTTATCACAAGATTTAACATATTCAGCACAATCCTTAAATAAAGTAGGCCAATAAAAACCAGATTGTAATACCTTTGCTCCTGTGCGATCTCCTGCATGATGCCTTCCATAGGGACTATCATGGCAATCTCTTATAATAGCCTGTTGTTCATGCTCAGGTACACAACGTCTAATAATACAATCCACACTTTTCTTATAAAGGAAAGGATCATCCCAAAAATAATGTCTAAGATCATAAAAGAATTTCTTTCTTTGTTGATGAGTGAAATGTGGAGGCAAAACTTTACCAACAATGAAATTTGCATAATTGGCAAACCATGGAGATGCAACTTTAACACTAGAAATATTAATATTTGCAAGTTGTTCATTAACAAAGCTATCATTAATAGGAATAGGATCATCAGGTATATTTTCCATTCTAGAGAGATGATCAGCTACTTGATTATCTTCCCCTTTCCTATCAACAATGTGTAAATCAAATTCTTGAAATAAAAGTACCCATCTTATTAGTCTAGTCTTAGCATCTTTCTTATGCATCAAGTATTTAATAGCAGAATGATCAGTATGCAATGTGACTTTTGAATCAGTAATATAAGGTCTAAACTTGTCACAAGCAAATAGTACTGCTAAAAATTCTTTTTCAGTTGTGATAACCCCCAAGAGCAGGGGATCACTGTAGCACCTCTCAATGTGGAAGTAAGGTATCGATCCGCAGGAGTAAGAAGGAAAAGTTATCTATTCCCTACAACTAAAGTGTCACAAGTTTTAGTTGATTATGCACTAAACAAGTTTAAGGAACATGATGGTTGATTTAATGGATGGGAGTTTAATGTAACAAAACAAGAATGTAAAAGTGTCCAAATCCTCTTCAATGCAAGAGGACAAGACAAAGGTTTTCTCTTATAGGAACAATGGACGTGGGTTCACTTAATCCTCTCTCTCTCTCATCTACGGTGATTATCATGTTATAGATAAAATACACACAATTGTCATGTTTTAATGGTAGTTTTTATGACGGCTATATGTCCTAAAACACATAGTTGAAAGAAATACTCATTTGTGTGCTATGTCACCCTCGTAAGGCTAGCATGGTTGCTGTCACTCCCACATCATACTTCTCCCTTTTTACCCCCAGATAAAGGATGTTGCCATCCCGTACCTACATACATCATACTTCTTAATGGAAAATATTCTAAATACTAGTGCAATGATTCATATTTTGTGTGTGTGTGACCACATCTCTCTCATCTATCCACACTTGGTGGTATCAATCACCTCATGACAAGGATAAACAAGGCATTATGCATAAATCAAACCATCACATGCATCATAGAATATCTCCAAAGTATGACAAATCATAAAAGCTCCAACACAACGGTAAATGCATAACAAATCATCTCATACCACAATATCCACCACAAAGGTATTACATAGATGGCCGTAATCATGTTCAGCAGCTCATACGGTACTAATTAGTGAAGCTCAAGAGAGAGAGATACATAAGTTACTTCCACAAACCCATAGTCCAGAGGGTGGACTACTCCCCTTCATCATGGAGATGGTGGAGAAGTCGTCGGAGAAGATGGAGACCACCCCGGCAGCGCCCCGCCGGAGTTTTCCCCCTCCAATCTGCAGCTCCAGGTCTCTGTTTCGGTGTTTCTGCGTTTCGGCGGCGCTGCCTCCAGAGAACGTCGGGGGGCTATTTTTATAGGCGTTTTTAGGTCAAGACTATGTCGGTGGAGCAAAGATCGACGGCCACGGAGCTCCGAGGGGGAAAAGAGGTGGGCCCACGCGGCCAGGTACAGGAGGCCGCGTGGGACCCTCTATCTTCCAGCCTGTTGGGCCTCTGGTCTTCAATTTGAGCCCATTGCGTTCGTCTCGAAAATTCTGAACCGTGCTCTTTGGCCTTGCCCTTTTTGGAGTCCCGAAGCTCCCAGAAAGTCTGAAACACTAAAAAAGACGTTTTCTGGAAAACAGGGTTAATTCCAAATAAATGGAAAAACTATGAAATATTCCCAAAATCATTATAAAACATTGATATGACCCTTATATGATGCAAATATGATTGGAATAGAAGTAAAATAATGCAAAGTTCATGTATGCATTTTACATGCATCAACATCCCCAAGCTTAACCTATACTCGTCCTCGAGTATGAAGGTGATAAAACTAACATGGACTTTGCAATTTTAATACTATCAATGAATATCAAAGATGATTACTATTGCTACATAGACTAAAATGATTCATTCTTAAAAGGAGTAGCAATATGCAAGATAGTTTATGAAGTGATATCAAGTATTCAATGCAAGGATGTTCAATGATAATTCACAAAGTGTAACATGAGAGAAAAAGTACTATGGACCACATGTATGCATAATAATAAGTAAGAACATCCTACAATGGTCATAGAGTATTGGTGAAAATCTGAATTAAAAGGTGGACACTTTGGAAAGATATATATATGAGTAGAGGTAAAGCATGAATAAATTTCATCTATCTTCTGAACTTCTCTACTTAAGTCAATGATTGTAATATGGTAATCCTTGGTGTCAAGCTCTCATTCCCCTATCATAGCATCTTGAATGATTAAGTTTAAAGTGAAAGCAATAAGAGTAGTGTGCTTGACAAAGTACAGGTTGAAAGTCTCATGCCCCTTGAATACAAGTACCTACTCCATGTGTTACTCAACTTTAGAAAACAAAACAAGTTCAAGTTAAATATCATTGTAAGTAATAACAGTATCATTAAGAGCGTCAACTGGGGTACCTCTTGTCCCAGGATATGGAACAAGCCCATATCAGAATGACAAGACAAACAAACATAATGAACAATCTAAACACCCTTTTTATTTACCATTGGATAGCTTTTTATTGTAAGGTGTATCACAGAAGGTTCACCATAGCATGTAAGTAAATTTCCACCATGAATGATGCATGGCTAAGATTAGCGGCCCAGGCGTCTCTCTAACCATTTATACAAACTCATTTAAACTCACTTCATTTTCTCATTTATTTCACCCATGGTAAGCATCCATAAACAAAAGTACATGATATCAACTAAATTAGATGATGTGCAATGTTGAAAGCTTGCCATGTGAAAGCACATATGGGCTAACTCTCAACCAAAGACATTTGTCAAGTCCACAACTTCATAATTTTAATCACAATGGGTCATATTTATTTATGCAATGAAAGTAAAGTGTGCATCAAGTTCGCGAGAGCTATATAACCAACTTTTCCCACAACAATTAACAACATAAGCATTATCATTCAGAGGTATATAACTCAAATATCATGATAAACATACTCGGAATAGCATAAAGCTAATAGGTAGATATGGTGGACTCACTCGAAAAACTTTGGTTGAACGTGTTGGAAACAAGTTTTTGCTTGTTGGAATTTTTGGGCTAGCAAGTGGGAGAAAGTTGACCATCTAAATGCATGCACGAGTGTCCATAGAACTAACTAATCCATGTTAGAACAAGGTAGAATAACATTTAGCATCAAAACATGAATAAGAGATATCTCTTGATAAAATATTTGCAAATTATTACTCATTAACAAGCTCATGAATCATGCAATTATATTTATCTTTTAAAATTAACTTTAACATCCATTTTCCCAATCTTATAATAACATCCAACATAATTCAACCCAAATTTCCAGTAGCTCTCTCATATATAAATGATAGTGTGGTGGTCTCACAAAATAAAAATCTAACCTAAACAAACAAAAAGACGCTCCAAGTTTATGCGATAAAGTGTTTCGATCGAAAAATAGAAGTTAGACGTGTGCAAACCGAGAGTGTGTAGGTCCAGTGGGGTTGTCTTCACATCCCCAAGCTTATGGTCTTCACCATCCTTGGATAGCTCTTGGTGCATCTCCTCTAATCCCTGTGAAAAAACTTCAAAACACCGTTTCTCCCATTTCTTTTTCTGTGGGGTGCATTAGTAGTGATAAACAAATAGATTTCTTGCTGCATATAATCCTTAGACAAAAATTCATATGAATGTCCAGAACATGTATAATATTGTATGCCTACCAGAGCATGCATCAAACAAAATGGGACAGAATCTGTCCAGAAAATCAGCAGCAGCTAAACATATTTTTTTACCCTACTTAACTTTGTCGGAAAATTCTGAAAAAATTCATGCATACAGAGGATGAAAAGTTCCTACTACAGTTTAAATATGATCTCATTCAGAGTTACAGAATAAGAACTAAAAATCATACCGTGCACAGATTCGTGCAGGAATAATATCTCCGAACGCTATAAGCAACTTCTTCATACCAAAATGAGTAAAACTTGGCACTTTATTAAAAACTAGCTGAGCGGCCCGCGCATTTGCGCGGCTAGAATCAAGAATACCATAATAGCACATCGTTTTGCACTAAGAAAATATACAACTGTTATTCGATTTAGTTTATAATCTGGTACTTTATCATTAAATTATAGGACAATTTTTTTTCTGCAGTTGGCCGCGCAGTGCGTAGGATCCGTAATTTCTACGGTGATATTGAAAAAGGTTTTCATGTCGCTCTGCAAGTGACCGTAACTCAGTGTGTCTTTCCTTGTCTCAGATCTGTTGACCTATTTTTATACTACTCAGCTCACATGATCTAAAAATATGTGCGGGGCTGATCGGGGTGAATTTTATTTGAAATAAAAATGACCATAAGTTTGACCGTAGAAATTCTAGACTTGTATGCATGATGTGAGACTTAGTCTTGAAAATTTATCTAATGTTGCTTGGTTGCTCTCCCCTCAGCTATTTCTCGAATTAATTTGCCACCATATTAGCAATGATACTCCATGGAGGGAATCTAATCCCCAAAAATTAATGTCCAAATAAGATCTTGCAATCTACAACGTAAATTCAGTGGATCTTCTCCTCAATAGTTAAGAAGGAAGATGATCTTCTCCTCACAGCTATAGGGACTTGCATTCTGAGAGCGTTAAATAGTAAATTTGTTTCATGTAAATGTGTTGTAAGACGTACCCAAACCTTCATGCATTTCAAGTGACCTACATCCCAACAGTAACCTCTCGAAGAATGGGTTGATCTCTCCTGCATTCTGATAATATAACCAACTTTATATGAACCACTAAAAAACTGGGTCATCTTGTAATTCCACAATTTCACATCTTAATATCATTGGGATATCAGATCAACTAAAATGAAATCTGTAGACAAAAAGCATGTCTTTTGTTTTGAGTAATCAATAACTTGTAAATATCATGCTGCGAGGTGAACTTAAGTGCCAATAATGCAACAAAGCTGCATAGTTACTGTATCCATGAATTCTACAAACTAACTTTCATTTAGCGGATTGATGACCACAAACCTGCTGCAGAATTTAGCTCACAAATGACCTGCAAGCTGCAGCTATAAAGTATAGCTGGGAGCAAGAAAAAATATTACAACCTTCTCTCGTTTTTTAAATACTAAAGACCAATATGAGTCCTAAGTGAGAACATGAAAAATATATGTATATGGTATTTGTGGCCCAAAGTGAACTAAAATGAAATCTGTAGACAAAAAGCATGTCTTTTGTTTTGAGTAATCAGTAACTTGTAAATATCATGCTGCGAGGTGAACTTAAGTGCCAATAATGCAACAAAGCTGCATAGTTACTGTATCCATGAATTCTACAAACTAACTTTCATTTAGCGGATTGATGACCACAAACCTGCTGCAGAATTTAGCTCACAAATGACCTGCAAGCTGCAGCTATAAAGTATAGCCGAGAGCAAGAAAAAATAATACAACCTTCTCTCGTTTTATAAATACTAAAGGCCAATATGAGTCCTAAGTGAGAACACGAAAAATATATGTATATGGTATTTGTGGCCCAAAGCGCAGCAAATCCAATGTAAATACATGCATGCTATTTGGTGCATTTGTTGGCATCGAAGTTTTGATCATATTAACAACTCAAGATAAAGTTATAGGCTGCTCTTAAAATTCAGGATCTCCAGGTAATTTAAACTTCATCCTACTATCTACAGGTCATTTAAAAGATGTCTATGTTGAGAACAATTTAAGGATAAAAATAGACATAACCATGAGAAAAATGTTCAGCCTTTTTTCCTCTTCTTGATGTTATACGTCTAACCGGACAAATATTATTCTGCTCAGCTAACTTTTTTATGATTTTCTTATGCTAATCAATTCATTATAAGTATCAATCGCTGGTATAGTGGTTTGCAAGTATATATCCACATGCTGTAGAACCGAGAAGAATGAACACCACCTCAATCCTTAACTTGTCGCCTTCTTATGTATATTTTTCACCAGCGTCTCCGGTAGAAAGAAAATTCATGTCAATAAATATCACGTACTCTTTTCATCCCACTTGATGCTCACATATTGGACGGATGTACCAACATGCCGCCGGACCACCGGTGATATAGCAAACTTCCACCGATTGTTGTCGTCAGATGAAGACAACCTTGAAGACAGGCGACGTGGAGGAAGATTTTTTATTTCTCTTCCGCTGAATCAATCAAAATTTTGAAGGAAGGTTAGTGAATCAATTTTGCTGAAAGAAATAAAAAGTTAGTGAATCAATTTTGGATTCAGCTCAAGAGATGGGATGTGCTGTCTATGTTGAGAACAATTTAAGGATAAAAATAGACATAACCATGAGAAAAATGTTCAGCCTTTTTTCCTCTTCTTGATGTTATACGTCTGACCGGACAAATATTATTCTGCTCAGCTAATCTTTTTTATGATTTCTTATGCTAATCAATTCATTATAAGTATCAATCGCTGGTATAGTGGTTTGCAAGTATATATCCACGTGCTGTAGAACCGAGAAGAAAGAACACCACCTCAATCCTTAACTTGTCGCTCTTCTTATGTATATTTTTCACCAGCGTCTCCGGTGGAAAGAAAATTCATGTCAATTAATATCACGTACTCTTTTCATCCCACTTGATGCTCACATATTTGACGGATGTACCAACGTGCCGCCGGACCGCCGGTGATAGCACAAACTTCCACCGATCGTTGCCGTCAGATGAAGACAACCTTGAAGACAGGCGACGTGGAGGAAGATTTTTTATTTCTCTTCCGCTGAATCAATCAAAATTTTGAAGGAAGGTTAGTGAATCAATTTTGCTGAAAGAAATAAAAAGTTAGTGAATCAATTTTGGATTCAGCTCAAGAGATCGGATGTGCACCTGGTTTGACCGAGACCATACATACAGAACTATCTGCCTGACTCACGACGGCCGAGAGGCACATAGTGGAACCTGGACGGGCTGCTCCCTGAAAATTGATGGATCAACCTATTATGGTCCTGGCCAACTACATCCGGCAAGCATCTTCACCTAGTTGCAAAGCTTGCGGCAAAGTAGAATCGATTGATGGACTTGATTCATCACGCAACAACTTAAGGAGAGATGTATGTATTGCCCAAGGAACAGGAACCTAATCGAGAAGAAGGCCATGAGGAGAAAGAAGAGGGCGACTCACACGCGCGTGCAACGGAAGAGCACCATATGTACAAATTTTCCTTTGACGTGCCATTGAAGGGCGTGACTGCAGGCTGTCCAAGATTTAGTGCAGAGACGATATGATTCTTTGCTTGTGCGCTTCCAAATAGCTGGGCGTCATGGGCATGGCGTCGTCGCGTGTGTTCGAGCTCTCCATCGAGGCGCGCCGGGCGTGCATTGTAGCTTTGCCGATGAGGATGCCCGTGTGCTGGTCGCAGATGCGTATAGTTCGTAGCATCAGGCGATCGTTCTGTATCCTTCCTTGTACATGCAAATCATCGTACCGGCCGGACAACATTAGCTAGTCAGATTGTTCTTTTTGTTGTCCTATTGCGTATATAGTGTGACACAAGTTATCATTCACCGTATTTTTCATCCGTGAACCCTTGTACCATTAGAAATATCATGACTTCGATCCGCCAATTCTTCCCATGGAACAATCAGAGAGTCAATGAGAAAGAATTCTCATATTCAATTTTGCTCTTAATTAACCATCCCTATTTCTAAGGACGTGTGTAAACGAATTGTTTGACGTGCGCATAAGAAGTACATATTAGTCATGTGTAGGGAGAGAAATCATACTTCCTAGTAGTTCCTAGATCACGTCGAACAGAGATAAACTTCCAATTTTTTGATTTCTAAAGCAAGCAGAAAAGACATAAATCCATAAATTTAACACAGTAGAAAAAATGTCCAGGAAATCCAAACATTGTGTAAAACAAAACGGTGCTCATTACATATGTCCAGATGGTGCAGCAGCAAAATAACACAAACAGATATGGGCATCAAACACCAAGCAATAAACTAAGTTAGATGGAGCAATGCATCAGCACAACGCTTCAGCATCACGAGCCATTACAGCTTATCACACACACGCAACAGCAAATCAGAAAGAAGGTAGAATGAAGAAGGGACGGATGCAAAAAGCATCAACACCCTGAGCTCTCCGAGCAGCCGGTAGCCGGCAGGCGCTCACGCTGGGGAGCTCATCGTCCTGGACTCCTTGTAGTAGCAGCCAGGCGCCACACACAGTGGAGAAGACATCTGGAGGAAGCTCTAGATGCACCGCTCGCTCTTCCTCAGTTCATCTCCTGCACATCAGAGGGCCGGCGAGATGCCAGGAGACGATAGGCCTTCGCGGCACGGAGAAGTTCACCTTCGACGACGCCCCGACGGCTGCCGCTCGTGGACTGCACTGGCACGCCGCTTGTGCGAGGCGATCCGGCGAAGCTCTTGTGGCCCTGGATATCTCCTACGCGGGACAGAGGCGCCGCTCGTGTGTGGCTTTGCTCGTCCGCGTCCGCATCGTGGGTAGCTGCCTCGTGATGCTCGGGATCGACAGCCGGCAAAGGTGCGGCCGGCGCCGGCCGGGCGATATGGTTGCAGGCGACATCGTCCTCGTCCGTCTCCAATACCTCCTTGTCATCGTCTTCGTCCATGCAGGCGAGGCGTGCCGGAGATTTCAGGACGGAGCCGGACGTACGACCATGTTTGTAGAGCTAGACGCGTGGGCCAGAACCCACGATCTCGTCGATTTTACTTCGGACTGTTGCTGCACCCCGCCATGGTTCTACGATCTCGTCGACTTTACTTCGGTCTGTTGCTGTCCCCGCCATGGTTCTTGTTTGATGACTTTGATTTCTCATCGCTAGCTCACCTTCCAGATTTTTTTTAGATCTGGCTACCGTGGCGTGTTCCGGAAGGCTCCGCCGGCGAACTCCACTGGGCGATTCATGCCTGGAGATTGCTGGATCGGGTGGGATTCGGTCGTGCGCTCCCATGTTTTACTCTGGCCGTTTGGTTTCAGAGGGAGCGTTTCGAAGCTCTGCTGGCTGTTAATATCATGGGACATGTCCTCGTTCCATGGTGCTGGCGGAGAATGTCATGTAAGTCGTGATCTGAGGATTAGCAATGGTGGTTCGAATCTTTCTGCCGATGAGGAATTGGCTTGGTGTCTCGTGACTTGGAGCAGCGGCATGTAAGTGGGGGCGACAACATACGTGAAGTCCAAAGTCCTACCTTTCAGGGTGAAAATCCAAGGTCTGGCCTTAATTGGTTGTGCCTGACAGTGGTCTTGCTGAAGACATTGTTTTGAGAGCGAGGACTATCTTTAGGGTGAAAACCCAAGGTCTGGCCTTAATTGGTTGTGCCTGACACTGTTCTTGTTGAAGGCGGTGCTTTTGAAGAATTGGACGTCAGGTGTTGTTTTGGTGGTGGTTGTGCGGCTGCTATAAGGACTGTAACTCTGTAGCGGGACTTTTCTTTTTATTTCTTCTTCTTATTGTCTTTCGGCTGTGTGCATCCATAACAGCTTTGGTTGTTGCGTTGTTACAGAGGCTGGGTGTAATTTGTATCTCCGCGATATTAATATACACTCTTTATCTAAAAAGCTCACCTTCCTGATATCCTGGTTTCTTGTCCCTCCTTCTCGTGATCTGCCGTGAGACGTCACCGAGACGCAGGTCAACAACACGTGGCTCGTCTACGGGCACCGCCGCGACGGCGTCTCCTTCGTGCGCTTCTCGCGCCCGCTGGTGTCGCCCGACAAGAAGTACGACGTGGCCGTCAACGCCACGAGGAACATGACCGTGATCTGGGCCATCGGGCTGCTCCGCCCGCCGGACTCGCTGCGGCCGTACTACCTACCGCTTGTTGGGTTTCGCCCACAAGATCGATCACATCAAAGTATCACAAACACGACACACTCAAAATCTTATCGCCAAGGGCTCATATCGTGCCCCTTTGTTTTTCTTTATTTTCTCAATATATCTCTTGGTACAATCTTGTTGTCACCTCTCGTGTATATATACACGCAGAAGCAACCGACCCATAAACCTAGACCTACTCGTACTCTGTACATAAACTCACGCATCCACTAGTTCAACTCCAACTAGGATTTCTAATTCCTAGTACAACGTACCAACTAGTACAGTACGCACTAGACTTGCCAAAACCAACTAACTATTTCCTAACCAGACTCACACGATAATAGGAAACTAACTCAACCTAATACGGTAGGTTTGGATTAATTCTAACACCGTTGAACCACGGCGCGCCGGCGGGCACGGCGTACGGACACCTCGCGCTCAACTTGTCGGTGGCGAGCGGCGGGTGCCACGGACCACTGGACGCCGAGGACAAGGAAGACCAGGCCCGTATCACGGGCGTCGTCACGGTCGGCCAGGCCATGCATTACCCGAACCCACCCAATCCCGACAAGGTGCTCTACATCAACAAGAAGGAGGTGCCTCTGCTCAAGGTGGAGCGCGGCGTGCCGGTCACCTTCTCTGTCGAGGCCGGGCACGACGTGCCTCTGTACATCACGTCTGACGCCATTGGCGGGAACACCACGGCCCAGAACGCCTCCGAGGTGATCTACGCCGGCAGCCCCAAGGCAGAGGGCGTGCTAGCGACGCCGACGGAGCTGGTGTGGCTGCCAGAAAGGAACACGCCAGACGTCGTGTACTACCAGTCCCTGTATGATCCCAAGATGGGGTGGAAGATTCAGGTGGTCGACGGCGGCCTCAGCGACATGTACAACAACAGCGTGCTTCTGGACGATCAGCAGGTGACGTTCTTCTGGACCCTATCCGGCGACTCTATCAACATCGCAGCCCGCGCCGAGAAGAAGAACGGGTACCTCGCCATCGGCTTCGGTAGTGCAATGGTGAACAGCTCGGCGACTTGGATCGTAAGGTCTGCTCGATTTGATACAGCGCAATCGATCGATTGCTCCCGTATTTAAAGGCCCAGAAAAGGCAATAAGAGGCCAACTCGTGTCTGATCAGGATACTTCGCGTGCTCGAATTGAATTCATAGCAGAGCGGAGACATCCAGCTCGAGTTCGAACCGGAGAGACAATGTATTCGGATCGGAGAGACAATGTGCCCCATGTCGTCGGGGTCGTCGGCGGTCACGGTGGGCCCCATGGCGGGTCCCTCGCCGGCCATGGACTGCAGCCACAGCCTCGTGCCGAGCTCGATGGGGCAGGCGCTGCGGCGACGGGGAGGACGATGACCGCCAGGAGGAACAACAGAGGCAGAGCGCATATAGGGATCGAGCTGGAGTCTCTTTTTTTTTTTATCACGGAGCTGGAACGGTTGACTGCCAGAGGTTGGAGGTGGGCTTTGTTTGTTGGTGGGCTGGGTCGGTTAGGTCCACAGACGTGAGCAGCGCACGAAAAAAAAACGAAACGTTTTTTAACTTATGGGTGGCAATGGTGGGTAAATACGTGATTTGGTGGAGGGTAAAATTGGAACAAAAAATGACGTACCACAAGAAATGTTAATGTTTTTATTATTAGGTATAGATATAGATGTGCACAAACCGCTTCGTACGTATAGCCAGCGCGCATCTTTTTTTTCCCTGCTCGAGACGTGTAAGACCCGGACTGTTGCTGTTTTCAATACGATCTCAGATAACTGCGTTTTTAAATCTGAACCGTTGGTTTTAAGTGTTAAATCTCAGCCATTAATTGTCATGTGTTTTAATTATATAATAGATTCCAGAAACTAAACTAAACACTAAGTCTCTTGTTACAACAAGAGGACACAAAGAAAATCACAAATAAAAACAACCGGGTTGCCTCCCGTAAAGCGCTTTCTTTATAGCCATATAGCTAGGCTTGATAGTTTTAATGATGCTCACATAGAGAAAAATATGAAACACATTTAAGTCTAACCCACTTCCTATGCATTGGGATCTTGTAAGAAAATAAATCAATAAAACACAAAGTGACTAGCATAGGAAGGCAAAGCAAGTGCAACTTCAAGATTTTCGACAAAGAGAGAGGAGACTTAATATTATTGTGGTATATGAAGTCATGTCTCCCTCTCTCATAAAAACTTTCAGTAGCATCATTGATAAAATCTACAATATAACCATCACATGAAACATTCTTACCATGATCCATATGCATAAAAGTATCAATATTTTCCACATAAGCAAACTTCTTATTATTAATAGCAATGGAAGTAGGATCATTGTAAAGAACTCGAACATGATAGACAAGTTGTATATTAATTGGATGGTTTTGGGTGATCCTTCCATAACTATGACAAGTTTTATGAGGATGAT
This sequence comes from Poa pratensis, assembly GCA_947311845.1. Lineage (NCBI taxonomy): Eukaryota > Viridiplantae > Streptophyta > Magnoliopsida > Poales > Poaceae > Poa > Poa pratensis. The sequence continues at coordinate 130,589,413 of CAMZMU010000052.1, read as the reverse complement.
TGTAATTATTAGCATCATCATTTTCAGAATTAGTACCAAAGAGATTTTCAATATCAAAAGTACTATGCTTTTCCCAATCATGATTACTACTATAAGTAACAGGCATATGATCATCATCGAAATCAGACTCATCAGCAACAACTATAATAGGAGCAACATGCTTAGGGGAAGATACCGTTTCCTCTTTTTCATTAATAAGAGTAAAACAAACATTAGTCCTTTCATATTTTGGTAAAGCCATTCCATCTTTTATAATATTTTGTATGTAAGTGTTGGCATGGCAATTATTAACACAATAGAGATAACATCCATGCAACACGCTATTCATATCAAAAGCACTCATATCTAACGAAGAAGTTTTTCTTGATAACTCTTCACACCCCAAAAATAATGTAAGTTCATCATGCTAATTAGGAGTGATCATGTTATCACAAAATTCTCCCGCAATATCCTTATTAGAACCTGAGCATTGAAATTCGAAATGACCCTCTTTATAGCAAAGTTCACAAATAAAAGGATAGCGGGCACACACTTTTTCAGCCAAATCACTTAGAGCTCTGTACCATGTTGTAGTTTTTTCATTCCTATGATGAATACAATATTCCTCTTCGATTTTATTCTTTTCACAAGGTCTAAGTGCTCCACAAAAATTAACATGCTTATAAGAAATAGTATTTTCAGAAGTTTGAGCATGTTTATTGCAATCATTAGTAACAATTTCGGTTTCCAAGCAAGTGTCTTTAAAAGGTTCATGATACATGTCCCAATTCTCTTTAGGAATATTAATATGAGAAGCAAAGGTTTTACAGCAATCAACAATAATTTGAGAATCAAGACCAAATTTAGCACTAAGCCCATGAAAACTAGCAGTTTCAGCGAAAGACTTAATGCAATCATACTCAAAGTTTATACCTGATTATTTACCTTTGTCGTTCTCCCAATCTTCAGTATTGCGTTGAATTGTTTCAAGAAGATCCCATTTAGCTTCAACCTTCTTACTTGTGAAAGAACCACCTGAAGAAGCATCTAGATAATCCTTGTAATGACCTGAAAGCCTTGCATAAAAATTAGTAACAATTATTTCCTTAGGAAGCTCATGGTTAGGACATTTGAGTATTAATGTTTTCAGTCTTCCCCAAGCTTGAGCAATGCTTTCTCTATCATGAGGATAAAAATTGAAAATGTAACTCCTAGCTAGATGCACTTCATGAAGAGGATAAAATTTAGAGTAAAAGAGAGATTCAAGCTGTTTCCAATTCGAAGGACGATCATCCAGCATCCTATACCACTTCTTTGCTTTGTCCTTAAGTGAAAATGGAAATAATTTCCTCATGACATCTTCTCTTGATAAACCTGCAACCTCAAACAACTCACAAAGTTTTGTAAGTTTCAACAAGTGATCATGTGGACGGACTGTTCCATCCCCTGCATAACGTTCATTCATAACCATTTCAACAATTTCCATAGGTATTTCAAAAGGAATACTTTCAGTAGATGGATTTAGAATATCACAAGTATCATTAGAATTATCACATATAGGAGACAAAGTATTATCTAAGCAAATTTTCTCCTCCAAAGCTGGGGAACTACAAGGATCATTTTTATAAAAACTAGCTTCCCCAAGCTTAGACTTTTCCATAGCATTAGCAATAGTGTGCAAAGAATTTATAGTAATAACATTGCTACCATCATGCAAATGATTTTCCATAGATTTTTTAATTTTCTGCTCAAACTCATCATGTCCTAACTCAAGATAAATTTCATAAAGCTCTCTAATTTTTTTGTTGTTTTCCATTTTCTAATTTTTATGGGTTTTTGATATATATAAAACTAATGAGAAACTCACAACCAAACAAGTTTAAAGGAACCTCCCCAAGCTTAGATGATTGCAAGAGATAAAACAAGATAAAATAAATCTAAGTCTAGTGCACACAAGAATAGAAACTTAAGCGCTACGCTCCCCGGCAACGGCGCCAGAAAAGTACTTGATAACCCCCAAGAGCAGGGGATCACTGTAGCACCTCTCAATGTGGAAGTAAGGTATCGATCCGCAGGAGCAAGAAGGAAAAGTTATCTATTCCCTACAACTAAAGTGTCACAAGTTTTAGTTGATTATGCACTAAACAAGTTTAAGGAACAAGATGGTTGATTTAATGGATGGGAGTTTAATGTAACAAAACAAGAATGTAAAAGTGTCCCAATCCTCTTCAATGCAAGAGGACAAGACAAAGGTTTTCTCTTATAGGAACAATGGACGTGGGTTCATGGGTTCACTTAATCTCTCTCTCTCATCTACGGTGATTATCATGTTATAGATAAAATACACACAATTGTCATGTTTTAATGTAGTTTTTATGACGGCTATATGTCCTAAAACACATAGTTGAAAGAAATACTCATTTGTATGCTATGTCACCCTCGTAAGGCTAGCATGGTTGCTCTCACTCCCACATCATACTTCTCCCTTTTTACCCCCAGATAAAGGATGTTGCCATCCCGTACCAACATACATCATACTTCTTAATGGAAAATATTCTAAATACTAGTGCAATGATTCATATTTTGTGTGTGTGACCACATCTCTCTCATCTATCCACACTTGGTGGTGTCAATCACCTTATGACAAGGATAAACAAGGCATTATGCATAAATCAAACCATCACATGCATCATAGAATATCTCCAAAGTATGACAAATCATAAAAGCTCCAACACAACGGTAAATGCATAACAAATCATCTCATACCACAATATCCACCACAAAGGTATTACATAGATGACCGTAATCATGTTCAGCAGCTCATACGGTACTAATTAGTGAAGCTCAAGAGAGAGAGATACATAAGTTACTTCCACAAACCCATAGTCCAGAGGGTGGACTACTCCCCCTTCATCATGGAGACGGTGGAGAAGTCGTCGGAGAAGATGGAGACCACCCCGGCAGCGCCCCGCCGGAGTTTTTCCCCTCCAATCTGCAGCTCCAGGTCTCTGTTTCGTGTTTCTGCGTTTCGGCGGTGCTGCCTCCAGAGAACGTCGGGGGGCTATTTTTATAGGCTTTTTTAGGTCAAGACTATGTCGGTGGAGCAAAGATCGACGGCCACGGAGCTCCGAGGGGGAAAAGAGGTGGGCCCACGCGGCCAGGTACAGGAGGCCGCGTGGGACCCTCTATCTTCCAGCCTGTTGGGCCTCTGGTCTTCAATTTGAGCCCATTGCGTTCGTCTTGAAAATTCTGAACCGTGCTCTTTGGCCTTGCCCTTTTTGGAGTCCCCAAGCTCCCGGAAAGTCTGAAACACTAAAAAAGATGTTTTCTGGAAAACAGGGTTAATTCCAAATAAATGGGAAAACTATGAAATATTCCCAAAATCATTATAAAACATTGATATAACCCTTATATGATGCAAATATGATTGTAATAGAAGTAAAATAATGCAAAGTTCATGTATGCATTTTACATGCATCAAGTTGTAGCATAATTTCTTTGAGCAGCATCAACTGTTCTACTAGCATAATAGATAACATTCAGTGTCTTATCAACACGTTGGCCCAAAACAGCCCCAACTGCATAATCACTAGCATCACACATAATTTCAAAAGGCAATTTCCAATCAGGAGGTTGAATAATAGGAGCACTTATTAAAGCATTCTTCAAAATATTAAAGCACTCAATGCAATCATCATTAAAAGAGAAAGGAACATCCTTTTGCAAAAGATTGGTTAGAGGTTTTGATATTTTGGAGAAATCTTTAATAAACCTACGGTAAAAACCTGCATGCCCAAGAAAACTTCTTATACCTTTAATGCCCTTTGGGTATGGTAGCTTTTCAATAGCTTCTATCTTCGCTGGATCAACTTCTATTCCTTTTCCAGAAATCTTATGCCCAAGAACAATACCTTCAGTAACCATGAAGTGACACTTCTCCCAATTAAGAACTAAGTGTTGGTCTTCACAACACTGCAAAACTTTGTTAAGGTTGAACAAGCAATTATCGAAGGAAGTGATTCGTTTATCTTATAGGGGGGTTTGTGTTATCGTCTCCACAGGGATCAACAAAGTTATGACGTTCTAAGGGGTTGCAGAAGCTAAACCAAATCTTCAGGTTTTTAGGTTTCCAACAAAAAAGTAAAGATTTTGAGAATTTAAAGTTCAGAATTTAACTTGCTACTCCAGGGTTGTCAATCCAGTTGTTGGCAAGGAACCGAGCAGGGTTTAGATAGGGAACAAGATGTTTCACTTCACAGGCAAGCAGAGACTAGTCTTGCAAGCCGAGGGTTTTTAGCAGGTTTAGGAAGGAGAAAAATACATAACACAAAGATCACTGCTTTCTGGGTCGTCACGCCAGATCACAAGTGAGTTAACAAGAAAAGGGGGGCTAGGGACAGATGTTGCAACAAATCGTGTGCAGGGACTAGCCTTACAACACAGATCAACACAAACAACAAACAAAGCATGCAAATCTTCAGATAAAACAGAGAACTGTGTCACTCAATTCACTGCAGTAACCAAATATTACAAGCTCTACTTGCAGATGGATGATCTACTCGTTTCACGCAGGATTACACAAGAGAGTGGAGAGAAGTCTTTAGCTTTAGCTCACAGAAACCCTAGTCGAAGCAGAGGAAGTAGAGGAGTGGAAGAAGAGTTGCAGATCATGAGCTTCTGGTCACCGAGGCCTTGTACTTCTTCTCCTGATCAGCTTGTGCACCTTGTTCTTCTTCTTGTTCTTGCGCTGGTTCTTGGAGTTCTTGGTTGGTGGTGGAAAGGTGGAGTGGAGTGGCTGGTGGTGAGCTGTGAGTGGATGGCCGAGTGCCGAGAGCGAGGGCGGAGAGCGGAGAGAGTGGGTCTGTGGTGGTGGTGGCTTTATACACCTTTTTTCATTTGTGGTGGAGGTGTGGTGCGAGTTGATGGAGCGGGAAGCTTCCTCCTTCTTGCTGCAGCGCAGTGCACATGGCATGTTTCTCTCTTTTTGCCTTTTTGCCTTTTGTGGTTTCCTTGATCTCCAAGTTGATCTTCTTCTCCTTTCAACGAATCAAACTTATTTGAATTGCTTCTGTTGATATGAGTTGGATGTTGCTTCTTGCCTCACTTCTACATTGGATCTTCTGAAGATTATGTGCCTTTGCACACTGAACTGCAAAATGAGTGAAAAGTAATATCAAATGAAGATATTTGCAGTTCTGGATATATAAACAGTGAGGTTTTTGAGGTTTTAGATCTGTGAATTATACATATAATTGATGGTGATCAAACCCCCAGACTTAAACCTTTGCTTGTCCTCAAGTAAAGAAAACGAGGTGCAAATGAGAACAAACAGAATAAGAATAGTGCAAGGTTCTGAAAACTTAGCAATTCATTCTAATTGGATTCAATGTAGTTCTGTTTACTATTTGAGCAAGTGCTAGTTTGGAAACATGTTTCAAATAGCAGAATTTAACCATTTCTAAGTTCAACTGCTTGGGATTATTATGATAAGACAATTTGCACAGAAATGGAATGTAAATGACCCAGAAGATAGCCATAATGCAAGAATGCATGCTTAGTCAGTGCTTCACCTACTACAGTTACAGGGAACATAATAGGCTAATGCTGCAAGGATGCATGTGTTGGTTGGTTAGTGTTAGTGGGACACTTGTTTTATCAGTTAGTGCGTCACAAGCTACCATCCCAGGATCATAGCTGCTAATGCAAAAATTGTTGCTTGAAACTTCAGTTAACCTTTTCTTAGTTAGTGCGTCACATACCCCAATCCCGAGATTGTGGTTGCTAATGCAAAAAGTTGTTTGCTGTTACCACATTTTCAGTTAGTGTTAGTGCATCACAAATCACTATCCAGAGATATTGATTGCTAATGCCAAAAATGCAAACATGCAGAAATGGAGTTAGTAGATGGCTCTAAAGTGGATCATATAGTTCAGTTTCATAGCAAATGGCATTATCAAGTATTCCACAAGTATTTGATCAGAGAAATAAATCAATTCTGTTTTGAGAAATGGGTCTGAACATAGCCTTTGCAAGAATAATAAGCAGATACAATACATGATTCACAACAGCATGTAAAGCTATTTGATAAGAACAGAGCAAAACCATAGTATTTTTTCTGTAACAGCCATAAAAATGCCAAATTGATCATAGATAAAAAACATGGCAAAACAATAATATTCATGTTGTGGATAAGATATAAAAGATTGGAATGTTTCCACCTGGTGTTTACTTCTGCTTCTTGCTTCTTGATATCATAGCCAGAACTTTCTCCTCTTCCTTTTATTTAAAATCTGAAAAACAAAGACAAAAAGAAAAACACAAACAAAAACACAAACAAAAACATAACAAGTAAATAGAAATAATCATGCAAATAGTGTACAAGGGTACCAGGCTGCCTCCTGATGAGCGCTTGTTTATAGTCATGAGCCTGATTGTAGCTTCTTCACTGGTTCTCAGCTGCAGAGGATGCATTGGGATCATCCTCAGCTTCATCATCATCTGTTTCTTCACTTTCTTCAGTGTTCAACTGCTCTCCTGCTCTGTAATGCTTCAGTCTCTGTCCATTCACCTAGAAAGTACCATCTGTTGCATTATGTACTTCAAAAGCACCATGTCCTAGGTCTCTCTTGATGACACAAGGGCCAAACCATCTTGACTTGAATTTTCCAGAGAACAAATGCAGTTTGGAGTCATAAACCAACACCGTCTGTCCAATACTGAATTCCTTTCTGAGAATGTGCTTGTCATGCCATTTCTTGGTCTTGTCCTTATAGATCCTTGAGCTTTCATAAGCATCATTTCTCAGTTCTTCTAACTCACACATCTGAAGCTTTCTTGCAGTTCCAACTTTTCCTAAATCCATGTTCAACTTCCTCATTGCCCACTGTGCTCTGTGTTCTAGCTCAATAGGTAAATGACATGCTTTTCCATAGACAAGCCTGAATGGTGACATACCTGGCAATTTTGTTGACCAATCCCCCTGGACTTAGAAACAACTTTCTCCGAATTTGTTTCACTTCTCTGTTTGACAGCTCAACTTGTCCATTGGCTTGAGGATGGTAAGGTGTAGTTACTCTGTGGTTTCTCACACCATACTTGTTCAGAAGCTTCTCTAACTGTTCATTGTTGAAGTGAGCTCCACCATCACTGATCACTACTCTTGGTACTCCAAATCTTGGGAAAATGACAGTCTTGAAGAATTTGCAGACTGCTTTTGAATCAACACTGACAGTGGGTATTGCTTCAACCCATTTGGACACATAATCCACTGCAACTAGTATATGCTTGTATCCATTTGATGATGGTAAAGGACCAACAAAATCCAGTCCCCATACATCAAATAGTTCTACCTCAGAATTCCCTTCTGTGGCATTTCATTTCTTCTTGATATTTTTTTAGTTCTCTGGCAGGGATCACATTGTTTTATATAATCATGCACATCTTTGAACAAGTTAGGCCAATAGAATCCTGCTTGCAGAATTTTTGCTTGGGTCTTCATAACTCCAGCATGGCCTCCATACATGCCTGCATGGCATTGATACATAACATCACTGATTTCTTCAGCTGGCACACATCTTCTCACAATTCCATCTGCACAATGCTTGTACAGGAATGGCTCATCCCAGTAATAGCTTTTTGCATCATGCATGAACTTCTTTTTCTGCTGGTAAGACATATCTGCTGGCATAATTTCACAGACCAGATAATTCACAATATCTGCATACCAAGGAGAACTAGCATTTACTGCCATTAGCTGCTCACCAGGCATTCTATCTTGTATCTCTCTGCCATCTGGGCATTGATTCTTGACAGGTGATCTGCTACTGAATTTTCAGATCCCTTTTTATCTTGATTTCAATGTTAAACTCTTGCAGCAAGAGAATCCATCTGATCAGCCTAGGCTTAGCATCCTTTTTGCTCACCAGATATTTTATTGCTGCATGGTCTGTGTAAACAACACACTTGTGCCCAACAAGATAGGGTCTGAATTTATCAAATGCAAACACTACTGCTAGCAATTCCTTCTCAGTGGTTGTGTAATTGATCTGAGCTTCATCTAATGTTCTGCTGGCATAGTAAATCACATGAACTGCTTTCTCTTTTCTCTGACCAAGTACTGCTCCTATGCAAAATCACTTGCATCACACATCAGTTCAAATGGCACTGTCCAGTCAGGTGGTTGCACAATTGGAGCTGTAACTAGAGCTTCTTTTAGCTTGTTGAAAGCTTGCATACATGCTTCATCGAACACAAACTCTACATTATGATTCAGCAAGTGTGTAAGTGGTTTTGCAATGTGAGAAAAATCTTTGATGAACTTTGTAGAAACCAGCATGTCCCAAGAAACTCTGTATTCCTTTTACATTTTCAGGAGGAGGTAATTTAGCAATTACATCTACTTTTGCTTTTCCACTTCTATTCCTCTGGCAGACACCAAGTGACCAAGCACTATGCCTTCAGTTACCAAGAAGTGACACTTCTCCCAATTTAAGATCAAATTTTGTTCAGAGCATCTGTGTAATACTGCTGTCAGATTTTTCAGGCAAGAGATGAAATCTTTTCCATATACTGTGAAATCATCCATGAACACTTCCATGATCTTCTCAATATGATCAGAAAATATGACATCATACACCTCTGAAATGTGCCAGGTGCATTACACAAACCAAATGGTAATCTCTTATAAGCAAATGTTCCATATGGACAAGTGAATGTTGTCTTGTCCTGGTCAGATGGATGAATGGGTATTTGCAGAAACCCTAAATATCCATCTAGATAGCAATAGAATTTCTGACCAGCAAGCCTTTCTAGCATCTGATCCATAAATGGCAAAGGAAAATGATCTTTCCTAGTTGCCTTGTTCAGTTTTCTGAAGTCATTGACCATTCTCCATCCAGTAACTGGTCTTGTGGTCATTAATCTCCCTTCTCATTTTCTACCACTGTGTAACCTCCTTTCTTAGGCACAATATGTATAGGACTTACCCATTCACTGTCAGAAATGGGGTAAATCATTCCTGCCTTTAGCAGTTTCAGTACTTCTTTTTCACTACTTCTTGCATTGCAGGATTCAGTCTTCTCTGCCCTTCTCTAGTTGGTTTACTTCCATCTTCTAAGTGTATTCTGTGAGAACAAATCTTCTCATCAATTCCTCTGATATCATCAATAGAGTACCCAATAACATTCTTGTACAGTCTCAATACTGACAACAAGCTTTCTTCTTGTTCACTATCCAGAGCAGAACTGATTATCACTGGGTGTATCTTTTCTTTCTCAAGGAATATATACTTCAGGTGAGATGGTAATTCTTTTAGCTCCACTATAGAGTTGTGAACTGGTTGCAAACTGCAATTTCTCCAGCATCTGCATCTTTTTCACATATAGATATTCCATACAACTCCTGGTGATTAGGACTATCTGCTGTCACAAACACTTGTGCTACAGGCTCTTCTGTCTGCATTTCTTGTATTGTGTCCAAGACACTTTGGTCTATTACATCAATGGACTGGCATTGCTCCAGTATGTTTGGTAGATGAGAGGCATGCTTCATACTGAACTCAGCTTGTTCAGAACCAAACTGCAGTTTCAGAGTTCCACCTTTTACATCTATTATTGCTCCAGCTGTTGCCAAGAAAGGTCTGCCTAGAATCATGGATTCAGAATTATCTTCCATCTCCAGTACCACAAAATCGACTGGATAAGCAAAATTTCCAACTTGTACTGGCACATCTTCAAGAATTCCAGCTGGTTTCCTCAGTGTTCTGTCAGCTAACTGAAGAGTCATCGATGTAGGCTTCAGAATTCCTAACTGTAATATTTGACTGACAGACAAAGGTAAAACACTAACTGATGAACCCAAATCACATAATGCTGTGAATGTTCTCTTTCCCACAACACATGGGATGCTAAAACTCCCTGGATCACCTAGTTCTTTGGCATATAATTCAGTATGACACGCTGCAATCCTCTGTCAGTGCAACAATTTCTGGGTCATCCAAGCTTCTCTTCTTTGTTATCAGATCTTTGAAAAAATTTGCATACAAGGGAATGTGTAACACTGCATCCAGAATGGGTATTGTGATCTGAACTTCCTTCATAGTTTCCAGAAACTTAGCATACTGCTTTTCATCCTTAGATTTCTCCAATCTTTCAGGAAATGGTATTTTCTGTAAAACAGACTTTTCTGATGCAGGTTTTGTTACAGTGTCAGCTGTTTTTTCAGTTTCAGTAGCAGGCTGCTCTGCAATTTCTGGCTCTGCCACCATCTCTTCTGGGATAGTTTCTTGCCTAGCTTCTTGCTGAGTATGAACTCTTCTCTGTGGTGCTACATAAGTGACAGCTGGGGGTGTTTTGAGCACTGGTTCAGTGTTTATTCCACTCCTAGTTGTTACAGCATCTACAACTGCAGTAGTGGATATGGCACCACACTGTTTTGGATTCTTTTCTGCTTGTGCTGGCAACTTGTTCTCAGGCTGATTGCCTTGAGTATTCGAGATTCCAGCTGTTAGTTGCTGCATTGTTTTATAAAAAAGTTCAGACTGCATCTTCATTGTTTCCTGCATACCACTGAACATTTCTTTCTGCAGCCTCATCATTTCATTTATTTCAGACTTGCTGTTGCTTGCAAAAGCATTTTGCTGATTAGCTTGATTCTGCTGTTGCTGTTGGTGTTGTATATTGCCTTGAGGTCTGAAATTTTGCTGTGATGTTTGAGCATACTGTGGCTGAGCTTGCTTGAGGATAATTCTGCTGAGCTGCATTCTTGTATGATAGGTTGGGATGGTTCCTCCAAGCAGGGTTGTAGCTCTGAGAAAAAGGGCCTTGATTCTGAGTATAATTCACTTCGCCAGTTGGTTATCGTGGGTACAAACAGAATACACTCTTGAGGTGAATGCCCTTCATTGCCACAAATGAGACAAGTGGCAGAAACTTGATTCACAGGCACTATTGCCTTGCTGTTCTTCTCTTGCATGAGCTGAGATATCTGAGTTGTCAAACTGTCAAGCTTTGCTTCCAGAGCACCCTGACCATTTGGATGAACTATCCTTTAATTGGTCCAAGAGAAATTATGAGAAGCCATACTCTCAATCAATTCAGTAGCTTCATCTAGTGTCTTGTTCATAATTCCTCCACCAGCTGCTGAATCAACAAAAGCACTAGTCTGTTCTGTCATACCCTTATAGAATGTCTGCAGAATTAGCCACTGTTCCTGACCATGATTAGGGCACATTCTGATGAGTCTTGGTATCTCTGCCATGTATCATACAAACTCTCACCATTGTACTGCACAAATCTGGTGATTTTGTCTCTGCACTCAGCTGCTTTGGTGGGTGGAAAGTATCTCTCAAAGAAGGCCTGCACCAAATGTTCCCAGGTGTCTCTGCAATGAACTGGTAAAGCATGGTACCATATCTTTGCTGTTCCTGACAGAGAAAAAGGAAACAACTGCATCCTTATTGCTTCAGGGGCACACCATTGTGCTTGAGTGTATTGCAATACTCCAGGAAATTCCTGATATGCTCAAGTGGAATTTCCAAAGCACTACCTTTGAATGGATTGTGTTGCACCATGTTGATCAAGGCAGGCTTGATCTCCCAGTTATTTGCCTGAATGGCAGGCATAATAACATCTGCATTTGATATCTGATCCTTGGGGATCCACAAATCTCTCAGTTTCTTGTCACCCATGTTGATTACTGCCAGTCTTTCCTCTGTTTTCTCAACTGAAGACACTGAAGCTGCTCTTCTTCTTGCAGGAAAAGTTCTCTCAGGTTCTGGATCAAATGGAGCTAGAGGTGAATCTTCAGACGACTGCATCAATAGAATCCAAACACTGCATAAAGGAGATCGTTTTTCCTCTACACACAGTCACAAACAAGAACCTTTATCAAGGGTTAGTGAATTAAAACCCCTAATAACAATTCTAGTTCTCAGATTACTGCACTAAAAGCATCACAAGCATCTAGATCATGCAAATTTGCTAACAATTTCACTGAACTCACACAGTCTAGTCTACTGCTTTCAAAGAAACAATCATAAGTCAATCCCCGGCAACGGCGCCAATTTGATTCGTTTGACTTATAGGGGGGTTTGTGTTATCGTCTCCACAGGGATCAACAAAGTTATGACGTTCTAAGGGGTTGCAGAAGCTAAACCAAATCTTCAGGTTTTTAGGTTTCCAACAAAAAAGTAAAGATTTTCAGAATTTAAAGTTCAGAATTTAACTTGCTACTCCTGGGTTGTCAATCCAGTTGTTGGCAAGGAACCGGGCAGGGTTTAGACAGCGAACAAGATGTTTCACTTCACAGGCAAGGAGAGACTAGTCTTGCAAGCCGAGGGCTTTTAGCAGGTTTAGAAAGGAGAAAAATACATAGCACAAAGATCACTGCTTTCTGGGTCGTCACGCCAGATCACAAGTGAGTTAACAAGAAAAGGGGGGCTAGGGACCGATGTTGCAACAAATCGTGTGCAGGGACTAGCCTTACAACACAGATCAACACAAACAACAAACAAAGCATGCAAATCTTGAGATAAAACAGAGAACTGTGTCACTCAATTCACTGCAGTAACCAAATATTACAAGCTCTACTTGCAGATGGATGATCTACTCGTTTCACGCAGGATTACACAAGAGAGTGGAGAGAAGTCTTTAGCTTTAGCTCACAGAAACCCTAGTCGAAGCAGAGGAAGCAGAGGAGTGGAAGAAGAGTTGCAGATCATGAGCTTCTAGTCACCGAGGCCTTGTACTTCTTCTCCTGATCAGCTTGTGCACCTTGTTCTTCTTCTTGTTCTTGCGCTGGTTCTTGGAGTTCTTGGTTGGTGGTGGAAAGGTGGAGTGGGGTGGCTGGTGGTGAGCTGTGAGTGGATGGCCGAGTGGCCGAGAGCGAGGGCGGAGAGCGGAGAGAGTGGGTCTGTGGTGGTGGCTTTATACACCTTTTTCCATTTGTGGTGGAGGTGTGGTGCGAGTTGATGGAGCGGGAAGCTTCCTCCTTCTTGCTGCAGCACAGTGCACATGGCATGTTTCTCTCTTTTTGCCTTTATGCCTTTTGTGGTTTCCTTGATCTCCAAGTTGATCTTCTTCTCCTTTCAACGAATCAAACTTATTTGAATTGCTTCTGTTGATATGAGTTGATGTTGCTTCTTGCCTCACTTTTACATTGGATTTTCTGAAGATTATGTGCCTTTGCGCACTGAACTGCAAAATGAGTGAAAAGTAATATCAAATGAAGATATTTGCAGTTCTGGATATATAAACAGTGAGGTTTTTGAGGTTTTAGATCTGTGAATTATGCATATAATTGATGGTGATCAGGAAGTACCATACACAGAAAAATCATCCATAAAGACTTCCATTATCTTTTCAATATAATCAGCAAATATAGCATTCATGCATCTTTGAAAAGTAGCAGGAGCATTACATAAACCGAATGGCATTCTCCTATAAGCAAATGTACCATATGGGCAAGTAAAAGTGGTCTTTTCTTGATCATCCTTATGGACAGGAATTTGTGAGAAACCTGAATAACCATCTAGATAGCAAAAGTGAGAGTGTTTAGATAACCTTTCTAACATTTGATCAATAAATGGCAATGGATAATGATCTTTTCGAGTTGCTTTATTTAATTTTCTGAAATCAATACACATCCTATAACCAACTACAGTACGTTGAGCCACAAGTTCATCCTCATCATTTGGAACAACAGTCATTCCACCCTTTTTAGGAACACAATGAACAGGACTAACCCACTTACTATCAGCTATAGGATAAATGATACCAGCTTCAATAAGTCTTATTACCTCTTTTCTTACCACTTCTTTCATTTTTGGATGGAGACGGCGTTGATAATCAACAACAGGTTTTGCATCTTCTCCAAATTAATTTTATGCATACATAGAGCTGGGCTTATACCTTTAAGATCATCAAGAGAGTATCCAATGGCTGGTCGGTGAGCTTTTAGCACATCAAGTAATTTCTCTTCTCTTCAGCTGAAAGGTTAGCACTAATAATGACAGGATATATGCTCTTCTCATCCAAATATGCATATTTCAGATTTGTAGGCAAAGGTTTTAATTCAAAACTAGGATCCCCTTTAGGTGGTGGTAGCACTCCTAAATTATCAGGTGGGATATGCAATTGTAATTGTGGTGGTTGTTGCCATAATATTTGTTCTAAAGCCTCTTTTCCTCATCATTAAATGGTTCATCTTGATTAAGCATATAACGTTCTACAACATCTGTTGAAGCTACAGCTATATGAGCAAGAGTTTCAATTAAATCTTCAGAAATTGGCTCTTTCAACATGTTTATCAGCAAATTTGAAAAGTTGAATTCAAGTTTTTCACCAGCACATTTAATAAACACTTTCTCTTTAGGCAAATTAATTTCAGCACCAACAGTATGTAAGAAAGGTCTACCAAAAATGATAGGACAAAATGAATCTTGAGGACAACCAAGCACAATAAAATCAGCAGGATATTTTATTTTGCCAACCAATACTTCAACATCTCTAACAATTCCAAATGGACTAATATAATCTTTATTAGCAAGTTGAATTGTCATACCTGTCTCTTCCATAACAATAGGATCAATATCAGGCTTGATCTCAAGATAAAGAGAATATGGAATGACACTAATACTTGCTCCAATATCACATAGACCATGATAACTTGAAGTCCCAATAGAGCATGATATAACAGGTTTCCCAACTTGGCCGAATTACCTTTGATGACTTTAGTAGCATCTTCACATAAATAAACATCAACAGGGTCTTCTTCATTTAGTTGCTTGATAACATAAATTTGAGTGTTGACTTCCACCTGTTCATAAGGCTGAGAACATCTTCTTTACTTTGTTAGTAACAGCAATAAGTAAATTCTCCTTAACTTGGTTTGGATATGGAGGTGGTTCAACATACTCCTCAATTGTCACAGATGACACTGGTTCAACCTGTTTAATAACTTTAGGAACAACAATAGATTGTTTAACAGGTTCAACATAAACTTCAAAACCACTTTTTAGGAACACAATATGATCAGCAAAACCTTTAGCTATCTCAATTATAACATAAGGATCAAGACCAAAAGTATCACTCAGATTTTTAAACAAATAGAAGTAGAGAAGTTCTCTACACATGAATATTCATAATCAAAATAGGCTCATTACCTTTATCAAGATCCCAATGACTAGTATTTTCAGAAATAGTCTCCAATAAATTCCATGCTTCTTCTTCAGTATTATTAGTAAAACTTCCACCAGATGAATTATCCAGAATTTCCTTGTGCTTCATAGGTAGCCTCACATAAAAGTTTATCAATATAAGTTTCCTTGTAAGATCATGACAAGGATTCTTGCGAAGGAGTTCCTTTAACCTCCCCAAGCTTGAGTAATACTCTCCCAGATGTGGCCAGAAATTAAATATATAGCAGCGGTTTCATAAGCTTCTTTAGGAGTAAAATATTTAAGAAAGAAAACCTTCCTCAAGATACTCCATTCAATAGTGACTTCTTCATCCAAAGACCTGTACCAATCACGAGCATTACCAGATAAAGACAAATACAATAGCTTCCTTTTTACCTGATCCTCAGAAATACCAGGTAGTCTAAATAAGCCACATATGTCCTCAATTTCTCCACGTGTTCACGTGCAGACTTAGTTCCATCCCTGTAAATGGATTTTTCATAACTCTTTTAACATGACCAATGGGAATTTTAAATCCCACTTTAGGTATCTCAGACACAGTAGTTTCAACCACTTTAGGAGTAGTGGCATAAGCACTTTCATATAGAGCAAGATGCAGCGAGGACGATTCATAAATGCCATAGTAACAATGAGATAAAACAGCAAATAAAATTCAGCTTTCAAGTTTCCTTACCAAACTTCTTACCAATAGCGCTACGCTCCCCGGCAACGGCGCCAGAAAAGTATCTTGATGACTCCCAAGTGCAGGAGATCAATTGTAGTACCTTTCAATTAGAAAAGGTTGTCGAACCCACGAGGAGCTGAAGGTATTGGTTAGCAAGATTGATAAATAAAACAATAAAAGATGCAAGTGTTTTTGGTATTTTTGGTTGTATAGTTGCAATGCAGAAAATAAATAGTAGCAAGTGAAAGCTCTCAAAGAGAGAAAGCCCAATCCTCTTATGTGGCAAGAGGACAAGCTCAAGTGATGTGTAACTTATATGTGGAAAACGTTCCCGAGGGCGGCATGGATGATGCTAGGCATAGAGATTTATTAAACAACACGTTGAATATCTTGTCAAGTTTTAATCTTCTTTGGACGGAGCCATAATTAGGTATAGCTAAATAAATAAACTACAACCCCTTATGATGGATCATGTGGCCAAGTAAATGACTGCACAAGAATTATTAAGACATAAAGTCCCACCATAGCATTACACTCTAAGGTCCCCGATACTAATACCCTCATAATATAACTTCATGACTCGGTCTCAGGTTTACGTGTCCTCCCAAGTCTCCTCAATTCATTATACTACGGTGTTCTCCTATGAGCCCATATAGGTGAAGTGTTGTGCAGTCGACGTTCGCACAACACCATCATAGAATCACATAAAAGATAAACTCTTGACAAAATACCAACACATGTTATATATAAATCATTGCCAATTCATCCTATGCCCTCAGGAACATACGGGAACTACTCACAACGTGCAAACATGATGATATTCAGTGGCATAAGTGGTACAACACAATCTGAAAATATAACTTCACCACCAAATAATGACAAGTACTCAATCACAAACATGAATAGTAGCACAAGACAAGTATCTAGGGTATAGCAACTCTCAAACTCGAGGGGAACGGAGTGGATCACGTGATGATGATGGAGATGGTGCTGGTCTTGATGGGGATGATGATGTAGAGGCCTCCTCCCATGCCAAGGAGGAGAGGTGATGACGATGACGATGATTTCCCCCTCTCCGGAGCTCCGGAGCAGCAGGATCTGATCCCCCTCGGATGGAATCTGGAGTTTCGCCGCCTGATACCCGTAGAAATGATAGCCTTCAGTAGCTACCTGCAATGATAAGTAAACGGGGTTAGGTTGAGCCTCCAAGTGCAGAGTATGTAGTAAGTGAAAGACGTGTTTTCCCCACGAGGGGTGACTCGAGGGTTTAATATCGAACTGTCGGGGAATCAGTAGTGAAAGGTTTATCTTCCTATCCTTCTTTTGGTTACCTACAAAACAAAGTTAAATGTTTTGGTCCTCATCTCACCTGTGGTTGTCAAGCACAAGGTGTAAGAAGGATATCAAGATAGTATGTGATGCAAACAAGAAATAAATATGCAATGATGGTGGTAAATAAATATGCAAGGATGATGATAACAATGATAAATGATATTTTGGGGTTTTTAATGATAAATGCAAGATGTAAAAGTGTTTTTGTATTTTCGGATTTAATAATTGCAAAAAATGGAAAAGTGGTAAAATTTGTTGGAAAGGTGTTTCTTATGATTAAAAATGAACCGGGGTTCATGGTTTCACAAATGCACTCTCTCTTTAATAAAGTGGTAGACAATGGAACATAGGAGTTGACATATGAGATTGCAACACAAAGTTTGATAACAAGTTACTAATTATATGGGCATCACGTCCTAACATAGAGATCTTTTGGTTATTAATCTCACTTATACTCCACCAAGATGCGAACTAAATCATAACACCTTAGTAATTAAGATAACTCAGAGTATAGCTTTAAGTATCATGACATGAAGTTAAAATAAGAACATGCTAGATCTAGTCACGGAGAAGTGGCAAGTCACCCACAACCCTTGTAGCATGGTATTTTTGTTTATCCTTCGTGAGGCAACAAAGTAAGGTAAAACACCCAAGTGGATCGCGATATTACAGTTGTCAACTTACCGCACTCACCACCCCCCGTTATTCCAACTAATGCACACATCACCCCACACACGCTCTCATAAACATGCTTGATCATAACAAGTAGATAAGAATGGGGTACATAATATGCATCTATATTCATAACTGAAACAAACATTGCAATCTCAAACATATATTAACTCATAAAAAGATCCACCACATAGGAATTACAAAGATGACCGTAATCATGTTCGGCAGCTCATACGGTACTAATTAGTGAAGCTCAAAGAGAGGAGAGATACATAAGTTACTTCCACAAACGCATAGTCCAGAGGTGGACTAATCCCTCTTCATCATGGAGACAGTGGAGATGTCGATGGAGAAGATGGAGACCATGCCGGCAGCGCCCCGCCGGAGTTTTCCCCCTCCAATCTCCAGCTCCAGATCTCTCTTTCGGTGTTTCTGTGTTTCGGCGGCGCTTGTTCCAGAGAACGTCGGGGGGCTATTTTTATAGTCGGTTTTAGGTCAAGACGATGTCGGTGGAGAAAAGATCAATGGCAACGGAGCGTCGAGGGCCAAATTGGTGGGCCCCATGCGGCCAGGTACAGAGGCCGCGTGGGCCCCCCTCTTTTGGGGCCTCGGGGCTCCGCTTGTTCGCTTCCTTCGCCCCCAAGTCTCGTTCCTTCCAAAAAATGATGCTCATAAATTTGCAGGTGATTTGGACGACGTTTGGGTCCCTGAAACTTAAACTGAAAAAATAGGGTTTTCTGCCTGCGCAGGGTTAATTCCATAAAAATAGGAAATAAATATAATATTCCCAAAAATCATTATATAACAGTGATACAACCCTTATATGATGCAAATATGATTGGAATATAAGTAATATATTGCAAAGTTCATGTATGCATTTTACATGCATCACCGCCGCCGCGGCCTCGGATGGACTAGAAAAAATTAGGGCGTAACTTTTCGGGCGAGACGAAGGCGTTGTTAAAAAGCCCCAGGCGAGGAGGTGTCCGAGGCCACTTTTGGTACATGGCCGCGTGGGCCCACCTCTTTCGGCCCTCGTGGCTCTCCTCTCTTCGGTCTTCTTCCCACTGCCTTTCTCCCGATGAAAACTGACGTGGTATTTTTCCTTTTGTTATTTGGGTCCCTGTAGCTCCTGAAACAATAAAAACAAGAAAAAGGAGGTTTACTGCCTCCCAGAAATTAAATACCAAAAAATAGGGACTTTCTATGAAAGTCCCCTAAATCATCTAAAACATGTAAAAACAATGATATAACAATGCAAATAACATTCTAATATGATACTAAAAGTTGTATAAACGATGATATAAAATGCACGTATCACTGACCAATGCTAAGTTTGCCAAAACCAAATAGATTTACTCGATGCTCCCAGAGTGATACCAATACTAACAACAAGATCAATCATATAACAGAAATTGGAAACTAAAATAAGGTGCGCAGAAAGTAAATGATAAAACTTCTCATTAATATTCCATAACGCCAACTCACACCAAGGGATACATAGAGAACCAACTAAAGGAGAGATACTTCCACACTGCAAACCATCCTATATGATAACTTCCCTACTCATGATATGACTCTACTGAAAAGTAAAAGGTAAAAGATAATGGTGTGATACCGCGGCACCCCCCCAAGCTTGGAACAAGTTCTCATTAATATTCCATAACGCCAACTCACACCAAGGGATACATAGATAACCAACTAAAGGAGAGATACTTCCACACTGCAAACCATCCTATATGATAACTTCCCTACTCATGTTATGACTCTACTGAAAAGTAAAAGATAATGGTGTGATACCGCGGCACCCCCCCAAGCTTGGAACAAGCCAAGGGGATGCCAATACCAATGATGAATTACTCCTTCGGTGGTGGTGGTGAATCCTCCTCATCATCAAACTTCCAAGATAGAGGCTCTCCATCAACAAATGATGACTTGGTCTCGAGTATCCTGAAACTGGCAGCAGAGCTTATGTGTTTAAACCTGGTCTCATACTCACAGTTTTGATTTTGCACGTCGTAGAGTTGTGCTTGTAGTTTGTTGGTGGTCTCGTGGAGTGAGAAGATATCATCCCAAAGTTTGGCGGTCTCCTTCTTGTGCTCAGTGATGAGTTCAGCAGTTATCCTGTAAATGATGTCCACTTCACGTTCCGCCATCTTCTTGTACCTAAAGACTTCTTGCTCCAATTCCTCCATCCTGGCCTCAAGGCTTCCTTCTCCTTTAGGACCCCGAACGTCTTCTACCTGTACCTCCCAATCCTTGAGCAGCAACTCCTTGGGATGCATCATCAGCTCATTCATGTACGGGTTGACGACGTTCACGAAGAAACTGTCCTTGGAAGGCCCAGACGAAGACATGGTGGCTCTAGATCTGAGGATGAAATCTGGCAGAAACATATCGAAATGAAAACACGACGATAAAACGATATACGGACCTCGGGGGATCCGGGGGATTATATAGTGAAAAATTCTACGACAAAAGGAAGGTACAGGGAGAAACCTAGTCGGAGAAGGGTTCCGAGGCGCCCACGCCATGTGGCGGCACGGCCAAGGGTGGGCCCGCGCCATGGCACGGTGTGGTGCCCTCGGGCACCGTTTCATACCCGTTTTCGTCTCGTAATTTTCCATATTTAATAAAAATGACAAAAATAAGTATTGGAAAGTTAAATGCGAACTTTTTCTCACCGAAACTGTTACCTATTCGAAAACAGACTCTGGAGTTTCCTGAATTTGCTTTTTAATAAAAACTTTCGGAGTCACCACTTGAATAATATCAACATCTTCATTATAAGAATCTCCAGAAATATAATGTTTGAGTCTTTGCCCATTCACCAGTTGTGTAGAGTTATCCTTGAGTGAAGCAATCTTTATTGCACCTGAACGGTACACCTCTACAATAACAAAAGGTCCTTCCCATTTCGAGAGTAATTTTCCTGGAAAAAATCTGAGACGAGACCTATACAATAGAACTTTCTCACCAACATTGAACTC
This sequence comes from Poa pratensis, assembly GCA_947311845.1. Lineage (NCBI taxonomy): Eukaryota > Viridiplantae > Streptophyta > Magnoliopsida > Poales > Poaceae > Poa > Poa pratensis. The sequence continues at coordinate 130,568,580 of CAMZMU010000052.1, read as the reverse complement.
CCTCTTAAGAATTCTCCTATCATAGGCTTCACTTCTCCATTCATCTAAAGAACTCAAGTCAAGCAACCTTTTCTTACCAGCAAGTTTAAACTCTCTATTAAGTTCTCTCACTGCCCAATAAGCTTTGTGTTCTAATTCTAAGGGCAAGTGACAAGCTTTTCCATAAGCCATTTTATAAGGAGACATTCCCATAGGATTTTTATAAGCAGTTCTATAAGCCCATAAAACATCGTTTAGCTTACTAGCCCAATTTTTCCTAGATTTATTAACAGTCTTTTGCAAGATAGATTTACTTTCTCTATTTGATAATTCTACTTGCCCACTTTTTTGGGGATGATAAGCTGAAGCAATTCTATGATTAACACTATATTTAGCAAGGGTCTTTCTAAAACCACCATGAATAGAATGAGAAACTCCATCAGTCATAAGATATCTAGGCACACCAAACCTAGAGAAAATAACATCTTGAAGCATTTTTAACGAGGTCTCACCATCAACACTTTTTGTAGGTATAGCTCTTACCCACTTAGTAACATAATCAACAACAACAAGTATATGAGTATAACCTTTTAAAGGAGGAAAGGGACCCATAAAGTCGAATCCCCAACAGTCAAATGGTTCAATAACAAGAGAATAATTCATAAGCATTTCATTGCGTCTAGAGATATTACCAACTCTTTGACATTCATCACAGAATAAAATGAACTTTCTTGCATCTTTAAAAAGAGTAGGCCAATAAAAACCTGATTGTAGAACCTTTTGTGCAGTTCTATCTCCAGCGGCATGTCCTCCATAAGCACTACCATGACATTTTCTCAATATCTCTCGCTCTTCATGTTCTGGAACACACCTTCACATAATACCATCCACTCCTTCTTTATATAAGTGTGGGTCATCCCAAAAATAATGCCTCAATTCATACAAGAATTTCCTTCTTTGCTGAGTTGTAAAGGTTGGAGGCAAGTACTTGGAAACAATAAAGTTAGCATAATCAGCATACCAAGGACTATCTCGCGAGCTTACCTTTATTGCAGCCAACTGTTCATTTGGAAAACTATCATTAACAGGAATAGGATCATAAGAAATGTTTTCCAATCTAGACAAATTATCAGTGACATGATTTTCAGCACCCTTCCTATCTACAATTGATACCCGTAGAAGTGATAGCCTTCAGTAGCTACCTGCATTGAAAAGTATACGGGGTTAGGTTGAGCCTCCAAGTGCAGAGTATGTAGTAAGTGGAAGACGTGTTTTCCCCACGAGGGGTGACTTGAGGGTTTAATATCGAACTCTCGGGGAATCAGTAGTGAAAGATTTATCTTCCTATCCTTCTTTTGGTTACCTATAAAACAAGGTTAAATGTTTTGGTCCTCAACCTCACATGTGGTTGTCAAGCACAAGGTGTATGAATGATATCAAGATAATTATGCAATGCAAACAAAAAATAAATATGCAATGGTGGTGAATACATGTGCAAGGATGAAGATAACAATGATGAATGATATTTTTGGGTTTTTATGATGAATGCAAGATGTAAAAGTGTTTTTGTATTTTCGGATTTAATAATTGCAGAAAATGGAAAAGTGGTAAAAGTTGTTGGAAAGGTGTTTCTTATGATTAAAAATGGACCGGGGTTCATGGTTTCACAAATGCACTCTCTCTTTAATAAAGTGGTAGACAATGGAACATAGGAGTTGACATATGAGATTGCAACACAAAGTTTGATAACAAGTTACTAACTATATGGGCATCACGTCCTAACATAGAGATCTTTTGGTTATTAATCTCACTTATACTGCACCAAGATGCGAACTAAATCATAACACCTTAGTAATTAAGATAACTTAGAGTATAGCTTTAAGTATCATGACATGAAGTTAAAATAAGAACATGCTAGATCTAGTCACGGAGAAGTGGCAAGTCACCCACAACCCTTGTAGCATGGTATTTTTGTTTATCCCTAGTGAGGCAACAAAGTAAGGTAAAACACCCAAGTGGATCGCGATATTACAGTTGCCAACTTACCGCAGTCACCACCCCCGGTTACTCCAACTAATGCACACGTCACCCCACACACGCTCTCATAAACATGCTTGATCATAACAAGTAGATAAGAACGGGGTACATAATATGCATCTATATTCATAACTGAAACAAACATTGCAATCTCAAACATATATTAACTCATAAAAAGATCCACCACATAGGAATTACAACGATGACCGTAATCATGTTCAGCAGCTCATACGGTACTAATTAGTGAAGCTCAAAGAGAGGAGAGATACATAAGTTACTTCCACAAACCCATAGTCCAGAGGTGGACTACTCCCTCTTCATCATGGAGACGGTGGAGATGTCGATGGAGAAGATGGAGACCACGCCGGCAGCGCCCCGCCGGAGTTTTCCTCCTCCAATCTGCAGCTCCAGATCTCTCTTTCGGTGTTTCTGTGTTATGCCGGCGCTCCTTCCAAAGAACGACGGGGGACTTCTTTTATAGGCGTTTTTAGGTCAAGACGATGTCGGTGGAGAAAAGATCGACGGCAGCGGAGCCACGAGGGCCAAAAGAGTGGGCCCCACGCGGCCAGGTACAGTGGCCGCGTGGGCCACCCTCTTTTGGGCCTCCGGCCTCCGTTTGCTTGCTTCCTTTGCTCCCAAGTCTTCTTCCTTCCAAAATATTGACGCTCGTAATTTTCCAGGTCATTTGGACGTCGTTTGGGTCCCTGAAACTTAAAAGGAAAGAAATAGGGTTTTCTGCCCGCGCAGGGTTAATTCCATAAAAATAGGAAATAAATATTTTATTGCCTAAAATCATTATATAACAGTGGTATAACCCTTATATGATGCAAATATGATTGGAATATAAGTGATATAGTGCAAAGTTCATGTATGCATTCTACATGCATCAACAATATGCAAATCAAACTCTTGTAAAAGCAACACCCATCTAATAAGCCTAGGCTTAGCGTCTTTCTTTTCCATAAGGTACCTAATAGCAACATGATCGGTATGAATAGTGACTTTCGAATCAACAATATAGGGTCTAAACTTGTCACAAGCAAAAACTACAGCTAGGAACTCTTTTTCAGTAGTAGCATAATTATTTTGAGCAGAATCAAGAGTCTTACTAGCATAATGAATAACATTCAATTTCTTATCTATTTGCTGTCCAAGAACAGCGCCTACAACAAAATCACTAGCATCACACATAATTTCAAAAGGTAAAGTCCAATCAGGTGGTTGAACAACAGGAGCAGTAATTAAAGCCTTCTTTAGAATTTCAAAAGCTTCCTTACAATCATCATGAAAAACAAAAGGTACATACTTTTGGAGAAGATTAGTAAGAGGCTTTGAAATTTTAGAGAAATCTTTAATAAACCTTCTATATAAACCAGCATGACCAAGAATACTACGAATACCTTTGACATCCCAGGGACAGGGCATTTTCTCAATAGCTTCAACTTTAGCTCTGTCAACTTCAATACCTCTTTCAGAAATTTTATGTCCAAGAACAATTCCTTCATTAACCATAAAGTGGCATTTCTCCCAATTAAGAACAAGATTAGTTTCTCCACATCTCTGCAAAACTTTATCAAGATTGTGCAAGCAGTTATCAAAAGAAGTTCCATAGACGGAGAAATCGTCCATGAATACTTCCACAATTTCTTCACAAAAACCATGAAAGATAGAAGACATGCACCTTTGAAAAGTAGCAGGAGCATTGCACAAACCAAAAGGCATACGTCTATAAGCATAAGTTCCATAAGGACAAGTAAAAGTGGTTTTCTCTTGATCTTGCTTTTTAACAGCAATTTGAGAAAACCCAGAATAACCATCAAGAAAGTAAAAATGAGTTTTCTTGGACAATCTCTCTAACATTTGATCAATAAAAGGTAAAGGATAATGATCTTTCTTACTAATTTTGTTAACCTTTCTAAAAATCAATGCACATTCTATAACCAACTACAACTCTTTGAGGAATAAGCTCATCATTTCATTTGGCACAATAGTAATTCCTCCTTTCTTAGGAACACAGTGCACAGGACTTACCCATCTACTATCAGCAATAGGATAAATAATACCAGCTTCAAGAAGTTTCAATACCTCATTTCTTACCACCTCCTTCATCTTAGGTATTAAACGGTGTTGATGTTCAACAACTGGCTTTGCATCAGGTTCCATATTAATAGCATGTTGACAAATAGCAGGGTAAATCCCTTTTAAATCATCAAGAGTGTAGCCAATAGCTCGTCGGTGTTTCTTCAACACTTCCAATAACCTTTCCTCTTCCTTACCTGAAAGTTTAGAACTAATAATAACAGGATATGTTTTCTTATCATCGATATGAGCATATTTAAAATTATCAGGGAAAGGTTACAAATCGAAAACAGGATCCTCCTTGGGTGGTGGCGTGGTACCCAAATCATCCACCGGCAAATTGTGTTTCAGCATCTCGGGTTGACGAAGAAGAATTTTGTCAATCTCATTTCTTTCTTAGGAGCATTGTTAGGAGCAAGAGCAATAGAGGCAAGTTGTTCAACTTTAAAATCCTCATTAGGCAATTCGGTTTCATAAAGAGTTTTGGAAAACTTAGAGAAATTGAACTCATAAGATTTACCATCAAATTTAGTAAAGATTTTCTCTTTCTTACAATCTATAACAGCACCACAAGTGTTCAAGAAAGGTCTACCAAAAATGATAGGACAAGTTTTACTAGCAGCCGAACCAAGTACTAGAAAATCAGCAGGATATTTAGTCTTACCACATAAAACCTCCACGTCTCTAACAATACCAATTAAAGGGATAATTTCTCTATTACCAAGCCGAATAACCACATCAATTTCTTCCAGTTCACAAGAACCAATTTCATGCATGATTTCCTTATAAAGCTCATAAGGAATAGCACTTGAACTTGCACCAATATCACACAACCATAATAGCAATGATCACCTACCCTAACAGAAAACACAGGAACACTAGTTTTCCTAGATCTACTAGGATGTGAAACAATATTAGAAGCATCTTCACAGAAGATAATGTGTCTATCTTCTACACTCTCTGTGACAAGGTCCTTTATTATTGCTACTACAGGTTCAACAGTTATTTGTTCATTAGGTTCTATAGCTTCTTTAGTACTTTTGTTAACCACACTAGCTATAATAGAATGATCATTCACTTTAGCAGGAAAAGGAATTTTTTCAATATAAGGTTCAGGCACAATGTTATCAACAATATGAACTTCAATATTTCTAGCAGGAACAGAGCTAATTTTATCTTTATAAGGCGCATGGAACTTGTTCCACTCCTTTTTAGGAATATCAAGATAAGAGGCAAAGGCCTTAAAATAGTTTGCAATAATTTGAGAGTCAAGACCATAAACAACACTAACATTATGAAAATCATCAGTTCCCATAAAAGATTTAATGAATTCATAATCATAATTTATACCTGACTTTCTACCTTTGTCATTCTCCCATCCTTCAGTATTTTCCTGAATACGGTCAAGAAGGTCCCATTTAGCTTCTTCTTTCATACGTGTAAATGATCCAAAACAAGAAGCATCCAATAAATCCTTATCACAAAGAGAAAGCTTTGCATAAAAATTAGTAATAGCAATATTACTGGGGAGCTCATGAATGAGACATTTGATCATTGATGACTTCAATCTCCCCCACGCTTGGGCGATACTTTCTGAATCATGAGGCCAGAAATTATATATTTGATTCCGATCCTTATGAATCCCACTGGGAGGATGGAATTTAGAATAACAGAGATGTACAATTTCCTCCCAGCCAATAGATCGGCCATTCTTCAGCATCTTATACCATTCCGCAACTCTGCCCTTCAATGATAAAGAGAATAGCTTCCTCTTAAGTTGTTCCATTGAAATACCTGCATACTTGAACAACTCGCATAATTCATGTATAAAGAGTAAATGATCTGTAGCACCCCGGCCACCCCCGGGCCGGGCCTGTCACCCCTGGCAGCTCGCTAGGATCTCCAGACTGGCCCCACAGATCAACACTAGTCTTTTCTGCGCACTTTGTCCTCACTCGTGCGCACCCGGGAACCAGTTCCCGGTCGATCACCCATCCTTGGATTACTCCGGGCCAAGCACGCTTAACCTCGGAGTTCTTTCCAGATGAGCTTCTGGAAAAGAAGTTGCAACTTGTTGATATGAGTATTCTATCAATCCTATTAAGCCCTGAGCCAGGATCTCACATCCTTCCCCCCTTAGAAGACCGACGCCCTCGTCGGTCAGCCCCCAGTCCAGGAACTTCCCCTCTTGGTACACGTCTGTGCGTCCAGTGCCGGCACATGCTCCACATGTCCGCGCCCCTGACCCGCACACGCCCGTGTTGCCGCGAAGGTCGGCTCTGATACCAAATTGTAGCACCCCGGCCACCCCCGGGCCGGGCCTGTCACCCCTGGCAGCTCGCTAGGATCTCCAGACTGGCCCCACAGATCAACACTAGTCTTTTCTGCGCACTTTGTCCTCACTCGTGCGCACCCGGGAACCAGTTCCCGGTCGGTCACCCATCCTTGGATTACTCCGGGCCAAGCACGCTTAACCTCGGAGTTCTTTCCAGATGAGCTTCCGGAAAAGAAGTTGCAACTTGTTGATATGAGTATTCTATCAATCCTATTAAGCCCTGAGCCAGGATCTCACATGATCACAAGGATGGACAGTTCCATCTCCAAAATAGCAGTTGTTCATAACACGTTCAACAATTTTCATATGTATTTTAAAAAGGATCCAATTGAGCAGGCAGCGGGTCATCTACTACCTTAGCAGTGGCAGCAGTATTCCCAAATAGGGATTCGAATGGAGATCTCTCCATAATGAAATAAAGCAACAGGCAGAAATAAAAACAGCACTCACAGTAAAAGTTTCCCTTACCAATTCAACTTACCAATAGCGCTTGACTCCCCTGCAACGGCGCCAGAAAATAGTCTTGATGACCCACAAGTATAGGGGGTGTATCGTAGTACTTTCAATAAATAGGAGTGTCGAACCCAACGAGGAGCAGAAGGTGTTGACAAGCAGTTTTGATCAAGGATTCACTGTAAATACTAGCAGACAAGTTTTAAGGGGTTTTTGATATAGCAGATAAATAAAGTACAAGTAAATAAAAGACAGTAATAATAATTGCAGAAGTAGCCCAATCCATTCTAGAGCAAAGGACAAGCCGGACGGTTTACTTATGATGACCAAACGTTCTTGAGGACACACGGGAATTTCGTCAAGTGCTTTCGCTTCATATAGCTGATTAATCTTTATTGTTGTGATATGTGTTGTGTGGGTGAACCTATGCTAATGCACTGTCCTAACTTGGACTAATACATACTTGTGATTATACCCCTTGCAAGCATCCGCAACTACAACAAAGTAATTAAGATAAATTTAACCACAGCCTTAAACTCTGAGATCCTACACTCCCTCATGCATTGGTTTACTAACGAGGGTTTAGGTTTCTGTCACTCCGGCGATCCCACAATTAGTAGCCAAATACACAATGCATTCCCCTAGGCCCATAAAGGTGAAGTATCATGTAGTCGACGTTCACATGACACCACTAGAAGAATAACACCACAACTTAAATATCAAACCATTAAATATTACTCAACATAATTCCACTACTAACATCATGACTTCTCCCATGTCCTCAAGAACTAAACAAACTACTCACAAGACATCATATCGATCATGATCAGGGATGATATAATGATAAATAACAATCTGAACATAAACCTTAATTCAACGGTTTCACTCAAAAGTATCAACCACAAGAAGTAATTAACACCGGGAAAGTTTCCCCTATGAACTAGACAAGGTTCAACCCTAGATGTTACAGCGGAACGGAGTGGAGCGGTGGAGATTGATGGTGACGTCGGTGAAGAAGAACATGATGATGATCCCAATGAAGCCCAGCTCGATGACGGTGACGATGGCGATGATTTCCCCACTCTCCGGGAAGGAATTTCCCTGACAGGTTTCTCCCTGTCGGAGAGCTTTTCTCTCTGGTGTTCTCTCTATGGTGTTTTCCGCCTCGTGGAGGCTGAATGGGGTCTTAGGGTTTCCACGGGATGAAGTACGCGAAGGGACACCGGCTGAGGTGGGCCAGGGCCACCACATTATGTGGCGGAGCGCCCTAGAGGGTGGCCGCGCCACGGCATGGTGTGGGCTCATGGTGGCCCACCTTTGCCTCTCATTTTGGCTGCCTCCGGCATCTGACAAAATAGGAACTTCTGGATGTTTTTCGTCAATTGTTGATATTCAGAAATAGGGTGTCTTGACGGTCCTTTTTCCAGCAGAATCCTGGCTCCGGTAGTTAATTCTTCAATAATCATCAAACATGCAAAATGGATGAAATAACATAAATATCATCTCTAAATATGAAATATATCAATGAATAGCATTAAATAATGATATAAAATAGTGATGCAAAATGGAAGTATCAACACGCACGTACGACATCGATCTTGATGACGTCGGTGACTTGCAAAATTGTTTTACCTGCAGCCATAGTTTTAAAAACCGAACCGGTGATTGAACCGGCCAGGCTATCGGTTCACGGTTCACTGGTCCAACCGCTGGTTCGATCGGTTCAATAGCTGAACCGGTAATTAAGAAATAATATTAATTTTAGTAGTTCAGTCAAGGAAATAACGGTCAAAAGGTATATCTTCTATTCAACATACAAGAAACCACCCCAGCCTAGTTGGTCAGCGCGTTGTGGAGCTGTACTCGCAGGGCATGCTCGTGACCAGGGTTCGAATCCTCCTCACCCCACATTTAATTTTAATCCAAACTTGTACTGGGCGGTCTGATCGATCCCTGGTTCGAACAAAAACCGATAAAAATTGCCCGAAACCGGCGTTCGACCGCGAATTCTCCGGTTCACTTCCTTGTCCGGTCCTATGCGCTTAACAAACCGGAAGCGTCGCTGGTTCCGGTTTTTTCTGGTCGAACCGCCGGTCCGGTCCGGTTTTTTCAACTACGCCTGCAGCACACCGGCGCCGCCCAATTTAGGTCAATAGGATCTGGGCGTCTGATCCTGATCGGATGGCTCCGTTATGTTGATTTTTCTAAACCGTTTCGGCCAATCCAATACGTCCGTTTAAGTTAAAACGGATGGCCCAGATTAATCCGTTTTCTGAGAATTATTTAAAAACACAGAAATCATACCAAACTTTAAAAATTCATAACTTTCAAACTACACATCCAAATCTAACAAACTTCATATCATTAGAATGGACATGTAGTTTATTTTTACATCACTTGCTTTGCAATTTGAGTCTGTTAAAATTGATCAAAGTACTGAGAGGCATGTCGGCCATTTAATTCAAAACTTGAGTTTTACATGATTTTAAAATGAATCATTTCGTCAATAACAATAATTTCATCCTCTGTATAGAGAAAAATAAAACCAAATTTTACTGATCAAGAAATTACTGAAGTATCAGTTTTGCTTGTAAAGCCTTTAATGTTCCAAAAGTAATTTCAAATACTAATATTGCATTAAAACTTGCCATGTCATCATACATCAATTTAGCAACCAGCGAACTAAATAAAATGATTTAACACTATTTTAGCAATGTTGTTTGCATTCATACATGCATATCATATTTTCTATGTATTGTGCACATGATTGGTTTGTGTGTTGATTGAGCGCTATTCATTTATTTAGATTGTACAAGCGAGTGACTTTTTGTAACATCCCAGATTTTTGGAATGTTTTAAAGAAAAATCACTAAAAATCGAAACTTTTTGTTATTAAATAAAACAAACTACTCATATTGAAATGGACTTTAATATATTACTTTAATTACTTAATAGACCCTATTTACAAATGGTTTTGAAATTATTTCGACACATTATATTTTCAAAATGGGTTTATCCATCCATGTGAATTAGAAATGAGTTTTTCTCCTTTTCAAAATTGTATTTATTCTATTTTGGGATTTATAATGCCCATGATATGAATGGATATTTGTAAATTTAAAATAATTCCTTACCTTCTATTTTCAAGATATAAAGATTTTGAAGTGAAATGTCTGTTTTGGTATTTCAAATGATTATTTGTATTTAAAAGGAATTATCAAACTATTTTAAATAAAATGTTTTGTATCAAAGTATTCTTATTGAGTTTATCATATTGAGTGATATTACTCATATCTTTTCTCGAGTTTGGTTTTAGTTCAAAAGGAATTTATAAAACCCTATTATATAAACATCAAGGTTCTAATAAACCTTTATGCATTATTTTGAACTTTCAAAGTTGAAAATGTTCTGGAAAAGTGTGTTTGGAAGTTTTAAGAGAAAGGGTTTGAATTTACAAATTTTAAGAAACTATTTTGAAACTATTGAATTTTTAAAAAAAACAAAAGATAGAAAAGAAATAAGAAAACAAAAAAGGAAAACAAGAAAAAGAACAGAACAAAAAAAAGGCTAACTGGACCGAGCCCATCCTAACCTAACGCGCGCGCAGCGCCTAGCGGCCTAGCCCAGCCCACTCAACCCTCTCTCTCACCGAAAGGTGGGGACCACCTGTCAGGAGCGTCTTCCCCAACCGCCGCCGCACGCCCGCGCCAGAACTGCCGTCGCCCACGTTCGCCACGATTCCCACTCCCCACGCCTAGAAATAGCACAATCGGCCGCGCCCCATGTAGCACAGCCCCTCGTCTCCATTTCCCCCCTCGAGGCCCTCAGGTTCACGCCCCCATTGCCGCGAAATCCTTCGCCGGAGTCGAGCACGGCCGCCGTCGTATTTCTCCATTCCCGGCATAGGTAGCACGCCCCCGACCCCGAGCTCCTCCCCAACCCCATCCCCATCTCGCGGCGCACCTCACGGGCTATTTGTCTGGTCCAGGGACGCGCCGAGACCGCCGCGCTCGTCCTCGTCTGGGAGCCACCTCCGCCGCCGCACCTCCGACCACGTCGTGCTGCTGTTTCCGGACACGGTCGACCGCACCGACGAGCCCATCGCCTCTGCCGCGATGCGCTGCACGCCTTCGCCGCCTCGCCACGCTCGGGGAACCACTAGAGCACCGTCGCCGACGACCACCCGAGCGCTGCGCCGCCGTCGCCGCCATCTCCGGCGAAGCATGCCGCCACGGTACGGTCCCCATCCCCAGTTCCGTCCGATCTGAAACTGACGACGGAGATTAGATCACTAATTTGAAATGGTATTGTCCAATAGGAACACGCCACGTGGCCCCGTCTTTTTTCTGTGAATTTCCGAATTGTTTTAATTATGCCAGTTTTGCAGAAAAGCCCCTGTACCTTCAAACCTTAACAACTTTTTAACCACATGTCCAAATTTAACAAAGTTTATATTTTTGAAAACCTATGGACATGTAGAATCTTTCGGCATTATTTGTTTTCTCTTTTGCCAAAGTTTAAATGATTCAAATTTCAAATGAGGGATTTGAGTATATTTAGCGTAACGCTATTTTTTTATAAGTCCAAAATTTGGAAATAAAATATTTTTGGAAACCTTAGGTTCTGTAGAATAATTTGGACACTTTTATAAATATTTTTGAATACTTTTAAACAATGTTAAAACCAGATACTCAATTAGAGTATTTTGGATATAATTTAAATCCTATAAATTATTTTAATATGGTTTCTTTTTGAAAAGTGACCCAAATAGTTGCCTCTGACCAGAGAGACCAAAACCCATAGTTTAGAATCATTTGTCAACTCAAATTATTAAAGTTGAGTTGAAGACCTTTTCAAAAATATTGCGATGCAAAAATCTTTATTTCAAAATGTGTTAAACTTTTTTCAAAATTCCATGCTTGACCATTTGTTTAAAACCAACCTTTTAGAACCTATGGAACACCACAGCAAGTTATATATGACATCCATGATGTTCATACTTAATTGCTTGACCAACCCTTAACCAAAATGGAAAACCCAAAGCCTGATCACATTAATTCTTTTTGCATATTGAATTATGTGATGATCCTCAACCATAGTTTTGTGAAGACGTTGATGTGTATGTTTGCTTTTGTATGCAATGATGTTGTTGAATTGTTTGTTTTTGATTGTGTTATCTCTATGATTAGATTGTACGGAGTGCCTTACGTGTTGTGAAGAGTGTAACTTCAACTTCAGTTGGCCAAGGCAAGTGACACCATAAAAGTCCCACTACTTTTTAGTACTATGCATCTAGTGATTTCAATAGTATGCATGATAGGCTTGTTACTGAATATTATACTATGCTATGCTCCTATTTAGTGTGTAGCCATCCCCCACCCAGAACTTTGTAGTATGGAACTTAGTACAGTCATGCTATGAAAAATGTTTTGATTAGTTGGATAGTGATGAAAACTAATAACTAAGCAATGAACTACCTAGGTGCTGGTTGGAGAACCATGGTGGGTGACTACTCAGGGGGTCCATGTCTATGGTTCATGTCTATGGTAATCGCCCTTGGTGGAAGTGCACGATTGTGGAAAGTCACCCAGGCTTAAAGAGATTGTAGACTCTCTTTGTTTAGTAGCTTCTAGTGCAGCCACATGTCATATGGGCTCTGTCTTGACGGAGTAGGTTGTGAGAACCCGAATTCCTCGTGACCAGCAGATGTAGTGGATGTAGGTTGAAGTGGGTCCGAGGTAAGGGCAATTGCTCCTGAAAAGTCTCGTCTCGATCTTCTCTTTTCCATTGCATAAATGGTTGCAATGGAGGATGGAATGATTGGGTCTTGTGGTGAAAGTGCACAAACTCTCGAGAGATAAAACTAAGAATTCTTAGCCGTGTCCCCGGTTATGGACAATTTTGAGCAACTAGACAGGGAAGTTGTTGAAGATCTCCTCATCCCAATTTCTAAATTAAAACTTGAGGGTGAACAAGGGATGGGAGCTCACTGTTGTCTATCAGTGGTGCTTGCCATGAGTAGTTGTCAAAGGTGTTCACTGATGTCTATCAGTGGTACTCTTTGTCTTTGATGAAAATTGTTTTACAAATGATAGGATAAAACTGGCTTTATGCAAATCAGCCTCAAAACTCCACTTAGCCAAATATTCATGTAGAATATAGGTTGCCGTTTATATCCACATAAGTGTCATCTTGCCATCACAATTCAATTGTGCTGACCCATATAGTTGGGCTGTAACTCACCGTTGCAGGTTCGTCAGACGATGAGTGAGGTTTCGACAGGGTTTCGAGGCTACAACCAACATGCTTGCCTGTGGCACATGAAGATGATGGGCTCACTGTATCATTTGCTTTCCGCTGTGTGTTTACTTTGATTTGAGCTAGCCTTCGGCTATGCACCTTGTATCGAACCTTTTATTTCTGGATCATCGTGTAACAGACTTTGATGCAATGTTATGGTATTTCATCTTAAACTGTGTGTGCTAGCAAGTCCATCCAGGGACTAGCACGAAACACGGGGAATCCCAACCTTTGTTAAAAGGTGGGGGTTCTACACTTTTGTGTTGTGAAGAGTGTAGCTTCAACTCTTGAGTTGGCCAAGGCAAGTGACACCCCATAAAAGTCCTACTACTTTTACTATTATGCATTTAGTATTTTCAGTAGTATGCACGTTAGGTTTATTTATGGGTATTATAATATGCTATGCTATAAATCCTACGTAGTGTGTGGCCACCCTTTACACCCTGTAGTTAGCAGCCATTAAACTTGCTAGACTTGCTTAGCTATGCAATTGATGAAAGTTTTACAAATAGTTGAGTAAGGATAAACTTCTACCAAAATTAATGAAACACCTGGATAGATGTGGTATTACGTGGTGGTTGAACGTTGAGTGGCTTCTCAGGGCCATATCTATGGTGGTTATCACCTGAGGTAGTACACTTATGGACTGCCACCCAGGAACGAAGAGGTTTCAAAGTCACTCCAAGTTTAGATTAGCTTACAGTGTAACCACTAGCTAATATGGGCTATGGCTAGCTGAAACCGGCCTAGCGGACGGTAGGAGGATTCTGGGAGCGGTCTGTTACAAAGGTGGATTACTTCTGAAAAATCTCGTCTCAATTTACTTCTTTCCTTCGCACTAATGAGTGTCTAGAAAGTTCGGGTTGATCGAGTCTAGTGAGGAAAGTGCACACACTCTCGAGAGTTCACAAAACTAAGATCTTAGATGTGTCCCCGGTTACGGACATTTTGAGTAGCTGGGCAAGGAACTGATGGAGTACCTCATCACGCCAATTTCTTTAATAAAACTTTGAAGGTTGAACAAGGGAAGAGGTTCACTGATTTCTATTAGTGGTACCGAATTGTTTTCAAAAATGAAAAAAATGTGTTTTCGAAATATAGGATATAAATCAGCTTTGTGCAAGTTAGCCATAACCCCACTCAGCCAAATATACATGTAGAAAATAGGTTGTCATTTATATCCACATAGGTGTCATTTTCCAATACAATTCAATTCCAGGGATTTTGGGTGTAACTCACCGTTGCAGGTTTCTCAGACGACGAGTGAGATTTCGTTAGGGTCTCGAGTCTACAACCAAGATGCTTGCCTATGGCGCAAGAAGATGATGGGCTCATATCATTTGCTTTCCGCTATGTGTTTACTTTGATTTGAGCTAGCCTTTGCCTATGCACCTTGTATTGAACCTTTTTTTAAGGCAAAAGTTTTGCCTTATATATTAATTAAGAAGAAGGTTCCCGGTTTATTTGCGGGAGAAACCGGGCGAAAACCATACAACAAACGCTACCACAACCACAAAGAGCAACACCTAAAACCAAACAACATCCAAAGCCGCAACATCACTCTACCTAAACTAACCATGGACCGAGGACAACTCTAGGACCACGAAGTTGCCGAAGCTCTCCTTCCTATTCTCTTCTTTCTTCTTTTTCCCCTGATAGTAAACTTCATAAGTGATTTCTCCACCTTTCTAATTACGCCATCCGAAGCTTTCCCTGCCAAGACACAAGCAAAGTCCTTACCATATTCAGGGCTAGTCGCCTCTAAACAGGCGAGTAATCCGTAAAGCTCTTGAGCAAAACATAACTCAGACTCATGAACCAACACTTCTCCACCGCCCACAAAGGGCGTCGAGGCCACTGCCAAATCCTCAACAGAGCCCAGCCCCACCGGAAGTATCGCAGATGAATCCCACATGACTCCTGAAACTCTGTGGGCAGTGGGGTCGTAGCCAAGATCGCACCCGTTTCCTCGCCCTCACAGGCAGATGTCGCAACAAGCTGCGGCGACTGGCACAAACTGCCACGAGCAGAGAAACAACCATAGTGAAATGCTTCATCCACCACATTTAACTTCTCCTCCGTGGAGTCAAGTGACAAAGAAGGCTGCGTAGGGGCGAGCCCCAGGCCATCAGAAGCACATGCCTCCGTCTTCTGCAAAGGAGCACCAACTCCTGCCAACAACAACTTGAGAGTTGCCACCTCTTCACGAAGGGGGCGGGACACCTCCTCAATACGGTCAGCGACCAGCTGACGGAGCTCCAAGCGTAGCAAGGCGAAGTGGGACTGAAAGACAGAGTCAGTGAACTCCTCACAACACCTAGGAGAGGGCCTTGGCTGGACCACATCACGCAACGCCGAGTGGCACACAATCCCGGCGCAACTCTTAGGCGATGAGGGGCGACGAGGCTGAGCAGACGGGGAATGGTTCCGCTGGCAAGGAGCATGAGCATCCGTAGAATGAGCCCGAGCATCCGGAGAGCAAGAACGAGCAGCCGGAGAGCGTGCACGGCAGAAACGCTCCCGATGACCAGGACGACGACATCGGAAGCATCTGAAGGGCCCACGACATGTGCTGACTTGGTGACCACGCTCGAGGCACCGAAAGCACCTCCCTCGAGCCCAATGCTTGAAGGCGAGGCTACGCTCGAGACCTTCGTTCCGAAGCGAAGACGGTGGCGCGTGGCGGGGACGGCCGCCCCGACCAACCTGCACCCAACCTTCCTCATCTCCAAGAGCGGCAGCAGCGGAGAGGCCACCACAGGGCTCTGAGCTAGGAACAACGCCTTTGAGGGAGGCCAACGGAGTTTGCGGAGCCAACTCTTCATCATCGTCGTCCTCGACGGAACTCAAAGAAGCATCCCAAAGAAGGCTCGGAACCGGCAGCGCTGCATCAGCGGGAATAGGCACCTCGGTAGACAACGCCAAGGAGCCAAGGCCCTCGACCAACACGGCAGCGTCAAACCCATGCCTCCCAACTGAAGCGTCGATGGTCTTGGAGGAAGACGGCGGCGTGCAGGGTGCCAGCAACTCATCATCATCCTCATCGTCGAACTCACTAGCAGAAGCCCACGAAACACTCCACGGTGCGGTGGAGTGGGTCGGCGGAGCTGGAGCAGCCAACACGGAGGGAGCAGCCAGCTTGCTCGTGCTCGGGAGGACATCCAGCCGCGTGCACCTCCTCGGATACTCGGACGAAGAGCTCGCTGCGCCAGCGGCCAATGGAGCCAAAGCAGCTGATGGGACCGGCGGAACGATGACGCGTGGCTGCTTGGCCAGCTCGGCGGACGGAGCTGCGGGAACCGGCGGCAGCAGTCCATCAGGGACATGGGACGACGGCAGGGCCGACGCCAGCTTACCAGAGGAGGCGTCGGCGAGGAGAGCTTGATTGGCGAGCGGCGCGGCCGGAGAGACTGTCTTCGTTGCCTTGGGGATGGGGCGCACCACCATCTTCTGTCCACGGACTGCAGGGCCGGACTTGCGGTAGGCGAGGATAGCCTCGGCGAGCTTGGCGGCAGGAGCAGGGGCCTTGGGCGGCGAGGCCCAGGTGGCCGCCGTCGCGGGCATGAGGGCCGCAGCTTCAGCAGACCAAGCGGCTACATGCCGCGCGGCGCAGACGGGAGAGGTCGCTGAGGTGATGCCAAATCTGGTCCCGGTGGCCGGAGAGGACGCCGGCGGGAAGAGATCAGGCTGGCGGCGGCGTCAGCTCACCATGGACGCCCTGGTCGCGTGAGAGCCCTGGGCCGTTGCGGCAAAATGTCTTATCGGTTTGGCTTCAGCCTTTTTAATTTCTGAATCATCGTGCAATAGAATTTGACTCAATATTATGATATTTCTTAAACTGTGCGTACTAATAGGTCGATACAAGAACTAGCACGATACACATGGATCTCAACCAACCTTTAGTAAAAAGTGAGGTCGCTACAGTCATGCTCTTTTTTCTTAAAAAACGACCATTTGCTACTACTAGTGCTGGAACGAGACCGAGCGAGCTGTCTGCTCACCTGCCAAAACGTGTATAGTGTTGTTCTTCAGCAAAATATGGTTTAAGTAAGTATACAGTGAGCAATCGATCGTTAGGCTAAGAGCATCTCCAACCGCCTACGCCAAAGACAGCCAAACGTCCGGCGGCCAGCCCCGACGCGTTTTGGGCCTAAAATCTCCACCCAATCGCGGCACTCAAACCGGCTAAAAATGACCGGGCGGTCCGGCATATTCCAAACCCAGCCCATTTCTGGGGCGGGTTTAGGATTTCGCGGACGCGCCCTGACGCGCCCGCCCTTGTGTCGCTGACAGCACGGCCCCACGCGCCGGGAGACTGACCGGCGCCGGCAGCGTGAAGTCCAGTCGCCGGCGCGGACTCCCAGGCGCCCTCCGCCGTGTTTAATATGCCTACCGCAGTGTTTAATACCGGTGCATCTGCCTCTTCGCTCCCCACTTCCTCCCCTCTCTTCCCCCTTCCCTTTCCGGCGCCTCTTCCTCTCCGCCGCCACCGCAATGTCGTCCTCCGACTCCTACGACTGGGACGCGCCCGAGCCGGAGGTGGAGTCAAATCGCGCGCCGGCACCGGCGGAGGGCTCCGAGTCGCCAATCGACGAGGACGAACTCGCGCTCCGCCTCGCCATTGCGGAATCTCTCAGGGCCCTGCCCGGCGGCAAGGGGGCAATGCAGTCGCGCTCCTCCGCTGCGCGGATCTGCACCGCAGAGTGGATGCGGCTCCGCGCGCACCCACCGCCGCCCGCCCCCCCCCCCCTTCTCCGCCGATGCGCTCCGCGCCGCAGACGCGCGGGAAGAAGACGGCCGTGTTCCCCATCCCGTCTGTTCGTGCTCCTCCGGGATGGAGGATGATCTCCGATGGCGACGGCGGCTGGCATCTGCGGCCGATGACCCCTCCACGGAGGGCGCCGGAAACGGAAGGCAAGGTCTTCCGCCACCTCCGCAACGCCGACCCGAGAGCGGCGGCAGCCTCGGTGGTGAGGACCGCCCAAGCGGTCGATCTCCCCCCGGACGTCATCGCCTATTCCTTGACCACGGCGGAGACGGACGCGCGGCGCCTCCGCCGCAAGAATAAGGAGATGTTCGACGCCGCCGTCGCAGAGTCTATGTGGTCCGCGGAGGCGATCAGTGTGGCGGCGCGCCACGCCTCCGAGCAGGCGCGCCATGTCCGTGTCATGGCGGCGCGGTCAAGGAGCGGCGGCAACTCCGGCTCCAGCGGCGGCGGCGACCCCTACGCCGTCTTCGACCACGTTAGCCGCCCAGGCGCAGACGAGAAGGGGAAGAGGAAGGCGCCGGAGTGAAGCTCCACTGCTGTAGATGTCGAAGCCGGATTATTTTGCTATGTATAAACTATGTAAGTGAACTATCGGTGAATGGATGAACTGATGATCTACATTGTTTGCCTACGTGCATGGTTTGCATGAATATAGGGGCCGATTTTGGGGTTGTGGTTGTATGACACCATTTTTTAGGTCTGTCCGATCGGTGTCCGCGGACAGTTTAGGACCGATTTTGAGAGTTATGGTTGAAGATGCTCTAAGACACCCATCTGAAGCCTTCTTTTGCAAGACATGTGCATTGCATCTCGAGTCTTGTACGCGTGCGTCCGCGTCAGTACACCAGCTGGCGCGTTAATGCTGCCGAGGGAAATACGACACAGCAACGAGGCACCATAAGTCCACCGGTACCGGTGCGACTTGTGCAGGAGTCCGCGAGGAGGACGCATGCGCATGCATCACGTTCCCTGGATCTTTATCCTACCGTGAAATGTCTCCCACAGTCCCACGTCGATCAACTTAGGACCTGACAGGACCAAAATACTCTTCTAAATCAACTCAACAACGTAGGTGCGAGTACGGATTCAAAAAAAAAACAGATTTACAGGTTTCAAAAAATTTAGTAACAAAGATTCTAGATATAGTTTGTGTTTAAACATGTAAATCATCAATTTGAAATACCTTGTGTTTAAACTACACAAATGAAAAGGAACATATCTTAGTATATAGAGTAGTTAACAGTGCATATGATCTAGACTCCAAAATTTATCATAGACTCAACTCCTACCGTACATCATCTTCCTCGCGCTTCGTTGCAAATGACCCTCCACCAAACGATTATCCTGGAGCATCTCCCTCCCCTCCTTGGCCTAGCACATAGTCTCCGCCCACCACTCAGGATGCAACGAGTAATCCTCAGATATCTATGTCGCCGCTTCCTCGTCCATCTCCTAATATTGGTTGGTTTTGTTGCAGGACGAGATAGAGGACTAGTCTGGAGCAGAAGAAGAGGTTGACTCCATGGTCGGATGGTCCGGTAACGCAAGGGAGGGCTCCTTCTTTGGCTTCTCGGGTGTAAAGAGGATATATTGGCACAAAGGGGTCACGCTGCGGAGCACGTGCCCGATGCGCAAACAAGTCGGCTTGTTGTGCTCTATGTGGCCATGTTACATGCCGACGTTGGTGTTTTTTTACCGGGTTTGATCCCGATATCCGGGGTTAATTAACCGGACAATTTCATTCTTCTTAATATCTGAAGTTTTACGGTAGGTTTCGCACTGCAATTTTTATCAATCTTTAGTTAGTTACAGAAAAACATAACAAAACAACGGATGAAAGGCATCTGTGCAAAAGAGGGTCTCGAGCGACGCAATCTATTGCTAACTTCATTAAAACTACACATTTACCCATTCAAACCCATACTAATTGTCGTGGATTTAGTAGAGCTTAGTAAATCTACAACACAACAAATATGGATCACAGGGAGTATGAAATTTGCGAACAAGCATTCGACCTGGACCTCTTCCCCGTTCCCCACCTACAGTGAACAGGGGCGATTTTTGGGCGAAGCCCGTGCAGACCAGCTCGCCGCCGGCGATCCGCTCGATTTCTCGCCCTCCGTGGCCGCTCCGGCGGCGGGAGGACGGGGAATCGACGGATCCTGACGTGTACATAGTTTAGGTGTGCGTGGGGTGCCTGCCGGCGGCGCTGTGGAGGTGGCGGCGTGGCCAGAGAGGCTTTTGGTGGCGACGGCTCCCTCCTCTGTCCTTGGTGCTCCGGCGGACGCTCGGGACAGATCCGCCGTTGCTGGTGCGTCCGCTGCTCCTCGGAGCCGCGGCGTGCCTCCCCCGAGTTGGTGGCCGTGGTGGCGGCGCTAGCTCCTGTACATGGGGTCCTTTGCCTTGCACCACGGTGCAAGGTGGTGCTTTTGCTAAAGTTCTCTGGGAGTTTGCAGGTGAGAAGCTCTTCCTCGCCGGCGACCTCGGTGGGTGCTGTGGAAGATGGATCGCGTCTTCGTGTTCGTCTCCGGCGTGAGACGGCGAGGGCGAGCTGGCGGCTCGGAGCCGATGTCCGTTCAACGTCAAGATGCTGGCGCCTGCGTCAGTTGGACTATGCGGCGTCTCAACGTGGTTGTTCGAGCCGGCGGCTTTGGTGCGTGGTGAGCTCGCCTCCTCCTTGCCCGGCGGCGTGCTGCCGGTGTTCGTTGGTGGTGTGCTGCTTGGTGGCTCCGTGTTCGTCGTGCGTCGTGTGCGTCTTGCCTCTCTTCGTGTGTGCTTGTTCTTTCTCTGGTTGATCTTGTACACGAACTCCTTTCAAAAAAAATGTTTCTCCAGAACCGTGTCAAATGCTCCTCCGCGACGAAAGGGTACGAACGGTACGGTGAAAAGAAAATGATGACTATAAAACTGCCTCGCGAGTCGGGAGTAAAACTAACTATCCGTGTGTGTCGCACAAAGTCGCAACATAATTTTCATTAGCGACGATCCGCGTAGAGAAAAGGCAATCACTATTCACGCGCGACAGATTATGGCAGCCACAATAAAATAACGGACATGCTCACATGCCAGTAGGCCTGTAAATGGACACACCCACGGCTGTTCATGGGATTGCCGTTAAGCCCATTTAATTAATTGGTACTAAAATTTATGCCCGATTAGGCCCACCATATGTCCACGGCATCCGTCAGCCCCATTTAAGCCCGACAAAAGCGACAGCAGCTACTCGAGTTGCAGTCAAAGCCTTAACCTGAGGATGCGGAGCACCCAGCCCTACCACTCTTCCAACGTGAGGATGCGGAGTAATAATTGGGCTTAACTGGGCCGTGGGTTTGCCGCTAACACCCACCAAATAACAAGGTCTACACGTGGGTGTCCAAGGACATGATTAAGCGTATACGGGTTTGGGGCGCCGTGGACATCCCGTTTCCACTTACAGCCTGACATGCCAGGCCTCGGGATTTCTTCGAAGTTCAGTTTTCAGCTTGATACGAACACAATACGTAACTAGTCCACCAGAACAGTCAACGCTTGTTCTAGCAAATACTCCCTCCGTCATAAAACAAGTGTCTTAGATTTGCTAAAATATGGATGTATCTAAACATGAAACACATATAGATACATCCATTTTTTGGCAAATCTAAAACACTTATTTCCGAACGGAGGAATTATAATAATCTTGCCACAGATGGATCGACTAGACGTCCGGAAGACGGCAATCCCACCCGTATGATCTCGGTTCTCGAGGCCTTTTTACCAAACTACGAAACCGTAGTCACATTATAAAACGGTGCTTTACTGCCGTTTTATGTCTGCTTTGTCAACCAAAGCCTTCAGCTTTATTTGCCGGAAAACCAATGAGCTTAAGGTTAAATGTTCAGCGCTGGGGTCCAGGAGTTAGCCCAAAGAAGAATGAAGGCGACCTGGCTTGACGTGCTATCTCTTCTCGTTAATCAGTGGAGGTAGGCTTCCGTAGCCCATGTCATCATCGATCCGGTCCAAGATTAAGCAGTTTGACATCGATCTCGCCCATGGTTCTCAGCACCTTTTTCGTTACCGTGTCGGGTTAGGCTCGGCACCGGCGCCAGCGCCGGCGGGGCGAGCATGCGCAGTGCTATAGGTCGCGATCGAGTTCAGGGCAGCAGAAGATGTATTATAGAATTGTATGCATTAGCCATCTATCCATAAGTCTGAACTGATGGAAAGGGGTAGACAATATATTTATATTCAACACTTCTCCTGACGTCTAGGCTATTTTAGTTCTTAGCGTGGGATAGGAGCGGGTCGCAGGATCTTTTTTTCTTTTGTTTTTTTAAATCCGCGTGAGTCTAAAATTGTGTTGTATTGATCTGACCCTCGCGGGGTATATAAGGAGGTACAAACTTGGGAGGTAAGAAGCCCATGACTTGGAATACAAGACGTACTTCTAATTCCTGGTCTATCTCTAGTTGTACACGTATAACTATTCTAACATTCCCCTCAGTCGTAGCGGGAGTGAAGCGGACGATTGCGACTGTCTTTGAAGGCTGACGCATCGCCGTTCCTCCTCTCCGTCATCATCAGCTGTGTCTCTGATGTTCTTCCTCTTTTTCCTCCCGCAGTCACAGCGGGAGTGGCGTGAACGCAAGTGACGACGCGGACGCTGTTGACTGGAGTTATTGCCGATGTGTTGCTGTAGACGTTGCTTGATGTCGATGTCGAGGTAGCCGCTCTTGATGTAGCCATGGTCGATGTAGTTGTAGTCGTGTTTGTTGTAGCCGATCGCGCCTGAGGCGCAAAAAATTGCGCGGTTTTGGTCGTAGTGTCTTAGGTTTTATGCGGCGTCGGCAGGGATCTGCGGCGGCGGTGGGTATTTGTGTCATTGTGCGGCGGCGGCAGGAATCTGCGGCGGCGGTGGCGGTTTTTGTGTCATTGTGCGGCGGCGGCAAGGTTTTGCGGCGGCGGCGGGTTTTTGACCAGGCGGGCGAGGCGATTGTGTGATCGCCCTAGCAGAGCGCCAGGCTGCGGCGGCGGCGGGTTTTAGGCGGCGGCGACGGCGACGGCAAAAAACCACGTGGATGTAGACCATGGCGGTGGTTGTGTTGGCGATGTAGAACTCGACGAAAATCTTGACGTAGTTGTACAGCTCGATGTAGTTGTTCGCTGGCAGATGTCGGTGTAGATCATGTTGTCTCGGTGAAGATATCTGATGCGGACTTGATGTTGGTGTCGGTGTCGCTCTTGTCCTGCTCCTCCTTGCGTGCATGCAGCTGGTAGAGCCAGAGCCGTAGAGGCCAGGCTCCAGTGCGAACGACCTGATACATACCTTGGGCCGTGTGTACGCGTAGATGTCCTGCTCCTCCTTGCGTGCATGTAGCTGGTAGAGCCGTGCGTAGAGGCCTGGCTCGCGCGTGGGAGTCGCAGCCTGCAGGTTGGATTGACACCTCAGCGCGAGACGCCTGGCTCGCACGGTGATCGTTGTGGCCGGTGTATTTGTCGACGATGACATAATGCGCAGAGCCGCGGTAGATGACGCGGACCGCACACGTCGTTCTTCTTCACCGATGTTTTCAGCTGATTTCTCGCCGGATTGAGGATCGCGGGATTTAGGGATTTTTTATTTGGCTAAATTGGATCTAATCTACGGAATTGGGAATTTCGAAAATTGATCTAAGATCTAATCTGAAAACCGATCCGATCTTTGATCGAAATCGGGTGACGCGCCCCGAGGAGAGAAGAGATCTCCCCGGGGGCGGCGCGTGATGCGGAAGTGGTGGGGGTCCTAAGATCGGCGTCGTGAGACTAACGGCTCTGATACCATATAGAATTGTATGCACTAGCCATCTATCCATAAGTTCGAACTGATGAAAAGAGGTAGACAATATATTTATATTCAACAGGTATCATAGGTATCATGGCTTTGCATGTACACCTAATTAACAACTTGGAGTATCAGTAAGCTAAGCCAGCAGTGTGTTTGTTTGGAGTTTCCCAGCGTCCAGCTTGCTTGTTTGTCTAGCACATGTTGCCTAACAGGTTAGAACATACGCACGCAATAGTCTATTTCCAGGGCTGATCCGCACACGTTCACGTCGCGGAGAATTCTGAGCCTGTCTCTGCATCTCTATCAGGTAAGACGGTGCCCAGCTTAATCCCCAACACAGTTAATGGCCCAGCAGGCCAGATTCATCCACCTCAGGTGAACCGTGGACCCGACATGTCACCTTCTCCAAGATCGCTCTCCCGTTTCCTCCCCCGTTCCCCTGCAACTGCAACTTACCCGGAAGAAGCACATCGAGGAGAATGAGATCGACCTCCCTGACGGTTAAATGGGGAGCACCGTGTGAGTTGACCTGCCGGGAAGTAAACGCAGAGGCTTTCCCATTTTTATTTCAGGCATGCGCTTTATTCGGCCAAACAACACGGAGCAACACAGCATAATTCGTTTGGTGGAGCCATGTCCTTTAGCACTGACAGTCGCCGATCCTAACAAGATCCTTCCAAGAGTAGAGAAGACGACAGCGCCACCATACACCGGGAAGAAGGTCTTCCATAACGCGTAGGCCTCGGCTTCCGCTCCCGCACGAGGCGAGCTTGAGCTGAGCAGAGGCGGGGCCTTTTTATATCCGGAGCATCTCTTGCCGTGGCACATCTCGAGAGCTAGCTAGCTACACAGAGAAAGATACTCCACTGAGCTTTTCTGCCGTTGCTTGCTACCGGCCATGGGGAACTGCTTCGGCTCCGAGGAAGCCGAGTTGGTCGAGGCCGTGAAGACGCCGCTGGGCCACCACGGACATGGACAGCCACAAGGTAACTAACACCAGTTCCATTCTTATTTGCAGTTTGTTCTTGCCACAGATTCTTAAGTCTCACCGAAGTTCATTGTAAGGCCATCTCCAGCCGTTGTGCCCCCAAGGCCAAAACGCCGCCTTTTCTGGGCCGCCGTGGCGCGAAACGGCGCGAAACCGAACCCTGGGGGGCGTGTTTACCTGCCGTGAACCGCCCAGCCGGCGATGCCCAGCCGGCGATGCGGCCTAAAAGAAAGGCCGGCCCTTTTTGGCATACAAATTCACAAATAGAAATAATTTAACATACAAATTCACACATAAATAAATAGTTTAACGTACAAATCCATACACAAATAAATAGTTTAACAATACAAGCAAATAAAACAAATCGTACTAGGCATTGACATCGTCATTATCGGCATTGCCATTGCCCTTGCGCGCCCACAAGTGCTGCACCAGATCATTCTGTAGAGCTAGATGTGTTCCAGCGTCTCGAATCTCCCGGCGCGTGGTGAGGAAGGTTGTCCATGATGCCGGCACCTGGTGATCAACCTCAGCAAGAGGACCCTGACGGTAGTATGGTGCACTTGTCTCACTGTCAGGCACCGGGTGATCCCGCTCACTCTCAATAATCATGTTGTGCAAGATCACACAACACTGCATCACCTCCCACATGTTGGACTTCGACCAAGTCATAGCTGGGTACCGGACAACAGCGAATCGAGACTGCAGCGCGCCAAATGCCCGCTCAACATCCTTTCTGCAAGCCTCTTGGCACTTGGAAAACCAAGCCTTCGCGCTTCCTGGCACAGGGTTGGAGATGCTCTTCACAAATGTTGCCCACCTGGGGTAGATGCCATCTGCAAGGTAGTAGCCCTTTGTGTACTGGTGCCCGTTGATCTCGTAGTTCACAGGGGGAGCATTGCCTTCGACAAGGTCGGAAAAGACATCCGAGCACTGCAAGACATTGATGTCGTTGTGAGTTCCTGGCATACCAAAGAATGAATGCCAAATCCACATATCATATGAAGCTATGGCCTCGAGAATCACGGAGCACTCTCCTTCCTTTCCCTTGTACATCCCCTGCCACTTGAATGGACAGTTCTTCCATGCCCAATGCATGCAGTCGATGCTACCAAGCATCCCAGGAAAGCCTCTTGCTTCATTCTCTGCGAAGAGGCGAGCAGTGTCTTGCGTATTGGGTGATCGCAAGTACGTTGGGCCAAAGACTGCAACCACTGCCCGGCAGAAATAGTTCAAGCACTCCAGGGCCGTGGACTCGCTCATGCGCAGATAGTCATCCTGTGAATCTGCGGGAGCACCATATGCAAGCAACCTCATGGCCATCGTGCACTTCTGAATTGAGGTAAAGCCTACCGTGCCGGTGCAGTCCTTCTTCAATTTGAAGTAGGGGTCGAACTCCCGGATGGCGCGCATGATCCGGAGGAAGAGCTCGCGGTTCATCCTGAACCGGCGCCGGAACACCTTCGCATCCTGCGTAGAATTGTTGGCGAAGTAGTCGGAGTAGAGGATGCAGTACCCTCGTACCGCTGCCTTTGCTTGCTCTTGCGGCGCCCGCGCGTCGATCCAACACGACGCGGCCCGCTGTTGACGAGCAAGCCGGCGAGACAGGCCAAGACCATGAGGTGTTCCTCGTCGTCGATGTCGGCCTGATATTCCTCGTCGAAGAGCTCGGCGAACATGTCCTCGTCGTCGGAGTTCATGCCTTGGGTCGGGCGAATCGCCGAACACCTTGCGGGCGGGGTGGCCGCGCTTCGCTCTGAGAACGGCCCAGCCGGCTAGATCGCGGCGGAGGAGAGTGGGCGGCGCCGGTGACTGCGCGGGGGCTCGACGGGGGGTTCCTAGCTGCTCGATGGGGCGGGGCTCGAAGGAGGGGTGGTGGCGGCGACGGCGAGGCGACGGCGAGGTGGACAGAGGGAAAGGCGAGTCGGGGTGGGAAAAGGGCTTTGTCTCGCCGACAGGGCTGCCCCACGTGTGCTTCTCATTCCGCCGGCCTCCCCAGGCCGAACCCAGTGGGCTGGGTTTCGCCTGGGTGCGCCGGCGCTTTTTTCCGCCGAAACGGCGCTAACTGGGCTTCTGGGGGGGGGGGGCGAGTGGTAGAAAAACAGCGCTTTTCGGCCGGCGCGGCGCAAAAAAGGCCTCCTGGGGGGCTCTGGGGGGGACGGCTGGAGATGGCCTAAGCATCCGCTTGCTTCCATCAGATTTGCTTGATTTGCTCATTCCGTTCCGTGGCTCACGAACAATTTCTTGTTTCCTCTGCAGCAGCAGCAGCAACTGCGGTCCGCAATCTACCTGCCATGGCAGCACCACCGAGCGCCCAAGTCATCGCCGCGGGCTCGGGGCAGCACGCAGGAGGTCCCCTGGCTCGTCTATGAGCAGCTTCACCACCAGGAGCACCAGCGGCAGCACGACCGCCGGCGGCGGCTCGGAGCCGGACTCCGGCACGATCCTGGAGGCGCCGAACCTGCGCATCTTCACGTTCGCGGAGCTCAAGGCGGCGACCCGGAACTTCAAGCCGGACACGATGCTGGGCGAGGGCGGGTTCGGGCAGGTGTACAAGGGGTGGGTGGACGAGAGGAGCATGAACCCCGTGCGCAGCGGCACCGGCATGGTCATCGCCGTCAAGAAGCTCAACAAGGAGAGCGTGCAGGGCCTCCAAGAATGGCAGGTACCTCTAGTCCAAGATGTGAGAATTGGCCGGTTAATTAGCGGGAAACCGGCCTAAAACCGAACTTGGTCCGAAGTTCAGTTCTCAGCTTGATGCGGACACGACACGTAACTAGTCCACCAGCACGGTCAACGCCTGTACTAGCAAATATAATAATCTGGCCACAGATCGACTAGAAGACGGCAATCCCACCCGTCCGATCTTGTGGCCTTTTTACCAAACGACCAAGAACCGCATACACACAGTATAAAACGGTGCTTTACTGCCGTTTTTTCATCTGCTTTGTCAACCAAAGCCTTCAACTTTATTTGCTGGAAAAACCAATGAGCTTGAGGCTAAATGTCCACAGCTGGGTCCACGAGTTAATTAACCCAAAGAAGAATGAGGGCGACCTTGACGTGCTCTCTTATCGTTAATCAGTGGAGGTAGGCTTCCGTAGTAGCCCATGTCATCGATCTGGTCCAAGATTAACCCGTTTGACATCGATCTCGCCCATGGTTCTCAGCAACTTTTTTGTTACCGTGTCGGGTTAGGCTCGGCACCGGCGCCGGCGCCGGCGGGCTCAGTGCTGCAGGTCGCGATCGAGCTCGCGGCGGAAGATGGTATCATGGCTTTGCATGTACACCTAAATAACAGCGTGGAGTATCAGTAAGCGGTAAGCCAGCAGAGTGTTTGGAGTTTCCCAGCGTCCAGCCTGCTTGTCTGTCTAGCACATGGTCGGAACGCTCGCACGCAATAATCTATTTCCAGGGCAGATCCGCACACGTTCACGTAGAGGGGAATTCTGAGCCTTGTCTCTGCATCTCTATCAGGACGGACAGCGTGTCCAACACAGTTAGTGGTCCAGCAGCAGGCGAGGTTCATCCACCTCAGGTGAACCATGACCCGGTGGACATGTCACCTTCTCCAAGATCGCTCTCCCGTTTCCTCCCTCTTCCCCTGCAACTTACCCGGAAGGAAGCACATCCAGGAGATCCCTGACGGCGAAGGGGGAGCGAGCGACGACTCATCGGTGTGGCAGGACGACGAGCATCCCCGTTCGAGTTGACCTGCCGGAAGTAAACGCGCGGGCTGGCTTCCCCATTTTTATTCCAGCCATGAGCTTTATTCGGCCAAAGGACACAGCAAAATTCGTTTGGTGGGTGTCCTTCCTTTAGCACTGACAACACTGATCCTAAAGCGCAAACAAGATCCCCCCACCCGCCCGAGAGTAGACGACAGCGCCACCATACATCCATCGGGAAGGTCTTCCATAACGCGTAGGCCTCGGCTTCCGCTTCCGCACGAGGCAAGCCCTTTTTATATCCGACCGAAGCATCTCTTGCCGTGGCACATCTCGAGAGCTAGAAAGAGAAAGATACGGAGCAGTGGGGGGAGGATAAACGGAAACCATTGTTCCACTGAGCTTGCTGCCATGGGGAACTGCTTCGGCTCCGAGGAAGCCGAGTTGGTCGAGGCCGTGAAGAAGCCGGGCCACCACGGACATGGACAGCCCCAAGGTAACTTCCTACCGGTTCCATTTTGATTTGGTGTTTGTTCTTGCCAAAGTTCATCACAGAGCATTCGCTTGCTGCCTTCACATTCGCCTGATTTGCTCAATAAGAATTTTCTCGTGTCCTCTGCAGCAGCAACTGCGGTCCGCAATCTTCCGGCCATGGCAGCGCCACCGAGCGCCCAAGCCTTCGCCGCCGCAGGCTCGGGGCAGCACGGCAGGAGGTCCCCGGGCTCGTCCATGAGCAGCTTCACCACCAGGAGCAGCAGCGGCAGCACCAGCACGACGGCGCCCGGCGGCGGAGAGCCGGATTCCGGCACGATCCTGGAGGCGCCGAACCTGCGCATCTTCACGTTCGCGGAGCTCAAGGCGGCGACCCGGAACTTCAAGCCGGACACGATGCTGGGCGAGGGCGGGTTCGGGCAGGTGTACAAGGGGTGGGTGGACGAGAGGAGCATGAACCCCGTGCGCAGCGGCACCGGCATGGTCATCGCCGTCAAGAAGCTCAACCAGGAGAGCGTGCAGGGCCTCCAAGAATGGCAGGTACGATTCGTTCGTTCAGCAGTCCTTTTTCCGTCAAGCTCATTGCTCCGGAAATGCTTAGAGGATGGATATACTAGGAAGAATTAGCTTGTAAGTAGTCGGCATCAAATAATTGCGGCCGTGGCTAAACTTCCCCGGTTTCTAGTTTCATACCGGCGGGGCACGCGTTCACGTGGCCAGCCGCCAGACCATCGTTTTCAGATGCTGATTTTAGTATACAATATGAGCTTGTTAATTCGCTGGTGTGAAACCTCCTCACGCGTGACACATAGATTAGCTGTGCAAGTTGGCCGGCCGTCGCTGAAACCTCAACGGAAATGTGCGCGCCGGCCGATTATTTTTCGATCTCGATCGCGCTGATCTAACCACTGACGCACTGCGCACGGTTGGAAATTTGCAGTGTGAGGTGAACTTTCTGGGGAGGATACAGCACCCGAACCTGGTGCGGCTGCTGGGGTACTGCCTCGAGGACAGGGAGCTCCTGCTCGTCTACGAGTTCATGGCCAAGGGCAGCCTCGAGAACCACCTCTTCAGAAGTGAGTCATCATCCTGCAATTACAATTATTTATCGTTCTTCCTTTGACCTAGTATTTTTTTTTTGTTCCTGTCTGTTTCTTTGCAACTTCACTCGTCGTTTGATTTGATGTTGATCGGGTTGACCCTTTCTGAAAACGACTTTGGATTGTCTATATTAAAAGTGTGATGGGATGGTCTGCTCGCAAAAAACCAAAGTGATGCCTTGGTCGTCACTGAAACAGATCATTTGCCTCAATACTGCCAACCTAGTATAGCGATCTGACCAAGTGTGGGACCTGGGTTTGAAAAACCCGGTCATGCACGTTGATTAGGTCCACCAGGCCCAAAGACTAAAGAGCCGTACAGTTTGTACCAAGGCCCAAAGCCTACTTGCGCCACTAGCAAGCCCCCCCCCTTGAGAAAAAGAATTCGACCTAAAAAACAAGACCTGGCAATGATTTTTTTTTTGTCATCCACAAAATTGGGAGAAAGAAATAAGTAAGTTTACAATGCTTATTTTTTTTATGATGGTACTGTTTCTTGTGAGTCATGCTTCATTGACTGTAAGTCCGATTTCCTCGTAACGTTTAAAAGAAGTTATGACATTTAATATATTTTTACGGTACGACACTTTACATCATGTACTTCACTTGGTTTACAAGTTCATATGTATCAATACTTGAGAATAAGTTTTTTTAGCGTTTTTAGAAAAGCAAGGCAACCCCAATGGGCATCTGCCATGAGCGTTGCACCTAGTTTATAAAGCCTTTGTATCTACGAGACTTGAGTCGGACAAAAAAGTAATGCTTTTTTTATGAAGGCACACTCTCAGAGTCCGATGGAACATTTCCCCGAGTTAATTGTAGTGTTTCAAATACATTATGGCCCTTACAATATTTTTCGCATTATATAGCACTTAGTAAACTTGATTTATAAGTTTGTTAGAATAAGTTTACTAGTGTTTTAGGGAAGTAAGGCATAGACTGAAAAATGAAAAGGGATTTTTTCCTAAAATACTCGAAAAAAGAAGACATTCTACCTCTTTCAATATTATTTAATCAAAATTGATAAATCATTTAATGCAACTGATATGTTAAGTGTGTGAGTCGTTCCTGTTGCACTTCACCTCGTTCATTCACTTGCTCATGAACTCTGCTGCTTTGCCAACTAGTCCATGAGAGATGCACCTAATTTATAAATGTGACATGTATTTTTCCACCCTATCGCTTTCTTGTGATAAGTAAATTGCGAAAAATGCAAGTCTAAACAAGGATTCATTGGTAGATGCACTTTAGTCAAGTGTTAAATGTACTTGATGAGCTAAAACACAAGATAGTAAACTGTGAAGGTAAACTAACAAGAATATCCTTTGCAAGCAGAAAGCGGATCCGTCCAACCCATCTCCTGGGGCCTGCGACTACGGATCGCCATCGACGCTGCACGCGGCCTCGCCTTCCTGCACTCCTCGGAGAAGCACGTCATCTATCGAGATTTCAAAGCCTCAAACATCCTTCTCGACACGGTACGTAAGCTCGTCTCCGGCGAGGTTGCAAAGCTTAACACTCACTTACGCGCACAGTTGATTAATTAACCTGTACTGTCTCGTCCCTCGTGTTGCTGCAGCACTACAACGCGAAGCTCTCGGACTTCGGGCTGGCGAAGAACGGCCCGACCGGCGGCGACAGCCACGTCACGACGCGCGTGATGGGCACCTACGGCTACGCGGCGCCGGAGTACGTCGCCACGGGCCACCTGTACGTGAAGAGCGACGTGTACGGCTTCGGCGTCGTCCTCCTGGAGCTCCTGACGGGCCTGCGCGCGCTGGACACGTCCCGGCCGGCCCCGCAGCTGAACCTGGTGGACTGGGCGAAGCCCTACCTGGCGGACCGGCGGAAGCTGGCCCGGCTCGTGGACCCGCGGCTGGAGGGGCAGTACCCGTCCAAGGCCGCCGTGCGGGCCGCGCAGCTCACGCTGAGCTGCCTCGCCGGCGACCCCAAGAAGCGGCCCTCCATGGCCGACGTCGTCGTCGTGCTCGAGGAGATCGAGCGGATGAGGCCGCGGCACCGGCGCGGGGCGTCGCCGGAGGGGGACGCGTCGTCGTCGCCGAGGACCGCCGCGCGGAGCGGGCACGCTGGTGGGCATAGGCAGCCGCCGCGGCCGAGGTCCGGGTCGGACGGCGCGCGGAGCGGACACCCGTCTCCTCGGGTGAGATGACAAGCCCGAACGTTTGATTTAGGTCAGCGCATGTTTTTTGGCCCAGTTTTAAGTTCTTGGGCTTGTCCTGCCACGTTCGGCCCAGTTTTTTGGCCCTGGAAGTTGGACGACTAGAGTCCAAAGTGAGACGATTCGCAGGCTTGGTACGCGTGTGGTTGGATCCAAATGGCCGAATGATGCAGGTTGCTCCTTCTCGTTCCCGTCCTCACAGTCACAGGCTTCGATTATCCCTGTAGTAGTGTAGTTTTTTTTTTTTGCGAGAAATGGACGATGATATTAAACCCCGAGCATTACAGCTAGATCCAGACGAAAAACAAAAATTACAACCAGGTCCTTCTGGATCCCGACGAGGTCAACGACGAAGACGAGTCGCCGGCGCGCCGCTGCCACCGCTCCCTTTATCGCCTTTAGACGGAGCGGCCCCTCCACAGCCGCGAAGTCGACGAACAATGGCTCCAGAGAGCCTGCACCTTGGTCAATCGACGCCATCGCGAGAATCAGCATCATCCTCCACTTCGATGTCAACGAGCGGCTCCGCCACCTACATAAAACGGACGAGGGGAAGCACCAGAATGACCAGCGCCCCGCCACGGAGCTCCGATGAGCCACAACAGCAGAGGGGGAGAGCGCCGCCACCAACAACCTCCAGCCCGACCGCGCCACCGCCCCCACGACGCCGCCGGAGGAGTACCTACACAACCCTACACTATGTACAAGCCGTAGATCGGGGATCCCCCCCGCCTCCCGCCGCCGAAGCGGCCGCCGGAGACGAAGGAATCCCGCGATCTGCCGGCGAGCGAGGTGGATCGGAAGGTGGGTTCAAAAGTTCACCCCTCTCTACTGTAGATGGAGGAGGGGAACGAGCAGGCGTTCTGTAGTAGTGTAGTTCATTATGAATTGTAATTTTTTTTAGGGGTAACCAAATTGTAATTCACGCGCAGGAGTTTTCTTTCGGTTAGTTTTTAGCTACATTTTGACGAAGAGGTGCTGAACGTAAACATCCACTCCCGATACAGGTCCGAACTCCGAACTCTGTTTGCACTCTAGTGTGTGTGTATGGCTATCCTTCAAAGAACTTGTGTCAGTCGGTCGTCACGACTCACGACCTGCAGCTGCCTGCATGGCGGGGACGACCAAATTCGATTTCTCCACTTTAGGGCACCCACACCGTGTAGCCAAATGTGGTTCCATTTTTGATTTTTGGCTTTTGGAACTAGTTCCCTACATTGCAAGGGTGGTTCTAAATTCAAGAAAAGTGAGAACCGGAGCAACTACTTGCTCCGATGCCAAATTCCCTCCTCCCAATAAAATATTATATCTCCCCTAGTTGCTAATCACTAGAGTACAGATTTGTACCATGAGAACACATGCACGTGGATTTTCTATGTGGTTTTATCCAAAGGTGAGACCTACGGTACAAATATTTCGAACTGGCTACGTTGTGGAGCTCTTGCCAAATTCTACTTTGATGCCAAATTGTACTATGTGTCAGATTTGGCTATGGCAACGGTGATAGGCAGCCACAGCCAGACGCTACATTAATATTTTGTCCGTGCGCTCTTTAAAAGGCATGGCCCGATTTCCTGGTTCATCCTCTTGAACATTCCCTCCCTTGTTTACACGTGAACGTACAGTCGCGAATAATCGACGCATACTGCTCGCCCACGCAGCTTGGTCTGGCGGCCAGCCCCTACACTACGTACCGGGTGCATGAACTGAATCTCATCGCGTGTCTCCCACAGATCTCTCATACGAGCAGTACATAAGAAAACACAGTGGAGGGACGAATGATATGGTCACTTGGCATTCCTGAATTCATATACGAGAGTAGATGCAAATGCCGTTGGCGGTGTCGCGTCTCCTTTGATTTGTTAGGTTTAGGTGGACATGACTGACTTGCAACTATATCGTCTATCTTCAATCTACACACGTACTATACTATACAGTTACAACTGCACTGATTAATTGGAGCTCGCTCGGGGTTGCGGCGCGGGAATTTGGAGCCGCCCGAGCGCCACGGTGAGCACGTTGGCAACACATGTCAGAATTAGAGCGACAACGACAAACAAAGCTCAGCTCAGCTCAGCTGCGTCCTCATCCTGCATGCATGGCTGCAACCTGGCTGATAGCTGTCGATCCTATAGCTTGCCGTTCAGCCAGAAGCTTACGATCCAGACTGGGAGCCTCGTCCCGAGTAGTCCCTTTCTGCTAGCTTGCGTTCCACGCGGGGCATACGTACTACTGTATGAGTTTAAAAAGAGAGAAAATTTAAAATTGGCACAACCATTCCGTCACTCACATGTTTGTTGCTGACTAAACCATACAAGCGTCCAGTAGCGTAGCCAGGATAAATCAACGTCCCAGGCCAACCTCATTCTACAGGGCCAAACAGTGCCAAACAGTACTACTGTAGCTACAATCAACAAAGAAACTAGGTGCCACGGCCAGTGTAGCCTGGGGCCTGGCTACGCCCCTGCAAGCGTCCATGTCATCTCTAAATCACACTCGTAGTTTCTATTCCACACAACTCTCGCAAAATTCTGCACGTAAACATTGCAACTTATTCACGTTTTCTACTTCTACATATAATCCACCAGATTTCCTTCACTGCATACACAGCACAATCTTTTCGGATGAATACTCCAAATTGTTCAATATTTTTTCTTCCAAACCACATGTGTCCTAACAATTTGATTCGTACGATGTTGCGTCGAGCGTGCAACACAATGGTAGCGATGGCCAATGGTGATGATGACAACATTGCAAAAGGAAAATCTAGACCGTTGGCTTGTTTGGACCGAGGAAGACAACATTCGACTCGTGAGTAGTCTTACCAATTGGTTTATATATTTCATGCTTTTCTTACGAAACTTGTGGGAATGTGATTAGTCGCAGATTAGCGCATGGTTGAATAACCCCATCGATATAAACAACAACAAAAAAGAGGTCTGTTGGAAGGACGCCGTGGCTGGCAACACTAAAAATAAATTATCTGGCCAGGGGAGGGGCGGCAAAAACTGCAAAGATCATCGGGAAAGAACTAACAAAAAAGTTTTTTCACTCATGGAAACAACTTTTTTGGTAGTTCTTCCCAATAATGTTTGCAGTTTTGGCGCTCCTGCTCCGGTCGGACATATTGTTTTTATTACAATCCGCCAATGTTCTTCTAGTAGACCTCTCATTTTTTGTTGTTTCCACTGATTGAACCAGTGGAGTTATTCAACCAAGAGGCAATTAACGATTAAAAAAAATATTCCAACAAGTTTTGTAAAGAAAACATGGAATATAAAAACAATTCTTAAGACTACTCACCAATAGAATGTTGTCTTGCTCGGCCCAAGCCGCCGCCTTTGGTTTTCCCCTTTAACGGCGTTGTCACCATCTGGCTCGCCTTGGCCATCGCTACCATTGTGTTGCATGCTTGATGCAGCAACATACGAATCAAATTGTTGTGACATATGTGGCGGAGAAGAAATTTTATTGGATAATTTGGTGCGAGATACATCTCCGGACTGACATATTGCTCTATGAGAGTTGCGCGGGATAAAGCTACGAGTATGACTATATATAGATGGCATGTACGCAGGCACGATTTAGTCAGCAACAAACATACTCCCTCCGTTCCAAAATACTTGTCTTCCATTTGTCCAAATTTGGATGTACCTATACACAAAAACATGTCTAGATCAATCCGAATTTGGACAAATGGAAGACAAGTATTTTAGAACGGAGGGAGTATGAGTGAGTGAGTGGTTCTGCCAATTTCAGATTTTTTTAAACTCATGTGCATGCTTTCAGGTTTGACGCTGGAAAAGTCCAGTCGTCTAAGGTCTTGGAGCACCGATTCAACGGGCATGTATATGCACCGCAATGCTTTTTTTAATTGCAACTACTAATGAGCTTTTGTTCAAATTTTTTTACTAATGAGCTTAATTATTTTGTTCGTATGCGCGATTCCCATCACCGAGAAAAAACGGCACAAATAATTTTGTCAAGAATTTTTCTTGAGTCATGCATTCTGTTTAACATTGAGTTAGCTGTATAAGTTTTCACCCATTGAGCTCACAAGCACCATATCCTAACCCGACCATTGCCATCCGTATTGGCAACTTGCACGATGAGGTGATGACACATTGCTCAACAACTTCGTGCACAGTAACACTATTTGCAGGGAAATTTCATTTGGTTTTCCGTGAAACAACTTATGA
This sequence comes from Poa pratensis, assembly GCA_947311845.1. NCBI lineage: Eukaryota > Viridiplantae > Streptophyta > Magnoliopsida > Poales > Poaceae > Poa > Poa pratensis. The sequence continues at coordinate 130,532,203 of CAMZMU010000052.1, read as the reverse complement.
GCACATAAAAAGTCGAGATGTACGCGTATTTTTTTTGGAATTTTTTGACATTTCAAAATGTGTTCACGGATTTAAAAAAATCAGGAGCATATGCTTCCGGGTGCCAAAACACCACCTCCTGCTATCAACATGTACTACACATAGAGAATGCACGATATGTCAAAATCAAGAGGCTATATTGGTATTATGAGAAGACCATTTTCAATTAATCGCAAGAATTAGCACAAGAGTAGCGACTAGTAAGTTGCACAATAAAGCAATTTTTAACCAAGATAAAAGACTTGTCATTTTCAGTAATTAAGAAAAAGTTTTTTACAAGTTTTAAAGACAATTGCCTAGGACACATCCTTCTATTTGCATAAATGATTACTTTTTCGGCATTATATCACCCAAGGATGTAGCCCTGGCTAACCCCAAACATTTTTGCCTCATCTTTAATATTCACGATGATGGTGGAGGTACGTGGTGGCATATTGCCGGAAGATACTTGCATTCCGCTCCTTCCCAATTCCTCGTGATACAAGCATGATCATGGATGCAGTCGCTTTCCAAGCCCGTCATTTTTTGACTACATGATTAAGACATATAATCATAGCAGGGAGAATATCTCGGAAAAAAAGACGTAATTGGGAGAAAATACACGAAGAAGGTAATATGAGAAAATACACGAAGAAGGTACTGTTTATGGCGGATCCAAATTGAGATCGCGAGAGGGCTAGCTTCCTGTTGCAGTCGAGCGCGCGACGTGTTCGTGCTCTTCTCCACGAGTCTCTGGCTGCTGTACAGATCGAGGTACAGTGGCGGCGCTGCTTCGAGGTAGAAGAACGTCGAGATCCGGAGTCAGTGTGAGTCAAAACAGGACGGCGGAGACTTGACCGTTGTAGTAGACAGGCTAGTGCGGAGGTTCAGAGATTGCGAGGAAACGAAATCCTGTCTAGCTTCCTGGGACTTTTGTTTCTATGCACAGTGTCAGTACTGGAGGACGTCAAAATCGCTAGTTGAAGAGTTGAGAGAGATAGGGCAGACGGGCAGTCTCTCGCGGTTCAGCTAGGCCGGGCTTGATGGAATGTTACACGCGCCCGTCCTTGGACAGAGAATCCCTTCATCTCGCCGTCCTAACTCAGATGGTCTAACCCAATGTATGAACACATATATAGACAGAGAGATCAGGCGCCGCGCCATGCATGCATCCAACTGCTGAAGCTTTGGGAGTACGTGTGAACTGTCTCTGCACTTTCCCACACTACTAGTGGTGATCCACTGATCTCCAGACGGACACGGACGTCGACTGAATCACGCGCGCTGCCTTTCACGATCACGGTCTGGCTGGGGCCTGATCGGAGTGTTGTCTTGTGCAGATGGAGATAATAATGAAGATCAGCACTTGCGTCCCGCGCGCGTGGGACAACTGTCCGTCGTCACAAGACCGGCCAGGCCAAGTCGCTTCCCTCCACCATTGTAATGGAGCCCGTTTTTGGTTGGTACGAAAGCGATCGGTGCACCCATGTAATCTGAGCCGACTGATTGGCGCGATGCAATCATTAATGCTTGTATGCACGATGATCGTGGAATTGGTTGACGTTTTTCTGGCTAAGCACTACGTGAGCAAGCAGGGGGAAGGGGGTGCCATCGTTCACTCGATTAATGGGTCAAATTTGCAGCAAGGAAAGGAACTGTAAGTCAAGACCAGATTAACGAAACACACGCATGATCAGTTTTTCCAGTACTCTCTCCGTTCCATTTTAATTGACTCACATATATCTAGATATTGATGTACCTAACACTAAAACGTCACATACTTCTTGTACGCAACCACAAGTCCACGGTGCATTCGACACACATATATACTTATATACCCCTCTTTATCACATAACCCTGCGCTTCACATTTGGTCAATACAGTCCTTATAAAAATTGATCAAGTATATATAACAAATATCAACATCCAAATGTATATTTCATGGCGATTCCAATAATACTGATTTAATATAATAGGCGCTCATATCTTTTTTCTTTATACTTGGTCAAACTTTACAAAATTTGACTTCAACAAAAGCTAAAACCGCAAGGTAATTTGGGATATACTGAGGGCGACTACTAGTGCATGGGCGAATAGCATTAATTTAACTTTGCGAGTCTTTGTTAACTAATCACTCCTTCCCATATAAAAGGCTAAATTTAAAATTTGGGTTTCCCGCAAATACCAACCACTTTCCCTTCCCCGAGAAAATTGGCCTTTCTCTCTTGAGCACACACAAAAATGTGTGTCTCAGTGTTAGTAGATGAAAACGTCAAGAAGACTGCACGAAGAAATAAGAAAAAAGCTCTAGAATTTAATAGAAAAAACTTGAAAAGACCTAGTAACAATGATGTAATAGTAGCATTGATCAATAAAAATTATAAATACGTTTGAGACGTATCAGTTTCAATAAATTAATTTCATAGTCACGACCTTTCATCTCAACTGTTGAATGACATTGTTCCTGTTTCGATCACTAGCTCGATCCTGCTCAAATTCGGTCAGTTAAGAATATAGGACATTTTTATTAGAGTAAAACAAGTTCGAATTATGAAATTGAACATCGAAAAATCTGTACATAAAGTTTAAGCAACCAATTTATCTTGACCACAATCGTAAGGGTGCACGCAGACAAATTTCCTCATACGCTGTTTTTTTTTAATGGTATGTTTTCAAATGTATTTACAAAAAAAACTGCAACCAATGTTTTAGTCCTAGTTTAGAGGGTTTCCGAATGTTTAACACACCAATATTGATTCACCCACTCTAGTTATTTTTTCTCGCTGATGTTAGTCAATATATATGGGTAAGAAAAATCTTCACCAAACTTTTTGGTTAGTGAAGTTTACCGTTGTTGACCTCTTCCATACTTTGAAGTAGGCCAAACACGTTTCAAGTGGTTTCATTGAAATTGCATGCGAATGCATATCTCGACGTTACTTGTACATTATATCTTAAAGGTCCTACCATAGGATCTAAATACTGTAGTTTCCGGTGCTTGGATGCTTTTATCCACGTATGAGAGTCATCATCATGACACGGGGAACCTAGAGGTACTTAGTTGCGCCAGTTAACTAGACCGTAACATTTATTTTATCTTACAACTAGGGCTAAAAAGTACTAGGTACACCAATCTCCGAATGTCACCACAATTAATCCACAATTTTCCTCGCATGTGCATGTGGCTGGTGGAATCGTCATAGGATATGTGATACAAAGTACTATTTCAAACAAATCTTCTTTCAAGGATGTATTGCCCACATATAAACTGTTTTGGATAACTGAAATGACTCGTGACATCTAGTCAAACCATTACAAACAACTTTCTTTCTCAAAGTTTTCTCAAAACGGTGTTCGATATATGACCCCCCAAGGAGAATTTTCCGCGAATATCTCCCATACACGATTTTCGACCCGATGGTCACATATAAACTATTTTGGATAACTGAAATGACTCGTGACATCGTGTGTACAATCATGAATGCGAAAAAAATACTATTGCATACTATGAATGTCATTTTGTTACAAAAAAAACTACAATATACATGTTCTACTCGGATATAAAGTCCTATCGGAATCGAACAAGGATCGTGTGGATGTTGTGTGAGCATTCATTAAAGTGGTACTAGATTTGCATAGGGGCGGATCTTCATAGTTTTTTTGCGAGACATTCATTAGGGAAAAACTACCAAGTTTCATCTTGCAGGAAGGAGTTAGGGGTAAGGGGGTGTGAAAGAAAAGATTTTTCATATCATCGACACCCTTGATAGTTATCTTGATACATTTAATGAACTACTGATATTTTTTTAGAAATTACATCAAACATGAAAAGGATTTACAACTCTAGCATAAAGTATGTTTTCTTTCCTTGAAAACTTTTAAAACCAACATTTTATGCTATATTTTTATACTTTGTGCAGGGCTGGTCTAATGAATATTTGGAACCGGGGACAATCAGAATAATGCCAATTTATACTGAACTTGTATACTTTTATAGAACCTAAATTAGTAATGGGATATTTAATCAAATGTTTAGCAATATCGCTATATATTAGTTGTAGTATTATTTGGTATATGGTTGTAATGTACTATTGCAAAATCTCTGCACTGTGCTATATTTCGTAGCAAAAGTTCATTCTTAATTTTTTTTGCCAATTGCGCAATCGGTATTGTGTATATGTATTTGTGGCAAATATTCTATAGCATATGCTCTAAAAATATCTTAATATCGTTTTCTACTGTATGATTAGGTAGGCATATCAATATAACTTCTAGAGTGTAAACTAAACCATTGGAATGATTCTATAGGGTATTTTTGTGTTCAAATGTGTCTTGTAAGTTACACTGAATTCAACTGACAACATGTGCATGCTCCGTACTCGAAATTGAAATGGAATCGCTAAATCATCATGAGCATAAAATTGCCTCGATTCTATTACACTTGAATATATACAATTTGGTTTATTGATATCTTTGTTTGCAATGTGCTTGATTTCAAATTGGTTATACAAGTGCTCCCACCAGTTTCTAAAACAAAAGGTCTACACGAAATTAAACAAAGTGTGTTAATTAACTGGATTGTTAGTACAATATGTACGACTTCCATCGGAGAGAGACTAATTGATTTGGTTTGTTCTTACTTAGCACAAGTCCGTGGTATGGACTTGCTCTACAAATTCACCATTTTTTACGATATCCAAAAGTCTGTTGTACATGTTGCATAGTACTACGTAGTAAATTGAATATTAGTATACATTAGTAGTACTTGGATGCCTCCTCCAATCAGGGCCGTGGCGTTGCCTTGTTTCCCCAAGGTGGTGGGAGAACAAGTTTCATCATGAAACGGAGTGAGTAGTACCGTGTGCCGGTTGTGGACGAACGTGAATAATAAGGGGAGAGGCGTATTGACTCCCGGGTGCATATGCTCCTGATATTTTGTTCAAAATTAAAAAAAATCTGAAAACACTTCGAAAAAATCTGAAAACAATTGGACGCAAACATAAATCTGAAAAAATTGGACGCAAACATATACAAATTGTTAACATTCGTGCAAAATTTTGGAAGGAAATAACACTTTATGTGATCTGTGCAAAAAAGACAAAATCTGCACAATTTTTGTCTTTTTTGCACATACCGCAGGAAGTGTCATTTCGTTCCGAAATTATGCACAAATGTTGAAAACTTACATATGTGTGTGCCAAAAAAAAATCAGATTTTTTCTAAGTGTTTTCGTATTTTTTTAATTTTGAAAACAATGACAGGAGCATATGCACCCGGGAGGCAAAATGAATTTCCGAATAACAAGTCGATTGTAAGTTTGAAACAGGAGACGCGCAGGGTGGTGGGCGGAGGCGCACACATTATTATTATTTTTTTTTTAGGGCAACAAAACCTACATACTCGTAGAAACCAACCGTTATCCACGCGAGTAGCTTTCCAAATATTCACGTGACAGATTTCGCCGGGCTGGAGACCGGAGCGATTGTTCGCCAGCCCACCCACCAGCAGATCCGCCAGCTAAGCCGCAGTTACATGTGGCTCCCACCATATCCCGCTCACCTACACGGTTAACGAACCGCTGGTCCCTCGCGCCACTGATCCGCGGGCCCACTCCCACAGTCTTCACCTACAAACATGTGGCGAGATCCGAAACCCTCACGCGCACAGAAAAAAAACCCGGCTGCACCTGCAAAATTCCCTTCCATTTTCTTTTGAGTAGTTTCTTTCGGCGTGAGGTGTCCGCGCAGCCCGCACTCTATCGGCAGCTCGGCGTTATATATTTCGGTCGTGCGGTTCTTCGCCACTACGAAAAAAGTCCAATCTCCCCCAGCGGCACTGGACTCGACCCTGTCCACCTTTCGTCCTCCCAAGCCCAACCGGACCTCCCTCCGCTCCGGGGCATTGCGCGCCTCCGCTGGCGAGGGATCGAGGGGAGATGGACCGGCGAGGCGTCCCCGTCCTCGCCGCCACCGCGCTGGCTCTGATGCAGGTGGGGTCCCGCTCTCTACTAGTCTCTCCGTTTGAGTGGGTGTAGTCGTCGCGGTTGCCGCCGCCGGCCCCGAGGGGCCAGCCGTTTTAGGTCGGGCTCGTCGCCGTGCCTCCTGTGTTGTGGAACATTGGGTTCGGTTTTGGTCCTGCTCTGGGTTTCAGCACTGCGGCTGCGGCGTATCACCGCGTGGGTTTGCTAATTTCGTTCCCTCCATGGCGTCATCACCGCGCAACTTTCTTACTACTAACAGCACTCATGGGGAATTCGTTTCCGTATTTAGGGGAGGTGCAATTTTTGCCTGCAATGGATGGCGTGTGGTGTGGATACTACTTCCTGAATTTTACTGCCGCGCTTTTGTTTACCTTCGTTTTGTCGTTAGCCCGAGTCACCGTGGGATGTTGGTTTCGAGAACTGGGAGGGTTGGAAGCATCTGGGATTGGGAATTCGCCGCTGCGCTACTAGTTACTTTCTGACATCGCCGTGTGTTCGGATTGGAGGTCTGTAACCGTGGGCTCCGGGTGGTTGTTTCTGGTTCTGCTTACTACGTTGGAGGACTCCATTTAGCTCAGTTTTGTTGTTCATCCCGAGTTGGTAGTGTTCGATAGGTTTCGCTTCAGTTTTGGGTTTCCAGTATCTTGTGGTTTCTTCTCTGCTTGGAGTTTATATTTTGTCTCGAAATGTGTGCTGTTTCAGTTTAAATTGGGGTGGGTTTTAGAGGACTATGTATGCTACACTTACCTGAATTTCAGAATATTTTCATACTTCGAGTATTAACGTTACAGTTGTGTACGACTGTCATATCTGTAAACAAATCTGCAAACAATTTTGTACGAGTTCGAACTATGTGGAGCTGTCAGTGTTTCATCTCCAAGTTACCGGATGTTTATGACTCTGTTTTGCTTGACAGCTGCAAGGTCAACCATGATTTTGCTATTATTTCTAGCCCAGTTGAATTTTCACAAGCATTTCAAGTAGTATGAACTTGACTGAGAGAACTCAGATTCAGTACCGCAAAGTGTGCACTTCAGTCTTTCATGTTTCTGCAGCTCACTCCTGTCTTGTTTTATCTGTTGTAGAGCCTTAGCTGTTAGATGTCATCTAGGTGCTGCTCTACGGCCACCCCCGAGGCGGCGGCGCCGCGCCGCCCCCGGGGTGCCCCCTCCTCGCAGCCCTCAACTCCTCCCCCGATCTAACTCCTCTCCCGCCGCCGTCGCTGGGGACATCACCGGCCTAGGCTGTGTGGCGTGCCGGCGGCGGCGGCTCTCCCTCGGCCGCGATCTGGATCGGCGGGGCGGCGCACTTCTCTGGCTGGATCTTCGGCGGTGGTGCGAGCCGGCGGCGGCGGCCAGGTTGGCGTGCAGTGGCGGCGGACGGGATGAAGGCGATGGTTTCGTCTGGACCTGTGGGTTCCGGCGGGCCGAAGTCCGGACCTACAACTCCAAGGCGGCAGATCCTGGGCTAGACCCGCACCATGAGGGCGTCGGGGGCTCCGGCCCTGGGCGTGGTGGTGGTGGCCTCCTTCTTCGCCGAAGGTGGTCGGCCGGCTGACTATGGTGATCCCTCGATGCCACGGTTAGCCCGCCGGCGAGTTGGGGAGGCGTGGCTGCCAGTGAAAACCGAGCTCTGACTACGGTCAGGACTGGCGATGGCGGCGCTTACACGCCGTTACCTTGTTGAAGGCATCGCTGTTGCGGCTACCGTCTACCCACTCGCGCTGCTCCGGGGGAAACCCTAGATCCTGGGTTTCTCGGGTCGGGCGATGGCGGCGATGTCGGTGTCGCTTTCCCTCTTGGGGGCATTGTCTTTGGAGCAGTTGCCGGACGGAGGATGCAAGAGGTGGAGTGGTGTTCCATCTACCGGAAGGCACACGGCGGGTCCCGGCGGCATGGAGCAGCGGGGTCTCGGCGGCGGGCGCGTGATGATGGACGCGCGCAGGAGGAGGCGCAGTCTGGTGCCATGGTGGCATTGACGGCAGGCATGTCGAGTATCATGCGGATCTTAACCCTGAAGAGTCCGATGGCGGTGGCTCGATGGTGGTGACGGCTTCTTGCTTCAGGAGTCTGCTAGACCGGATGACCGCTCTCGTTTCGCCTAGAGGGCGTCTCGGGGTATGCGACTTGTTCCCGGCTCCTAGTTGCTGGGTGGAGTTCGCGTTTTCATGGCACAAGGCCATGTTTACATGATCTCACTCATTGTCGAGTTCGTAGGTGTTGCGTGGTGGCTTCGGGTTTTTTGATGTATTTCTTTGTCAGACCTTTGTTGAATAAATTAATAAAGAAGCCGTATGCATCTATTCGATGCAGAGGCTGGGACCCCCCTTTTCTAAAAAAGGTGCTGCTTTACGAGTCCTTGTACAGACTTTTAACGTCAGCATGGAACTACGAATGATTTATGCTGTAATAATTCTTAGATTTTTTCTGATTTCCGAACCTTGGGCTTTTATCTAAACAAAATCCTTAACAACTGTTGTGGTGGCTTCACACTTATATTGTGAGTATAGGTGTGTAGAAGATGCCAAAAGTGTGTTAACTTCTCAGAAGTTGCTAGGTTGTTGTATTTGTAGCACCTACATTACTTGTCTAGGTGCTCAAAACTGTCGTGTTCATTTTATATATTTGAAGCTGCTGGACAAAATCATGGTCATGTTGCACCCTGGAGGGGATGATAGAATAACAGTGTTATGTAAGAAGCCCATTGTACACATGTAGTGAGGTGTTCATAATGTCGATTTGGTTGCCCTCTGATGTGATTAATGTCTCCTATATTTAATATGATTTCTTCATACTGTTATAACCATATTTCTCCATTGCATGACGCAGATAGTTTTTCTTGTGGCCCCCACAAGAGCACAGCAATCCAATGGCACTTCAAGGTAATTTGTCAGGGCAGTGTGTTCAATTCAGAGTAACATTTGTTAGATCATGTAACAACTCAATAGATCCTGAAATAGGCTAGTACCTGCGGAAATACTTTACTGCTTAAGGAGGTATTCTGTATTCATGGAGCCCTTGGCGCTCATTTTTAGAAGGAACAGTTGATGCTAATTTTTCTGTGTTTGCTTCCTTAGGGTAGTACCTGCGGAAGGGTACTGTTCCATGTATGGCATTTGTGCACATCGAAGTGATGGGAAGGTCTTAAACTGTGCAAATGCAACAAAAGCTGTTAAGGTGAAAATACAAGCCTTGGTTGCTGTTCAGTTTGAATATAACATAGCAGGAGAGACACTATCCTGTTACTTTCCAGCATCGTTTTACTACAGGAAGCATAATAGTCCTCCCCTTCTTATTTTTGCACCAAGTCTGTATTATTGCACCTCCGTGGTTTACTTGTTTATCAAGTGCTGTTATTGCCTTTCCAGCCAGATACTTTGTTTTCCACCAGGATCCAGAGTTTGTGCCCCACTATCACTGGTGATGTCTGTTGTACAGTTGATCAGTTTGACACATTACACCAACAAGTCCAACAGGTAATACTCCTGACCGCCTGAAAAGAATATGGACTGTTCATCTGAACTATCACATCCATGTGGTCACTCGCATCACATACTTATTTTAGAGACTAAGTGTTTTCACGCTGGGAGGTTTGTTAGTAAAGCACCCAGTAAACACGGATTGCCATTGTACTTATACTAACCTGCATTGATTTTCTCAAGCAAAGTTTTGTTAAACTTCTGACTAGCGAGCCATGAACCTGCTGACTATTTTGTTAGTTATGTGCGGCTTTTGTTTTAACATGATGTCTGTATTTACTAAATAAATTATCTCTGCCTCGACAGTACTGATAACTGATGTAGACCTGGGTGTCATCATGAATACTTTTCAGCAAGCAGTCCATTTTGACTTGTAGCCTCTTAGTCTTACAACAAATTTCTAATTGTTAATTATCTGTTGTCCTTGGTTTTTTGTGTTATTCCTTTCTTAGTTTCTTGTAACACAGCTAATTCACACATCAAATAATGTAGCATGTTCTTTGCTATCTCTAATCCTCCATTCTAAATGTCTTTTTTCAATCGAAAGAGATTTCAATTTGTGGTACATTGTAACTTCCCTTTTGCAGGCCATCCCATTTCTTGTTGGATGCCCGGCTTGCTTGAGGAATTTCTTGAATCTCTTTTGTGAAATGTCTTGTTCCCCAAACCAAAGTCTCTTCGTTAACGTAACTTCAGTAAAGCAGGTCTATCTTGTCTCACCTTATCTCCACAATAGTATTGTATGGTATTTTTCCTCATGGGCTGTATTGTCTCACACAATTATTTATATCAGTTTAAACTGCCAAACATACCAAAATAAATATTTATATATAATTCCCATGTTCTAACAAGCTACTGGTATGTCTTTTCAGGTTAATAACACTACAACTGTTGATGGCATCGATTACTACATAACAAGCAACTATGGTGAAGAGTTATATAACTCTTGTAAGGAAGTTAAGTTTGGCACTTTGAACACACGTGCAATGGATTTTCTTGGTGGGGGTGCTAAAACTTACAAAGGTAGTAGATTAAACTCTTCGGTGTTAATTTTTAGGATTGAATAAATACCACTACAAGTTATAGTTTGAGAAATGCCACTGTAATCACCGGGAAGGCGGGAACTGTAAACTTTCTAGAATGCCAGTAGCCTCTATAGGTAACTAATTTTAGTTCAAAATACCCTCAACTTCCTCGTAATCATTATCACTGACCAAAATCTGAGAAGCCATTGTTGGGTGAGAAGCGATGGAGCTTGTTGAGTTCACCATGGTTTGCCCCCTGCTACTTGTTGATCCCCATCATCATCAGGTTTGTCGATGGCATATGCCAGTAGGCTGCATTGTGTCAGGCTTAACACCGACGGCTAACGACAAGTTACAGCATCAGATGCATCCCTAGGACCATCGTTTTCTAAAGGATTGCGAGAAGAAAGAAACAATGATTAGACCTGTCCCATTTATCACCTTGGCCAGGACTATGTAGTGGTTTTTGTAGGTTGGCAGCCTAAAGCATGTGGTAGTTTAGGAAGAGTTTCTGCATTTTTCTTCAGAATCTCGATTCGGTATTATTAATTATTTATTCTTGCCATCTGGATGTGCTGTTGAGCTAGTTTTTGCAGTCGATCATTTTAAACTTTGGTAGTGACAATGATAAATAGACTAATTTGTTTCTTGCATTTCGACTATGTATTGTTACTATGCTTTGCAATCTGGATCTTCTTTTGAGCTAGTTTTTGAGTTTTTAGTTTTAAGTTATGGCAATGACAGGCTGGTAATATACTATGTAATTTTATGCATCCGTTCTTCACAGTGTGCCATGACTCATATATAATTATTGGCTTATATACTTGTTACTGCAGAGTGGTTGGCATTTCTGGGGCATCAGGCGAATCCTAATGAGCCTGGGTCACCTTATTTGATAACATACCGACCTGATTTGAGTGACTCATCTGGGGTGAAGCCTCTAAATGCTACAGTTTATTCTTGTGGAGATCCATCTTTGGGCTGTTCATGTGGCGATTGTCCTTCTTCTTCAGTTTGCACAGGATCCTTGTTGCCTCAGTCGCAGACTGAAAGTTCCTGTTCAGTTAAAATGGGTTCTCTGAAGGTAGCAGTTATCTCTTTTTTTTTCTCCATTTATGAAAATATAATGCAGGGCTGATTAATATACCATGCCTTCTGTTCCCTCATGTTCCCTAAAAGCTGTCGTTTTGGCAAACTTGACTACTAATTTGTACTGGAATATATTCATGAAACCCAACAACATTATTACTTTCGAAGAAAACTTTTATCCACATTATTTTCAAGTATCTATTCTAACTCTTTTGAAAAATAACGGTGCTCATGTTTGGAAAGTTTGAGTCTACCCGTGTCTTAGGCAACTACCGGGGGTAGCAATCTACAGAGTTCGCAGTGCTATTTTCCCTAGTATATAAATAAAAATTGGCATTTCTCTCAATATTTTTTTTTGGCATACTGATAGATAAGGAACATGGTTTCCCTGTTAATTGACACGTCACCTGTCACGTGGTCTTGGTTATATATCAAACCAGTTGTGTAAAACACGTATGTGATGCTAATTCTAAAAAAAAGGTGTGATACTAGTTCTCGGAAAAACAATTTGTATACTACTAGTGCAGAGAAATTTGCACTGGAGATGTGTTGTAGTCGTGATGATATGAACTAGATCTGTTCTTGTGCATACCTGCACCATTTGCTTGTGTGAAGTATAATAACATTGAACTCTAACAATCAAATGATTTACTGTATCTTGATAGAATATACACCGTCATCTTAGGTGCTAAGTATCTTAGTTTTTTACACCTTGTGTAGAAGTTGATCTTCTTTCACACTTTCTCACTTAATAGCTTACTGAAATCCTTAACTTTAAATACTTAACTAGAGTATATGAATCAAAAAATTCCAGCATAATAATAGTTTAGGTCATAGGTCACAAAGGTTCCTCTTTTCCATGTTGAATTCTTCCATCATTGTGCACCCTTAACTCTTATCATTGTGACATCTACAGGCCAAATGCTTGGACTTCTCACTAGTGGTTGTGTACCTTGTGCTGTTAGGCGCAATTTTATTGTGGGCCCTGTTATACAGAAGACGAGGAAGAAAGAGCTTCCCCACACAAACAAAACCACCAAAGAATGCTGACGATAAGTTGCGCTCAAACAACAACGGCAGTGTTCCTGAAAACTCTGTTCAGGTTCTTTTCTGCTAAATCATCTCCGAGAGCCAGAGTTTGCTTGATTAGATAGAGTATATGTTGTCGGTTTCTTCTAGCATTTTTTATCTAGCGTTCAGTTTTCAAGATAACAATGCTATGGTCTAATAGATTCTTTATTAGGCCTGTAATTTAGTTATTATTTCCCAATTTAATGTGATTTTCTCGTGAATTTCTCTTAAATATCAGGTTCCCAGAGCTGCATCATCTTCTATTATCCAAGCCTACATGTCAACTTTCTTTAGGTTGGTTTCTGTGTCCAGTTGTATTTAATTTTATACAATTGGTGTTTAGGCATTGTCTTAATCTGTTCAAAGTATTGCAGGAGACATGGAATCTTTGTTACTAGACACCCTCTTCTTGTGTTATCTGCATCCTTACTTGTCCCTATCCTATTGTCCATTGGTCTTATTCATTTCAAGGTGGAAACACGACCAGAGAAGGTACTCAATTTATGATCTTATCATAGAAACAATTCTTATACTGTTACTGAAATTTCCATAATTGGCATAATGGGGGAGATTTGAATTCTTGGAAGATTGACAACTATAATTGATATTCTGTCTATTGTATTTAGTACTCCCTCCGTTCCATGATTCTTGTCGTGCTTTTAGTTCAACGGAGGTAGTACTAACTAATTTCATAAGTTTGATGTAGGCACTAGCCATTCTGTCACAACTCATAAATATTCCTTAAGTCTGAAACATAGAATAAGTGGAAATCCATGTAAAATTTTGATTAATTACTCATAATTGTTCACTAAAATTAATCACAGTAAATAAAAAGCGCAATACATTGTGGTGTGCATGTTATAAAGTTTCACTTTTGTGTTGGCTAAACCTTTTCGAGTCAGTTCGGACTTTTTGGGTGTTCTGTATCCTCTATACTTATGGCCAGTATCAGATAACTTCTCATTTTACCTTGTGAATAGTACATTAAAAATTAATCCTGCCAATGTGGAGCGAAGATCCTATACTTGTTTTTGAATACTTCGAGAAAACCATATCAGCAAGAAAAAAAAGGAGAGCATAAGCAAATCGGACTATGGAAGTGTTCACATCTTTAGCACTCGTTTCTGATGGTATTATCTCCGATGTATGTGTAACAAATCTAGTATTTTTTATTGTACCCTCGACCCTTTTAAATGAATTTTTTTCTTGAAAGAACTAAAGAAGTCAGAACAGTGAAAACCATGGTCCAGGGGATGAATTAAATCATTTGGAACTCACTTTTTCGTTGTTTATTTACCACTAACCAGTACAGTGAATACATACATTTCAGAGATTTCTGAATTAATTGTTTTATTTTTGCAGCTTTGGGTTAGTCCTGGAAGTCAGACTGCTGATGAAAAGCAATATTTTGACAGTCATCTTGCACCATTTTATCGGATTGAGCAGGTATTTCAAACTCTCCTGACCTTGTTTTTGTTCAACTAGGTGAATGTTTGTCAAAGCTTGAATCAACTAACTATGAGTTCTTGTGTTGATCTTAACCTCTTATCTGTCTTTCTTTGTCATGTCTTACATTTGAAGACGACTTGTGTAACAAGTACTTCCTTTGTTAATTACTGCTGTATCTGCAGCTTGTATTAGCCACCTCTGCGTTTGACCAGCCTGAAGCTCCTACAATAGTTAATGACAACAATCTGAAATTGCTATTTCAGATTCAGAAGAAGGTACTAAATCCACAGTAATGTAAATTTCACACTGCAACTGCTTGACAGTTCTAATGTCTCCTTTTAATTGCAAAGATTGATGATCTACGTGCCAATTATTCTGGATCGACAGTATCCCTTGCTGACATCTGCCTAAAGCCACTCAGTACAGACTGTGCTACCCAAAGTGTTTTGCAGGTGATGATTTAGTAGTGTCTAGTATGTACCCTGTATACTGAAACTAATCTGCTCTCTCTGATCTATATAACCCGGCTATTGTTATATTCTGTTAACTATGCGTACTTCTGTTCAATTACACTAAAATGATGGTATCTGTTGCAGTATTTCCAGCTGGATCCTAAAAATTATGATGATTTGGGTATAGAACATGCTAAATTTTGCTTTCAGGTAAATCTCTACCGTTGAAATGTCTTACGGGCCCTTTTTTCCTATGATTTTTTCCGTTCTATCGCAACATAGACCTTTTTAAACTATCTCACAGTGAGTATTGATAACGGGATACTGATTAGGTCTGTCAGATGGTTGTATCTGAACACTTAAATATCTGCTGTGTTGCAGCATTACAGTTCTGACGTGACATGCTTGAGCACTTTTCAATCACCTGTTGATCCTAGTACAATATTAGGTGGTTTTCCAGGGAGCAATTTTACTGAGGTAAAATGCTGTACTTCTAGTCAACACAATATCTTACTCATTATCCTACTTTCTTGTTAACTTTCTATTGCTTGGCAGGCTTCTGCATTCGTGATAACATATCCTGTGAACAACAAGGTTGAGGAAACAGGACAAGAGAATGAAAAGGCTATGGCTTGGGAAAGGGCATATATTGATCTTGTTAAGGTGTTGAACTTTAACCCAATTTCTAATCTTATGTGCTCAGCAGACACTTTACAGTAGAAGTTTACCATCTACTGTTATCTTTTCTCTCAATTCTCTAACATTTACTTTAAGGAGTTTAGTACTTCCACGCTGCCCTTGCTTAAGGATCTAAAGAATAAGCCTTGTTTGAGGATTAGTAAAGTAAACTAGAGATATTTGCTCCAATGAAGCACACCATACAGAACTAGATTATGCATGGCTCTACATCCTGAGAAAATACGACAATGGGAAGCAACTTAGATAATGTGGATTAAGAGTGTTCAGATTCATATTCTCAGGAGATTAAGTCGGAACATTATTCTTTCAGTTCCTTTTCTCCTTTCTTATATACTGAGACGACTCACCGGGCATGTTGAAGCCCCAGATGACTGAATCTAGTAAATGGTAGTTCCGTGACTGCTAATGTCATTTGCATTTCATGCCCATCAGTGATTAAAATTCTACGGAACTGACTCTTTCATGTTAGGATTAAAATCCACAGAGTATTTAGTCTTTTCTCGCTAGAGTTTATCACTGTGTTTTGTAGCATATGATATAACTTCACAAGAAGGTGCATACCTTAGCTTATATTTCACTTGAACCAAAAAATCACATGTGATGACTTATGAGATTCTTTTTTGCAGGAAGAAATACTGCCAATGGTATTAGCACAGAACCTTACACTGTCATTTTCATCCGAGAGCTCTATCAAAGACGAATTAAATAGAGAGAGTACAGCTGATGCAATTACAATAGTGGTAAATATATGATATGTGCGAAGCATTTTTCCATTGTGAATTATATCCTGTTTGCCTACACATTGTGATGTTTATTTGTGCTGTTTAAATGAAACCAGATAAGCTATATTGTGATGTTTGCGTACATATCGTTCACGCTTGGAGACCGTCCTTCTCGTTTGTCGTCATTATTTGTTTCATCAAAGGTATGGATATGATAATCAATGATGGGAAGATATTGTAAATGCCACTCCTGAGACTAAAAAATACTTTAATGTGAGTCTGACAAATATGGATCTGTGGGTACCGACCTACATGTCAATGAGTCAGTCAGTGGCAAGTACATATGTTTGAAATTCAGCAGTGATAAATACAAAGTTGTCCCATGATTAATTCATTTGCTATACTTGGAGTATCCTATTCCATATGCTTGAGTTATTTAAGAATAATCTAAAAATCAGTTATCATTTACTCATTTTGTTGACCATACGTGTAAATATGTGCACAGTGCATGGTTGGTAGTACTGCAGTCGGGCCGACACATTTTCTTGTGGTTGGTCTTGAATCACATAGTTAAAGAAGTTGGAGATGTCGAATATGATAGCATGGATAATACTTATGCTCTACATTCAGTATATTGAATTAATTTTTTACTTTATTTGGCTGTAGTATCGTAAAAAATTCTTCATCGTATAAAATTCTGATAACCTTAAAAGGAAATTATGAAAAAGGGCATGCCAAAAAATATAAGCAAATAGCTCTAGTTTTTTTTAAAGATACATATACTCTGTCTGTTCCAAAATAGATGAGAGTTTTGGCTTTGCACACTCTCCAATATGTGACTTTGACCATTACCTTTTGTATAACTATGTAGGTGAAACATTACAAAATATTATGCTACAAATTATTTTTATGAAAACAATAATTGTACAATTTCCACCTAGAGTTGAACTAGAAATCACAAAATGAACTAGAAGTGGGATTTTGGGGTGATCTGGCTTGACACTTATTTCCACCTAACCAAGCTAAATAGTTTTCTCAAAATTTTATGAAGTTGGACTTCATGCTTTCTAAAACATCATCTATTGTGGGATAGCGGGTGATACTTTTGAGTTATTTATTTCATAAATTATTAGGGCCCTCTACTACTGTTTCACACAATACAGGTAAAATGTTCTGATAAGAAACTTGTCTTTGGATGATATAATAGTTTGATCTGAAGTTTAATGTTGAAGAGTTATTTATTCGTTTGGTATCATAAGTATATATAGTATTTTTTAAATATGGTGGGGCTGTTTTGCATTATATTTCATTTGACAAGATAAATTGCAGGTGCTGCTTGGCTTATTTGGGGTTGTCCTGGTAATGCTTTCAGTTCTAGGATCAATTGGATTCTTTAGCGCTATTGGAGTGAAGTCGACTCTAATCATAATGGAAGTAATTCCTTTTCTTGTGCTGGCTGTAAGTTTTCTGTCCCCCACAATAGTGGCTCATTTTCTCTTCGTTAATCCAAAATTTCTTCCATTTTCTGCACTAATAAGAGAAAAGAAAACCATTATACATTTATGCTCTACACATTTGACTTGTAACATAGCTTCTTCACGTTGATTATTGAATTATCTCTGCTGAAAATAGGTGTTTGGTGAAAGCACCATCATGTTTAATCCTTGTCGAGAACTTGATGTTTAGTATTATGAAGTTGATTTTGCGCATGCTTTGTCGCATATGTGAACAATGTTGCATTGTCTGCCGTTAAGTTGTTTTGTTTTGTTTTTAGGCAATATTGCTTGTTGCATGTATCATATTAGTTTTTTTTTTCTGAAAGATAGTTGGTGGTTGATTAATGCTGCTACTTCATTTGATCTGTATGGTTCTTATCACTCTGCAACTAGATGAAACTGACGGATGTGACTCTGGCTAGGTCGGTGTGGACAACATGTGTATCCTTGTGCATGCTGTCAAGCGCCAACCAGATGGTTTGGTATTGGAAGAACGTATAAGTAATGCATTGGTGGAAGTTGGGCCATCCATTACGTTAGCCAGTTTGGCTGAAGTTTTAGCCTTTTCTGTCAGTGCAATCAATCCAATGCCTGCCACCAGAGTATTTTCCATGTTTGCTGGTTGGTTTCCTTACATATCCTTGCTTGTATTCATAACTGGCACATCCTTTTGGTGTTTCCAATCCACTCTCTTGTGCAGCAATGGCAGTGCTTCTGGATTTCCTTCTCCAAGTGACAGCCTTCGTGGCTCTCATAGTATATGATTTAAGGAGGTCTGAAGATGGCAGGATTGATTGTGTTCCTTGTGTAAGACTTACATCGAGCACAGTTGGCGGTGATAGTAAGTGTCCAAATAAAATTCACTTATGGTTTGCAAAATGAAGCTAGCTATAGCAGCAATTGGTCAGTTTTATTATCTTTAACGATTTCCCTTTTTGATGTCTTCCAAAATTAAGATGGTGGCTGTTAGAGAGATATTTGTATATTGTAGTTTCCCTATTAGATAGGGGGCTCCCTGCATATTTACACCTGTACATGTACTATATATTGTGGCCTTTGGCCCCCGTGGAATACAAGTTGCTATTCCTCCAACATGGTATCAGAGCATAGGTTAATTTTTCCCGCACGCCGCAACTCGTGCTCTTCTCCCGTACAGGTCCTTCCTTGACCTTTCCCGTCCGTGGCCCTCCGTCCGGCAGACCAGCAGGTGCTCTTTCCGCTCTTGTTCTGGCCGGGCCGCCGCCGTCCGCCTTCTATCTCCGATCGATCTTTTGGAAACCAGCAGCCGTCCGCATCACCACGAGTTTAGGAAACCAGCAGCCGTCCGCCGTCTTCAGATCAATCAGCCGGCCCGCATCAGCCGCCCGCATCAACACGAGTTTAGGACTTCAGATCGATCCAGCCGGCCGGCCGGCCGTATACGTGTACGGTATACCGTATACGAGTCTCGTTGGAGCAATCTGCTGCTGCTGCCTCGTCTTGCTGCTGCCTCCGTGCTGCCTCGTCTGGCTGCTGCCTCTGATCGATCCAGATCCAGATCGAGACCGATCCCATCTGGTTGACCAGCGTTTCTGTGTAAAAAAAAAAAACCAAAAAAAAAAATGTCGCTGTCTGCTGCTGATCCTATTGGCTGTCCCGAGCTTCCGTCTCTGCTTGGTGCTCCTCCGCGGTACTTGTCGCCTTTTTCGTCGTCTCCCTCGATGACGTCTGCATGCCGCTCTACGTCAACTCTCGCGGCTTCTGCCCGCAGTTATGGCCGCTCTACGTCGACTCCGTCTATATTGACTCGCCGCTCTATGTCGACTCTCGCGGCTTCTGTCCGCGGTTATGGCCGCTCTATGTCGACTCCGTCTATATCGACTCGCCGCTCCCGTCGACTCTCGCGGCTTCTGCCCGCAGTTATGGCCGCTCTACGTCGACTCCGTCTATGTTGACTCGCCGCTCTACGTCGACTCTCGCGGCTTCTGTCCGCGGTTATGGCCGCTCTATGTCGACTCCGTCTATATCGACTCGCCGCTCTCCGTCGACTCTCGCGGCTTCTGCCCGCAGTTATGGCCGCTCTACGTCGACTTCGTCTATGTCGACTCGCCGCTCTACGCCGACTATCGGGGCTTCTGCCCGCTGTTGTGGCCGCTCTACGTCGACTCCATCTATGTCGACTCGCCGCTCTACGTCGACTCTTGCGGCTTCTGCACATGGTTCTGGCTGCTCTCCTTCGACTCCCCATGTGGCGACCACGTATTGTGATGATTGGTCCTCCTTGGCTGACGCATCTACCTCGACCTCTTCAGTGGCGTCTTTCACTGCGCGTGAGATCGCGCAACTCCGATGCCTGCTTGCTACTTGGGACTCTTCACCGACAGGTTCTGCTGGTTCTGCGACTGACTTTTCTGGCACCGAGAGACCACCTTCTTCTCATTCAGGTACATCCCCTTGGATTCTTGATACTGGAGCATCTTTTCATATGACTTACGATTCTTCCGCCTTGAGCTCTATTCGACCTGTCGAGTCTCCTGTCTCTGTTCGTACTGCCGATGGTACTCCCATCCCCGTTGCTAGTCGAGGCACTCTTAGCAGTCCCGCGTTTCATGTTCCTTCTGTCGCTCATATTCCTCGACTCACCATGCAGCTTTTCTCTGGTAGTCAGATTGTCGATTCTCGTTGTAGGGTCACTCTAGACTTTGATTCCTGTTCTGTTCAGGATCGTTGTACGGGCGCTTTGCTTGGTGCTGGTCCCCGACGACATGATGGTCTATGGGAGCTTGACTGGCTTCGTCTTCCTTCCGCTGCCACCGCCGCCAGTCTCTCGACCCAGGTTGCCGCAGCCACCAGTTCTTTTCAGCAGTGGCATCATCGTCTTGGCCATTTATGTGGTTCTCGTCTCTCGTCTCTAGTTCATCGTGGTGTTCTAGGGTCTGTCTCCGGAAACGCTTCTTTGGATTGTCTGGGTTGTAGGCTTGGTAAGCAGATTCAGCTACCATATCCTCATAGTGACTCTGTGTCCGAGCGTCCTTTTGATCTCGTTCATTCAGATGTTTGGGGTCCGGCTCCCTTCGCTTCGAAAGGGGGTCATCGCTACTATATTATCTTTATAGATGATTACTCACGATACACTTGGATTTACTTTATGTCCTCTCGTAGTGAGGTTCTCTCTATCTATAAGCGTTTTGCTGCCATGGTTCACACTCAGTTCTCTACACCTATTCGTGTGTTCCGTGCTGATTCTGCTGGTGAGTATATCTCCAAGCATTTGCGTGGTGTTCTTGCTGAGCAGGGCACTCTCGCTCAGTTCTCTTGTCCCGGTGCACATGCTCAGAATGGCGTTGCTGAGCGTAAGCATCGTCATCTTCTAGAGACTGCTCGTGCGATGATGATCGCTTCTTCTCTCCTGCCACATTTCTGGGCTGAGTCTGTCTCTACCTCGGTCTATCTCATTAACATTCAGCCTTCTGCCGCCCTTCAGGGTGGTATTCCTCTCGAGCGACTATGTGATCGCTCTCCTGACTATTCCATGTTGCGTCTGTTTGGTTGTGTTTGCTATGTTCTCCTCGCTCCTCGTGAACGCACCAAACTAACCGCTCAGTCTGTTGAGTGTGTTTTTCTCGGATATAGTGATGAGCATAAGGGCTATCGATGTTGGGATCCCGTGGCTCGTCGGATGCGTATTTCCCGGGACGTGACGTTTGACGAGTCTCGTCCTTTCTTTCCACGCTCGACCTCCTCGACCTCTACTGTGGAGGATCTCTCTTTTCTTACTTTTCCTGATTCTCCTCCGATGTCCCTCATATTTCTCCTCCTCCCCCTGATCCGGTGCCGTATACTCCGATGCCTTCTTCTCCTCCTTCGTCGATGCCTTCTTCTCCTCCTTCGTCGCCGCCTTCTTCACCCTCCCCGTCCCCGTCTCCGCCTCCGTCTTCTTCTGTTGCTCCTTCTCATCCTACTTTTCCTTTCTATTATACTCGCCGTCCACGTGTTGTGACCGAGTCATCTGATGCACCCTCTACGTCCGGTGCACCGTCTCAGCCGACTTATTCTCTTCGTTCTCGGCCTTGTCCTTCACCTGATTTCTATAATCCCGCTACCTACAGTGTTTCGGTTGTCTCGGAGCCGACTACGTATCGTGAGGCTGTTGTTCATCCTGAATGGCAGCTTGCCATGGCTGAGGAGATTGCTGCGCTTGAGCGCACTGGTACGTGGGAGATCGTCCTCTTCCTCCTCGTGTTCGTCCTATCACCTGTAAGTGGGTCTATAAGGTTAAGACACGCTCTGATGGGACTCTTGAGCGTTACAAAGCTCGTCTGGTCGCTCGTGGCTTTCAGCAGGAGATGGCCGTGATTATGATGAGACTTTTGCTCCAGTGGCTCACATGACCACTGTTCGGACTCTTCTTGCCGTGGCATCTGTTCGCCATTGGTCTGTGTCTCAGCTTGATGTTAAGAATGCCTTTCTTAATGGTGAGTTGCGTGAGGAGGTTTATATGCAACCACCACCGGGGTATTCTGTTACAGATGGCATGGTCTGCCGTCTTCGTCGCTCTCTCTATGGCCTTAAGCAAGCCCCTCGTGCATGGTTTGAGCGCTTTGCTTCTGTGGTCACAGCTGCTGGTTTCTCTTCCAGTGCTCATGACCCTGCGTTGTTTGTTCACTCTTCTCCTCGTGGTCGCACTCTTCTTCTTCTGTATGTTGATGACATGATCATCACTGGTGACGACCCGGAGTATATTGCCTTTGTCAAGGCACGTCTGAGTGAGCAGTTTCTTATGTCGGATCTTGGTCCGCTTCGTTACTTTCTTGGGATTGAGGTTTCGTCCACCTCTGATGGTTTCTTTATATCCCAAGAACGGTATATTCATGATCTTCTTTCTCGTGCTGCTCTTACTGATGACCGTACTGCTGAGACTCCCATGGAGCTCAATATTTCTCTTCGTGCTTCTGATGGCGATCCTCTCTCTGATCCGACTCGTTATCGACATCTTGTCGGGAGTCTCGTCTATCTGGCTGTTACTCGCCCTGATATTTCTTATCCTGTCCATATTCTGAGTCAGTTTGTTTCTGCTCCCACTTCGGTTCACTATAGTCACCTTCTTCGTGTTCTACGCTATCTTCGTGGAACGATCTCTCTTTGTCTTTTCTTTCCTCGTTCCAACTCGTTACAGCTTCAGTCCTACTCCGATGCCACTTGGGCTAGTGATCCTTTGGATCGCCGTTCACTTTCTGCTTACTGTGTCTTTCTTGGTGGTTCTCTCATTGCCTGGAAGACGAAGAAACAGACCGCAGTTTCCCGTTCGAGTGCAGAAGCTGAGTTGCGAGCTATGGCTCTTTTGACTGCGGAGGTGACTTGGTTACGGTGGTTACTTGCAGATTTTGGTGTCTCTGTTACGACACCCACGACTCTATTGTCAGACAGTACAGGTGCTATTAGCATTGCACGTGACCCGGTGAAGCATGAGCTTACTAAGCATATTGGCGTTGATGCTTCTTTTGTCCGTGCTAGTGTGCAGGATCAGATTATTGCGCTCCAGTATGTGCCTTCAGAGTTACAGTTGGCGGATTTTTTCACGAAGGCCCAGACTAGAGCACAGCATAGCTTTTTCCTCTCCAAACTCAGTGTTGTGGATCCACCATGAGTTTGAGGGGGGTGTTAGAGAGATATTTGTATATTGTAGTTTCCCTATTAGATAGGGGGCTCCCTGCATATTTACACCTGTACATGTACTATATATTGTGGCCTTTGGCCCCCGTGGAATACAAGTTGCTATTCCTCCAACAGTGGCCACCAGGGGCTTCACTTGGTTGCGCGATATATGAAGGTAAACGTTTTGACTTGAAATCTTGTTCATAAGTTGAATTAAGTTCATGTTTTAGTTTCTCAAGATTTTCTGTTGTGTTCATTGATAACTTATAACTGCTTTGTTTTCATGTAGGATGTTCATGGGCCAATTCTCGGTTACAGAGCAGTGAAGTTTATCGTGATTGCTGTATTTGTAGGATTTGCATTTGCAAGCATTGTAAGTGCTCATATCTTTTGCATGCCCAGCATCATGATTATTTTTATTCCTCTATATTAAGTTCTACCAACAAGTTTATATCCGGTAAACATATGACTCAGCTATGTACAAGCCAAGTCTAGTTCTCATTGAAATTATCTGATGGAAGGGAGATCATCAACTTAGTGTTCTTTCTGCATCTTTATAAATTTTTCTGAGCATCAATATGGATCACGTATGCATTCACTACAGTAGGGTAGTGTTTATTCTTGTCTAGTTGCATGTTGCAAGTCACTAGATTTTTGTTCGACCTTGTGCGTGTGTGTGTGTGTGTGACTGAATTTTTGTATCTTATCGCTCACTCGCAGCGCTTCTTTTGTCCTAATTAGGCAATGTCAACTAGACTGCAGCCAGGATTGGAGCAGCAAGTTGTTCTTCCACGAGATTCTTATTTACAGGTTTACTAACACTTGCATATTATATAGGGGTCTTCCTGTTTCCTTTAGGATCATGCTCACTATAATATTTACAGGGTTACTTTAACGACCTTGAGAAATACTTGAAAGTTGGACCTCCACTGTATTTTGTTGTGAAGGACTTCAATTACAGGTAATTAGTACTAACATTGTTCTACTATATTTTCTCTGCATGCTTTAACGAAAAGAATGATGAAAACACAAGTTGTTATTAGGTTGGCACAAACCCGTGAAAATCGGCAGCTCAAATTTGCACTAGCAGCAACACTCTCTGCCCAATTTGGGTGTTCCGTTAGTTCAAAAAATGTGCAGCGGAACAGTGCCCAGATTTGAACGGTTTGAGGAACACCCTGGCTGCTATACTTGTTGAAGTGTATATGTCGATTGTGCTAGCGTTTTCCACAGTTCGGACTTTTGGGATAGTTGGTTAGTGCATGAAACATGACATGGTATCAGAGCCCTGGGTCTCCAGTTCGAGTCCTGGCTTTTGCAATTTATCCAAAAATTGTTGTTGCCCCCTCTTTGTCCACTGCACGTGTTGGCCTCTCCCTCCCCGAGTCACACGTGAAGGGGGTGTTGAAGTGTATATGTCGATTGTACTAGCCCTTTTGGGATAGTTGGTTAGTGCATGAAACATGACAATACTTTGGAAAACAAAAAAGCATTGCTGAATATTCCTTGACCTGTTACAGTTTCAGTGTTGCCTCTTGAAAGAGGCAATTTTGTTGAGCTCTTCTGAGTTGCATTCTTAACTCAAATAATTAATTTGAGATCTGATTTTTTACAATGTTTCCAGCTCTGCATCGGAGAATACTAATCAAATATGTTCCATCAACCAGTGTAATTCAAACTCTCTTCTGAATGAGGTATAAATTGTTTCTGTCTGTTGGCAATGTATTTTCCCAGTAATGTTTAGTTTGGAATGATTAATTCGCTAGCTCAATTTAGTATCACAATACATTTCGAAGGTGAGCTTCCTTACTAACATGATGGTTGCTACCATGCAGATAGCAAGACAATCTTTATCTCCTGAGACAAGTTACATAGCAAAACCTGCTGCTTCATGGCTTGATGACTTCCTAGTATGGATGTCTCCGGAAGCATTTGGGTGCTGTCGAAAATTTGTTAATGGAAATTATTGCCCTCCAGACGATCAGGTACAGAACTTTTCTCTGTATCCCTTAGAAGTGTTAACACATTCATACTATATTTGTATTGGCTGGAAAACCAACCAATTTTTGTCTGAAGCAGTGGACAGTTTCTTCTCTGGCAGTTCTTTTTAATATTTTTGTGAAGTGACATTTGGATTTCTTCGTTCCAGGCTCCTTGCTGTCAACTTGATAAAGATTCAGGTTCATGCAGATCAAGTGGAACGTGCAATAATTGTACAACGGTAAAACGATTTTTGAATTTTGATCTCCAGTCCTTCATATTAATAAATTTCAGATTGCTGCATCCCGTACTCCATGCCCTATTATGTGTGACGAGTAAATAGTATATTTCAGCCACAGTTCACACATACATATTGAGTAGAAGCGAAATATTTCTAGTCTACTAATTATGCTTTTGTTTTAGTGTTTCCTACATTCAGACTTGCACAATGGGCGTCCATCCACAACACAGTTTAAAGAGAAGCTTCCATGGTTCCTGGATGCACTTCCATCAAGTGATTGCTCTAAGGGTGGAAAAGGAGCTTATTCTACAAGTTTGGACCTCAGTGGTCTGTAGTGCTCCAACTCTGTACCATATTATCATGCTACAGAACATGCCAAAGAAATATCATATATTTGCAAATAAGAATGCCAACTGATCAATTTAAATATAATATGATTTTTTCCTCTAAACATTCTTGCAATTTAACTGATTGAAATTACAACATTAAGCATCCACTAAACATATGCAATCCTGTTTCTTTGTCAGGTTATGAAAATGGCACTATACAAGCGTCAGCGTTCCGCACATACCAAATTCCCCTTAATAAACAGGTGACGGATAGCATGCAGTGCAGCCCATCATAATTATCATCATATTCCTTTCCAACATGGTAAATTCAAGTAATATTGATATTTTCTTCTTCTAGACTGACTATGTTAACTCAATGAGAGCTGCTCGGGACTTCAGTTCTCAGATGTCCAAGGATCTGCAGGTAATTTGCATGCAACCATTTTATAGACGGGGATGATATTAAATTATTAGTATACTGATAAAAATATACGAATTTCAAATATGCATAAGTTCGATAACTAGCTACAGAGTGTAACCACTAAGAGTAAACGTAAATATATCCACAGATGTCAACGTAAATATTAACAGTTGTTAGCTTTATAAAGAGACGCAAGTTTGTGTGAACTTTGTACTTTTGTCTAAGGATTATGACAGTTACTGCTGTATATTTCATACAGATTATTTTTTAGCTTTCGCCTGTATGCTATGGCTTGATTATACTACTAACAGTCTTCAATACATCTTGGTTATGCAGATGGAAATCTTTCCTTATTCAGTGTTCTTGTTGGCGCAGCACCTTGGCTGCACCTCTCTCTCTCTTCTTCCTCTCACTCGCACTAACAAGCAATGGAGGTGGAGACATGAATGGTACACACGCACAGAACAACCCAGGGAGCTCTCCTGCCGGCCGTGCACACACCACGGTCCTGGCGGAGACTACATCTCACCTGTTGCTTGTTTCTTTCAGCTTAGCATACAACGATGGAGTACATGTCCTTTTATAGGACTTACAAGGTCGGTGCTACAGTGACCGCCCTGCTACAGTGACCGGCCTAGCTTTTACAGCTAAACTCTTAGCTAGAGATGACTAGGTTACAGCTCACACATGGCTGAGTTCAAATCTGATTTTAGCTCTACTACCTTAGCTACTAAGCAACATTGGCTAGATATTTTGGGGAGCACAAGATTATGCCAACAATCACCCCTAATCTTGATGCTCCGGAATATTTTGGCGCACAAACACCACTGACAGCGCTCTTCTGAATTTCCGGCGAGCTCGAACTCGACACTCTGAAGCCACGGACTCGACCTGGCGTACACATGCCGGTCACCACCGCCACGGACTCGACCTGGCGCACACGCCGGTCGCCACCGCCACGGACACAACCTGGCTCACACGCCGGTCGCCACCGCCACGCCACCGCCACGGACACAACCTGGCTCACACGCCGGTCGCCACCGCCGCGGAACCTGGCGCTCATATACGCCGGTCGCCACCGCCACGGACACTACCTGGCGCTCACATACGCCGGTCGCCACCGCCACGGACACAACCTGGCGCTCATATACGTCGGTCGCCACCGCCAAGCTTGACGTGGACTCCATCTACTTCTTTGGCGACAAATGCCAATCTCCGGCGATACACACCGCAGCTTCTCTTTTCGGCGCACTGACACCTTTCTTTCACCCGAGCTCAACCTCGTGGTGCTTCAACTGAGTTACAGGGGTGGGGATATATAGCCGTGACTCGCACAATACGTCGCCACGGCCGCGACCACGACGCGCACACATGCGTCAACGCACCCACTACGCCACGATCGGCACGCCCTCAGCTCACGCACATGCCGCGCACTGACGCAGGCAACGCGGCCGTCTCAAGCGGCTCGATCTGGTCCTCCCCCTAACTCGCTCGTCACCACGCTCCACATGCCCCAGCTCGTGACCATGACCGCGCGCTGACGCGATCAACACGGCCGGCCCTGCGTGCCCAGGACGCGGTCTTCTTCCTCGGCGACACACGCCGAGCTTCTTCTCCGCCGGTGACACACGGAACAACCGGAACACACACACGCCGGTTGTCACCGTGCTCATGCCGGTCGCCGCTTCCATGGCCGTCGCATGGCGCCACTACGGCCTCCGTGACCGCGCAGCACCTCCACGCCACCGCCATGCCGCGCCACCGCGGTTCCTGCGCCACAACACAGGACCTCCGCGGCCTTCTCGCCGCGCCGCCGTGGCCGCTGCGCCACCACGCAGCGCCTCCGCAGCCTCCGTCCGCCGCGCACCATGGCCCCGAACCTGGCGGCTCTGATACCAATTGTTGGCGCAGCACCTTGGCTGCACCTCTCTCTCTCTTCTTCCTCTCACTCGCACTAACAAGCAATGGAGGTGGAGACATGAATGGTACACACGCACAGAACAACCCAGGGAGCTCTCCTGCCGCCGTGCACACACCACGGTCCTGGCGGAGACTACATCTCACCTGTTGCTTGTTTCTTTCAGCTTAGCATACAACGATGGAGTACATGTCCTTTTATAGGACTTACAAGGTCGGTGCTACAGTGACCGCCCTGCTACAGTGACCGGCCTAGCTTTTACAGCTAAACTCTTAGCTAGAGATGACTAGGTTACAGCTCACACATGGCTGAGTTCAAATCTGATTTTAGCTCTACTACCTTAGCTACTAAGCAACATTGGCTAGATATTTTGGGGAGCACAAGATTATGCCAACAGTTCTATATATTCTTTGAGCAATACCTCAACGTTTGGAAGACAGCTATCATCAATATATGTGTTTGCCTTGGTTAGTTACTTATTACATTCACAGTTTGTTAGATTTATATGTGTATATTCTTATGGTATAGTTCTCACAGGATCTCATTTTCTATGGGAGAATATTTTGCTTAGGTATCAGAGAGAAGTATTATATTTCTCTCTCCTAGTATGAATGCACAGTATAGACATTTCCTGCTAAACCAGCTTGATCATTTTGATATGTTCATAAGAATTAGCTGGTGAATTAGGAGTGATGTGGTGAGTTTGAATTAGGAAATGTTTGCTTGTATCGGACCCTATGTCAGAGCTGTAACTCCCTATATATAAGGGAGTGGTTCATTCAATAAAGGTCTAGCAAAGTAGCAAGAAGTTCCATCCATTCCCTGTCTAGTGTTCTCCTTTCCATGCGCATTACATATTTTTTGGACATACCCTACGATCATGGCAGCTGGCCAGAGTCACCATTATCCGGTGCTGGGACCAGCTACCAATCATTGGTACAAACATAACAAATATAATTACCACAACCATTAAATAAAATAATCACGACAAACGTAATTATCTATGTCCATCATGTTTCTACCTTCATTTGACACACTTCATTGTTGTTCAAACCTTAACAGGTACAGTATTTATTGTTTGCTTCGTAGTCACCAGCAGGTGAGCAACATCTTTCATAAACTAAGCACTAATTATTTCCAGTTAATTTTAAATTTGGTAGATTGTGATAATTCATTATCTCTATCGGTTTCAGTTTATGGGCTTCAGCAATCATTTTAATTGTTCTGGCCATGATAGTCTTGGATTTGATGGTATGTTCACTAATACTAGCTTCGTTATATGTATTTGCGAATTCATAGCAGTTAGCTGCTGTAATGAATATAACATATACACCATCTGTTAAATACAAGTGGTTGTGAAGTATAACCTTCTTGTGTTTGGTATGCCAACTAGCTTATTAACTAAAATATTTAGGATTTGTTTGAAGCAGTTATTCTAGTTAGATATGCATAAGTTAAACTGAAGCTACATAGTGGAATTGTGCCGAAGCATTACAAACATCCATAAATGTAATGAAGGTTTCACATTACCTTGGTAACATTATTGGCATGCTTTTTATTATGTTTTTATATGTAACGCTACTGCTAAACGTTAAGGAATTACAGCACAATTTTAAGTCAGTAGCAATTATACTGATTGTTGTAGCTTTTCTGTATTTTCTACGGTCGTTCTAGAATCCAATTTTCAACGTTAAATATTTTGGTTGTTTATTTCATTATCAATTAATGACATCTTCTTTGAAACTTTTGGCAGGGAGTGATGGCTGTCCTTGGAATTCAGCTCAATGCAATTTCTATTGTAAACCTTGTTATGTCAATAGGAATTGCTGTTGAATTCTGTGTTCATATCACACATGCATTTATGGTAGGTGCATTGTACATTTGGAAATGCCAGTTCCAAATCTTCCAGTTTGCCGAGTTCTGTGATTATTAGCAAGACTTGGCTGTAGTTCTTACTCTAAACTCTTGAAGATAGTGTTACTATGCATTTGAAATATTGAGCAGGGAGAAGTATCCTAGGAACCACATGCATTGTGCACTTGTACTAATATAATTGAAATGTTTAAATTTGTTCTTCCCACCACTTAAAACTTGTAACTTTTACTTGCAGTCATCTCCAATGCACTTTGAGATCGGGAGTAGTTTAATTTTCTATACAGTCTACATGACACCGGAGCAACAACGTCAAACCAATTTTCTGACTCCCAAACCCATTTGTCCCAATAATGAAAACCATCGAAATAAATTCTGACGTGTTTCTACTTCCCAGTATTTTCTTCATGTGTATATATTGGTTCTTTCCATATCATGTCTAAACCCTTCATATTCACTTCCAATTTGCAGATAGGCATTGGGGATAGAGAAAACCGTGCAAGACAGGCTCTATCGACGATGGGTGCTTCTGTATTCAGGTCAGCCTCACTATTATTTATGTTGGGACAATATTACATTGGTAGGAAAATAGTGATAGCATATGAATAAGTTGCTTGGAGCGTATCCCCAGTTGTTCTAGTTATATGCGAGTATGCTTAGTGCCTTGGTAAGCACTTGCAGCTTCATTTGAGTGTGCATTTCGCATAAGAAAATTATCCGATGTTACAAATAAACTTACTGGCCCAGTTGCAGTTTTGTTTCCATCTTTCCACATCTGGTTGTGGTGTTTATAATTTTGTACCATCAGTCTGATACGCTGTCTTTATTTTTCAATGGAATCACGTTGACCAAACTTGTAGGAGTTATTGTCCTGCGTTTTGCAAAATCTGAAGTTTTTGTGGTATGTACATCTTAAACCGTGTTTGTTAGTTCTGTTCCTATCGGAGTTTAGCTTGAAGCATCTTTGTTTAATCCGAATGACACAGGTATATTACTTCCAAATGTACCTGGCACTCGTCCTCATCGGCTTTCTGCACGGGCTTATCTTCCTACCGGTTAGCGTTTTAATCATCTGCGATCTCTTAATTACCCCCATGTATTCCTTAAAAGCTCTCAGCCTAACTAATAATTGATGAATGTTTTAGGTCGTGTTGAGTCTGTGTGGCCCTCCTCAGAAGACCATGAAACCGATCGAGCAAAGTCAGCCTCCGCCTTCAAATGAGCAAACTTGATAATTACATAAGCATTTCAATGTACATATTACCCGGCGTAGGAGGAGAAGTGCAGTGTACATCATGTCTAGAGACGGAAGCAATCTCTATATATAGAACGTAGAAATAGGTTGTGCATTAGTTACACTCGGTTTACGGAATTGGATTGGCCCATGTCGCCACACGCGCAGAAGAAAACGTGAGAGGTCTCTGTGTAGACCATTGTAGCCTTTCATTTCCTTACTGTTAGTAGTCCAGTGTAGCTGATCTGGTGGTTTGTGTCTGTTTCACGGAGAATCCAAGTGCCCATGCCGTTTGATGCCGGTCGGCTATTGTTTTCGTCCTTTGAGTTGGCTCGTTCTGTGCATTCTTGCCTCGTGATTGTCGTACATGGAGCGCACGGAACAGGCGTGAGTAGTTTGAGCAATGTTTCTAATTCAAAATTAACAACACTATTATTCTAGGAACGAAGGGAAGAAAGCTTTGCTTTGTGTTCAATCAGCGTAGCCTTTTCTCCCAATCTTTATTTCACGAACAATATACCAGAATTTGAGCGCTAGTTATTCACGTTACGGTTTCTTATTGGAGAGCTTCTGCCACAACGGCAACCTGTTGTGAGCCTCTAATCAGTGTGCGAGATACCTGCGGCTCCTCGCCTAATAGGCTCGAACGTCCTAGGTTTTTCAAATCAACCGGTCCATGGAGGTGGCAACCAGTCAAATCCGACAGCTGCAGTGCAGCACTGTCTGCCTGGCACACCAATCCGCTGACAAAGTACTGGACCGTTCATTTTGTATTATCATCAACCATAATCCTTGTCTAACGGCGACCCACGATCTCTACCTTCAGCAACGTGTGAGCAATATCAAACGTATACTACATGAAAGTATATTCCATGTTGGTTCTAAAGTCTAAACTAATATCGATTCGAATTTTCCTCTCCCTCCTGGGACGCCCCGCGCGGCGATTCCAGAGGGCTCCAACCCTAGCCAAAAAAAGCCCAAATCCGGCGCGCCCCGGCGGCTGCCGCCACTGGCGCCCTGCTCGCAGAGAGGCGGATGGCTGTGGGCAGACCTGTGGGGCTGAGACGCCCGTCTCGGTCGCTGGTCGCGCGGAACGGAGCTGCGCTCGGCGGTGGGGCCCTAGGCGTGGTGGGGCGACGATGACTAGGAGGTGCAGGGCGAGGCGGAGATCGAGGCTGGCGGCACCAGGCACACGGCGGCGGCGCCCTGGAGTTGGGCGTGAATGGCGCATCCGGGCCCGTTTGGGCCTGATCTGGGCTCAACGGGCCCGCTCAGCCAGGTTGCGGTTCGAGCCCTGTCGCTCGGAGGGCTAGGTCAGCGTTTGCTCGGCGCAGGTGGTGGTGCGACTGCCTCGTGGGAGCGGAGGTTTGAGGTCGTGATGGACGGTGGTAGACGGGGGGAGATGAATGGAGTCGTCGCGGTGTCGGCAGCGTTGCATCCTTCCCGAAGGTGAATCGGCAAGCAAGACGTGATGCGGGTGTCTCAATGCCCGTTGCGCATGAGTGATGGTGGAAGGCTGGAGGGAGAGGAATGGCGCCGCTGCGGTTGTTGCATCCTCGCGGGAGATGAATGGTGCCGCTGCGGTTGTTGCATCCTGCGCGGGAGATGAATGGCCAGCAGGCGTTGCATCCTCGAGGAGACGTATGGCGCTGTGCTTGGTTGCATCCTTCCGTTGGGAGAAGAATGGCGCCGCTGCGGGGGTTGCATCCTCCGTCCAGTGGGGGACGCAGTTGCAAGGTGGAAGCACGTCGAGCTTGCCGGGGATGTGTGGTTGGCCGTGGAGGCGAGGTAGTGGTTTGGTGTGTTGACTGGTTGGGTCTTGGGTTCGGGCTATGCAGGTGAGACTGTCGGCGAAAGCCGTACTCCAGCTATGGTCGGAGTCGTCGATGGCGGGGCCTACGAGCGTCGCTCCCTCGTTGGAGTCATCGATGTAGCTGTTCCCACTTTGCATTTCCGACATGCTCCGGGGAAACCCTTGATCTAGTCTTCTAGATCGGACGATGACGGCGCCTTCCGGCGTCGTGTTCCCTCTTGGGAGCATCGTTTTGGATGTGGATCCGGCCAGAGGGACTCGTGGCTCGCTAGGTTGTGTGTGTTGTATGGTTTTTGGGTATGGTTTCCCTCATAAACTGCACCAACATTCTATCTATTCAACGAATTTAGCAGTTCTCCTGCTAACATTCAAAAAAAAAATCGATTCGATATTGTAGATGCTGATTTTTTTCCCTCTAGACTTTGCTACATTTTTTAGAGTTTTACTTTGACCAAACTAATATGCAATGTATCGAGAAACAAAGAAAGTAATTTATGGTAGGCCACCAAGAAAAAGGTTTTTTTCGTGCCCCTCTTTTCTTAATTGTACACAATTTTACTCCACTGATTTCAATTTCCTTGTTTTTTTCCTCATGACCTCGTAATTGCCCAAAAGTAGTGTTTCTATCGGGGCTCATTGACTGCCATTTTCATGTGTCCTAACGAGTGGGACCGTTTAAAATGCTGACAGCTGGGTTCGATTTGATAGGTAGGAGCGACTTAGGGATGGGTCGGCTCTCTTTCTCATTTCAGCCAGCCTGTACCAATCAACCCCCCCCCCCCCCCCCCCACACACACATGGACGCCACCACCAAATGTACATGTCGCCCTGACTCCGTCCGGTGGCGATGCTGCCGCATGTACCTCTCCCCCTTATCTCGTCCATCGCTCGCGCCCAACCCAGGCTCCACTCGACCGTAGGCCACGCCGCGGTCTGTCCTCTCCCCGCATTCTACTACGAGCTATTTTGCTCGGTGGTTTTGCCAACATGCCACACCAGAGGTCAGATATCAGCGACGCGTACAATAAATCCCCTTCCCTCTCTGTTATAGGGTTCATCCCCTTTGTCGTCTCTCTCTGCTCTAGGGTTTAATGGGAAGGCATCAAGCACCAATACTCCACTCCATACACTCCCCAACAAAATGGTGGTGGATAGGAAGAACCAGACAATCATCGAGATGACAAGAACTATGTTGGATGAATTCAAGTCACCCGACAATTTTTGGGGAGAAGCCATCTCCGCCACGGTTCATGCAACAAACCGGCTTTTCCTCCACTCCTTCCATAATAAGATCGCCTATGAGCTTCTTACCGGGAACAAGCCCAACGTCGAGTACATCTGCGTCTTCGGATGTAAGGGGCTTCGCCAAGAAAAAAAAGAAATATATGCTCGGTAAATTCGAATCTAGAACTATAGAGGGTATCTTTGTTGGATATGCATTGGAGTCTCACGCCTATGGATTCTACAACAAGTCCACCAGACAAACTGAAAAATCTTGTGACGTGGATTTTGATGAGAATAATGGCTCCCAAGTGGAGAAAGTTGTTCCAAGTGATGTAGGTGATGTGTTTCTTCTCTCCGGTGACCAGGGCGACATGGCGTCTCGTACCAGTACCATCTCCACTAGTTCTTCGCGTTCATGCGGATGGTCGTGCCGCCACCTGATGCCTGCAAGTGCACATGTTGTTGTGGCTAGTTTCAAAATAAGAGTTCTCGAACCACATGAAGCTGAGGAAAATGGTCTTTAGCTTCTCATTTGTTTATTAAAAGAATTGTACCTGCAAGTTACTTTGATCCAAAGCAAGCAAATGTGTGAAAAACAAGATTGTTGTGTTGTTGGTGATTTAATAGAAAGTGGAAGGCAGTACGAAAAGTGACAGAGCAAGAAAACGGTGATGGTTATGGAAACTGCAATAAGGCTAAAAGCATTCTCAGGAAGCAATGGTTCCACCCTAGTGTATTTTTAGAACGGAGATAGTTTATATCCTTCAATATCTAATTATTCATGCAGGGGCAGAGTCCCAAGTAAAGACATGCCCTGACTCTTATCAGGCATACACGCCCCGAACAACCATTGCTAGCCTTGGTAGGAACTCGGTATACGGCCCGAGCCTCTAGCAATTAAGGGATATAACCCATGGATGTGGAGAGGGGTTTTGTGGCTCTCCGTTACTCCCATGTTATCACAATGAGAGTGGCACCACGAGAGAAATGGTTTCAAGTCTTCCTCATTTAGGAAGGGCACGTTGACCACTATATCCTTGCATTAAAATTAACAGCCTACTTCAGCCCCGAAGGTAAATACCGTGCAGTCGACGTTCACACGTTATACAAAAGTAGACGGTTACCACATGACAACCGATATTAAACCATATAATTTATATCTCATCTCATTATAATAAAACTAGGGTTCCCCATCTTTCCAAGAGCTAATGAAACAACTCACACATGAAAGCACAAGACATCATCATAGTAATGGTATGAATGAAAGATGAACAAGGGTACGAGTAAAGTGCAAATCCATAATTACAAGTTGGGAAATTACAACGAGATGGAAGAGGGATCCGTTGGTGTAGATAAAGGAGATGGTGATGACGATGATGGAGATGGATGCCTTGGCCTTCCAGATGGCAGTGGTGAAGATGGTGGCAGCCTCATGTTGATCCCTCCAGAGGCTAGTTTTCTAGACTGTTTTCGTGGTGGCGGCTGTTGTGCTCGTCTGATTGGTATTCCGAAGCCACAGGGTAAAAGTACTGGATGAGGCGATTGACCTAGAGGCAGTACGATCGGCGATATGGTCTGGAATGACCGTATGGTGACTCGTTTTCTCCTCTGTATCTTCTGCGTCGTTTTTCTCTCCTTCTTCATTTCCAGCGAATTGTTTTTCCACAAGGAAGGTATTAAGTGCTCCTAATCAGTATATTTCATACCATACTTGGTAAAAATACCATGTATGTGATTACTCTTTAATATTTTGGCTTCCTGTGTACATATACATAAAAGTGCGTGCTGGTATGACTTATGGTGGTTGCAATTTATTTATGATTTGGGTTTGGGTTTTTTCAGTTGCATTTGCTATGTGTATTGTGGTATGACAATGTGTGGCAAATGAAATTACTTGTAAAATGCTATGCAATGCCCATTCACATGGAAATGTACTGTCTAGTACCAATTGAACTACTCTTTCAGTTGCAAAAGCATCAAACTTTAGGTTTACACTAACAAAAGTAGCAGTAGACATGCACTACTCTTCTTTGTTTTTCCCTTTTTTTTGGAAGAATTCTTTGTGTTGCCATGTATTAAGAATTTTTTAAATGGAAAATTTGCACACATTTTATTACTAGTTTAGAGTGAAAATGTTAAACTTGAAATACCACAGTTTTCCTATAAATAGTCTTAACAAAATGGACTGTCGTGTATGCAGATTCATGGATTTTAAGCCAATTGACCGAAGTCATGGTCACAACCTTGTCTAAGTTAATGATATCATGAACAAAATTGGCACTACGAGTTTTAACATTGTAAACAAGATTGCCAAAGTGAGATCCTGAGATTTTTGAAAGCTTTTTTCAAATTTTTAGTGTAAATCTTTTGATTTGTTGTGAAGTAGGTACGACAAATAAGATTGATATTGAAATGTTGCAATTTTCTCACAAAGTATATCATATTTTACGCACAATACCTAAATATCTTGATTTTGAGTTTTTTAGCTACATTCCATTGATTAAGTTAGTTTAATGGCATTTATAGAAAATAATTCAAATTTTAACTACAAGTGTGTTATAGTTTGGCCCTAAAATCAGAAAAATTATATAAAGAAACTCTAGCATGATTCTGTGTAATATCCCTAAATAAGTTAAAAAAATAACACCTAGGTATGAATTGGTCATGCAGAAAATTTTGTCCCAGCTTTGAAATAAAGACATAATTTGAGAAAAAAACTCAATAAAAATGATAACAAATTGCGCAAAGCTTCAATGTAGTGTACTAATTTTAAGAAAATTGATAAACTTTCAATACCACAATTTTTTAAAAACTTCTTCTCATAATGGACTATCACGTACGAAGATTCATAACTTTCAAGTCAAATGACCAAATACATGTCCATATCCATGTCTAAGTTAATGATATCATAACCACAATTGGTAAAAACATGGGTTTTAACATTGTAAACAAGATTGCCAAAGTGAGATTCCAAGATTTTTTGAAAGTATTTTTTACAAAATATTTGGTGCAAAAAATTGATTTTATTGTGTAGCGGCTACCACAAATAAGATTGAAAATTTGGAATTTTGCAAATTTCTCACAAAGTATTATCATATTATACGCACAATCCGTAAATATTTGAATTTTTAGATATCTTTCCATTGATAAAATGAGTGTAATGGCATTTATCGAGATAATTTTGATTTTAACGGCAAGTGTATTATAGTTTGGCCCTTAGAAAAAATCATCTAAAGATACTCTAACATTATTCTATGCAATTTCTTATAAAAAGTTGAACAAGCCGCCTAGATATGAATGGTCACACAAACATTTTTGAAAAAAGTCACATAAATTGAGAAAAATTTAAAAAGGAATATTTGCACAAAGCTTCAGTTTTAGTGTACTAGTTTCATGGAAAAATTATAAACTTGCAATACCGAAATATTAAAAAATCTTCACAAAATGGACTATCATGTATGAAGATTCATAACTTTCAAGCCAAATGACAAAAGTCATGGTCATATCCATGGTAATGTTAATAATATCATGACCAAAACCGTCACTAATATGGGTTTTTACGCTGTAAACATGATTGCCAAAATGAGATTTTTTTTAAAAATCCTTTTCAAAATTTTAGTGCGGAAAATGTGGTTTTTGTGAAACATGTACCACAAATAGGTTTGACAAATGGATTTTTGCAAATTTCACAGAAAATATATCCTATTGGAAGCACAATCCATGATTTTTGAACTTTGTAGATATATTCCATTGATGAAATGAGTTTAATGGCATTTATTGAAAATAATTCAAATTTAAACTACAAGTGTGCTAAAGTTTAGACCTAACATCTGAAAAAAATCATATAAAGGTAATATAGCATTATTCTATGCAATAGCCGCAAAAAAGTTGAATACACCCCTAGGTATATATAGTCATGTGGACAATTTTGACTCAATTGGGAAAAAAATCGCATAAATTGAGAAACATCATTTTTTTGTTGTTGCAAAACTTGTGCAAAGATTCATTTTTAGTATACTAGTTTAAAGGAAAATGATAAACTTGATAAGTTTTTAAAAAAGTCTTCACAAAATTAACTATCATGCATGAAGATTCATAACTTTCAAGCCAAAGTGTCTAATATCATGGCTATATACAAAATAAGTTAGATATCATGACCAAAACTAGCATAAACATGGATTTTAATATTGTAAACCAGACTGAAAAAACTGAGATTTCACGATTTTCTGAAAGTTTTTTTTTTCATTTTTTAGTGCCAAGAGGCCGGGATGTGCCTATGTGTGTGAGGAGAGCGGCGGACTCGACTCTCGAGTGGTTTGATTAATGAGAACGAGAGACTCTGTTTTCCTCCTCACACAAAACTCTCCTGGTTTAGGAGTAGGAAAACCGCCCCGCAGGCTCCCTTCTCCCGCGGCTAGGGTTCCGCCTCCAGCCGCTTCCGCCGCCGGCACGCCGGCAAGCCTTCTCGCCGCCGGCCACCTCCCCCCCCCCCCCGGTGCCGCACCCAGGCGGCACTGGGGGGCCCTACTCACGCCGCCCGCGTCCTCCTCCCTCCGCGCATCTCCCTGCCGCTGCCGTCGCCGGCCTTCGCGCCGCGGCGGTGGCGGCCTCCCGCCGCCACACAACTGGTGGGCGGGGGTGGGTTCCCTCCTCCTCGCGCGGCGCTCGTCCTGGACGGCTGGGACGGAAACGGCGACCTGCGGCGCGGTTTAAGCCGGAGCGGCGGCTCCGGGAACGCCGGGCTTCGGCGTGGTGGCGGATGACGGGTCCTGCCTGGCCGTGAGGGCGGCAGGCCGGGGTCGTCGACGGCGAGTGGAGGCGGAGGACGCGCGGACGCGGAGGCCACTTTCTGGAGTCGGCGTGTGATGCGGAGGTGGCTGCTTGGTGGTGATTGGTGGCTGGAGCTCCTGCCGGCATGGTGCTGGGAGGCGCCGTCCTCTCCGACCGGTGCCTCCGCGCGGTGCGGTGCTCCGGGCGCGGGATCGACGGTATCCGGGCCCAAACTTTGGTGGTGCGGTGGTGGGCGTCGTGCGGAGGTGGGCGTCCCGGCGGTGGGCTCGTCGCTGTGGGGCGGGTCGGCGGTCGTTGGGGTCGCCGCGTGAGGTGCGCTGGCGGGTGGCGTTGGTGCGGAGGCGAAGGTCGCGCGGAGGCTGGAGGCCGATGAGGCGCGGGGCGGTGCGGGCCGATGATGCTCTGTGTGGGGCGTTGAAGGTGCAGTGCGGCGAGGCTGGTGGTGGCCCCTCGGCGTCGACGCCGTGGTCGCGCGGTTGGGTGTGTGCGGTACAGCGGAGAGCGGGCTGGTCTGGCCGGTCGCGGGAGGTGGGTATGGCCATGAAGCTCGGGACGAAAGTCTTGCGGCTTTTGCCGGCCGATGACGGCGGCGCCGCGGGCGTCTCTATCCTCCTTGGAGGCGTCATCGTCGAGCTTCCTCGACCTTCCCAATCTCAGATCAAGATCTTCGGGTGAAAGCCTACACCCTATGGGCGGGGCGACGGCGTCGTTCTCACGTCGCGGACCCTCTTGGGGGCGTCGTCTTGAAGATCTCGATCCCATCCGCTCTCCATTGGTGGGCTGGTCGCACACGACATCGCGATTGGCAGGTGGCCGGTCGGCGGTGAGGTGTGTCTTGGCGTTGCGAGTTGTGTGGCAACGATGACGGTGTTGAGCGGAGCCGAGTCGCGGCATGTCCTTCGTCACCGACAATCCGTGTTGCGTCCGCCGTGAAGCTGTGAAGTCGGAGCTGCGTGTTGCGGGGCGGCAGGCTGGCAACGATGACCCTTTTTATACGGTGGCCTCGTGGATTCCGTCGATGCAAGGTGTGCTTCTTTCTCCAGTGAAGCTCTCCATCGGAGTCGGAGCTGCCTCCTCCTCGACGCTTTGGGTTGACTGTTTGGCATAGGCCGACATGGTGTACGGCGTCGGCTGCGGCGAGGGCTTCGTCGGTGGTCATCGAAGGTGAAGTCGGAATCGCTTGCTCGGGGAGGAGTGACGACGATGACGCTCGGTGATGACCTCGGTGGTGTTTCTCTCCTCGGCGGCGTGTGTGTCTCGTGTGGGTAGCCAGGTTGGCCGGGTCTGCCCAGTGTGGTGTTCCATGACTACATTGGTGCACTTGTAACGGTTTTTGGCCGGTTCCCGTTAATGAACCGGTCAACTCTCTTCCTACTTTTTTAATAAAATGAGGCAATGTTGCCCGTTTTGTTCAAAAAAAAACTCCTGGTTTGAAATTTCCTTTGACCTGCTGGTTTGAAGTCTTGGCTGTTTTACTGACGTGTGGTCCCACCGTGAGTCCGTGACCCAGCCTAGACGCAACGAGAACTGGCCGGGTCGGAGGCCGCCGCGGCCGGACCGGGGCGATTCATTTCGAAAGGAAAGCACGTGCAGGAAACGAACGAACGAACTCGCCGGGGGCTACCGTTACGACCACGTGGCGTTACGGCCCTGTCCGACCCAACCACCCGTCCCCGGGCGGCCCACTAGCCGTTGGCCTCCCCTCGTTTCAAATCTCACCGTTTTCGGTTCCCCCCTCCGGCCTCCTCCACAGACAAGACAAACCCCTCCTTTCTCGTACTGTACGTGACACACTGACACACACACACTCTCCCTTGCCACAGAACGCAACAAGAAAACAAATCGCTGAAATCTGTAAATCTTTCCCGATCTCTCCCCTCTCCTCTATATCTCTCCTCCTCCGTCTTCGAGGAAGAGTGAAGGGGGATTGGTTGGGGACGTTGCCATTGCTCCTCTTCTTAACGCCACCGCCGCCGCCGCTGATCTTTGAATCCGAGTCTGCATGGCCGCGCTGCCGCGTCCGCTGTAGCCCCGGATCGGAGAAGGAAGAGCCGATCTGCCGCAGCCCCCCTAAGGGTCCGTGCATCCCTCCCATCTCTCGAATCAATCGCCCTTCCCTTCCGGGGTTCTTGGATCCTGACGCCGTTGAATGTGTAGGTGCCCGGCGGCGTGGTCGATGGAGAGGGCGGGGGAGAACCGGCGGCCGGTGGTGGCGAGGCCGTGCCCAGCGTCCGAGGTGGGTTGCCGTCCGCCGCCCCGAGTTCTTGGGTTCTTGGTTTTTTATATGCCTGCGGCGCCCCGATTCCCTTTCTTGATGTTCTTGATTTCTCCTGAATCGCTGCAGAGATGGGGAACCGGAGGCCGCTCAGGGAGATCAACAACGTCCTGGGGGCTCACCCGCACCCCTGCGCCATCGCCAAGAAGCCGATGCTAGAGTAATCTCCTTGCGCCACACAAGAATCTTGAAGATCCGTCAAAAAGATGTGTTCTTTTTTCTTGGATCGAGATTCTAATGCCGGCGCGGCCCCCTTTTCTTTCCTTCTTTCTTTTCAGGAAGAGTGGGAGGGTTGAGCAGAAGCCGGCGTTGGTGAGCCGCCGGCCCGTGACGAGGTTAGGATGCGCCGTCCGCTTCTTGTGCTCTCAGGTTTCTTGGGGCCTCGATCTGATGGGTACCTGCTTGCTAAATCAGGAAATTCGCCGCCTCCTTGGGGAACAGAGGACAACCTGATCGTCAGGCCACCCCTGCAGCACCGGATTTGCTCCCAGGAATGAGCCTATCACCATTGACACTGATGACGAGATTGAGTCAGCGGACAACACCGATGACGAGATTGAGTCGGTGGACGACACTGATATGGTATAGGCTCTGTGATGATTGATTAGCACTGTTTAACAGAAGGGAATGGCTCCAGCTTACTGATGCATTTGGTACTGCAGGATGAAAACGAGCTCAAGGATGCTTTGGAGGATGAATGCCTCATGGACATCGACAGTGCCGACTTGGGGAATCCGCTTGCCGCAACCGAGTATGTTGAAGAGATGTACAAGTACTACTGGGAAAATGAGGTGATCCACTGTCCTTTAGTGCCATATAATGTGTCTCTCCATTTTGTGAAAAAAAATGCCGGATTGTCTATGAAATGTGAATATACCTTAGGTACAATATGGTTGAATGAGTAAGATATGCTCATGCAAAGAAAATAAATGAATTATTTTAGTACCTTAGGTACAATATGGTTGACCGAGATCCTGTAATCAGTACACTTTATACCATAGTATTATTTTAGTACGCTTTAATGAGATGCATTAACCAAAATATGCATACCTAAAATGAATCGATTGTTATCTTTAGCATTTTTGCCTAACTAATTTGAATATAAAATGTTGAAACTTTGTGTTTCAGTAACAGTAACTAGTACGACACTAAGTGAAAGTTTTGATGTTCACAGATTCTGAATAAAGTTAGAGTAGATAGGGATTTTGTTATGGTCTTTCCCGTCCTTGTGGTACTGTATTGATTCATCTTGGGTCACAGCTAATAGAGTTGTGAACTTACAGCACGACGGCGTTTTTGCTTTCTCATCACCATGTCAGATAAAATACATCATCTTTGAACCACTGAAGTCAACCATATGTGCTCATATAAATCGTAATATTTTGTATGGAAATTCTAATCAACATGCAAACATCTATATGGAAACTGGTAGCAATTTGTGCTCATTGGCATGACTGAAAAAA
The DNA here is from genome assembly GCA_947311845.1 of Poa pratensis. NCBI lineage: Eukaryota > Viridiplantae > Streptophyta > Magnoliopsida > Poales > Poaceae > Poa > Poa pratensis. The sequence continues at coordinate 130,489,529 of CAMZMU010000052.1, read as the reverse complement.
TATGTACTCTTTCTCTTGTTGTGTGTGTCCTGAAGAGTTTGGGCCCCTTAACTTTTCAGTATTACCAAATACTAATATGGTTTTACACAGGAACTAAGCTGTGTTCGTCCTGATTACATGTCCACTCAAGGAGACATAAATGAAAAGATGAGAGCTATTCTGATAGATTGGCTCATCGAGGTAGAAAAGCTTGAAAAACATGGACCTTCTCTATCCTACAGATTGTACTTATTTGAAACTGTATTTGGGACTCATTATATATAATTTCTCTTGATAGGTTCATTACAAGTTTGAGTTGATGGATGAGACCCTCTTTCTTACTGTGAACATAATAGACAGATTCTTGGAAAAAGAAGTGGTGCCAAGGAAGAAGTTGCAGCTAGTTGGAATGACAGCTATGCTTCTTGCTTGTAAATATGAGGAAGTCTCAGTCCCAGTTGTTGAAGATCTCGTGATAATATCTGACCGGGCTTATACGAAAGGACAGGTTCTGGAAATGGTAATATCATTTAATACAGTGTGCACTCCCAGATAAATCCCTGCTCAAAACTCTGGTCCGTTCATATCTGTATAACATTCCATCATTTCTAGATAAATCATCAGGACACCAGTCAGTAATCTTCTGAATGATTTTTTCAGCTTCTACTATATTTCACAGTGGCTAATTGGCTATTATTTGTAGACCTTGCATATCGATATATCATGGATCCTTGCCTATGCATTTCTTTTTATATCATAGTTAAGTTAAACCAACCACATATGTTAGACTGCAAACAAGTTGCAATCGTTTCTAGTTACATCATCAGTACACAGTAAACAATATTGGCTATTGTTTATTCCTTCTGTTTGAGTAGGAAAAGTCGATTCTAGACACTCTGGAATTCAACATGTCTGTACCCACAGCATATGTTTTTATGAGAAGGTTTCTGAAGGCAGCAAATTCTGACAGGAAGGTGAACTACAGTAACCTTTGATCTGCATTTGCTTACTTGAACAGCAAACCTAATTTTTGCCTTTGCAACTGACACATATGCATGTTTTAAATCACAGCTACAGCTGGTTTCCTTTTTCATGCTTGAGCTATGCCTTGTTGAATACCAAATGCTCAAGTACCGCCCTTCGCTGCTTGCTGCCGCTGCTGTGTATACAAACTCATTTGAACTACTTCATTTCCACCTCATTTCACCATGATAGGCATCCATAAACAAAAGTACATGATATCAACTAAATGAGATGAATGAGCATGTTGAAAGCTTTGCATGTGACAGCACATATGGGCTAACTCCAACCTCGAACATTTATCAAGCCACTAGCATCATAATCTTAATCACAATGGGTCATGTTTTATTTATTGCAATGATAGTAAAATGTGCATCAAGTTCGTGAGAGCTATATAACCAATTTTTTTCCATTGCAATCAATAACATAAACATTTTCATTCAGAGGTAAGATAACACAAACAACATGTTAAACATACTCGGAATAGCATAAAGCCAATAGGTAGATATGGTGGACTCACTGGAATAACTTTGGTTGAAGGTGTTGGAAACAAGTTTTTGCTTGTTGGAGTTTTTGGGCTAGCAAAAGGGAGAAAGTTGACCATCTAGATGCATGCATGAGTGTCCATAGAACTAACTAATCCATGTTAAACCAAGTAAAATAACAATCAGCACCAAAACATGAATAAGTGATAGCTCTACAAAAAGAATTTGCAAACTATTACTCATAAACAAGCTCATGAATCATGCAACTATATGTATCATTAAAAATCAAGTCAAACATCCCTTTTCCCAATCTTATAAAAGCATCCAACATATTTCAACCCATATTTCCAGTAGCTCTCTCATATATAATTGATAGTGTGGTGGTCTCTCAAGACTCAAAAAAAACAAAAAACGACGCTCCAAGTTTATGCGATAAAGTGTTTCGATCGAAAAACAGAAGTTGGACGTGTGCAAACCGAGAGTGTGTAGGTCCAGTGGGGTTGTCTTCACATCCCCAAGCTTATGGTCTTCACCATCCTTGGATAGCTCTTGGTGCATCTCCTCCAATCCCTGTGAAAAAACTTCAAAACACCGTTTCTCCCATCTCTTTTCTGTGGGGTGCATTAATAGTGATAAACAAATAGGTTCCTTGCTGCATATAATCCTTGAAAAAAATTCATATGACATGTCCAGAAAGTGTATAATGTTGTATGCCTACTCATAAACTCAATTGGATCAAAAAGATTCAACTTAAAAGCTCAAAGCATGCATCAAACAAAATGGGACAGAATCTGTCCAGAAAAACAGCAGCAGCAAAACGTATTTTTCTACCCTACCAAACTTTCTCGAAAAATTCCGAAAAATTCATGCATACAGAGGATGAAAAGTTGCAACTACAGTTCAAATATGAGCTCATTCGGAGTTACAGAATAAGAATTAAAAATCATACCGTGCACTGATTCGTGCAGGAATAAAATCTCCGAACTATAAGCAACTTTTTCAAACCAAAAAGGGTAAAACTTGGCACTTTATTAAAAACTCCAGAACCTAACTAGACACAAATCTCTTGTTACAGCAAGAGGACACAAAGAAAAATCACACAAAAATAACCGGGTTGCCTCCCGCAAAGCGCTTTCTTTATAGCCATATAGCTAGGCTTCTTACTTGTTGTTTTATTGTGGACGAAGCTCATGAGGGAGCTTGAACTTTGTGGTTCCCTCTTCCTTGGAAAGTGTTCCATGCACTTCTTGTGTGGAAACTGAAACTTTACATTCCCTTCCTTTGAATCAATGATAGCACCTGTGGTACGAAGAAAAGGTCTTCCAAGAATAATAGGACTAGAGGTTTTATTCCCCATATCCATGATTAGAAAATCCACAGGCACAAAAGTCATATGTAACTCTACCATAACATCACTTACTTTTCCCAAAGCATGTTTAATAGAGTCATCAGCAAGTGCTAGTTCAATAGAGCATTTTTCAAGATTTTTCAATTCAAGCACTTCATATAGTTCTTTAGATAAAACAGAGACACTAGATCCTAGATCAAGTATGGCATGGTGTGTCTCTTTTCCAATAGTTACTAGTACCTTAGGTATCCACATATCCCCAAGCTTAGGTGGTATCATAGCCTCTTGGTTGTACCTAGCAATCTTTTCTTTCAAGACATGATTAGCAATATAAGAACCAAAACCTGCTTGGTTAGTGTTGATGGAAGGATCACTTGCAAATTTTTGTAAGATAGATATTAATTCATGCAAGCTACAATTTTCTAAGTCAAGCAAAGGATCCTTGACTTCATTAAGCATTTTAACTTCCTCAACTTCAACCTCTTTCATTACCCCAATAGATTCTTTAGCAACTCTCTCTTGCTCATGAATGTGTTCCCAAGACTTATTGATAACCTCTTGGCAATATTTTATTGTTTCCTCATGTTTTTGGGCTGTAATGATGCTCTTTAATGATGAGACTTCCTTAGTAAGCTGATCTACCCTTTCAAACAAAGCATCTTGTTTTTCAAACTTAGAGATAAATTCCTTATTAAGCTCTTTTTGGGTAGATATAAAAGATCTAATGGTGTTTTCCAAGTCACTAGAAACATTACCACTAGAAGCATATTTATTTGGCACATATGGGGGTTTATTATAAGAGTTATAATTGTTGTTACCATACCCATTATTACCATAGTTCCTAATGAAGTTGACATCAATATTTTCAGAATTGTTTCCAACTAGTTCTTGCAAAGGAACATTTTCAACACTAGGTTTATTAAGCAAAGCAAGAATAGTATCCATTTTAGATGACAAATCATTAGTTTCTTCAATAGAGTTCACTTTCTTAGAAGGATTAGGTGCCCTATCAGTATGCCATTGACTATAGTTTTGTAAAATGCTTTCCAATATATTTTTAGCTTCTACTATAGTCTTACTCATAAAAGCACCTCCAGCAGCAGAATCAAGTATGTTTCTAGACATGTAGTTTAAACCATTGTAGAAAGAGTGTAATATGGTCCATTCATTAACTCCATGTGAGGGACAAGTTCTAAGCATAAGTTTTATCCTATCCCAAGCCATAGCAACATGTTCATTTTCATTTTGCCTAAAAGAAAGGATGTTGTTTCTATTTTGCAAAATTTTAACAGGGGGATAATATTTCTTAATGAAAGCTTCTTTTAGATCATCCCAAGAATTAATACTACCAGATGGCAAGGAATGCAACCACTCTTTAGCTTTTCCTCTAAGTGAAAAAGGAAATAACTTCAGTTTTAGGATATCACTTTCCACATTTTTAAACTTTTGCATGTCACATATTTCAACAAAGTCATGAAGATGCATAGAGGCATCCTCCATAGCACTACCACCAAATTGTTCCCTAGTTATCAAGTTCAACAAACTAGGACTTACTTCATAACTCTCAGCATTTATCTTAGGTGTGGCAATAGCTCTCGTGATAAATTGATCATTAGGAGTGTTTGTGTAGTCACACAACTTAGTTCTTTCTCCCATTTTAGCAATTTTTTTGGTATTTTTAATTTTTTATGCAAAACTGAAATAAATATGATATGATATGCAATGACACTAACAAAACAAATAAATTGCTTTGTAAGTAAAGATGGATAAGATGGTGCTCACGTAGGTGCAACCTCCCCAAGCTTAGGTGTTAGCACAAGTTGGTGACGTTGACTTTGTTGTGAGATGAATGCGATGATGCACACCCTTGGATAAATCTCTCAGCTACGATTCCCCGGCAACGGCGCCAGAAAACGTCTTGATGATCCCGAAGAGCAAGTCTTGATGCCTGCACAAATAAACGGGATTAGGTTGAGACTCCAAGTGCAGAGTGTATAGTAAGTGGAAGACAGTTTTCCCCACGAGGGGTGACTCGAGGGTTTAATATCGAACTCTCGGGGAATCTGAAGTGGTAGATTTATCTTCTTATCCTTCTTTTGGTTACCTACAAAACAAGGTTAGATGTTTTGGTCCTCAACCTCACCTGTGGTTGTCAAGCACAAGGTGTAAGAATGATATCAGGATAGTTATGCAATGCAAACAAGAAATAAATATGCAATGATGGTGGATGCAATGTAAATGATATTTTTGGGTTTTTGAATGATGTATGCAAGATGAAAAGTATTTTTGTATTTTCGGATTTAATGATGGCTGAAAATAGAAAAGTGGTATATGGTGTTGGAAAGGTGTTTCTTATGATTAAAAATGGACTGGGGTTCATGGTTTCACAAATGCACTCTCTCTTTATAAAGTGGTAGACAATGGAACACACAAGTTAACATATGAGATTGCAACACAGGGTTTGATAACAAGTTACTTAGATATATGGGCATCACGTCCTAACATAGAGATCTTTTGGTTATTAACCTCTCTTATACTCCACCAAGATGCGAACTAAATCATAACACCTCAGTAATTAAGATAACTCAGAGTATAGCATTAAGTATCATGACATGAAGTGAAAATAAGAACATGCTAGATCTAGTCATGGAGTAGTGGCAATGGTCACGCCCACATCCCCGGTAGCATGGTATTTTAGTTTATCCCTAGTGAGGTAACAAAGTAAGGTAAAGATACCAAAGTGGATCGCAGAACTTTCTCTCACGTTCACTGCACTAGCCACCCCCCGTTACTCCAACTAATGCACACGTTCCCCCACACACGCTCTCATAAACATGCTTGATCAAAACAAGTAGACAAGAACGGGGTACATAATATGCATCTATACTCATAACTGAAACAAACATTGCAATCTCAAACATATATTAACTCATAAAGATCCACCACAAAGGTATTACAACGGTGACCGTAATCATGTTCAGCAGCTCATACGGTGCTAATTAGTGAAGCTCAAGAGAGGAGAGATACATAAGTTACTTCCACAAACCCATAGTCCAGAGGTGGACTACTCCCTCTTCATCATGGAGACGGTGGAGAAGTCGATGGAGAAGATGGAGACCACGCCGGCAGCGCCCCGCCGGAGTTTTCCCCCTCCAATCTGCAGCTCCTGATCTCCGTTTCGGTGTTTCTGTGTTTGTGCGGCGCTCCTTCCAGAGAACGTCGGGGGACCTTTTTTATAGGCGTTTTTAGGTCAAGACGAAGGCGGTGGAGCGAAGATCGACGGCAACGGAGCCACGAGGCCCAAACGGGTGGGTCCCACGCGGCCACAGTACCTGGCCGCGTGGGCCACCCGTTTGGCCCTCGGGTCTCCGTTTGCTTGCTTCCTTTTTCCGTAGTCCTTCTTCCTTCCAAATATTGACGCCCGTAAATTTCCAGGTGATTTCGTTGACGTTTGGGTCCCTGAAACATTAAAATACAAAACTAGGGTTTTCTGCCTGTGCAGGGTTAATTCCAAATAAATGGGAAACTATGAAGTATTCCCAAAATCATGATAAAACATTGATATAACCCTTATATGATGCAAATATGATTGGAATATAAGCAATTAAAGTGCAAAGTTCATGTATGCATTTTACATGCATCAGCAGACCATGTAAATGAGGAGTGCCCGCTGCACGATGCTCCCAAACCAATGTTATCTGTCTTTGGTTATGCCCATGAAGAACTGATGCTTTTTTCTGTTTCCAACTCGGAGGGTTATCGTTCTAGATCAAACAGTGAACGCACTGGCAGGATTACGGTCACTGGTGGTACACTTACGTCTGAAGAGATCATTGGTGTGTTGCGGTGGGTAGTGATGGATGAAGATTTTCCGTGGGTTGTCCAACTGCATGGGAATAATGAGTACAAAGCTGAGTTTCCGAGCAAGATGGAGCTTATGCGTGCTATGCATTTTGGGTCTTTTGAGGCAATGGAGAACAGCAAGATTTTCATCAAGTTTACTGAGTGGAAAGCTGAGGTTAAACCCACACAACGTCTTGATAGTGTGTGGCTTCTCATAAGTGGGGTGCCAGATGGTTTATTGGATGATTACCTAGCTCTCTGGGGAATGGTTGGAATGTTTGGTGTAACTAAAGCAATAGACATGGCCTATACCAGGAGGCATGAGGTGGTACGAGCTCATGTCCGGGTCACGGATATCGCTGCTATCCCCTATCATAGAGTAATCATGTATAAAGATGAGGGGTATCGTATCTCTGTAGAGATTGAGATGGAAGACGGGGATGCTGAGATGGTGGATGGTAATGTTCTTGCTAATGATGCGGATGGTCATGGTGGTGCTGGTCATGGGAATACAAATCAGGGAACAACTCTAATGCTGATAACAAAGATTCTACTCAAAACAAAGACAACAACTCTCGGGACAATGCTGCAAAACCAGGTGTGGAGCTTCCTGATTCTATCACTAAGAAGGTCTGTTTACAGCCAAACATAAGGTTCGGCAGCTTCTCAGACAGGTGGTGTGACATGGTTGAGGAGGAGGAAGAGAGGGAGAGGAGATCGGTTACAAAGGAGATTCGGAGAGCTCTTTTTCAGTCTCCGAGTCCTGCTGCGATGGGGGGGTCGGATAGGGCTGCAAGGGGGTCGCAATCTGTTGGGAAAGTGATAGAGCGTAGAGAGGTCACGCCGGTCGTCTCGACCAGCGAGGTAGGAAGTTCTCTGTTTGGGACTGACACGGTAGGCTGTTCTTCGCCAACATTTGATGATGCATGCGCTATGGGTGTGTCTCTTGTTCGGGATCCTTCGCCTAGTGGAGATGCTGGTGCAGAGAAGTCTGCTCGTGGTGCCTCTAGGAGCGCCAGGTCTAGCCCAAGAGCAGCATCGTGCGTTATGCCGGTCTCGATGCAGAGGTCGCCGGCGAACACTGTTGAGGAGGACGGCGTGGTGACCACGCGATCTGGACGCAGCTCGACCTTCTATGCTCATGACGTGGTTGTCTCGCCGCAAAGGGTGCCGGTTACCACTACGGTGGCGGATGATGCAGCGATCCCGAGGACTGCTTCGTCGCCTTCCAAGCTTGGCGATCTCCGTTCTCCAATGAACGTGACCAGCATACCGAGGGAGAAGCTAATTGCTTTTGGCGGCATCCAGGAGGCGATGGCGACTGGACTGCGCTCGAGTACACGCATTCGAGAGCAGCCCAATGCGGACATGACGCAGATGGAGCGAGCGATGGATAGGGCCAACTCTCGCGACATGGCAGGTTCGTGTCCCACACCTAAACTCTCTTTATGCAATTTTTGGAGTAATACTGTGTTAGCTAGAGCTAGCATTTTGGGAGTTTCTCTGGGTAAATCACCGTCTGAAAACTTGGTTTCTGTCCAACATTTAAAAGAGGTTGAGAAGGGGAGAGCTTTAATTGTGCTAAATAAATTTTTTAATGCTCTAGATGAAGATCCACATAATCTTTTTGTCTCAAAAGTGTCGGGACTTTGTGACAATTTAGAAGAGGAGGAAGCTGACGAGTTGAGAGATCAAACGGATCACTTAGGCCAGCTTCCCACTAGGAAGCGTGGACGTAAGAAAATTGTTGTTGATAAGAAAAACTTAAGAAGAAGTGCTAGACTTAAAAAAGTAAATAATGAGAGCTTTAATTTGGAACAGTGAAGGCTTTAGAGACACGGCAAAGCATCTAAGGGTTCAGGAGTCTATACGGGACTTTAATTTGGATATTGTAGCATTATTAGAAATAGGGCGTTCTAGTTTTCCTGCGTATTTTTTAAGGAATTTGTCGGCAGGAAGGGACTTCTCTTGGTTTTGTTTACCCCCACAAGGGAGATCGGGTGGTATGTTAGTAGGGATTAACATGGAACCGCTGACTGTCCAAGACGTGGATGCCGGTGATTTCTGTGTAAAGTTTCATTTAAAATCAAAGGATGGGTTTGAATGGAATTTTGTGGCAGTATATGGGGCAGCTCAAGAAGCGTAAAAACCCATATTTCTTGCTGAACTAGTCCGTATTTGTGAGTCCTCTCCAATATCTATGTTAGTTGGGGGGACTTCAACATTATTAGAGGTCCACATGAAAAGAATAATTCAAATTACAATGCACGTTGGCCCTTCCTATTTAATTCGGTAATTGAGACTCTAAGCTTAAAAGAGATTAATTTGTCTGGGAGACAATACACGTGGCCAAGTCGACGAGACACACCTACGTTCGAGAAACTTGATCGGGTACTTGCAAGTGTAGATTGGGAACAAAAATTTCCGTTGGTAACCGTACGAGCGTTATCGCGAACCGAATCTGATCATACCCCTTTACTTATTGACTCAGGTGAACAAGCTCACCTGGGCAATACTTCTTTGTTTTCCTTCGAGTTAGCTTGGCTCAAAGAAGAGGGCTTTTTCGAATTGGTATCCAAAGAATGGCAAACACATGTGAGGGGGAGTACACCACTTGAGGTGTGGCAAAATAAAATATGACACCTAAGAAGATATCTTAGAGGGTGGGCAAGAAATAGAAGTGGTATCTATAGAAAAGAAAAAGAAAGACTCCTTGGTATTATTGACATGTTAGACATTAAATCCGAAAATACTAATCTCAACAATGCAGAACGTGATGCGTTGAGAAGGGCCAACGATAGCTTAGCTAAATTAAGAAGAGAGGAGGAATCTAAATGGGCACAAAGGGCTAAAGTGAAACACGTACATGAAGGAGGAAATAATACGAAATATTTCCACCTCATTGCAAACGGGAAACACAGGAAAAAGAAAATATTCCAGCTGGAACAAGAGGAAGGAACAATTGTAGGGGAAGAAAATCTGAGAGTATATATCTCTGAATACTACAAAAAGCTATTTGGGGCGCCGGCCAAAAATAGTTTCAGTCTTGACGAAAATGTGGTTTCAGATATCCCACAAATTTCTAGTGAAGAAAATAAGATCTTGACCGCTGATTTTACTTCGGATGAAGTTCTTGAGGAAATTTCACAGATGGAGCATAATAAGGCTCCAGGACCAGACGGGTTCCCCGCTGAATTTTATAAAACCTTTTGGAACGTGATTAAAACCGATCTTATGGCTATGTTTGTTCAGCTGCAAAATGGCCATTTGCCTCTTTATAAGCTTAATTTTGGGGTAATTACGTTGCTGCCAAAAAAAGAGGATGCGGTGCAAATCCAACAGTACAGACCGATATGTTTGTTGAATGTGAGCTTTAAGATTTTTACGAAGGTTGGAACAAATCGTATAACTCAGATTGCACACAAGGTGATCCGACCAACCCAAACTGCGTTCATGCCAGGAAGACATGTCCTAGAGGGTGTAGTTGTCATACATGAGACCATCCACGAACTTCATAGGAAGAAGATGGATGGGGTGCTTTTTAAAATTGATTTCGAAAAGGCGTATGATAAAGTTAAGTGGCCTTTCCTTTTGCAAACGCTGCGAATGAAAGGCTTTGACAAAAAATGGTGTGATCTCATCCAAAACTTTATAATGGGTGGGTCGGTGGGGGTTCGGGTTAACGACAACATTGGACATTTTTTTCAGACTAGGAAGGGGCTTCGACAAGGCTATCCCCTTTCTCCTATTTTATTTAACATAGTGGGCGATATGTTGGCCATCCTTATCTCACGAGCAAAAGAGGATGGACAGGTTGGAAGCCTTATTCCGCATTTGGTTGAGGGAGGGGTGTCGATATTACAATACGCTAACGATACCATTTTATTCTTGGAGCATGATTTACAAAAGGCCATCAATATGAAGTTGATTTTGTGCATATTCGAGCAATTATCAGGTTTAAAAATCAATTTTCATAAAGCGAAATATTCTGTTTTGGCAAAGCTAAAGAGGCTGAAGACCAGTATAGAAGTATTTTCGGTTGTGAGGTTGGGAGTCTACCGTTTAAGTACCTCGGAATCCCAATTCACTATAGAAAACTGCTGAATAAGGAATGGAACTCGGTTGAAAAACGCTTTGGAAATAAACTAGGATGTTGGCAAGGAAAACTACTCTCATACGGAGACAGACTAGTGTTAATAAACTCGGTTCTTACGAGTCTTCCTATGTTTATGCTATCCTTTCTAGAGATACCTAAAGGGGTATTGAATAGGTTAGACTTTTATAGGTCGCGTTTCTTCTGGCAAAGTGATCAAAATAAACAGAAATATAGGCTCACAAAATGGAATATTGTTTGTAGACCAAAAGACCAAGGAGGTCTAGGTATCGAGGTTCTAGATATAAAAAATAAGTGCTTATTAAGCAAATGGCTTTATAAACTTATTAATGAGGAAGGAGTATGGCAAGAGCTATTAAAGAACAAATATTTACAAAACAGTAGTTTGTCACAAGTGACTGCTAAACCGACTGACTCTCAATTTTGGAAGGGTCTTATGGGGGTAAAAGAAAATTTCTTCAGTAAAGGAAAATTTGTTGTAGGCAATGGTCAAAAAACTCGTTTTTGGGAGGACAATTGGTTGGGAGAAGTCCCCTGGCTGCTCAATACCCAACGCTTTACAGTGTAACTCGGCATAAGAATATGTTGGTGGCCGATGCATTAGCAAACTCCTCGGTGCACATCGAGTTTAGACGAAACTTGACGGGTAACAAATGGAATGCGTGGCTGCATATGCTACAAAGGCTAATTGCACATCCTTTAACGAATGAGGAGGACAATTTTATTTGGAAACTTAATTCAACCGGTTTGTACACTGTTAAATCGCTATATGAGGATTATTTAAATGGGCACACTGTAAATTTGTGCAAACAGATTTGGAAACTTAAAGTACCATTAAAGATTAAGATTTTTATGTGGTTCTTATATAACAAAGTTATACTAACGAAAGATAACCTTGCTAGACGTAATTGGAATGGGTGTAAGAAATGTGTGTTCTGTGATTCGGAGGAGTCCATAGATCATCTATTTTTTACATGCCCGTTTGCGCATTTTTTATGGACAATTGTGCAATATACTTTCAACATCGTCACTCCGGCTAACAGCACGAATATGTTCGGGAATTGGCTAGATGGGGTGGAAAAGGATTTGAAAGCACAAATCCGTGTGGGAGCTTGTGCTTTATTATGGTCTATTTGGCGATGCCGAAATGATATTATTTTTAACAATGCTCGTCATGCTAACTTTCTACAGGTCATACGAATGGCTACCCACTGGATTCACAAGTGTGCATTTTTTATGGATGCACCCGGCTGGAGGCGGTCGCTTTGGATATCTATTCCCGAGGTACCTGCCGACTGTCTAGAAGAATTCAGGACATTTAAGAAGATTAGACGTCCTGAGGAGCTGTCTTTTTAGTCTTTAAGACTTTTATTTCCCTTTTTTCATGAACTTTTGTTTGAGATGTAAACTCTGAATATCTTTTGACGCTGCAATAAAAAGCCGTGTGCATCAATCGATGCAGAGGCTGGGACACCCCCTTTTCTAAAAAAAAAAGCAGGACTATCCCCGTGTCTGGAAGGGAACCGGAAAACCAAGTGTAAAGCTGAATGCAACTCGGCTAAGCTCATACCTCAAAGTCGTGCACTCGAAGAAAACCAATACGGAAAGAAGCAGTCACTCTCGGTCACGAAAAATATTCCAGCAAACTATACTGTTACGGCGATTGAATAAAACGCAAAGCGCAAGCAGCATAACTTCTGAAGTTGGCAATCCAATTCGTGCGTGGCTACTCATACTTTTTTTTGAAAGGTCACCTTGGGGGAAAGGTTCCCCACCTGAATATATATTGAGGCAGCAGCAAATTACAGAATCACGCACGGCGTGAGGCGAGGAATTGACACCACATGTCGGTGTTTTCCTTTTCAACCGGTTTCCTACACCGGTTAGCCCATAGTGTTAAGTCCGATACAATATTTGAAACCGTTACAGCAGAGGTGTGAGTCGTAGCTCTGAAAACTTTAGGGTTCCTAGAATCCCAAATTTTCCAAAGAATGGTAAGAGCAATGGAAGGCCAGACGTCTGCAGGCAGTCTATGTGGGGGAGCAGTGGTCCAGATGTCGGTGAAGGTGGCGAAGGATGGAGTGATGTCCAATCTGCTCCAAACGGCTGAGGCTTCCATGCAAGTGAAGAAGAGGTGATCACGATCTTCTACTGGGAGGTTACAACGCGGACAAGCAGTAGTGTCGAGGATGTTCTTGTGGAACAGGTTAGCTCGAGTGTTGAGCCTGTCAAAGTGAAGTAGCCAACCAAAAATCTTGATCTTCTGAGGGGTGAAGGAGTCCCAGATGACAGAAAGGTGGTCATCAGCTAGCTGAGCGGCGAGAGCTGCATAGGCACCACGAGAGGAGAACGATGCTTCATTGAGCAGAGTCCTGACGTCCGGGGAAGTGGAGAGCTACACGTCCTGCAACAACAGACACAGAGAGAGAAGTTCCCAGCTGGCAGCCGAGGTTAGCCTATTTCGCAGGTTAGTTTCGAGTCCATCCTGCATCACTGTACTAACAAAGTCACACTGTTTGAGGTGGTGGGAGAAAATAGCTGGAAAGGCTGTGGCTAGAGGTTCGGAAAGCAGCCATCTATCGAGCCAAAAATAGGTGGATCGTCCGTCTCGGACTTGGCATTGTGTGATCTGTCGTAGGACATGTATGTTTTTCTTAATAAAGGAGGTGAGGAAGGTAGAGTTGGAGCTTTGGTGTAGGGGGTATGGCGAGTGGTGAAGTATCCATTGTTTCCATGGCAAATCATTAGAGTGCAAGAATTTGAAAGCAAATTTTAGCAGTAGACACACATTCTGAATTTCGAGATTCTTAACACCTAGACCACCAGCAGTTTTGGGCGTACAAACTTTATCCCACGCGACTAGGCATTGCGCCCCAGTGCAAGTGTCGTCAGCAGCCCAGAAGAAGGCTCTTCTTTTTTTATTGTAATTACCTATGTCTTTTTTTGTTAGGGGGAAGCAGGACATGAGGCGTGGCTACTCATACTGACGACACCAAGGGGAAAAAAGAGCAAAGCTTACAAGTGAACGCACATAAAAACTGCATCTTTTTGTATTTTGGAAGGAAAATCGATGCATTAAGGAAAAGTAACCCATGGTAAAAACATATGGATCTGCTAAACCACAGCTAGCTGTGTTTCATTTCAGTCACACAATTTTTTGGTCCGTTCCTTTGTGTCTTTGAGATTCGCATGGCTTATCTCTCGAAAACGGTTTTTTACAAGGGCATATGGCGTCAAGGGCAAATCTCGTCCGTTTTCGTCCGTCGGTCAACGACGAATCTCGCCGTCGGATGGACAAAACGAACGGCCCAGATTTACCCTTGGCGCCATATGCCCTTGTAAATCTCTTTTTCGTTGTCTCTCGTGTGAGTTGTCGTGTTTTCTTTGCTGTCTTTGCGACGCGTGGTGGAATGTGACGGCTCAGCCCAGGTATGCGGATCATGGGCTTTTTGGGGTTTCTTTTGGATATGGGCCCGTGTCTTTGACCCGTTTTTCGAATTCTTTTTGTTATCCGGGATGTGTGTGGTCCCGTCGGGGGTAGGGGTTATTTTCCGCTGCATGTCTCTTTCATTCGGTGGAGAACAGAGGAAGGGGGTGACAGGGAGAGGCACAGAGGGAGCTGTGTCTTGGTGTTTGAATCCGCGGCAGACGATGGAGATGCTCTAATAACTTCCATATATGTTGAATATGATGAGCTAGTCTTTTAGCTGATTTTACCATCTGTTGGCACTTCCCAGTGTTTCCTCATACCAAAATAAAGCAAGCGTAAAACACACGAGTGTCCCTATAGGTAGGGCGTATAGTATTTGGCTAAAAAATTAAAGCGCATAGGAAAATTACACCAGTTCTTGATGAAATTATGTTTAGCTAATTGATGTGGAAAAAAAGAGTTTGCGTGAGACAAGGGAACATAATCAAATCACCAACAAAAATGAGATGAGTAGTGGAACGCAATAAATCTTATATTCTGGACCTTTTTTCAAAAAACAAATACACCTTTAAATCTTAATGCAATCCACAGAACTGTAATGGGACCTCCACAGACAGCTACTCCCTCCTTTACAAATAAAAATTATAAGATGTTCTACCTTTTTTTCTTAATCTCATATATCTCGACACGTTTAGGTGTATATGTTCGCTCATTTCAGTCTGTATGAAGTCCACATTAAAATATGGAAAACATCTTATAATTCGGAACAAACGGAGTATTTAGTTTTACAGACTTATTTAGATTCTGAAGAAACACAGGTCCTATTCCGTCACATATTCGGAGTGATCTATACCTCCGAAGGGTAAATCGTGCTCAAAGAATCACACATACCTCCAAAGGGAAAAATCCGCTTGAAAGTCCTTGTTTTGGGGTCGTAGGCCCTTACACCTCCCCAGTCAAGAACTCGGCTGATCAAGTCAATTGTCCATGTCATCCAGGGAGCAGAGAAATAGATGAACTGAGGATGTACACCAGGGAGATTCTCCGTGGATAAACATGCCGAGTGGTTCAGTCCAATGAAAAGCGCATGGTCTCCCAAGTTCTTCGTCGATACTTTTTTGCATCGTCCAAGATCAACCTTGCGAGCCTGGAACTTGACATTATCTGGGTACCTACTCTTTGCCCTTGTATAAATCGAACGGACTTGCAAGAGATCACCCCACGGTGTAGACACCAGGTGTCTAGTAAGTATAGGTGCACAACACTTGTATTTAATAATCTCCTCCTTTGTTGGTCCATCCGGTGCATCAAGATCCCACTTATCCACTTTTCCATGCAATGTTATGCTGTAGAATCTACCGTTGTTGTACGCACAGTCGGTGTACCTATCACGCTTGCCAGCACCCAACATTGACCATGCAAAAAAAAAAAAAAAAATAGCACCCAACATTGAAGCAGTTTTCCACTTGCTCTCTCCTGCCTTAACAAAAGAAAGCCAATCATCATCGCGATGGATGATCATCACAGTGAAGTCACCGCCTTTAGACGGGCTGCATGACAACACGGCCTTCTGATAAAACCATGTTCCTAGATGATTTGGTTGATAGACTTGTTGGAATCTTGGAAAAAGATAATGCTCCAAATTTCCTCCCGTATCGTAGACTGCCGTCACACACGCGAAATCGGTGATCGGCGGCAGCGGGATCATGTCCGAGGTGAACGGGTTGAACAGAACAAGATTGGAGAGATCATTTACCAGAACCAGCCATCCGTGGGAGGCTCCGCAACATGCAACGAAGCAACCCTTGGGAAAACTAACATCGTAAACCTTGTCGACATCAGGGAGATGGCGGAACTTGCAGGTTGCTGCTTCTGGGACCCAGTTCATCCCGGATCTCACCTGGAATGCCCTCTGCTCGAGGAAGTCGGCCCAAGACATGAGCCATGGTCCGCGAGAAAGTGGGATGTCGGCAGCCATGGCTGCCGAGCGCCATGAGGTGCAGACGGCTGCAAATGCAAGGGCTTGTGGGAGCTGAAGGCGTTGCAGGATGCTGAGGAGGCGATCAACTGGGAGGTCCGGCCAACCTGATGGTGCTGCCATAGTAATTGAATACTTCAGGTTATGTGCTTGCGATCAAATCAAAAATCTATATAGCATAGCAACGGCAAACAAACGATCCAATACATGAATCTATGATTCTACCAGGACTAACTCCGTGTCTCAAAGGGGGGCAAATAGCTCCTATGCGACGTTTTTCCATGCTAATTTATGGGCAGCGACGTCGTTGGTTGAAATAGCTCTCTTGCGACACCGTATCGATGCTGAAATAGCTCTCGCGTGACAGTGGGGCTTAAGCGCAAGGGACTGGTTAGTGGCTTTAAACAGCGGGGTACCCAACGGTAACTTATCCAGGCCAGCGCGGGACCCACCTCACCGTAGCTAGACCAGAGCCGCGCCCGTGCCCGTGCCATTGCTTCCCCTTTCCCCATCTTCCATCTTCCTCTTCTCCGGCGACGGCAACGAGAGATGTCTACCTCCTCCGGCGCCTCGCACTCAACATGGCGGCGATTTGGTGCAGTTCCACTGACAAGGTGCCCTGACTGCTCACGCCCAGAGCCTCTGAAGCGGTGGATCTGTAAGACCGACGAGAATGGAAATCGTGGGCGCGAGTTTGTTACTTGCTTGAGCAAGGGCACACAGCGGGGACTGGATGGAAAGGTTAGATCTCAATTCTTTCGCCGGCGTTCGCTCTGATTTCTCCGAATCTCGTTTTAGCTCATCGAATTTGGGGGAGATTTAGAATTCATGTTGCTGATTTCAGATCCTCAAGAAATGTGGCCATTTCGAGTGGGTGGAAGATTATGTTGAAAGGCTTCAATTGGAGGGCCTCCTCGATTCAGATTTGAGGCCAACTAGGTTGCTCAATTTGGGGTTCAATTTGCCGCCGCCGCCTGCTGCAGCAAATTGGGTGGAGGATTTGAGCTCGGGAGTGGACAGAGCAGTGCCCGTGCCGGCTGCGAGGAATGCGGTCAATGCTGCACTGCCTGCGGAGTACGAACTGAACGCGGAATTGAAGAAGATCAAGAAACATCTGCATCAGATGGTGGATTTGCAGAAGCAAGCAAATATCATGGCAGCAGGATTTTATGTTTCTATCATTGTTCTATTTTTCTTTTACCTGTTGTTCATCCGTCGTTAGCTAGTTGGGGGTTTAGTTGGTCAGTTAGCTCGGTCTGTGACGGCAGAGGACGCGATCTGTGCGCCATGCCAAGTTCATGTACATGAATCGAAGAAGTAATTTGGAAAGTTCATCTGTTCGTTACGCAATTTTTGTTCTTCAGTTAACGGGTGGCCTAAGTTAACAGAGTGACCAAAATTCAGTTTCGAGAAAAAAAATGTTCTAGGCTGCCGAATAGATGTTGGGCCGTGAGAAAGTAATCAGGCCCAACTAGAAAAGCAGCCCACCCGCGTCCCTTTTTTATACGGTTTTTTATATAGCATAGAGGCACCCATGTTTAGCTAAAAATGTTTCAACTAAAACCACTAAAATAAAATGTTGCTTCGGAAAATAAATTTCTTAGAAACATAGATATATTAGCACGAACAATACATCGAAACATATAGTAACACCCTTACATAAAGATGCACCGCCGTTCAGACTGCGTTGAACGGTCAAGATCGAACAGACGGGCCGATCCAAACCCAGCTTTCTAGCCAATCAGCGCACACGAATCCCTCCACGCACCGCGAGCCAATCAACTGGTAGAATGAGCGCACACGCGGATCGGCGCGTCACGTGCACACGGAGGCGTCAGATCCAACGGCTCTAAAGCTGGCGGGGTTTCGGATGGGGTTTTCGGGGTTTCCGGGGTTTAGGGTTTCAGTGAGCTAGGGTTGAGCATAAGTAATTCAAAAAAATCAAAAAGATATAAAACTTTCGCTCACAGTCTACTTATGCAATGACGTTGCTATAAAAAAATTGATTCTTGTTATATCCACGTTTCAATAAAAATTATTCACACAATTCACGGTAATGACCGAATGAGCTAGGGTTGAGCGTAAGTAATTCAAAAAAAAATCAAAACAATGTACAACCAGCGCACATGGTCTACTTATGCAACTAAGTTGCTATAAAAAAAATGAAAACTTGTTATATTCACATTTTAAAACCAAAATTCATGCGTTCACGATATCGACGAAATGAGCTAGGATTGAACATAGGTAATTCAAAAAAATCAAAAACATATAAACCAGCGCACATTGTCATTTTAGATGACATACTTATCAAAAGAAATATAAACTTTTATTTTGAGTCGGTCAACGTTTTTGTGAAAAGTTTGACAAAATTTCAAATGAGCACAAATGATTCAAAAAAAATCAAAAAAAAGAAAAACTTGTGCACATAGTCGTATTATGTTGCATAGCAACCAAAAAAATATATACATGGTTTATATACAATTGCAGGAAAATGCCTTCGAGAAAATGGGATTCTTGTACAATGTAGTATGGTTTTTGAAGAACAAAGGTTGTGTGTTCTAGATAATAAGTAATTCAAAAAAATCAAAAAAAATGTAAAACTTGTGCACATAGTCGTATTATGTTGCATAGCAACCAAAAAATATATAAACATGGTTTATATACAATTACAGGAAAATGCCTTCAAGAAAATGGGATTCTTGTACAATGTAGTATGGTTTTCAAAGAACAAAGGTTGTGTGTTCTAGATCATAAGTAATACAAGTTTTAGGGTGATTGGCATTTTTAATAACCGTTCATCCACTACGATCTAACGGTGTTAAAATAGTCGGTACCAGACTGTCGGTACCGAACAGTTCCGCGGTGCCGAAAATTATGTGGGACCGGTAACAAAATTTGTGGGACGAGTACCAAAACTGTGGGTCCGATATCAAATATATGTGGGACCAATCTGACAGCGCACTCTTTTTGTTTTGACCAATCTAACAGCACACTCGATGGAGGAGGCAGAAGCACTTTGTGATCGAGTTGGCATATTTGTTGATGGCGTCTATATTCTTCCGCTCCCGACGAGCGAGGATCATGGCGGCACGCAGCTCCGGCAGTACTTCGCTGGCAGACACAGGGGCGCAGCGGCGGCGGCGAATCCATGGCGGCGCACAGCTCCAGCAGTACTTCACGGCGAGACAAGGGCGCAGCGGCGACGGATTGGCAGCCGTATCTCCATGGCGGCGGCGATTTCATGGCGGCATGCATCTCCGGCACTGCTTCGCGGGGCCGCACAGGGGCGCGGCGGCGAATGTTTGGCAGCCGTATCCGCATGGAGACGAGGAGCTCCGGCAGGCACAAGACGAAGAGAAGAAGCAAGACACGGTGGAGATTGTGCTCGTCAGTTTAGACAGTGCTGTACAGATTGAAGCAAGATAAAAAGAAAAACTGACGCAATTTGTACTGATAATTTCCGGTACACTCTGGGCAGCATTTTATCAACAATCTGGGCAGCATTTTGGTAGTGTACTGATTATCAATGTAAGCTGAAATTGGGCATCTATGTACTGTGGTATGGTCATGTGTAGCAAATGTCAATGCATCTGAATGTACTGTATTGTGGTATGGAGAAGAAATTGGGCAGAATTTTGACTATTTTTCTATGCAAATAATGAATATTTACCACAGAAATAAAGCAGCATATTTATCACACCAATGGACTCAAATTTCAGCAAATTTTCAGAGCAATATATCACCAGTTGCATAGATAATTCAGTGCACATAATAAAGTAGTTGTGCACGTCAGTTACATATCAGCAAAATCATGGTAAATCAGTGTCAAACATCCATATAAATTTCAGTACAGAAATAACATAGCATACACTTCCTAAGCATGAAATTTAGGTAATTTCACAGCTTCTACTTTGCTCCATCTTGGCCTAGAGGTGCTGCTGTCTTTTCAGTTCCAAAGAGCCACCATTTTCCTGCCATGTTGTGGGACTTGCTCTGTTGTCACTGGTTGGGAACCTGACTCATGATATGTTGATTGCAAGCTAACTTTAGCAGCAGGCTGAGATGAAATTTGACAATACGGAGCTGGCATTTTCGCATTAGCAACAGCTCCACCTGGAGCTCTACGAACAGCTGCACCTGGAGCTCTACGAGCAGCTGAACCTGGAGGTAGCATTTTTTTTTTTTTTTTTGCTTTCTTCTTTATTTCCTTTGCTTGCATTCTGTAGGCAATGGCCTCATCATCTTCAGCTGAACTATTGCTATCATCTTCATCATGCACACAAAAGAAGTCACTCTCCTCACTGTCATCTTTATCATGCACACAAAAGAAGTCACTGTCCTCACTGTCGTCTGAAACTGAAAATACAGATAAAGTGGTTTATAGGATCATATTAACATAGATTTTCATAGCTTCTTCAATCTGTTGTTGAAACTAAAATACAAATAGAAAGTTAACTGCTTGTACCTAAAAATACAGATAAGGTTCAGTACAGAATGGGAGGCAAGATACTCGACCAGATTTAGGTACCTGCTATACACAAGTTAACAATCTTCCACCATAAGCTCCTCTTTAACGATTCTGCAAACAAAATAAGAAACTGCAGTCTACCTTACATATGATCTTAATAGACTTGCTCATGCCCTGATTTGATCATGTCAATCTAGAATTATGGGAAAGAGTGCTAGCATGAAACTACCGTGCCTATTTCTGCAAGTAATTATCGGAATCCATTCTCTAACTTGTTTTGGCTCCAGTGTACGGAAGAGGTGGCCGTGTACGATGGTGGTGCAGTGTACGATCGGCGGTGGCCGTGTACAGCGATGGAACCGTCGCACCGTGTACCCCCACTCCCTCCGAGTCGCAGTCGTCGCCGTACTCCTCGCCTCGTGCCGAATTCCCCAACAACAGTCGCTCGCCGTGGCCACGCCGTGGCCTGGTTAGCGAGGAAGGTCGGCGTGCTACTGTCCCCTCGCCACGAGTGAAGGAGCGGTAAGGGAGGCGTGCAGCGGCTGCCTGCTCGCGGCGTCGGCGGCGGCTGACCTGCTCGCGGCGGCTGCCCTAGTCCGGCCCCGGCGGCTGCCCTAGGCGGCCACGATTAGGCCGAACTGAAAGATGGATTATGGCGTACAGGGATCAACTTCAGTTTTTTTCTTCTAGGAACTTCATCATATTTAATCAACGGCTAACAAAAATCAGGACTTAATCAATGGCTAAGAAAAATTATAACGGTTAGTACCGACGGTACCACGGGTACCGTGCCAATCACCGTAAAAAAGCTCCATAAGTAAATATATATATGTTTTATTATGGATTTCAAATAAAAACTTGTGCTTATAGTCTTATTATGTTGTATAGCAACATAAAAAATAATAAATAAGATTCAAAAACTTGTTATGTATATGTTTTTCTATTAAACAATGATTTCGGAAAAAAGAAAAGAATATAATAGAAAATGAATTCAAAAAATAATGAGACTTCTATATTTACACTATATAGGTAGATAGAGGTGTGGGAATTTTATTTGGATGATTTAGAGAAGATGCAAAAAACAACCTTCTTAGAAAGGGGTCGTTTACCCTACCTTATGAGGTCATTTGAAACACATTTTTCATGACTATGAGTCTAACTTAACAAAAGAGCTCAGAATGATGTGGCCACCTACGTCAAGGTAAATTTTCTGGCTGATTTTGAGAATGTCAAAAAAAGTTGCTTAGAAATGGGGTCGTTTCCCCTAGCTTTGGAGCACATTTGTAGCACATTCCCGACGATGATGAGTTGTACCTCACAAAAGGGTTGGATTAATGAACTAACGTGCACAATAGTACATAAATCATTGTAACATCATAGAACGAACCAATCAACACCAAAATTTTGGAAAGTTGTTCAAATTTGAATTTCGGTGCAAATTCAAATTTGAATATAGGTTCAAATTCAAAAAATAGTGAGACTTCGTATTATTGTTATCTGTCTATGTAATGGGGCCATTTTCGTTGTTACTGAAATAATTTATGTTGTTATTTTCGATCCAAAAGTGAGCCTTTGCTTTTTTTTCTGAGGCTGGTACGGTTTGTTGTTTTAAGGTTTGTTTTAGGGGCCTTTCTTCTAAAGTGGGCCTTTGCTCAGCCCAGCCCAGCCCAACTACACCGTCGGTGTCGCAGCGGAGCTATTCCCCACTTCCCTATTTATCCACTCAATCGTGTCGCATCGGAGCTATTCCCCACTTCCTAGATCCGCCGCCGCTACCACTCACTCGCCGCCGGCGAACACAAACCACACATACGCGTACAGATCGACGAGCGGAAGCGACGATGTGGGGGTGGCCGTGGCGGTGGTGGTGGAAACCGCGACGATGAGCGGAAGCGGCGGGCTTCGAGCGGGAGCGGGAGCGGAAGCGGTGGAAACAAGCGGGTCGCCGCCGACGGGGTCGCAAGCGCCCGGCATTCTCCCGCTGGTTCGATCTCGGGAGCTCCTCCGGCGCGTTCGCCGGCGCGGGCGCGGGCGAGGGAAGCTCCTCCGGCATTCTACGGGCTCAGCCGCTGCCGAAGTTGGAGCCGCAGGACAATGGGCCCCAGGACAACGCACCGCCCGCAGCACGCGCCGGCGCCCCCGGCTTCCTCCGGGCTTCCTCCCTGGGGACTTGGTCGAGGACGACGACATGGCCGAGGTGCTAGAGCGCACCAAGAAGGAGGATGAGGACCACGAGGAGCGCCGCCGCATGATTGCGGAGCTCAATGAGCTCCGCTACAGGCAGGCTATCCACGGTTCACTCCACGTAGTGGTGGACCTTGTCTCCGACTCCGACTGAGGCGCCGACGCCGCCGAGCCCCGGGGGCTCCGATGAGCCCAATTTTGGGTAAATGGGGTAGAGAAGCGGCGACATCGATCCACGGGCGCCCCGTAGCTACTAGGAACTAGCCTAGATGTGTTGTGTGTTGTGTTTTGGAATCATGTAAGTGTGTGGGCAACTATGAACTATGTAACCACGGTTATATGCAATGTGATATGAACTAGTATGAACTAGATTGTTATTTGCATACGAACCCTAATTCCCAAATCGGATGAAAAACAAGAAATTGGAGAGAGCAACATGAAATTGGGCGAAATTGACAGAGTATATGGGTGCCCAGAGTATATTGCGGCCATGGAGTGTGGGAGCCAGAAGCGGAGCTCGTCGCCGGAGAAGAAGAAGAAAGGGAGGCGGAAGCAACGGTCGGGCTCGGGCACGGAGATGGCTCCAGCTCCTTTTTTGTACGAGCTGGGAAAGGTGGGTCCCACACAGTGACGTGGTTACGTTGTGGGTCCCGTGCTCAGAAGACATCCTGTGCTGACGTGGAAAAGTTTTGGGTCCCACCTGGCTCACATAATCCTAACTGCTAACGATCAGTTGCGTTTAAGGGCCATGTCGGGACCGGGCTATTTACGTCTGCTGATATGTCCCATTACAGCTATTCACTCCAACGATGTTGCTCTCTTTCCAATTAGGATGAAAGATGTCGCATAGGAGCTATTTGCCCCTCAAAGGGAACCGGAAAACCAAGTGGAAAGCTGAATACAACTCGGATAAGCCCATAGTCGTGCACAAGAAGGAATCCCATTTCAGAAAGTAGTCAGTCGGTCTCACCACAAAATATTCCAGTAACTCTACTGTTACCGTGATCGAATAAAACGCAAGCAGCATGACATCTCAAGGGCTGGCAATCCGATTTGCGCGAAGCTACTGGCGAGTGGCGACAGCAAGGGGGAAAAAAGAGCAAAGCTTACACGGGAACGCACATAAAAACTGAATATTTATGTATTTTGTAAGGAAAACCGAGGGAACATACATTTGCCGAAAAATCAACAAACCGAGCTAACTCTCTGCATCTTTGTGCAATAACAACTCACCTCCCGCCGGGTTAAAAACGAGTGTATTTTTCTAATGGAGAGGAAGATTGAGATAGACATACCCATAGCAGCCCCGGATAACTCGTCACTGGGAGACGAAACGACGCCAGGAGTCCCTCCGATACTGCTGCTGCTGCTCCCCAAATAAAATGGCGACGCGGAATGAGGGAGAGAGCTGGAGAAATTGCCAGTGGCATCACCGGAGCACTGGGAGGGCGGCCTCGCCTTGTATGTGAAGGAACTTGTCAGAAAAATGGATTGGTCACCGGAATCGCGCCACGGGGAGTTGTCGGCGAGGCTGCGCTCGCCGGACATGGGGCGGAGCCTAAAATATGGTTGGGGAATTGTTGTGGCTGCCACTCTTTTTTTCAGAGGATGCGCGGGTGACTTGTGGAGAACTATGGGCTTTTATTGTGCGGGCTTTCCTCTTTCAGAGATTGGCCCGCTATCTATTTCTCTTCAGTCAGCCTGCGGCAAGTTCTCAAAGAAACAAAAAACCCGCGGCTTCTTTTTTTTTGTTTGAGTAGCTTATCACGTGTACCACGCGATAAAAACCCGCGGCTTCTTAGTTACGAGTATTTTTGTACTAAATCTGGCATACGTCGAAACTAAAAGCCCTTCAGCAAAACTATTTGCAAAAAAAAATCTGACCCTTCAGCTTGTCGCCACTCCAGCCGCCCATAGCTCGCAGATGTTATAAACGATAGCCAAGAAACGACGAAATGCGGAACGATCAAACCAATGGGGACACGAGATTTTAATGTGGAATACCCCTCCAACAATGGAGGAGAAAAAACCACGGGCGCCAGCCAGCAATACTTCACTATATCGGGTGAGTTTACAAACGACGTGTGTTTACAATGTATGGCTTAACCCAACCGGCGGCTTACAAGATGTATATATGGTGGCATAAAACACTAGGTTGGCTGCAGTCCGCTCTCCTTCGTCACAAGTTGGATTTCATCAGTATAAACGAATTTGGATCACCACAAAATAACACTCCACCTTGAGACAAATTCCATCTTGTAGCATGAACGAGAACTTCACCCTGAAACAACAAAGAAAACACCTTCGGCGCCAAATAGCCTCTTGGGCTAGACAGTGATACCAACTAAGCCCGAGCAAAGCTCGAACTTAGTAACAGGAACTGGCTTTGTCATCATATCAACAGGATTATCATGAGTACTTATCTTGCATACCTTCAGCTTACCTTTTACAACAACATCACGCACATAATGGTATTTGACGTCAATGTGCTTTGTTCTTTCATGGAACATCTGATCCTTAGTAAGGTAAATAGCACTTTGACTGTCACAAAACAGGTTAATGCAAGTATCATCTCCACAAAGCTCAGCAAACAAACCTTTCAGCCAAACCGATTCTTTACATGCTTCAGCAATAGCCATGTACTCTGCTTCAGTGGTAGACTGGGCAACAACAGATTGCAACGTTGCCCTCCAACTCACGGCACAACCACCAAGCATGAACACATAACCTGTGAAGGATCTCCTCTTATCTAAATTGGCAGCAAAATCTGAATCCACATAGCCTGCGAGTCCCTCTTCAGTCTTGCCGAACTTGAGGCAATCATTGGATGTGCCACGAAGGTACCTGAAAATCCACTGAACAGCCTTCCAATATTCTTTACCAGGATTAGCAATATATCTACTAACCAAACTCATAGCATATGATAAATCTGGACGTGAGTAAACTATGGCATACATTAAAGAACCAACAGCACTAGAATATGGAACTCTAAACATGTACTCAAAATCCTCATCAGTACTAGGACATAGTTCAGCTGACAATTTAAAGTGAGGAGCAATAGGAGTACTAACAGATTTTGCATCATGCATGTTAAAACGATGAAGAACTTTCTTAATGTAATTTTGTTGACTAAGAAACAACAAACCAGAATTTCTGTCACGGATAATCTCCATACCTAGAATTTTCTTAGCAGCACCAAGATCCTTCATCTCAAACTCGCTACTCAACTGTGACTTGAGAGCAGCGATATCTTTCTTGCTCTTGGCAGCAATCAACATATCATTTACATATAATAACAGGTATATAGGTGATCCATTAACAAACTTAATGCACACACATCTATCAAATTCAGACCTCTTAAAGCCATGTGACAACATAAAAGAATCAAACCTTTTATACCACTGACGAGGAGATTGTTTCAAGCCGTATAAGAACATTTTCAACTTACAAACAATATCCTCCTTACCAGGTGATGCATGTAAAATGCATACATGAACTTTGCATTATTTTACTTATATTCCAGTCATATTTGCATCATATAAGGGTTATATCACTGTTTTATAATGATTTTGGGAATATTTGATATGTTTCCTATTTTTATGGAATTAACCCTGCACATGCAGAAAACCCTATTTCTATATTTTAATGTTTCAGGGACCCAAACGACGTCCAAATGACCTGGAAATTTACGAGCATCAGTTTTTGGAAGGAAGAAGACTTGGGAGCGAAGGAAGCGAACAAACGGAGACCCGAGTCCCAAAAGAGGGTGGCCCACGTGGCCAGGTACATGGGCCACGTGGGACCCACCATCTGGAGCCTCGAGGCTCCGTTGCCGTCGATCTTTTCGCCCACGACTCCGTCTTGACCTAAACCGACTATAAAAATAGCCCCCCCCCCCGACGTTCTCTGGGAGGAGCGCCGCAGAAACACAGAAACAACGAAACAGAGACCTGGAGCTGCAGATTAGAGGGGGAAAACTCCGGCGGGGCGCTGCCGGCGTGGTCTCCATCTTCTCCAACGACTTCTCCACCGTCTCCATGATGAAGAGGGAGTAGTCCACCTCTGGACTATGGGTTTGTGGAAGTAACTTATGTATCTCTTCTCTCTTGAGCTTCACTAATTAGTACCGTATGAGCTGCTGAACATGATTACGGTCATCTATGTAATACCTATGTGGTGGATCTTTTTATGAGTTAATATATGTTTGAGATTGCAATGGTTTTGTTTCAGTTATGAAAATAGATGCATATTATGTACCCCGTTCTTATTTACTTGTCATGATCAAGCATGTTTATGAGAGCGTGTGAGGGGGAACGTGTGCATTAGTTGGAGTAACGGGGGGTGGCTAGTGCAGTGAACGTGAGAGAAAGTTCTGCGATCCACTTGGGTATCTCTACCTTATTTTGTTGCCTCACTAGGGATAAAAAGAAATATCATGCTACCGGAGATGTGGGTGTGACCATTGCCACTTCCTCCATGACTAGATCTAGCATGTTCTTATTTTAACTTCATGTCATGATACTTATTGCTATACTCTGAGTTATCTTTGTGAAACCATGAACCCCGGTCCATTTTTAATCATAAGAAACACCTTTCCAACACTTTTACCACCTTTTACATTTTCTGCCATTTAAAAATCCGAAAATACAAAAAAACTTTACATCTTGCATTCATCATATAAAACCCAAAAATATCATTTATCATTGCTACCACCATCCTTGCATATTTATTTACCACCATTGCATATTTATTTCTTGTTTGCATTGCATATTATCTTGATATCATTGTCACACCTTGTGCTTGACAAGCACTAGGTGAGGTTGAGGACCAAAACATTTACTTTGTTTTGTAGGTAACCAAAAGAAGGATAGGAAAGATAAATCTTCACTACTGATTCCCCGAGAGTTCGATATTAAACCCTCGAGTCACCCCTCGTGGGGAAAACGCGTCTTCCACTTACTACACACTCTGCACTTGGAGTCTCAACCTAACCCATTTACTTTTCACGCAGGTAACTACGTGAAGGGCCATCAAGACTATTTTCTGGCGCCGTTGCCGGGGAATCATTGCTGAAAGGTTTATCCAAGGGTCCCCTGCACTAGCTCTGTTTTCTGGCGTCGGGTTTAGCCAAGGATATCTCACCAAGTCAACTTCATCACCAACTTGTGCTAACACTTAAGCTTGGGGAGGTTGCACCTACGTGAGCATCATCTTATCCATCTTTACCTTCAAAGCAATTTATCTTGTTTTGTCATTGTCTTGCATTTTTAAGTTCGGTTTGCATATTTATTTTCAGTTTTGCATTTTGTGTTGCATTTGTTATTTCGGTTTGCATCATTTAGTGTCATTTTATTTTCAGTTTTGCATAAAAAATTAAAAAACACATAAAAACTTGCATAATGGAAAAGAGAACCTTCTGGCCATTTAGTGTTAAGAACTTTCCTCAAGATATGAATATCCCTGTTGAGAAATGTGAGGTAGATCCTAATATCATGAAAGCAATTTATGAATACCGTTTTTATGGGAAACCAAAAGAAGATCCTATACCTCATCTTAAGAAGTTTAATGAAAGGTGCAAAATGTTAAATTTGAGCCATGCTAATATTAAAATTAAGCTTTTTCCTTACTCCCTAGGTGGAAAAGCCTTAGATTGGATATTGAGATGGCCACCTGGAAATTTTAGCACTTGGTTTAATTTAAAAGCTGCATTCATTGAAAGATTTTGTTCCACTGAAAAATTTGCAATCTTAGACAAATAGTTATCACCTTTAAACAAGAAGAGGATGAACCTTTGATAAAAGCATGGGAAAGGTTTAAAGGGATAGCCTTTGGAATGGAACATGGTCTTAGAGATTGGATTCTCATGGATATATTTTATAGAGGATTGTCTGAAACCTCTAAGGTCTTTTTGGATAATGAATGTGATGATTCTTTTATGAATACTGCTGCCAATCATACCACTATCTACTTGATGGCCTGCTTTTGGAAGTAAGAATTAAAGAAAGTCTAGAAAAGGCCCAAGTACCTGAAGATGTCTTTGATGACCGTTATGAAATATTTAACCTATATAATAGGGAAAAGAAAGTTGAAGAAGTTAAAATGCTTAGTGAAGTCAAGGAACCATTGCTTGACTTAGAGAATTGTAGCTTGCATGAATTAATATCTATCTTACAAAAATTTGCAAGTGATCCTTCCATCAACTTAACCAAGCTGGTTTTGGTTCTTATATTGCTAATCATGTCTTGAAAGAAAAGATTGCTAGGTACAACCAAGAGGCTATGATACCACCTAAGCTTGGGGATATATGGATTCCCAAAGTCCTAGTAACCATTGGAAAAGAGACACACCATGCTATACTTGATCTAGGATCTAGTGTCTCTGTTTTATCTAAAGAACTATATGAAGTACTTGAATTGAAAAATCTTGAAAAATGCTCTATTGAACTTGCACTTGCTGATGATTCCATTAAACATGCTTTAGGAAAAGTAAGTGATGTTATGGTAGAGTTACATATGACATTTGTGCCTGTTGATTTTCTAATCATGGATATGGGGAATAAAACCTCTAGTCCAATTATTCTTGGAAGACCTTTTCTTCGTACTACAGGTGCTATCATTGATTCAAAAGAAGGGAATGTGAAGTTTCAGTTTCCACACAAGAAGTGCATGGAACACTTCCCAAGGAAGAGGGCACATCATTCAAGCTCCCTCATGAGCTTCGTCCACAATAAACATCAAGTAAGAAGCCTAGCTATATGGCTATAAAGAAAGCGCTTTACGGGAGGCAACCCGGTTGTTTTTATTTGTGATTTTCTTTGTGTCCTCTTGCTGTAACAAGAGACTTTGTTTTAGTTTAGTTTCTGGAATTTTTAATAAAGTGCCAAGTTTTACTCATTTTGGTTTGAAAAAGTTGCTTATAGCGTTCGGAGATTTTATTCCTGCACGAATCTGTGCACGGTATGATTTTTAATTCTTATTCTGTAACTCCGAATGAGCTCATATTTGAACTGTAGTTGCAACTTTTCATCCTCTGTATGCATGAATTTTTCGGAATTTTTCGACAAAGTTAAGTAGGGTAGAAAAATACGTTTTGCTGCTGCTGTTTTTCTGGACAGATTCTGTCCCATTTTGTTTGATGCATGCTTTGAACTTTTAACTTGAATCTTTTTGATCCAATTGAGTTTATGAGTAGGCATACAACATTATACACTTTCTGGACATTCATATGAATTTTTGTTCAAGGATTATATGCAGCAAGAAATCTATTTGTTTATCACTACTAATGCACCCCACAGAAAAGAAATGGGAGAAACGGTGTTTTGAAGTTTTTTCACAGGGATTAGAGGAGATGCACCAAGAGCTATCCAAGGATGGTGAAGACCATAAGCTTGGGGATGTGAAGACAACCCCACTGGACCTACACACTCTCGGTTTGCACACGTCTAACTTCTGTTTTTCGATCGAAACACTTTATCGCATAAACTTGGAGCGTCTTTTTGTTTGTTTTGGTTTGATTTTTATTTTGTGAGACCACCACACTATCATTTATATATGAGAGAGCTACTGGAAATTTGGGTTGAATTATGTTGGATGCTATTATAAGATTGGGAAAAGGGATGTTGAGTTGATTTTAAAAGATACATATAGTTGCATGATTCATGAGCTTGTTAATGAGTTAATTTGCAAGTATTTTATCAAGAGCTATCTTTTATTCATGTTTTGATGCTGAATGTTATTTACTTGTTTAACATGGATTAGTTAGTTCTATGGACACTCATGCATGCATTTAGATGGTCAACTTTCTCCCTCTTGCTAGCCCAAAAATTCCAACAAGCAAAAACTTGTTTCCAACACCTTCAACCAAAGTTTTTCCAGTGAGTCCACCATATCTACCTATTAGCTTTATGCTATTCCGAGTATGTTTATCATGATATTTGTGTTATCTATACCTCTGAATGAAAATGCTTATGTTGTTGATTGTTATGGGAAAAGTTGGTTATAGAGCTCTCGAACTTGATGCACACTTTACTTTATTGCATAAATAAAATATGACCCATTGTGATTAAAATTATGATGTTGTGGCTTGACAAATGTCTTTGGTTGAGAGTTAGCTCATATGTGCTGTCACATGGCAAGCTTTCAACATGCACTTCATTCATTTAGTTGATATCATGTACTTTTGTTTATGGATGCTTACCATGGGTGAAATAAATGTGGAAATGAAGTGAGTTTAAATGAGTTTGTATAAATGGTTAGAGAGACGCCTGGGCCGCTAATCTAAGCCATGCATCATTCATGGTGGAAATTTACTTACATGCTATGGTGAACCTTCTGTGATACACCTTACAATAAAAAGCTATCTAATGGTAAATAAAAAGGGTGTTGAGATTGTTCATTGTGTTTGTTTGTCTTGTCATTTTGATATGGGCTTGTTCCATATCCTGGGACAAGAGGTACCCCAGTTGACGCTCTTAATGATACTATTATTACTTACAATGATATTTAACTTGAACTTGCTTTGTTTTCCAAGTTGAGTAACACATGGAGTAGGTACTTGTATTCAAGGGGCATGAGACTTTCAACCTGTACTTTGTCAAGCACACTACTCATATTTGCTTTCACTTTAAACTTAATCATTCAAGATGCTATGATAGGGGAATGAGAGCTTGACACCAAGGATTACCACATTACAATCATTAACTTAAGTAGAGAAGTTCAGAAGTTAGATGAAATTATTCATGCTTTACCTCTACTCATATATATCTTTCCAAAGTGTCCACCTTTTATATTCAGATTTTCATCAATACTCTATGACCATTTAGGATGTTCTTACTTTCATTATGCATACATGTGGTCCATAGTACTTTCTTTTATGTTACACTTTGTGAATTATCATTGAACATCCTTGCATTGAATACTTGATATCACTTCATAAACTATCTTGCATATTGCTACTCCTTTTAAGAATGAATCATTTGACTCTATGTAGCAATAGTAATCATCTTTGATATCCATTGATAGTATTAAATTGCAAAGTCCATGTTAGTTTTATCACCTTCATACTCGAGGACGAGTATAGGTTAAGCTTGGGGATGTTGATGCATGTAAAATGCATACATGAACTTTGCATTATTTTACTTATATTCCAGTCATATTTGCATCATATAAGGGTTATATCACTGTTTTATAATGATTTTGGGAATATTTGATATGTTTCCTATTTTTATGGAATTAACCCTGCGCAGGCAGAAAACCCTATTTCTATATTTTAATGTTTCAGGGACCCAAACGACGTCCAAATGACCTGGAAATTTACGAGCATCAGTTTTTGGAAGGAAGAAGACTTGGGAGCGAAGGAAGCGAACAAGCGGAGGCCCGAGGGCCAAAGAGGGGGCCCACGCGGCCAGGTACCTGGCCGCGTGGGACCCCCATTGGGCCTCGAGCTCCGTTGCCGTCGATCTTTCCTCCACCGACTCCGTTTTGACCTAAAACCGCCTATAAAAATAGCCCCCGACGTTCTCTGGAAGGAGCGCCGCAGAAACACAGAAACACCGAAACAGAGACCTGGAGCTGCAGATTGGAGGGGGAAAACTCCGGCGGGGCGCTGCCGGCGTGGTCTCCATCTTCTCCAACGACTTCTCCACCGTCTCCATGATGAAGAGGGAGTAGTCCACCTCTGGACTATGGGTTTGTGGAAGTAACTTATGTATCTCTCTCTCTTGAGCTTCACTAATTAGTACCGTATGAGCTGCTGAACATGATTACGGTCATCTATGTAATACCTTTGTGGTGGATCTTTTTATGAGTTAATATATGTTTGAGATTGCAATGGTTTTGTTTCAGTTATGAAAGTAGATGCATATTATGTACCCCGTTCTTATTTACTTGTCATGATCAAGCATGTTTATGAGAGCGTGTGAGGGGGAACGTGTGCATTAGTTGGAGTAACGGGGGGTGGCTAGTGCAGTGAACGTGAGAGAAAGTTCTGCGATCCACTTGGGTATCTTTACCTTACTTTGTTGCCTCACTAGGGATAAAAAGAAATACCATGCTACCGGAGATGTGGGTGTGACCATTGCCACTTACTCCATGACTAGATCTAGCATGTTCTTATTTTAACTTCATGTCATGATACTTATTGCTATACTCTGAGTTATCTTAATTACTGAGGTGTTATGATTTAGTTCGCATCTTGGTGGAGTATAAGAGAGACTAATAACCAAAAGGTCTCTATGTTAGGACGTGATGCCCATATAATTATAACTTGTCATTAAACTGTTGTTTGCAATCTCATATGTCAACTCTAGTGTTCCATTGTCTACCACTTTATTAAAGAGAGAGTGCATTTGTGAAACCATGAACCCCGGTCCATTTTTAATCATAAGAAACACCTTTCCAACACTTTTACCACTTTTATTTTCTGCCATTTAAAAATCCGAAAATACAAAAACACTTTTACATCTTGCATTCATCATATAAAACCCAAAAATATCATTTATCATTGCTACCACCATCCTTGCATATTTATTTACCACCATTGCATATTTATTTCTTGTTTGCATTGCATATTATCTTGATATCATTCTCACACCTTGTGCTTGACAACCACTAGGTGAGGTTGAGGACCAAAACATTTACTTTGTTTTGTAGGTAACCAAAAGAAGGATAGGAAAGATAAATCTTCACTACTGATTCCCCGAGAGTTCGATATTAAACCCTCGAGTCACCCCTCGTGGGGAAAACACGTCTTCCACTTACTACACACTCTGCACTTGGAGTCTCAACCTAACCCATTTACTTTTCACGCAGGTAACTACGTGAAGGGCCATCACCAGGCACTATGAACCCTTCTGGCTGGTCCATGTGTATCTCCTCCTCCAACTCTCCATGCAGAAACGCAGTCTTTACATCTAACTGCTCAAGCTCAAGATCACGCATAGCAACAATACCGAAAAATGTACGAATTGAACTATGCTTTACAACTGGAGAGAAAACATCATTATAATCAACACCTGGAATTTGACTGAAGCCTTTTGCAACTAACCTTGCCTTAAACCTCGGAGGCTCGCTAGGAGATAAACCCTCCTTTCTCTTGAAGATCCACTTACAGCGGACTGCCTTCTTTTTCTTAGGCAAGCGCACAACTTCCCATGTGCCATTCTTATCGAGTGACTGCATCTCTTCTTGCATAGCAGCAAGCCACTTCTCGCGGTCTCCGGAACCAATAGCTTCAGTATAGGTGGACGGCTCATGTCTGTGCTCCACCTGTTCTGCACAACTCAGAGCATAATCAACAATGTTACACTCTTCAATTAAACGTGGTCGAGGACCACAATTCCTCCTGTTCCCACGAGCAGCAATAGACTGTTGTGGCTGCAAAACAGGGGGTGAGTTCTGAACATTATTATTATCAGAATCAGAAGAATCAGAATCATCAGAACCAGCAGAAACAAGATCAGAATCATCTGAAGTAGCAGCACCATCATTGTCAACAGTGACATTTTCATTTTCAACAGAGTGCTCCACCTCGACACGAACCTGCTCCTCAGAAAAATCTGGCAAAACATCTGAGGACAACTTATCAAAGTACATAATAGATTCATTGAAAACAACACTCCTGCTCATAAAAGCCTTTTTAGTTTAGGGATTCCACAACTTGTATCCTTTTACACCCGAACCATAACCAATGAACACACACTTAATAGCTCTCTGCTCTAACTTTCCATTATCAACATGAGCATAAGCAGTGCAGCCGAAAACTTTAAGTTGTGAATAATCAGCAGGATTACCTGACCATACCTCGATGGGAGTTTTCTTGTCGAGGGGAATAGATGGTGACCTGTTTATCAAGTAGCAGGCGGTGGCAGCCAACTCAGCCCAAAAACGCTTACTCATGCGAGCGTTGGAGATCATGCAGCGAGCCTTGGAGATGATGGTCCTGTTCATCCGCTCCGCTACACCATTCTGCTGAGGCGTGTACGGGATGGTGAGGTGCCTGACAATGCCTTCTTTCCTGCAATAATCATTAAACGCATTCGAACAAAATTCGCCACCATTGTCAGTACGAAGTAATTTCACATTCCTTTTTGTTTGCCTTTTAATCATAGCTTTCCACTCTTTAAAAGCAGCAAACGTATCATCCTTACTTTTCATGAAATAAGGCCAAACTCTTCTAGAGTAATCATCAATAATGGTAAGCATATAATGAGCACCACCATAAGAGGGCTTACGAGATGGCCCCCAAACATCAGCATGTACATAATCAAGTGTACCTTTGGTGGTGTGGACAGAAGCATTAAACTTAACTCTTGTGTGCTTACCGAAAATGCAGTGTTCACAGAACTGCAACTTACCCAAACTGCATCCTTGCAGCAAGTCTCTCTTGATCAATTCTGCCATACCAAGTTCACTCATATGTCCAAGACGCTTATGCCAAAGGTTAGTTTTACTAGCGTCATCATGAGAAACAGCAGCAACAGTACTAGACAAAATGCTACCTCTAAGAACATATAACTTAGCAGAATTCATATCACCAACCATAACAATGAGAGAACCTTTTGATACCTTCAGGAGTCTGTTCCCGCCGGTATACTTGTACCCGTCACAATCAAGGGTACTGAGCGAGATCAAATTTCTCGCCATGGTTGGTATGTGTTTACTCCCATCAACGTGTATGTCATACCGTCATGTGTCTTGATCTAAACAGAACCAACGCCAACAATGTTGCATTGCTGGTCGTTCCCCACACGCACGAAATCACCAGTCTGCACTAACTCATAAGAACTGAACCAATCTTTGTTACATCAAATATGAAAAGAACATGCAGTATCTAGAATCCATTCATCCTGACGAGAAACACATGCAGCTAAAACAGCTAGGCATTCACCGTCAGAACTACCATCAACAACAGAAGCCTCACCGGTATCATTACCTTCATTATTTTTCGGTTGGTAAGTACCTTTTCTTTTCTCCTTGTTCTACAACTTCCAACAGTCATCAATGACATGATTAGATTTCTTACAATACCTACAGAACTTGTCTCGTCCTTTGGATTTGAGCGACCTCTGTCACCCTTGCTCTTATCTCTGTTGTTGTTGTGGTAGTGGTTATCTCGCAGCTCAGGCCTCCCTCGGACCTGCAAAGCATTGCCCTTGGAGGACGATGACTCCTCTTTCTGTACCATACCTTTCATCTTCTCCCTCGTCAAGAGGGTCTCATATACTTCGGCAGTGGTTAGTTCAGTACGACTCAAAAGTATGGCATCACGGAAATTTGTAAAGGAATTTGGCAGCGAGACCAGAAGTAAAAGTGCTAGATCTTCATCATCATATTTTACCTCCATCGACACTAGGTTGGAAACGATCTCCTTGAAGATCGATATGTGGTTCATCACGGAACCACCTTCTTGCAGTTCGTGCGAGAACAACTTCATCTTCACATGCATCTTGCTGGTGAGATCTTTGGACATGCAGATCGACTCCAGCTTAGCCCACAGTGCCGCTGCGGTTTTCTCCTGGAGTACTTTTTGCAGAATATCATTAGATAGATGAAGTTGAATAAGAGACAAAGCCTTCCGGTCTTTCCGCTTCTCAGCTTCGCTCCATGTCGCCTGCGCCTTATCGCCGAATTTATCCAGCACCTCGTCAAGATCATTGGACTGTGCGAGGATCACACGCATCTTGACCTGCCACAATGAAAATCTCGTCTTGTAGTCCAGCACCGGTAGATCAAACTTCATCGATGCCATCGTGAAACCCTAATCTGAAAACAGATCTGAAACAGGGCTCTGATACCACTTGTTATAAACGATAGCCAAGAAACGACGAAGTGCGGAACGATCAAACCAATGGGGACACGAGATTTTAACGTAGAAAACCCCTCCAACAATGAAGGAGAAAAAAACCACGGGCGCCAGCCAACAATACTTCACTATATCGGGTGAGTTTACAAACGCCGTGGGTTTACAATGTATGGCTTACCCCAACCGGTGGCTTACAAGATGTATATATGGTGGCATAAAACCCTAAGTCGGCTGCAGTCCGCTCTCCTTCGTCACAAGTTGGCATTCATCAGTATAAACAAATTTGGATCACCACAAAATAACACTCCGCCTTGAGACAAATTCCATCTTGTAGCATGAACGAGAACTTCACCTGAAACAACAAAGAAAACACCTTCGGCGCCAAATAGCCTCTTGGACTAGACAGTGATACCAACTAAGACCGAGCAAAGCTCGAACTTAGTAACAGGAACTGACTTTGTCATCATATCAGCAGGATTATCATGAGTACTTATCTTGCATACCTTCAGCTTACCTTTTGCAACAACATCACGCACATAATGGTATTTGACGTTAATGTGATTTGTTCTCTCATGGAACATCTGATCCTTAGTAAGGTAAATAGCACTTTGACTATCACAAAACAGGTTAATGCAAGTATCATCTCCACAAAACTCAGCAAACAAACCTTTCAGCCAAACCGATTCTTTACATGCTTCAGCAATAGCCATGTACTCTGCTTCAGTGGTTGACTGGGCAACAACAGATTGCAACGTTGCCCTCCAACTCACGGCACAACCACCAAGCGTGAACACATAACCTGTGAGGGATCTCCTCTTATCCAAATCGGAAGCAAAATCTGAATCCACATAGCCTGCGAGTCCCTCATCAGTCTTGCCGAACTTGAGGCAAGCATTGGATGTGCCACGAAGGTACCTGAAAATCCACTGAACAGCCTTCCATTGTTCTTTACCAGGATTATCCATATATCTACTAACCAAACTCATAGCATATGATAAATCTGGACGTGAGCAAACCATGGCATATATTAAAGAACCAACATCACTAGAATATGGACCTCTAGACATGTACTCAAAATCCTCATCACTACTAGGACATTGTTCAGCTGACAATTTAAAGTGAGGAGCAATAGGAGTACTAACAGACTTTGCATCATGCATGTTAAAACGATGAGGAACTTTCTTAATATAATTTTGCTGACTAAGAAACAACAAACCAGAATTTCTGTCACGGGTGATCTCTATACTTAGAATTTTCTGAGCAGCACCAAGATCCTTCATCTCAAACTCGCTACTCAACTGTGACTTGAGAGCAGCGATATCTTTCTTGCTCTTGGCAGAAATCAACATATCATCAACATATAATAACAGGTATATAGGTGATTCATTAACAAACTTAATGTACACACGGCTATCAAATTCAGACCTCTTAAAGCCATGTGACAACATAAAAGAATCAAACCTTTTATACCACTGACTAGGAGATTGTTTCAAACCGTATAAGGACCTTTTCAACTTACAAACAAGATCCTCCTTACCAGGCACTATGAACTGCTCCGCTCTCCTTCGTCACAAGTTGGCCTTCATCAGTATAAACGAATTTGGATCACCACAAAATAACATCAGAAAATCACGCTGAGAAGAGAACTCTGCTCCCCGCGGTGATGCCTAAACCATCTCGATCCGCCCGACGACGAATTCAATCGATACACGCTTCTCGGATACTCCATACTCCACTAGCCCCCATGTTAGCCACTGTGTTCCGTTTTCATCCGCGCAAGCGACGTGCTACATGGAATCGAATACTCAAATTCGTCTGACCTATACTCGTAGAGTCGTAGTCACGCTTAGATTGTTCCTCTCCGCCTCCTGCCTCCTGGCATGTTTCTAGGACTGGACTCGAGGAGTTTGGCCAATTTGAACCGAAACTAGCATAATCTTTTGGGAGCACCTTTAGTAATTGTAGGTTGGTGGAAACTTGAAATCGTGGTGTCGATCTCGCGCTCTTCTTTCACCTAGGTTGGCGTATATAGTGAAAAACTATCTGACTTTTTTCTGTTCCTCCCAATAGAATGTAAGTAACATTTTCAGTTGATTATGTGTGTGAGTCATCTGATTAATCATTACATATGAAATTCTTTCAGATATTTTTTGTGGCTATCTCTAGCATATGCACATCAAAGGTGTCATCCTTCATGTTGTCTTGCCGCATAAAACCGGTGAAGCTAGTCGGTAGTTTGCACCGAGCCTCTCTTGAATGAATTGCATGGACTGGAAATGGCCAAACAAAATGAGCGGCCCATCATCATTTGCTCACTCCTGCTAAATTTATAAAAAAAGTCTAATCACTTCTGCTGTGCAGCCTGTGCTCGAACAACGAATCCAATTCTATCAACAATAAGAATTCTCCAGGAAAGAAATACTGCACATCAACAAGAGCTCATGCACACTTTGAACTTGAGAGTAAAATATTCCTCACATTAAAACTACAAAGTTAAACTATTTAGTGATAGGAAACTGCGGTGGATGACACCGCATTCGCCGCCGCAGCTGGTCTTGGCAGGCTGCACTTGCGAGCTTTGTTGGTTTCAAGAACGAGTGTTTCGAGTTGTCTGAAACATGAGCTCACAGGCGACGGGGTCGCAATTCTAGTCGAGAAACCATCATATGCAACCGATCACCCTGGCGATCTCCTCCTTACTGTACAAATGGAAGGATTCGTATGGGCTACATGGAAGGATTCGTATGGGCTACATACCAACAGGGTCGGTCCAAAATTTGGACCTGGACAAGCTAAACCAATATAATTATATCAAACTTAACTTATAACACAATTTTATTATATGTTACAGTCTTTTGGTATACATCTTCTCAATATGTAGTTAGCATAGTTAAGTAAATATAAATATATACGTACCTTTCTTGTATTGTAATGTACATTAAATATACATTTACATTGTGTTGAATCTACATAATTTTGTTACAAAACGATATTAGTTTTTTTATGTTTAGACATAGGCTTAAATTGAAAATAACTGTAGGACTCCTCAATTTTTTCCGTTGAATTAAGACTTAATTATTTTTAATATTTTGCGAGACATATATTGAGTATACTCCAATAAATATCTTAATAGCGGTTTATAATGTATCAACACGTAATTGTTTTTATAGAAAGTCTAGAGTATAAATTGAATGGTTAGCTTGACTTTGTCTTACAAGTTGCATTGGATTTGATCTGTTAGGCTCATCAAAATGTGTTTGCTATTATGTAGTATAAACAACTTGTCATGTAATTTTCTCAAATATAAAGTTATGCATAATGATAAAATTAGAAACTTAGTTATCATAGCTTCACTACATCCTATAGGGCTCTCACTGCAGAGAGAGACTAACGGTCTAATTAAACTTGCCAATTATGACTGGGTTGTCTTTTTTGTATGGGATGATATACGATATACACGGTTTGTTGTGAATGAGTGCCATCCATCACGACAGCCACGGGTGCTAATCATTTTGTCGCTGAAATAATGGGTGCTGACCATCATATTGGTGTGCTACGTCACTTGGTGCTACATCGTCCTTTGGCTAGTCATCACTGTCGTCGGCATTGAAATGCTCATTATGTTCATGGTGTACCACCCGAAGGCATAACTCCCTAATCTGAGCACTGAGTTCTCTCCGGTTATGGGCTTGCCCTAGCTGGCTTTTGTCTATAGATTATTTTTCTTCGGATGTTTCAAAGTCACAAAGTGTATACTTGTATCGATTTGTTTGGGGCTAGGCCAGTCGTCCATCTGACCCGCCCTGCATACCGAAGGTTGAGGTCAGGGGGTCAGAACATGAGGAGGGAGTAGTACTGGCTTAGATGTTAAGAGGGGATCACTGACTCAGATGCTAAGGAGGAGGAAGATGATCATGAGGAGCGGAGCAGCACTGGGTCATATGCTAATGACGAGGATGATGCGTGAGAGCATGAGGGGAGCAGCACTGGGTCATATGCTAAGGACGAGGATGATGAGGAAGAGGAGGAGCAGTCTTATCTGAGCTCAACTTATGGTTCTAGGTAAGTTTCTCCAATCTCTTCTAGCTTCTGATCTACAAAAGCACCACCGAGTAGCAGTTTATAAAAACCATTGGCATCAATCTGCACTCAAAACTGAACACTACAAGCATGCAAGTTGCAATATTATATAACACCGAGGCAACAAGTTATACATGTACATCAGATATTCAGAAGAAAAAAAACAGGGCTGAATAAACGTAGCTCAAAGCATGGGGGGAAGAGTAGAGAGATGGAGAGATGTATCATAACTTTATGGTGATCTTATACACGAAGCAGAGTCATAGTTGTGACTGGATTGGAGTTAGTCACTCCCCTGCAGCTAGATGACGGAAGAGCAGGGAGAAGGAGAGAGTGGAAAGGGAGAGGTAGCATAACTTGATGGTGATATGTTGCACGTAACAGAGTCGTAGTGGTGATTGGATTGGAGTCGAGTCAGTGCCCTCGAGCTGGACAGAGCTCGCAAATCTGGAGTTTGAGAACAGACTGCAGCTGGAGGGAAAAGGGGTGGTGCGAGGATGTATCGATGTAATTCAAATCATCCCTCTATCTATAAAGTGATATGAGCAATTCTTTTTTCGTTTGATTTCATGTTTATATTGTTCAATCATGTCAAGGGTATCAGAGCTCATGCAATCTTCTTCGGCGGCGAGTCGCTAACCGGAGCAACATTGGTTCGTCTCTCCAGTAAAATCCCAAATCTCCCTCCTTGTTCGCGGCCACGGCGTGGGTAGCTGTTGGTGGTGAAGTTCGGTTCTAGGTATGGTTGCGAATGCACACTGCTCTCGTGGTAAAATACCCCATCTCACCGATCTGTGTTTCATCGGGGCGTTTGGTGTGACGAGCTCGATCAGGTTGGCATTGCTCCCAGATTAGTACCAGGTTAATGTTAAATAAAATGTTGATACTCTCGAAGCATAATGTGTTCTATATATTGCCTCTAGCAGGTGAAACCATTTTGCGGAAAATCGGTTGTTGCATCAAGTGTATCTACCCTTTTCATGCCTGTTTGCTCTCCTCCTACAAAGAAATAAGATAAAGGTACTATATAGTGGAAAAGCTATCTAACTTCTTCTTTTTGTTTCTCTTAATGTGTTTGTAAGTAATATTTTCAGTTGATTCTTCTTTGTGAGACATTTGATTAATCATGACATATCAAATTCTCATAGTTTTTTTTTTTTTTGCGTTGAAATTCTCATAGATATTTTGTGTGACTATGTCTAGCATTTGCACAACAAAGGTGAGTACTGCCATGTAGGTTCTCTCGAATGATTTGCATGGGGTAGAAATAGCCGAAGAGATGAGCGGCTCACCACCGCTGCTCCCCCTCCCTCGAACGATTTGCATGGGCCGGAAATAGCCGAACAGAACGAGCGGCCCATCATCTGCTCACTGCTGCTCCATTAAAACAAAATCTAATCACTGCTGCCTGAGCTTTGTGCTCCCGCGACGAATCCAATTCTAAAAATAAAAACAACAAGAACCGTCCAGAAAAGAAATACTGCACATTCATATGCATAGTTGAAAGCAGTTAAATCATTTTCGTGCATAATTTATGCAGGCTCCCAGGTCCCGCAGGTTGGCTCGCTGCGAGCGCACCCGATGGAGTGTTTCCGTGCTCGTATGCTCGGTGCACACCCTGACCTACCTGTCTGCAGTCCACACTCCACAGTACCCACTCTCCTTGGCAAGTTGGTTCGCAAACAGATCTCAGTTCTTCAAGGTCACCGTAGACCTCGTCTCCACTTGCCATTTTCTTTACGGGCATACCGCCGTGATCTCCTCCTCCAACACAATCATACGGCCGTTCCAAGTAAAGTGCCTGGACGAAAGTACCCGGGAGGCGCCGTCATGAGCCTGCGCACTCGGCGAGAACGTACCTTCCCACGCAGATCCCTACATATGCCTGCCAGTGCCAAGTGGGCACTCACTCACGTGCTCCTGCTACCCTGAAACTTCAACAGGCCGGTTCCCAAGTCATCGTCTCGCCAAATCATTCTGTTGGATCGCTCGCTCGCTCGCCGCCTTTTATATGCTCTGATTTTTTTTCCCCTAGTACTACACCTTGGCGGTGGCGGCGATCAATGGAGCATCGTGTCCGGTGAGCGTACGTGCACCGAGTGTTGCCGCGCCAGTTCACGGACGCAGATTAAACCAAGTCGGTGACTTGGTTGAGAGGACAGACACCAGCGAGCGCGGTTCGATCGGTAAGTAAGTGCAGAACCACTTATAAGTACCGTTAAATGGAGCGACAGGCTGCTGGATCATCGGCGCTCTAGCCAGCCAGTCTCGTTCTTATCTACTGCTGATCGGTCGATCGATCGGGTCGGTCCCTTTTGGAGTTGTTGGTCACTTGCTTTCAGTCGGCGCCGCCACGCTGCATGAAAATAAAAGTAATCATATTATGGGGTTGGTAGGCAGCTTTGGGCCGGCCTGGTGCCCACCGGCGGAAAGAAATGGTTTTTTTACGAACGTGGACGGCGTATATTCTAGGAGCATTTTTTTTATAACGGATAAAACTGTCTTCGAAATGAATGATTAGTACACTACTATTGTGAGACCATGCTATGTTTAGGAGTAGAATATGGGAAGAAAACAGGGAAAAGCAGAGGTCACGCCTTAAAGCCAGTACTACCACCTAACCAAAGCTTTCTCTGTCTAGTTAAGCATATCCATACTCCTTTCAGTCTCCGATTTCGCAACTGCACCCTAATCTCATCCTCCTCGGCGTTTTAGCCAAATTCAGGATGGATCACGGATGCTGGTCGATCAGCATAGTTACGCATCTTCAGCGAGGCTTCTTGCTTCTTGCTGAACTTGGATTCTTATTCTATAATAAAAAATCGGCCGTATGCATCATTTTGATGCAGAGGCGGGGGCGAGGCTCCCTTTTCTAAAAAAAAAGCGAGGCTTCTTGCTGAACGGCAGTACGGCACAACAGTGTGCGTGCGTTGCAGATCCTTGCCGGCGCGGCGCGGTACTGTAACCATTCAGCCGTCCAATCGGAGCACGCACGTGTGTTGCCTCGGCTTTACCGGGCGAATGGATGCTTCCAAGCTTCCGGTTACCAGTGCAACTAGATTCTCGTCATAATGGATCGATGGTACCCTTCGCTGCTAGGGATGCGAAAGTTAAGATAACTGGGATATGTTACGCTGATATTGCCCAGATTTTGCCTATCCAACCTTGCATCTTTGTTCGCCACCTTGCTTTTGAGTTTTGATTCAAAAAACCGAGTGAGTCACGTTGCGTCTCACGGGCATGCATGGGACACCACATGAACATTATCAAATATAACACCCAATAATTCTCCATGGTTTACGCTACTAAGCACAA
The DNA here is from genome assembly GCA_947311845.1 of Poa pratensis. Classification (NCBI taxonomy): domain Eukaryota; kingdom Viridiplantae; phylum Streptophyta; class Magnoliopsida; order Poales; family Poaceae; genus Poa; species Poa pratensis. The sequence continues at coordinate 130,445,485 of CAMZMU010000052.1, read as the reverse complement.
ACGGGGTACAACCACGTCGTTATCAGCAATCCAAGTTGTTGGCACTTCGCTTTCTCATCGGTTATTTTCGTTTTGACGGATTCTAGTTTTCATCCTATTAAATTTTAAATTTCTTTTTTAATGGAATAACTCCCCGGTTTCAGCTGCATCATGTATACGCATATAACGGGGGAGTTGGGAATAGCAGCTAGTGATGTCAAAACTCAAAAAAAAAAATCTGTAGGGTCAATACAAACGGCGTATCCATAGTTAGGATTTTCTGCTCACCAAATTTTGCGTTGTCGTCTGACAACGCAGTCATTATGTGGATTCGCCATTGTACACGTAGCCATGATTTTGTTAATTATGTGGATGACGCATGCTGATCATTTTGTTAATCCAAGGTGGTGGATTCACCAGCTTGGATTCACGCCCAACGAGGAAGCGTGCAGGCTACCAGATATGTTGCCACTCCGCCTGTCAAAGGCCTCGCTCGCTACTCGCCGGATCCACCACCTATGGCGCGCCAATGTGCATGCGTACGCGACCAAATTAATCGGTGCCCCAATCGGACCCAAAGGAGTGCCCCGCCGCGCGCTTCCATCCACTACGAGCTTTGCCGATGGCGAGGGGAATTGGCACTTCTGTTTGGCGTGGCTGTTGTAGACCGATGTGTGTGTAGATTTGGGTGATGTAGAATAAGGCTAAGATTCTCTTTTGGTAATGGCGTGGCTTATTTTTGTCCTAGGTACTTCAGCTCGAGCATCTTCTATTGAAAGAAATAGTCAATTGCCTTTTTAAGTAGAGTCTTGCAACCGAAGTTGAATGATAGATTTCCCAGCTGCTTCGTCTAGAAGAAGAAGAAAAGGGTGGAGGAGGATGGGTGACAGCGCACGAGGGACGACACAGAGAACTCTAATGGAAACAGTGTATGATTCGCTATTTAGCTGGACACTTAATTCAATGTAATAGCAACAGGTGTGACTACACGGCACATAACCGAACATGCAAATATCATCGGTACATCAGCGAAGAAGACTAGAGGGATCTCGTCAAGCCAATTATTGATCTCTAACAGAGATATATAGGGGGAAAAAAGAAGTCATCAGTGGATGGGTTGGGACCTGCAGTATGGTTGAAATTAGGGTGATTGAGACTTCTCTTCTAATCCACCTATCAACACATCATTTGCTTGTGTTTTCCTCTAGAAAAAAACACACATGATTTGTTTATTTATTAATTGCTGCCCATTTGTAGGGGTTTAGGTGTAGCCCCGGCATATGCTCCACCCCCACTTGTGTGCAACAAACCTTTTCTGTCCAGCGCACCATCCAAATCACATGCGGATCTCGTAAACTAACTTGTACTCATCCAGGTTAAGTTTATTCCCGTCGGTTAGTGGTAACTTTTTTTAGATAAAGAGTGTTTATTGATATCGAGAAGATACAACATGTACCCAGCCTCTGCAACAACGCAATAACCGAATCCATTACGGATGCACACAGCCAAAAGACAGTAAGAAGAAGAAATAAAAAAGAAAAGTCCCGCTAAAGAGTTACAGTCCTTGCAACAGCCGCACAACCACCACCAAAACAACACCTGATGTCCAATTCTTCAAAAGCAACGCCTTCAAGAAGAACAGTGCCAGGCACAACCAATGAAGGCCAGACCTTGGGTTTTCACCCTGAAGATAATCCTCGATCTCAAAACAATGTCTTCAGCAAGACCACTGTCAGGCACAACCAATTAAGGTCAGACCTTGGATTTTCACCCTGAAAGGTAGGACTTTGGACTTCACGTATGTTGTCGGCCCCACTTACATGCCGCTGCTCCAAGTTATGAAACACCAAGCCAATTCCTCATCGCGAGAAAGATTCGAACCACCACCTCAGATCTCGACTGACATGACCTTCTCCGCCAGCACCATGGAACGAGAACATGTCCCATGATATTAACAGCCAGCAGAGTTTCGAAGCGCTCCCTCTGAAACCAAACGGCCAAAGTAAAACATGGGTGCGCACGACCGAATCCCACCCGATCCAGCAATCTCCAGGCATGAATCGCCCAGTGGAGTTCGCCGGCGGAGCCTTCCAGAACTCGTCACTTCAGCCAAATCAACGAGAGCACGCATCCGGTAGATCATCGTCTTCGCGCGGGAGAAACCTAGGACCGCCGCCTTTATTGGCAAGACTCGCAGGCCCCCACGCCGCCAGTCAACTCCTTGCAGAACGGCGAACGAGAAGAGGGCAACCCAGTGTGTCGCTGCAGGTCTTCGCCGGCGTGGCCAAAGCCACAGCCATAATTCCCGCAGAACTCCCTGGCTGGAGATCTCAAGCCCGGATCGGGCCCAGAAGCCTAGATCGAGGCCCAAGATCCAGATCGCAACCGTGCAGACCGATGGCTGCAACGGCCGCGCGCCGCCGCCTCCAGGTCGTCGCTCCGCCGGAGGCCCTCAGGAGCCGACCAGCATGGCCACCTCCTGCACGGCACGGGGGCGCCGCCCCGGCCTCACGCGCTCCGGAGACTTGGTGCGGACGCCCTAGCGCCGACCCGAGCCGCCGAGGCCTTCCTTCCCCAAGCCGCCTTTGCAGTTGGGTTGCCGCCACCGTGGCAAGGGGCTGACGGTAGCGGCGGCGCGGTGGTCTGGAGGTGGTCGCTGGCGGCTGAAGGTTTCCGCCCCGGTGACGCCCTAGGGAGCGACACGGGAGCGACCCGGTTAGTGGTAACTAACTAAATTAAGGTCCATAAGCGATGGAGGGATCTGATGCTAACAGCTCCCGCATTTCGTTTTTCATTTTCATTTTTGCTATGGTGCAATCTGTTCATATCGGTATTCACCGTAGTGTTTTATGAGCACACCCTTTGCATGACGGATGAACAGCCAGACACGAGACACGGCCGGGAAGGCGATCCAGCCCGATTACAACGAAGAAACGAAGGCCAATTGGAAAGCCTCCTCCTCTCCGTCTCGCGTCGCCACCGTGCGGGCGACCAAGACGAAACCCTCGCCCACCGCTTCCTCCCTCCCACCCTCCTCTCTCCCACCCGCCCGCCACCGGCGTGCGCCACCGGGCAAGGCCCGTACGGTGCCGGCGGTGGCCGGCCTTTCCCTACCCGACGTGAGAGGAACCCGGGCACGGCGGCGGTTCTCTTGGCGGCGGCAAACTTCGGCGGGGCCTGGCGTGACGGCTGCCGGCGTGCTACGATAGGGGCAATAAGCGTCCGCGCGTGGAGGCGGCGATGGGGGCGGCCTCGGGGCACTGCAGCCCATGGCGACGGTGGTGGCCGAGCTCGTCAACCAGGATCTGTCGCGGCGGCAGGTCGGCATGGCGGCGGCGTACACCCCTGGTGCCTGCGACGGAGGGGATTGGGGAAAGCGAGGACCCTGGACGGCCGCAGGCGGAGCTAGCCATCGATGGTGGCGTGCATGGCCTCGGCCCAGATCTGGCCCCTTTGAGACTGGATCGGGCTGGCTGGGCTCCACTGGTTGATTGGTTTCAGGGGCTCCCGGCCTGGGAGCCCACCCCTTGACCAAGGATGGTTGGGGCACTGGATGCGGACCCGTCGGGTCTAGATCCGACAGCCGCTGGCGGTCTCGGTACGGGCTCTGTAGGTTCAACCGACGGGTGTGTCCTGCTAGTTGAACCGTACTGTCCGAGGTGCCGGTCTGATGACCCCGTTTTCTCCTGTCTATGTCGATGGGCTGGTCGTGGCCATGTCCGGCCCCACCGTGGACTAGCGATCCCGGATGCCGAGGCGGCGGCCTCGGAAAGTGGACTGCACTGGTGTCTCTACGGCGAGCAACATGTCAGTGGTGGATGGCGAGGAGCGGGTGGCGGGGGACCCCGGTGCTGGCGACGTTTCGACATTGCAGCTCCCAAATAGTGTTTTGGGGGCCTTACTCGGTGGCGGTGGGCGTTCTGAAATACCGGGCATGGCGAAGGTTTTTCCGGGCGAAAGCCCAGCGCTCCGGCGTCGATGCATGCGGGTGTCATTACTCTCTTGGGGAGAGGGGGAGGTCATTGTGGCTACCTTCGTGTGCAGGGCTCTAGGTGAAAACCCTAAACTTCGGTCTCGACAATGGCAACGTGAGACGTCGTTACCTTCTTGGGGGGCATTGTCGTGGAGCTACAGTATCTTTTGGTGTATCGATTTGGCGTTAGACTTTATTTCTTGTTTATCCTTGATCTGTTTTGTAAGAGGGTCACCTCATCACCGTGAATCGATTTGGCTGTTAGACTTTATCTATAAAGCGGGACGAAATCCTGTTTCGAGAGGCAGAGGAGATCCAGCCCACGGGGATGGGATCGCTCGGTCATACTGCTTGCTACTCCCTCCGTATCAAAATATAAGTCGCACTAGTCACTTACCACACATATGTATGTAAACATGTTTTAGTGCAAGATTCATGTAAGTGACTAGTGAATCTTGCACTAAAACATGTCTACATACATGTGTTTGGTAAGTGACTAGTGCGACTTATATTTTGACACGGAGGGAGTAGGATCTACGGTCGAAAGTACAAGGAAAGCATCACATGGACTGTTGGTGCATGTGCATGTGCCTCTCTACCTGTCTTTGCACCGATCTTGACACGACACGAACTGAAAAACCGGCCACGCGCACGTTGCGCCTCTAACTGTAGTGACGCGACCGACAGCAAGATGATGAATCACGGCATGATCGTTTGAAAAGTAACCACCAAACAATGCATGCTAGAGTGGCCATCACGATTCGTTGAGTACTACTCCAAAATGCGCCACCAGTGAATTAGTCGTGGGCAAGCACCACTAAAATGGACTGGGCATTGAATGAGCCTTATAATAATTGATTAAGATTCACAGCGGTCATGTCTTGCCTGGAGCGGGCTACAACGGTTTAATCTCTCTGTAATCTGCCCATTATGTAGCAGTACTAGCAGAGTAAGGGTGTTTATTCTGGTCGCACCCTGAGCTTAGCGGATATTAGGACTGACTAATCACCTACTACCACTTGACGCCATCATGTTCGTCGCTACTGTAGGTGCTACGAGACACGAATGCACAGCGATGCAGAAGAAGCCAGATCGGCGCACACGGAAGCACATGGGGGGAAATTAACCGAACAACAACCATTTTGTTTGGATTTGTTAGTCCTAATGAACGCCCAAATAAAACTAAAACCTGTTAGCCTGTCTGCGGGGATTAGTTTTGATCTTTCACATTTCAGTTTTACTGAACCACTAAAATTTGCAGTAGCCCCTCGCGCGGTCGCGCCGCCTGGCTGGTAAGTACAGTAGTACTAGTCGCTTCTCCTGCCCGCCCCGCCGTCTCATCTCTACCTGCTCCCCGTCTCAAAATGTTGCCACCCAACTAGTAAAACGAAGCCTTCCGTTCCGCCTCCGGCCGCTTCCCATCTCTGCCTGCCGCGACACCGCACACACACCCGCGCGCGCTTCGAAGCACGCGCACACGCTCGATCAGAAAGGGCAGGAGCGGAGAAAACACCAAGGCGTTTGTACTCCTACGTGCGCCCGTGCGAGGAGGAGCGGCGCATGGGGACGAAGCGGCGGCGCCAGCAGCACCACGGCCGGTGGGTGGTGCCGTCAGTGGCCCCGGCCGCGGCGGCGTTCGCGGCGGCGGGGCTGCTGCTCCTCGTCGTCGCGTGCCACTGCTTCCTCTCCCCGCCGCTCGGGGGTGGCGGCGGCGGCGCCCGCCGCCCCAACCCGCCCTTACTGGTACGCTCCTCTCCCAAAAGCCGCGACTTTGCGACGACGCGGGTCGTCGGTTCGTTTCATCATGCTCCCCGATTTCCGCTCGGTTGTTCCTGCCTGAATGCGGATTCTCTTACGTTTTCCTCACCCCCTTTTGTTTCGCCGAGCAGTTGAACAAACCAGGCGAGCAGCGCAGGAATCTGGTCGGCGCCGAGGATTTCACCGTTCCGGTGAGTGGATACCGACCCCCCTGCTCGATTGCTCCATCAGTATCCCGGGAAAATCGAGCCGTCGTTCGTCTAACCGGTTCGTTCCGGATTTTCTCTTCTTCTGTCAGAGTGGCGGGAGCAAGCGTGGGAAGAGCTCTGGGTGTCGAAGGCGGCGCACGGCTTCGTCGGCTGCAGCGACGCGACCAACGACTTCGCCGGTATGCGCACGCGTTGCTTGCGACGAGTTTGGTTTGTCTTTTCGTATACGGCATGCTTTGCTTCAGATGATTGGGATTGCCGCTGTCTCTGCTTGACTGTGTTTGCTGGCAATAAAGCTCTCCCCTTTTCTTTGTATCGCTCGGCAGATGCCAAGGTCGTCACCGAGTCGAATCGCTATCTGATGATCGCCACCAGTGGCGGCCTCAACCAGCAGCGAACAGGGGTAAGACCAAAACAAAGTAGTAATTTAAGTAATAACTAGTGTGTGAATATATGGCAATTGAATAATCTGGTTATTTCGGTGCATTTCTTGTAAGTAAGAATGTAAGATGACCTCTCTGAATTTCTTATTTTTGGTCTAATGCTAGTGTAGGTTTCGCAATGATTAGACTCTCGAGCATGTGCTACTAATACAGTGATACTGCACTACTTTCAAATCATTTTTCTTCAGTTGTAAGCATCTGTCATGTAGCCCTGCTTAATTTACTTCACCAACTTGTTGGTGCCTGCTGCATCCGTGTGTTTGTGTCTTTTCTTGGTATACTCCAACTACTTTTGGAAGCCCTGCATGACTGCACATGTGTATTTATTCCATTTCGTGTTAGTTTTAGCTGTCATGTACAACTACCCTGTATCAGAGGATATGCATACCTGGATCCTTACTTGCCATTTCTGATCTTGAGTAATCTGAAGAACTGCCAATTCGGTCCTAGCGTATGTTTCTTCTCACAAGCTTGCCCTATTATGAGTTTATCAATTTGAACGCCTATGCAGAAATCGGTTGCCTCTGTTTGAGCTCATACTCATATTTTCTTGCTATATACTAAATGATGAAATTCTCATGTCCGCAGTTTCCTCATGATAATTCTCCCCATTTAAAGCTTATTCTTTTCCATAAATGACACGGAAACTCCTCTGGTTATCTTGTTTCAGATCATAGATGCTGTTGTTGCAGCGCGCATTCTGAATGCAACACTTGTCATTCCAAAGCTCGATCAGGCATCCTTCTGGAAAGACGCAAGGTCGCACGCTTACCCTCTCTTCGTTCCTTTGGTCAAGTACCGTGTGCTAATTCCATGTTCTGTATGGCAGTGATTTTGCGGAGATATTTGATGCCGATTCATTCATATCCTCACTCTCAAACGATGTTAAGATCATACGACAAGTACCTGATATAAATGGGAAAACACCATATCCATACAAGATGCGTGTACCCAGGAAGTGTACTCCAGTATGCTACGAGAACCGAGTACTGCCTGCTCTCTTGAAGAAACATGTAAGCGTTACAGATTATCAACATGGCGTGTTTCTTATGTTCAGAACTTTAGGCCAAAAATGTTCAATTCTGACATGTTTTTTGCATTTCTACATATGCAGGTTGTTCAGCTAACAAAATTTGACTACCGGGTTTCCAACAGGTTGGAGACTGATCTTCAAAAGCTGAGGTGTAGAGTCAATTATCATGCACTAAAGTTCACAGATCCAATTCACAACATGGGACAAATGCTTGTGCAAAGAATGCGAGCCAAAAGTGGACGCTTCATTGCTCTTCACCTAAGGTAATATTGGTTAAATATTTTTGTGTTGGATACGCAGTGCTAGCAAACTATTTTCACCCACATAAGCTATTGCAGATTTGAGCCTGACATGCTTGCCTTCTCGGGATGCTACTTTGGGGGCGGCGAAATTGAGAAAAGGGAACTAGGTGAAATACGTAAGAGGTGGAAGACACTGCATGTAAGAGATCATTCTCCATTCATGGTTATTAATGAATGTCCATTTCAGGTTTCTTATAATTTACGAATAAATTTATTTGCAGGCAAGCGACCCTGACAAAGAACGCCGGCATGGCAAATGCCCTCTGACACCAGAAGAAGTTGGCTTCATGCTCAGGGCATTGGGGTTTGGGAAGGACGTGCACCTATATGTTGCATCGGGGGATGTATACGGAGGAGAGGAGACATTAGCACCTTTGAAAGCGCTCTTCCCAAATTTCCACTCCAAGGAGACTCTAGCTAGCAAGGAGGAGCTGGAACCTTTCTTATCATTCTCGTCTCGTATGGCCGCCCTTGATTATGTCGTGTGTGATGGGAGCGATGTTTTCGTGACAAACAACAATGGCAACATGGCGAGAATGTTGGCTGGTCGAAGGTAATCTCTTTTGTGCTGTTCTAGAATAATTTGGATAGAATTACTGTTAGGTACTCACTGAGATCTGTCTATTAGCAACACCAACCAGGATTCAGGATACAAAGTAGCTAGGTTTCTCTCTCGATTACAAGCACAAGTGTGCTGAAAATAACAAATTGTTGCCGCATATTCAAGTATTTTCTAAAAGTAAGTCGATTGATTGAAAATGTGTTGCTTTCAGGCGATACTTCGGGCACAAGAGGACCATACGACCGAATTCTAAGAAGCTTTCTACACTCTTCCTTAATCGAACCAGCATGAGTTGGGACACATTTGCATCCAAAGTTCAGATGTTCCAGAAGGGGTTTATGGGTGAGCCCAATGAGATTAAACCAGGAAAAGGTGAATTTCACGAGCACCCTATGGACTGCATTTGTGCAAGGACAAAGAGAAGAACTGGGCATAGTAATCCGTACCTAAATAAAAGTGTTGGGGAAGGTGTCGAGAATCACACTAGTGACGCGGAGCTCGACTGGAGGGATTCAGACGATGGAGAGAATACACCCTTGGGAGGGGATTCATCAAATGAGACTGAGCCAGACTATAGCCGTATTGGGGGATTAGACATTCCTGAATTGGAGGACATAATCTCAGACTAGTCACTTGAAATGGATAACTATCATAATAGGTTTTTGCTAGTTAAAAGGACATGGTGATAAAGTTCTTGTGTACAGAAGCTATGGCATAATTTTGAGAGAAGAGCCTACCAGGCAGCCGTCAGTATGAGCAAGACAAATGTACAGTGTTTGATTGGTCTGCAGCGAATGCTGATTGGCAAATTAGAAGAACATTTTACATTTTTTTTGGTTCATATATCTTAGGTTGAACAGTAAATAGTTAAGTCCTTTTCTCCTTCATAGTTTTTTGTGTATTGTGGTAGTGAGTTTTGTTTTACTCTTCATTTTTCTTTCAGAAAAAGTTTTGGTCTACCAAGAAATCTGTACATAACTTAGAACATGAAGAAGAGAAAGAATGAGCGAAATTTTATCAGCACGTGTAGGCATTATTGCCTAGTTCAGAGTCTGAAATCCATATTATTTACTGCATTCAGCTCCTATTTTGCTTAACTATTACATCCCAGTCTGCCGGATGCTCCAAAATAGGCAGATATTCTACAGTATGTACCATTTTATATGAAAATGTATTTCTAATATATCGTGATGGTCCATGGTCCATGCACAAAGTACGGGAATGTAATTGTTTTTTATTAAATGGAAACTGTAGTGTAGGGAAAAACCTAGAAGGTAAGAATTTCAGTAAAATAATGTATCCAGATGTTCCAGGCAGTCACAAAGATGGGCAATGCAAAATTTAAGCAATAATACCCTCGTTTGATTTATCTCCTAATCTGGTAATTTATCTTTTGGTTAAGCATATACGTGTAACACGGTTAAACGGTGTCATTTGGAAATGTTGTGCTAAAAATATCATGGATGTAACATGACAAGAACTGACATTCGTCCTGCTCTGCCGATTCATTAAGTAGAAAAAATGAATTGATCATTTGATGAGGGAAACCAGAAGAAAACCAATGCAAATGGCTTAACCCATCGAAACTAGATCTGCAGCCCACACATGTCGACAATGCGGGGAATGCAGCATATACACGCTGCTAAATATTCATAAACCTGCAGATATCTGACACGACCTGAAGAGGGATCACCATCTCACAACTCCATCCAGAGCAACCTCACTATGCCCAAAGAAACATCACATACCTGTCGCAAGCATTTCTAACATGACCTGCACACAATAATGAACACCAGAAGTCCATCAGACTTGAAAGAAGCAAAAGAATGAAATATGGCAAAGCGTCGAGGAGAGAAACTCCATACAGCCTCCAAAAAACCACCATGATGATTAGCCTTGAACAGTGATGCGAGGACAGATAGGCTATGTCGGCTATGAGAAAAACATGTGTTGGAAGCTCAACTATGCAACACTGAAGCCCATGCGATATGCAAGACTATGAGTTCAAATCTTAAATATGGTAGTCTCAATTAAGTGCACCAACAACAAACTTAAAAACATAAGCACAAGGTATAACACACGAGATAAACAGCCTATGAGACAATATATGACTTCAAACACGAACGTTATCACAAGTAGATAAATTTGGTTATGGAGATAACCGAGACTCGCTTAGGCGAAGATGTAAACAGATGTTCAGTTCCTCGTAAGAACCATACTCACCATTGGAGACGTGTGCATTAGCATGGAGGATCCTCGGACGCTACGGAAGCTCACTTTTTTCTCCGAGCCCCTTGAGAAGTTCTGACCCTTATCATTAAGGCTAACTTTTCCTCCATCCCGGATAGCCAAGCTCCATAACCTCTTCAAAAAAATCCACAACGGAGAAGTTTGAGTCTCTTCACAATCTCCTCGAAGATGTCATTAATCTCTCCTTGGGTTAGGAGCCGACACTTTGTTTGCCGTGGAGTATTTCAGCTCATCAAGGCAGAGTTGTAATGATAAATGTTTGCTAATTTGTCTGATTTTTCCATGATGTGGAATAAAAGGGAGTGGAGGCCGCATAACCACTCTCCCACCAAATACTTTGAGACCAATAAAATAGGAAACAGTAGAAAATTAATACGTTTTCCTTGCGTATTCCACTTGAGCACGACATTTATGCTTGCTTCAAGCCGGGATGGTTCACTTGATCATTGTTATTTGGTGAAGATTCACACATTTCTCCATATGCTTTTGTACTATGGAAAAGCTTCGCAAGATCATATCTCGCATGTCCATTATCACTAAATGGGATACAAAGTTCAAGCATACTTCCTCCATTCCAGATTAATCAACATCCTAGGCCTGATTTTAGTTTCAATTTAATCTACATTCCGCAATTAGAAACACAGTTTCTAGTATTATACCCCCGGTAAAATCTTAACATTATATAATAGCCACGCAAAAATCACACACTAAAATACATTTCGTATGCAAATTTCATTGTTGGCATTTAATTAAGCTTTGGGTAAATGAGAGAACACTTTGTTCCTACGATACTATTATTGTATTTCATGCTTGTGTGTGGATTACCAAGGTTTAGTACTAATAATGATGGCCTAATTTGTTTGGTTTTTTCAAGGATGTTGATTAATCTGGAATGGAGGGATTATATTATCTTCGATATGCTCGTCTTGAACCTGCGCTTATCAATCTTGATGAAAATCACCACCCTATGTCATCATCTAATGGGTGTCATGGAAAATTTATTTTGACGCAAGCCCGTGAAAAATACTAACGACATAGAAACACCAAACACATAAATCATGTGTTAGTGCACAGAGGGCAATCAACAAAATCTTATCATTGAATGTCGACTAGATAGGTGCGAAGAGGCGATTGAAAACACTAACGGTTTTGGCTTGAATAAATGCAAATAAAACTAGTGTTTAATATAATATGTTAGGCTCAACTATGTTCTCCAACAAATTATGCTAGACAAGACAATAACAAGTATGTGATAGCAAAATATATATAACTCCAAGCACAAAGTCTATCACAAAAGTAAATGTATAAGTACTTAAATAGTGGTACTCACATAAGAAATAACCAAGACACGTAGAGACGAAGATGTATACTGAAATTCACTTTCCAATGAAATTTAATCTCTGTTAGAGCGGTGAGACGACATAATGCTACCTGAGCGCCACAATGTCTCACCTTGAGGTGTGGTTTCACAATGAACACCAAACACCACTCATCGACGTCACAAAGGCTCACATTATTCTCCTTGAGCTTTCCCACAAAGAGAAGAGCATATTTCTCATACGAAGTATGTTTTTGATGTACTTAAAAAATTTCTGAAGGTCAAAGGAGAATTTTAGACCTCTCTATAAAGAATAACCGATAAAATCTTCAAAATAAAAACACAAGAATTTTTTCATACAAAATGTGTTTTGATAAACTTGAGTTTGTTTTGAAGATCATGAAAAGCCCCACAACGTCACATAGAGAATATCAAAATAAGAACTAAGAAAGATGATGAAAATGACGGAAAGGCTTTATCTCTCTATGAACGATATGATCAAGCTACTCACTCGAGAGCCCTCTTGATACTACGGCTATCGATCCTATAACCCACCCTTCCAGAAACCACCATGAGAACGGGAACTAGAATATCTATCTAGATTATACCTTTACCTTTCGCATATTCATTGAGATGGATAACGATGATCCTACCCGTCTCAATTTGGAACAACTTTTTTGATAGCGCTCTCTTGATGAGGATTTGTATATTGCTCTCCCATACTCCACTGTGAGAGAGCCTCTCATAGGCACATCTTCACTTAACCATTATTACCAAAAGGATGACAATTTTCAAGCATATGATCTCTTTGAGATGCTCCTCTTGAACTTTCCTTTCTCAATCACGGTGGCAATAACCACTTAATGTCATCCTCTCATGGGCTACATGGGATCTTTGTTTTGATGCAAGCACATAGAGACATACCTTTACCAACATAGAAATACCAAACAAATAGATCACAGGTTAATTCACAAAGGGTAATGGACAATTTCTACCATATCATGAGATCACTTGATCCCACTCGGTTCATCATCTACGCTCTGTGTGTTGATCAAGTTGACTTCTAATCTTTACACTTTGTTTTGATCAACTTCATATTTTTCTTCTTTCTTTATTATGATGGTGTCTTGAATGTAAACATGAATGCTCACTCAATATTCTTCTCCATAACCCTCCATGGTGCTGCTATGACTCCCACCGCTTGCACACAAGTCTCGATATTATACGATTTGTACGTAACCCAAACCCTATTAAATAATTGTTCGTAGATCAAAGGTGTTCCATATGTAGCGACACACATTTAGTGACTTCGACTCCTATTTATAACTAGCTACTAGTTGGAGTTTCTCGATCCACTTATATTGGTCAAGTTACATCGACAAGGCGTTACTTCAAAAGTATCTAAAAACACAATGAACATATGAATTTATTTCAGTGCTATGCACACGACTCGAATCTTAAGAGGCTTGCATGGTACAGACTGTGGCCTATAGGTTATTTTCACCTTTAGGTCAAGAAAAATGTTTCGTTACTTTCCTGTTGTTCATACACCTCATTTATCAAATGTCGTTGCCCCCTCTCTCTCCCTCTCCTTTTCCCTCGCCATCCTCATTAGTCACTGGAGTGTTATATCGTAGCTTCCAAAAATAATTTTAGTTATTTTTAAAAAGGTAAAATCTGCTGCATTGATTTGGTAAATTAAGGGATAAGAGTACCGTGTTCGAGGTTCCAATTCTGCATCCAACTTTCCATAAATGCAAACTACTATGACGTGTCCCGAGAAAAAACGACACCTTTTGCAATAAAAGGATAAATATTGCACAGGTCTCGAATCAGGTTTTCGCCCCGCTTTATAAATAAAGCAACATGCCAAGCAAGTCCATACAAAGTCACAAGCACGAAGGCAAAATATTGCACATGTCGCTGTCATTAACTTTGGATACGCCTTTATAAATTCGGCATATGCCACATATATATTTACCAGAACGTAATCTTGACGATCACATGCAGGCACGTTTATTTACAGAAATCATATCTACCATCACGTAAATCTTCACAAGCACATGCACGCACGTTTATTTACCGAAATTGCTTACGCATTCAATCCGCGGTGATCCAGCGTATATCTTCATGATCGAACTCCATCCCATTCCGCGGACCCAACATCACAACGAAGATACCGGTGGGCGCTGCGTTGAAATACGCACGATCTGACAAAATACGTTGCCTCACTTGGACAGTTGGATCAGGAAATCACTTAATTGGCAGTATTCGAGACCAAAATAAGGAGTTGCCGCCTCCCGTTTTCGGTGATTGTGGGTGTGGAAGTCACAGTATATATATATAGTTATATACTCCCATGTTGTTTTCGCCACAAAAACAATTTAAGGACCAACAGAGCTTGGCATTTGATTCCACCTGAATTCTATAGGGAAAGTTGGGACTCTACAACGTTTGCACGACCCGAAGACCTTACGAGCACTACACAAATGGTACTGCTAGCTAATAATGTCTTAAGCCAGATCACTTGACTTGAGAGTAGTTTTGAGCTTTCCACACACGCTCTGTATGAGTGCATTTCGCAAAACAATATCTGTGCTCTCGAACTGTGGTGTTCAGATTCAGTCATCAACTGTTCAGATTCAGTTATCAACGAAGTAGTTTCAGAGTATTTACGTACGTAATGGTGAACACTGACCATGTGTGAGGCATGTTTACTTGATTTTTCAGGGTATCATCGGAATCCGTACGGCCGTCCTGCTCCTCGCCGTCCTCGCGTGGTGCTGCGTGCTCGCCGCCGCCGCCGGCTGGGAGGAGCGCGTGTTCAACGTCGAGGACTTCGGCGCGGTAGGCGACGCCGCCACGGACGACACCGAGGTACGTACGCACGCACGCGCTGCCTGCAGAGCTGACATTGTGCTCTCAGGCGAAAACTCTCGACGTCTTTGATCATCCTATACACTAACGAACGTAATGAATGTGTGTTTTCTGAACTTGCCAAGGCGTTCGTGCACGCGTGGGAGGCGGCGTGCGGCGCCAGGGGCACGTCGGCGTCGAGGCTGCTCGTGCCGGCGGGCAGGATCTTCCTCGTCGGCCCCACCAGGTTCAGCGGGCCCTGCGCATCCACCAGAATTACCGTGCAGGTACGTTCGCCATTCCTGGTTAATTGTCGGCTCTTATAGCTAACTGGATATACCCCTCCCCTCCCTCCCCTCGGTCGCCCCCCTCCAGGCGACCAGGGGAGCAAACCCTAGATCGCCGCCGCCACCGTCCCCTCCTCTCATCCGTCCCTCCTCGCCACTCCTGGAGGCCGCCGGCTAAGCCCCGGTCGCCGATGAAGGGGGGGGGGGGGGGGCGAGGCCCTTGTGCGGTTGCTTCAAGATCCCTGCAGCATCTTCGTCGGAGGCGGTGCGGGCGTTGCATGGTGGTCGGCAGCGACGGACCGCAGGCGACGGCGACGGATCTCTGGCTGGCGCGCCGGGATCTTCCCCTAGCCAGCGGCGGCTACTCCGGCTGGGTTGGGCTTCGGCTTGACACGGCCCTCTCCGATCTGCGTCGGTGGGCGCCTCCGACGATCGTCCACGACTTCAAACCTCCTCGGTACGGAACAACCACTAAGGAGAAATCCTATGCCCGGTGTTTGCCGGTGCAGATGATGCGGCGATGCCTGTGGGCGCCGCTAACCTTGTTGAAGGGCATCGTAATGGTGGAAGTTCCGTCGGGCTCCGAGGGAAACCTCAGGCTAGTCCGGACAGTGGCGGCACTTTGCGTCGTCTTCCTCGTTGGAGGCACTGTTTTGGAGCCCATATTGCAGGCAGGATCTTGAAGGCGTGGAGGCGTTGGACCACCGTGTAGGCTGCAGGAAGGGCCGTCTGCTCCGGGGGAAACCTCAGACCCGGGTCTCCCGGATCGGATGATGACGGCGAGCGGCGCCGTTCTCCCCCATGGGGCATCGTTTTTGGAGCTGATGCCGGCCGGAGGGGTCTTTTGGTGGAGCGGCGTGCCATTTTCCGCGTCGACAATGGTGACTCGGCAGCATGGTGCAGTGGGGTCTCGGCGTGGATGCGTGTGAATGGACGAGGGCAGGGCGGTGGTGCTGTTTGGCGTCATGGCGACGTCGCAGACTGGCCTTGCAAGGTCATGGCGTTGATCTTTTGCCTGAAGATGGGTTCGAGGAAGATGGCGGAAGCGACTTCTGTAGCGCGCGCATGCGGTGCGCGTTGAGGGTCTGCTCGACCGGTACTCCGGTTGTAGATGATGCGTGTAGGTGGGAGGTCAAGGCATGCGGCTCTGACCATGGCCACCCCCATCATAGTTGTAGCGACTTTTTGTTGCCGAACGGCTGACTTCGGTTTGATCAATGTTGTAACTTGTAAGCTTTGATGATTAATTGCGGATGGCTGTGTGCATAACTTTAATGCAGAGGCCGGGGATCCGCACCCCTTATCTAAAAAAAATTCCTGGTTAATTGATCTTAGATCTGGGCCGTGGTTGGCTTCATCCGTGCTCTTGCTTTGTTTGTCGTAGGTCATGGGCACGATTATGGCGCAGCCGGTGTCCGCATGGGTCGGGGAGAACTACTGGTTGAAGTTCGATCAGGTCGACGGGCTCACGGTGACCGGCAGCAGCGGCGTGCTCGACGGCAGAGGCGATAATTGGTGGAGCTACAAGTGCAAAGAGGATGAAGTGAGCCCACTGGACACCCCTTGCAACAACTAAAGAAACAATAAAAACTTCTATTTTCTTTCTAGATTTGAACTTATTGAATTATTTCTAAATCTTCATTTAAGAAAAAATTATTTATGAATAGATATTTTGGGAAAATTATTAACGAATCATCACTCACCGGTTATTGTATTTTTTTTTCAGAATTGTATTTCTGAAGCGCCAACGGTCAGTACAAACATTGAAAGCCAATCATTCTTGTGACAACCTATATTTTGAGACTCTAGGTAGTAGAAGTAATCAACACTCCGAGACTGTGTAACGTTGCTCATTGCCATGGATCCAGGCCTTGGTGCTGATGAACTGCACCAACGCGGAGCTGGGCCATTTCAGCAGCAAGGACAGCCCGCAGAGGCGCAGATGCACATCGCCTTGAGCATGAGCAGGAGTGTGAACCTGACGCAGCTCACCATCACCGTCCCGGGAGACAGCCCCAACACCGACGGCGTCCACGTCGACCGGAGCGAGGACGTGCGCATCACCGGATCGACCATCGGCACCGGCGACGACTGCATCTCCATCGGCCCCGGGAGCCGCTTCGTCACCGTCGACGGGGTCGTGTGCGGACCCGGTCACGGCGTAAGGTAGCGAAAAGATTGTTACCGACGATCGATGGGCCAAGCACTCGAAGATGAAATGGTGTAATGGTTAATTGGTCTTGTTTTTGTTGCCAGCGTGGGGAGTCTGGGCAAGAATGGCGCAAACGACTGCGTGGAGCACATCGATGTGAGAAACGTCCACTTCATCAACACCATGAACGGAGCAAGGATCAAGACATGGCAGGTATACTAAACTGAAGCCGGCTGCTTTCTCTTACGATGAACAAGCTGGTCCTGATGGGTAACTGATTATTAATTTTTCGCACTACAGGGTGGGAACGGCTACGCGAAATCCATCTCGTTCACCAACATAAACTTCACCAACGTGAAAGGGTTAGCGCTCATTTGGTCCGTTTCTTTCTCTCTCCTCTATCTCTCCCAGGCCGCTTGAGAGTCTCCACCGTCTGCCCGGCGCCGCTCTGGCCTCCCTCCGCCGGCTGTGCTGGCCGGAGGGGAGCTGGAGCTGGTGGCCGTGGTCTCCTGTATAGCTTAGGTCTAGTTTTCCTCGCCGTAGATGTAGGTTTAGCTTTTGCTGCTTGGTCCTGTTTGGCTTATGGCGAGATGCCGCGAGGATATTCTGGTCTGGAGCTTCTGCCTAGCTCAGGCCGGTCGGCTACGACGCTCTCGGCGAGCTCTCGAGGTGGGAGGTCGGCGGCGGTGGTGTGGTGCCTGATTGCCTCTTTCTCAATAAAGGCAGATCTGGTCTTCGTCCGATCCGGCGGTGTGCTGTTGTTTCCGTCCCTCTGGCCGGCCGTGGAGGTGAGGGGAGGGGATGGAACGCTGCTCTGCTCGCTCGATCTGGAGTTGGCTCCCCTTCGTGCTCGTCACGGCGGCGCCGGCGAGTGCATCTGTTAGGGTTCCCGTCCTCCGTCCCTGCTGTCGTGGCGTCGTCGTCTTCTCCTGCGGCGACGTGGGATTGTGAGGTATGTTCCTGGAGATTGCGGTGGTGTCTGCTGGCCTCCGGTGCTGGGTTGCCGGAGTTTGCGTGGTGGAATGGAGGAGGTGGTGGTTTGGCCGTGCTCGTTCATCGAGTTAGATCTCGTCGTTGTGCTTCGGGTGGTTCATGCGGTCGCCTACATGTGTGGAGCTGCGCCTCGTTCCAGGTTCGGCGGTGGTCGGCCTTCTTCTTCGGCGTCTTCGGCGGTGGAGCAGAGTGGTGGCGGACCGGCGGCGTGTTCAGCGGAGAAGGCCCTGGGGACCAAGTTGCAATTTCCTTTTTTCTGTGGACTTTTCTGTTGTTGTGCTGGGGCTTGGGACCCACTTGCCGTGTACTGCGTATGCTTGTATTCCTTGATGTATTTCGTTAAATATATGCAGTATACTAAGTTCAAAAAAAAAAACTTCACCAACGTGGACCATCCCGTGATCATCGACCAGTTCTACGAAGATCGCGACGTCCCAAATACGGTAAATGTCATCCTGAATTAATTATGCTTACATCGAAACTTCAAGAACTCGTTTGGTAATTTGCTTCTGCATCTATCTAATTTGCAGGGGTCAGTGGTGCTGAGCGACATAACGTACACGAACCTGAAGGGGACTTCAAGCCAGAAGACGGCCATCGCGTTTGACTGCAGCGACAGCGGAAGCTGCACGGAGATCCACGTCAACTCTGTGGCGATCACAGGTTCCGGTGGCCGAGCAACCGTAGCCCGCTGCCAAAACGCGCAAGGGGACACCTCCGGATACGTTTACCCCGTAATCCCTTGCCTTCTTCTTTTTTTTTTTTTTTTTTTTTTTTTTTTGAACAAGGGTGAGGCCACGAAGGCCTCGAAGCTGCATTAAAGAACGGTGGGAATTACAAGGAGGACCTGAAAGAAATAAGAAACTACAACATGGTCCTTAGAGATTACAAAGAAGACCCTAGGATAAAAGCTAAAAAAGCAATCAGCTCCTGGCCTTCTTCTTCCTCCACCGACGGGATTGAGCAGATCATGTCGCCGGCCTTCTCCTCCATCACCGGGGAACTTGCCACTTGGGATGTTGGAGAAGTGCAGCGCCAGCACAGATCTGTTGATTTGGGGCCTCCACACCGGAGGTTGAACTTGAACAGGCCACCTTGCTGGCCAAGGATCATGGCAGCAGTCAAAGGCCACCATGTAGTGTTCATCAGGAAGCAGCTTCGTACCCGACGCACTGGATCCGTCTGCAGCAGCCGAAACGAGCTCCTTCTCCCTGCTAGCTCCACGCCAACCAAGAAGATGGAGTTGCCCAACATCGGCAGCCAGACTCAGAACGCCCACACACACATCAGATGCACAGAAAGGAACTTCGAAGCCCTCCTCCCTCGCCACCAAGGCCGGCCAGAGGAAAACGCTTCGTACCTTCTGCAGCATCGAGATCGTGACCATACCAAAAAGATGCAGAAGTCAACTCACCCGTCCACTCCCTTCCCTCGCCACCATGGCCGGCCAGAGGGAGTTTTGGAGTTGCTTGACTCTGCAGCAGCGAGCAGCGGCCACAAGCCACGGCCTTATTAAAGGAGGCGGCGGTCCTCTCCAGCGCACCCAGCTCGAACCTCCCGAGCAACAGGACGATGAACAGAAGCCCTAGGTGGCACCAGATCTGGCCAGATCGATCTAGCACCCCGCTCCTAGCTACGGGCATCAAGCCCAAGTCCGGCAAACAGCCGCAACACCTACAACTACTCTGTACAAACCGAGCCGCCCAACCATCTCTCCTCCAAGCGGCGGCGCCGCCGGAGTTGAGGCAGAGGGGAGCTCGGGAGAAAGAGGAGACTCTCAACGGGAGGGCGAGGGAGGAGAGAGAAAGGGTGGGGGAAATGAGCTCCAATCTTCTAATCTTCCCCTTGCCTTCTTTAGGGTGTGTTCGGTTTGAGAATGGAGTGGAATGAAATGGAACCGTTCCACACCCAGACCTTATTCTTGTGTTCGGTTCTGGAATGGAATGGAACGAGGTGGTTCCTAGGAAGGGAATATTCTCTCCAGATGTGGAATGCACTCGTCCGGTCAAATCAGCCGAACCAAGTGGAACGGCTGTCTGTCTCTCTAATTTAATCAAGTTTAGATATAGTTAATCAAGATTAGGAATAATTAATCAAATTTAGGAATAATTAATCAAGTTTAGGTATAATTAATCAAGTTTAGGAATAATTAATCAACATTATGAATAATTCCATTCTCACCCCATTCCATTCCATCCTCGCCTCATTCCAAAACCGAACACAAGAATGGAACGGTTCCATGACAGTTTTTGTCCAAACCGAACACAAGAATGGAACGGTTCCATTCTGGTAGAATGGAATGGTTCCATTCCATTCCACCATATTCTCAAACCGAACACACCCAACTAACGGGCAGGGACAGGGACACAACTTACAATGAGTGCTCTTCAATGCCTACATTTTTGTTTGAAAAAGGCAGCAAAGTGCTCGACTTTATTGCGACATTTTTTCATATGCATCCTATCTATACAAAAGCCGGGAGTAAACTTTTATGAATAGTATCAAGTCGACGTTAACTTATGAGTTTAATAAATTGCATTTTATCAAAAAAGTGGCGGACTTTAAATTAATAAAGCTACAAGTTTCAACAAGATTTAATACATGATGTAGCGCAACTCAGCCAAATATAGATAGAAAGAGTAAACCGATAAAATCATCCAAAGTAAGGATACAAATCAGGGGCTTCCCACGAGCGCTTAGGCAGAAGAGATACTTGGAAGA
Organism: Poa pratensis; assembly: GCA_947311845.1. Lineage (NCBI taxonomy): Eukaryota > Viridiplantae > Streptophyta > Magnoliopsida > Poales > Poaceae > Poa > Poa pratensis. The sequence continues at coordinate 130,424,649 of CAMZMU010000052.1, read as the reverse complement.
TTTGATCCGTGAAGACGATTTAGCTCGCCGATCATCCATTCCACTTTCGCCTTGTCCTGCTGCTTGAGGCTGGGTGTCCAAAGCTGCAAAAAATCATGATTTTGAAGATAATATAAGCAAAGATGTTAGATAACCTTCGCCTAAATGGTAAGCTTGTTTCAAACAAGCTTGTTTGACTGCAGTGACCGCAGAAGCTGCACTGGGATCCACGTCAACTACGTGGCGGTCATGAGAATTGGCAAAACCGCATGTAGTCACCTGTCACTAGACAAGTGCGTGATGTTGCGCAATTCTGTTGAGTTGGAAGTGTCGTGGTGGGATCACGGCAGATGCCATGGGTATGGCTTAGTTGGGGCCGAATGGTCGTTGGGGGAATCCGGGGAGGGTTTATGCACTCAAGATGTGCACAAGCAAGAACATGCAAGAAACCACAAGAACATGAACAAGAAGCCAAGAAAACCAAGAACACAAGAGACCCACGATGTACCCAGGTTCGGGGCCTTCGTGAGGAAGTAAAGCCCCTACTCCTGCCTTTCCTCTCTCAATATATCAGTGTCGTTCTCAAGTACAAGGTGCTCCTCGAGCTGTATGATGCTGCTCAAGTGAGAGCTCTAGGTAGAAGATGAAACTATGAAGGGGGAAATGAGCTAGGGTTTTTGCCGTCCTCCTCCCTGGAGGTAGAGATGCTGCATATATACATAGGCCGAAGTATTGTTTTACCCCTGCCTCCCGCTAACAATGGCATGGCCAAAAGGTAGAAGACAAGCCTCTGCCTCCTGCCAGCTCAACGGCCGGACTGTCAGGCCGGACAGGCCTAGCTTTCCTCTTCCGGTCATACTCAGTAGCCTGCCGAGGTCTAGCCCGTAGACCTTTCCCGAAATAGCCAAGTCAGCTCCTAGGCCCCCGAGCTTCCGGGAAACCCGTGGACGGACCTCGCCGTCCTCTGAAGCCTCGGGCTACGAGCTCTGAAGCACCTGTGACCCCTCTGACATGCCTCGATCCTTGCTGCCAACCTCGGATAACACTCCTGATCCTATACCTCGGTAGAGAATACCTTATTCCTGTGGTAGCTAGCTGACTACCCCGAGGTTGATATCTCGGAGGATATACCTCGGAGACTACACCTCCGACGTATGCCTTACGTCGGATGACGCCTCCTGCGTCCTTGCTCAATCGTTACCTCGGACAGCTTACCACCTTAACCTTACATGTCTTTACCTCATCTTTACCCTACCCGGGGGTAACCCCCCGACAGTAGTCCCCGAAGCTGATGTGGTCTTGCAGCCTCAGATGAAAGGCCGCATCAGGTTCAACCCGAAACCACATGCGCTGCAATGTTTTGCAGGTTACCGAACCAATACCCCGAGAAATCCATCGGTCTATTCCTCGGGCCATACTACTTTTCCGAAGTATCCGCCGAGATCTCGGACGTCAACCCCTCGATTCCTGCATCCTTACTGACTTCGGTCAGAGAACACTGTTCACGCGTCCGGTCCGTCACTTCCTGGTCTACGACAGTCAAAGCACTCGAGTGCTTTCCACCACGCGGCCCACGTCAGCGGAGATTCCCCGCTCGCGCCGCTTCGTGCTCCAGTAACCGCACCGCCCGACGGTTTGCCTCCTGCAACCGATCATGTGGCCTGCTCGCCCACCGCTATCTTCGTTCCACGTGTGCCATTGTGCACAAACGATCCCACTCGCCGCTCCGATAACCGCGTGGTAGTGCGCAGTTACCGCCTGCGGTTATAAATACAGGCCCAGGGCAGTGCATCCCTCTTCTTCCTCATCCACTTGCCGTTCCGCCTCCATCGCAACCAGCGCCGCCGCTTCCAGTCGGGAAGAGACGTGTTCCCGCCGCCACCGACGAGCAGCTCCTCCGTCGCTGCTGCGACCGCGTCTCCGGCGCCGCCCTTCAGCACCTCATTTTCACGTTATGTACTCCCTTCTTGATACCCTAGGCATTGCTCTAGGTTTCTTCCTCTTCGCGCTTTGGTTCTTCATATGTTCTTGAATAAAACTCTATTTACCTCCTCCGGTAGATCTTACTCGCATACTCTTTTGGGTAGAAATTGGTTTCATGCCTCGGATAGATGTTCGCCTAGCATAGATATGCCTCTATGTACACCAGATAGCCGCCCAACTCCTCCTGAGTTAGCCAGATATAGGCTTAGATTCCAGATTTACTTTTTCCTTTGCTAAACTTCTGTGCTTTCTCTGCAGATTGATTCTGCCGAGATGTTTCCTCCTGAGACTTCGGAACAAACCGAGGTTCCAGACCTCGAACTGGAGGTCGGAGAACGAGCCGGCTGGGAAGGTTCGGATGTAACTCCGGACGAAATCCAGTGGCTCAGGGCGACTCGGCGGATTCCCACCGGGGTAGAGTGTCGCCTGCCAGAGGGCGAACTCGAGCCTCAAGTCAAGCAAGGGGAACGGGTGGTCTTCGTCGCGCACTTCCAGCGCGGCTTCGGACTGCCCGTCAGCGATTTCTTCCGGAGCTTCCTGGACAAGTTCGGGCTCCAGGTTCATCATCTCCCCGCCAACGCCATCACTACTCTCTCCTGCATCGTCTCCTTCTCTGAGGGATACCTCGGCCTCAAAGCCACGGTAGACCTCTTTTCTCGCTACTTCCAACTTAAGCGGCAAGTGATCCCGGCTCCAAAAAACAAGGATCTGCCCAAGCTTCTAACCGCCTGCGGAGCTGCCACCATAGCTCCTCGCCGAAACTCCATCTTCCCACGTATCACTACTCCGGACACCGTTCGCAAGTGGCTCCGGACGTGGTTTTACGTGAAGAACTCCGGCGAAGAGGGCTTCCTCAACCTGCCGGCGTTTAACCTCAGCCCTCCTATAGAACAGCTCAACTGGGACTACGCTCCCCCTCACACCGGCGAACTCAAGTCCATCCACGGGTATATTGCGAAATGGCAGGACCCGGAGGACCCCGACAACGACGGGAAAGTCCTGACGGCTGACGACCTGGCCTGCACATTCGTGAAGCGCAGGGTCTCCCCTCTCCAGGCGAGGTCTCACAAGATCTGCCACATGAGCGGTCTTTATGACCCCACCCGACATACGCACATTGCACTGGACAATGCCGCGGTAGCTCGGCGAGTCCGAGCTATCACCAAGTCCAAGATCTCTGATGCTTGGACATGGGGAAGGGAGCCCCATTACAGGACCAACCCAGCAAAACAGGTACGCTATTCCGACGTTTTCTTCGATACCTCTTTACCACCGAGGTCTTGCTACCGACGTTCATCTTGACAATTTTCTTCCTGACTCCTTTTCATATATCTGCCATACAGCTGTTCGCCCGCCAGACCGCCGAGGATGGAGTCCATCCTACGGACCACTTCGGTGAGGATCTCCCTGTCGAGGACCCACCATCCAACGTGGACCCTAACGACGAGGATTTTATGCCCATTGCCTCGGCCCGCATCACCACCGCTGGTAAGCCTCAAGCACAAGCTTCAGTTCAAGAGATTTCGGATGACAAGGAGGGGTTCCTTGTCTTGGAACAAATAAACGCGGTACCTCTCTCCTGCCTTCCTCACCTTCCGAACTTTACTCCAGCAACCAGCCGGAAACGCGCTGGTGCCGCAACTCCGGCTGCCGAACCATCCGCCACTGGAGCCTCCGGACCCACTAAGGCTCCGGTCAAGAGACGCCGGCTGAAGAAGTACAGACATCCTCCTCATGCCCGGGGAGGCAGGAGGCTTCCTACCTCGGATGGGTAATGTTTTGCTTCTATAGCCAACAATGTTTGTTGCTTAAACATATCATCTCGGTATTAACACTTGACCATCTTCTTTTCGTTGCAGTGCCCCCATAGACGTGGATCAGGAGGTATCCTCCATGACTGCACCCGTTGGTGCCTCTGAAGCCACGACCTCACCGACAAACTCTCGCCCCGGATCTCCTCCACCGAGGTCTGGCCCGGCTTTGGGGAAATCTGCCCCCACCCGAGGTCAGACTTCTCCGCGTCCTCAAACGGATGCGGAGACCAATCACGCCAGGACTTCGGCTACCACCTTGCCGGAGCCTCGACTCTCCCCCCGAAGCCAGACTGCCCGCAACCAACAGTAGCAACAACAGAAGCATCAGCAGAAACAACAGCCCCAAAAACCACTCCGCCAAACCACCTTGCCGTTGGAGAAGGGCAAGGAGAAAGAGAAAGAGGCGGTGAAGTCCAAGGTCACCCCCAAACCAACATCTGGGTCTGGCACCCTGACTATCTCTTCTCCTTCAAGGATCCAACCGAGGTCTCCTCCCCCGGTGACACGCCGAATTCCTCCATTCGCCGCACCCATTGATGAGACTGCCCCTCCGGCCGAAGAATATGCTTGGAGGGCATCTCTCATATTGGATAATCGGCCTGCTTCAAGTTCCGAGGCTGCTTTGGCCGTGGAGGCCTCGATTAGGGGCATCGAGCAGGGCAGACCATGGGGATTTCCTCCTCTGCGCACTGATAGTGGCCAGAGCCTCGGCTCCTTGGAACATTACAATGCAGACTGGAATTCTGCAGACGAGGTCTCCTCGGCCTCCTTAGCTGCTCCGGTGGCTGAGCATCCCGCGGGAAACAGCGCCTGCGGCCGAAGCGTATATGATCTATACACTGCTGCCCTTCGTGCTGGTCAAACCATCGACATAAGTCCTATTCTCTTTACTTTCATGCAGTATCTCATCTAATATCCACCATCCCCAGTCCCCGAGATTCGAGGTAAACTATTGACGCTCCGTCGGAGTTAAAATTGTTTGGCTTGAATCTCAACTTCCCATTTTCATCCGACGTATCCAATCCATTTTATCTCACTTCAGCATGCACCTCGGGTACGAGTCCCCGAGACTCATGTCGAGGCATACCTCGACAACATTTTCCCAATGATTTGACTCCGAGTCCCCGAGACTCTAGTCGAGGTATAACCTTTCTAACCGAGCTATATGTTTCTTCCTTGCAGAATACTATGAACGTCCGTACGGACGTCTTCCACTCTCTCTTGTTCGCACACAAGAACCTCCATGATGCGCACAAGGCCGCACTTGCAGCGAAGAAAACGTCGGATGACCAGCTAGCGCAAGAGAAAGCCGAGGTATCTCGGCTGGTAAAGGAACTGAAGCGCATTGATGGACTCCGGAAATCAGAAACGGAGAAGCTGAAGGATGAGAAGGATAAGGCCGTCGAGGCAGAGAAGAAACTTCGGGAGGACTCTGCCAAGGACCACCAAGAAGCTCTCCAAGTAGCCGAGGTCCGCGCCAACTCGGCCACAGAAGCTTTGGAAGCTCTGTAGGCGTAGGTCAACCAGTTTCTCCCGACGCTGCAAACTATCAACAACGAGATGGATAGTGAGTTTCTTGCCTCCCTTAGCTTTTCTTTATCCTCCACACCATTGGTTTTCTGCCGAACCATTTCTCACACTGATAACAGGCTACCCTACTATAGAGCATTTTACCTACACCCAAGTTGCGGCCCGCAGCATCACTGGTCGGCACAGGGAGAGGCGGAACGAATAGAACCCCGATTGGACCGTTGAGGACCATATCATGGCCATCAAGTCTAGGATCAATCCCTTGAAGACCATTGGGTCAGAACTCCTCGACGCAGGTCTGTGTGCTTTCAAAGCCTTATGGCCTCTTGCTGATGCTCCGAAATCTACCGAGGATCTTGCCTCCAAGCTTCGTGAAGCCGAACATAGACTCCGAGAGTGGCGTTCATCTTCAGCTCGCGCTGGAGCTGATGCCGCTCTCAAATTCATCATGACTTGGTGCGAGAAGATCGACCTCGAAAAGATGGCTGCCTTCTTCGCTGGATATGCCAACACGAAGAACTTGAGCGAAGGACACACCTACTCCGACGCCGAGGATTACGCGCCAGAAGACGAGAATACGAAACAGAATCCGACGTCGAGGCCGAGCAAGGTGACGACGGTGAAACCCGCGAAGCAGAAACCGAGGCTCCTCCCCAACCTGATGCCGAGGTTACTGCCGACGTTGCCAGCACTTCCCAGGCTACCTCGGCTCCGGACGAAATCCCTGCTGCATCGGCTGCTGCCGACGTAATTCCTGATGCCTCGACCTGAACTTATGCTTGGCCAAAAACTTCATTAAATCCCCGGTATGCCGGGACGCAGATGTAATCAAACTTAAGTAGTTCCTTTGCTACCTCTATTACTATTATGCTCATCGAACCATGCTTTTCTAGCTTTATGTCGAATCCTTTTGAATGTGCCGAGTTTACTTTCGTGTTTATATTTGGCATTCTTTGCTCTTGTCTGCCATTCTGGCGTTCGACAGTCGAGTCACAAGATTGTTGTTCATAGCATACAGTACTTGGTAAATTCCGAGGTATGTTTCAAAGTCATCCGACATAAAAAGAAGTAAAAACAGGGGTTAGTAAACGACATATGCCGAACTGTCTTTTTGGACCGAGTCCCCGAGTTCATTTTCATGTTTCCCATGTTCTTTCGTCTTTGCTCTTGACTGCCATGCTGGCGTTCGTCAGTCGAGTCACAAGATTAGTTACATAGCATACAGTACTTGAAGTTTGAGACGAGGTTCAAAATAGTCGGCATACGAACGAAAAAGAAGTACAAACAAAAACAAGCATGCATAAGAGCGAGGCAGTCCCCGAGCTCACTCTCGAGGTGCCGAAGTTTTTATTAAAGATCAGCCGAGGTACATACATTACTTCCTTCAACAGTAGAAGGGTCGGAGTAGAGCTACATTCCATGGACGCTGAAGCTCCGCATCGGGTCTATCCAGCCCATCTCCCCTTGGCTCCTGTGCATCTATAAGATAGTACGAATCATTGTGCAAAGCTCGGCTCACAATGTATGGTCCCTCCCATGGAGGTGACAACTTGTGCCGACCTTTGCTGCGCTGAACAAGCCTCAGCACTAGGTCTCCTTCATTAAACTTTCGGGGTTTTACATGCCGGCTTTGATAGCGTCGGAGACCCTGCTGATATATTGCTGACCGAGATAAGGCCAATTCTCTTGCTTCCTCGAGCAGATCTACTGCATCTTCCCGAGCTTCTTTAGCCTCGGCTTCTGTGTACATTGCCACTCTGGGCGCATCATATTCAATGTCGGTTGGCAGCATTGCCTCGGCCCCATAGACCATGAAAAATGGCGTATAGCCAGTTGATCTGTTCGGTGTGGTCCTTAACCCCACAGAACTGCTGGTATCTCATCGATCCAACACCCCGGTGTTTTCAACAGTGGTTCTATAGCCGAGCTTTGATTCCGGCCAATACCAATGCATTTGACCTTTCTACTTGCCCATTAGCCTGTGGGTGAGCCACCGAGGCTACATCAAGTCGAATTCCCTTACTCATGCAGAACCGAGCAAACTCTCCGACAGCAAAGTTCGTGCCGTTGTCTGTAATGATACTATGAGGATATCCATATCTCAGGATTATTTCCTTCAAAAAGGTCACTGCCGTATGACCATCCACTTTCGGATTGGCTTCACCTCGATCCACTTAGTGAATTTGTCCACCATCACCAGTATGTGAGTCATATTGCCTCGGGCTGGCTTGAATTCTCCCACCATGTCCAGACACCAAACTGCAAAGGGCCACGTGATAGGAATGGTCTTGAGCGCCGAAGCTGGCATGTGCTGCTGCTTGGCGAACCTTTGGCACCCTTCACATTTCCGAACTATATCTTCTGCATCGGCATTGGCGGTGGGCCAATAGAACCCGTGCCGGAACACCTTGGCCACCAGAGCTCTTGTGCTGCAATGATGTCCACATTCTCCTTGGTGGATTTCTAAAAGCATCTCCTTGCCTTCAGCTGGTTCGACACACCTCTGCAACACCTCGGTCACACTTCTCTTGTATAGCTCCTTGTTGATGATGGTGTATCCCTTAGCTCTCCTCTGGATTCTCCTTGCCTCGGTTGTATCACTTGGCAAACTTCCATCAGTTATGAAGTTCATGATCTGCTCCGCCCATTCCGGCACTGGATGCAGAGGAAAAAGCTCTCATCTATCTCCATTGGTTCGGTCGCCATGATCTCCTTCATGATTTCCTACCATTGCTCGGCCAGTCCCCGAGTGTTGGTGCGAAGTCCCCGGGTCAGACCCGAAGTTCCCACCATCACTCCATAGGAAAAGCTCCATCAGTCCTCGGATACTGCGAAGCAGTCCCCGAGTCGGCCAAACGCATCCGACGTCTACCTCCATAGGCTCAGACTCCGAATGGTAAGAAAATTGACTCGGAGTCAGGAGAAGGCTTGATTGAAGGAGTTCTCAAATGGTTCAGTGCTATCCCCGGTGGCACCGGTTCTTTGGATGAACCGAGCTTGGACAATACGTCGGCGGCTTCATTCTCCCCCGAGGTATGTGCTTGTACTCACATCCTTCGAAAACCCAGACACCTTTTGCACATGAAACCGATACAACTCCATGTTCGCATCCAATGCATCCCAAGTGCCGGTGGATTGATGCACCACCAAAGCTGAATCGCCGAAGCATTCTATACGCCGGACACCTATCTCCTTTGCCACCTTGAGCCCATGGATCAGGGCCTCATACTCCGCCACGTTGTTCGACGCCGAGAAATGGATTTGCAGCACATACTTCAACTGGTCTTGCTTCGGCGAGGTTAGGACTATGCCGGCACCTAATCCGACCTTGGTCTTGGACCCATCAAAGTGCATCTTCCAATAATTATAGTCCGGCAAGGGCGGCTCATATTGCATCTCGGCCCAATCGCATAAAAAGTCCGGCAGCGCCTGCGACTTGATTGCATCTCGCCTTTCATAATGCGGAGTGTATGGAGATACCTCGATCGCCCATTTGGCAACTCGCCCAGTTGCGTCCTTGCATCCGATGATCTCCGAGATTGGAGCATCACATACCACCGTCATGGGATGCTCTTGGAAGTAATGCTTCAGTTTCTTAACCGCCAGGTATACTCCGTACGTCATCTTCTGGTAGTGGGGGTAGTTTTGCTTCGACGTGGATATCACCTCGCTCAGGTAGTAGATTGGTCTCTGCACCGATTTGCCTCCTTCGTCTCGCTCCACCACCACTGCAACACTTACGACCCGGTTTGTAGCCGCAATGTATATCAACATCGGTTCATTCTGCAAAGGGGATGCCAACACCGGAGCAGTGGACAACATCTTCTTCAGCTCATTGAACGCCGCGTCCGCCTGCGGGGTCCAAGTGAAACTGGTACTTTTCTTCATAAGTTGATACAATGGTAAGGCTTTTTCTCCTAGCCGACTTACAAACCGACTTAAAGATGCAAGGCATCCCGTGAACTTCTGCACATCTTTTAAACAGTTCGGCAACTTCATTCTTTCGATAGCTCGGATCTTAGCCGGGTTAACTTCTATACCTCGGCTCGATACGAGGAAACCGAGCAATTTTCCAGCCGGGACACCAAAGGTGCACTTGTCCGGGTTAAGTTTCAACCGATACTTTCTTAAATTTGCAAATGTCTCTTCGAGGTCTTCGATGAGAGTATGCTTCTTTTTAGTTTTGATAACAATGTCATCGACATACACTTGCACATTCTTGCCCATTTGAGAATGTAAGCACTTCTGCATACACCTTTGATAAGTTGCCCCGGCATTTCTCAAACCGAAACACATGACACGATAGCAATACGCCCCGTACGGGGTAATAAAGGCAGTCTTTATTTGATCATCAGTGTTCAGTGGGATCTGGTGAAAACCAGAATATGCATCAATAAAAGACAACAGCTCACATCCAGCCGTAGAATCGATCACTTGATCAATCCGAGGTAAAGGAAAGGGATCCTTCGGGCACGCCTTGTTCAGGTTGGTGAAGTCAATGCACATGCGCCACACCTTGACTACCGCCGGTTCGTCCTTCTTTTTCTCCACGAGGACTGGATTAGATATCCAGTCCGGATGCAGCACTTCCATGATGAAGCCTGCAGCCAGTAACTTCGCCAGTTCTTCGAGTACCACCTTTCTTCGGTCATCTGAGAGCCGCCGCGTCGGTTGACGCACTGGTTTCACCTCTGGCCGAACAAACAAAGAGTGCTCTGCCAACTCCCTCGGAACACCTGGCAGGTCTTTAGCCGACCATGCAAAAATGTCCCGATTCTCACGGAGGAAGTGACAGAGCGCGCTTTCCTATTTCTCGTCCATGCCAGTACCAATGATGGCGAAACGCTCCGGGTTCTCCGAGTCCAGCGGGATTTTCTTGGTCTCCTTGGGCACCTCGAATGAAGCGCTCATGTCCGGAGTAATTAGTCCGGACATGCCGAGCTGAGTAGACTGCGCCATTGCCACCACCTTCTGAAGTTGCTTCTTCTCCGCCGCGATCACCAAGGACTCGGCTAAACTAGATCCCGCCGAGGCACATTGCATAGCCTTCTTGTAGTCACCAGAAATGGTTATTATTCCCTTGGGCCCCGGCATTTTCATCTTTAGGTAGCCACATGAGTGGAGATCATGAACTTGGCCAAGGCTGGCCTTCCCAGCAAGGCATGGTAAGGGCTCTGCAAGTCCACAACCTCGAACTCAAGACTTTCAACTCGGCTGTTATCTCGGGTACCAAAACCCACGTCGACCCAAATCTTTCCCATAGGTGCACAAGAGACCCCGGGCACAATACCGTGAAATGTACAGCTGCTAGGCTGCAACTGGTTCGGTGAGTATCCCAGCTTGACCATTGTGTCTCGGTACATGATATTTATGGCACTCCCATTGTCCACCAAGACTCGGGTGAATCTCACATTGTTGGTCGGCCCACAAAACGTCGGATCCACCACCAGTGCATAGTTTCCAGGGCTCGGCATGATCCGAGGTGTATCTTGCCTGCTCCAAGTGATCTCTTGCTCGGACCAGTTCATGTATTTCACCACCGCCGGAGTTACTGCATTCACCTCCTTGGCACGCCTCAGCATACTCTTCTTATCAGTTGACTCAGTCACAAACACCACGTAGCTCTGATGTACTTCCCTATAATCATTACCGGGGTTCTCATACCTCTGATTCTCAAAGGACCACGTTTGGCTTTGGCCGGCACCACCGTTGTTGTTGTTGCCCTGGGCACTCACTGCATTCACCGGTTTCGCCTGCACCGTCTTCTGGTTTTGGGCCGCATGCACCGGGGTTGAATTTGCTCCGGTTAAGCTCTGATTCTGCGCCGCTATGGTCGGCTTATGCTGCTGCGTTCGGATATTGAGGTCTACGCCATTGGTTCGGTGGCCCACTCCGGTTTGCCCCAGCTTTCGCCCCTTCTGCAGCGGTTCGGTGATGAAAACTACACTGCAGAGTGGTATGGTTGGGTGTTCTGCCATTCCTGCCATGATAGATACATGGTCCATTCACCAATGACTCGTAAGTCACAGGTGGTCCGGCCTCCTGCCACTGCTTCGCACCACCTCCCTGATTCTGGTTCTGGTTCGGAGTCCACGCCTGACCCTCAGTCTTCGGTTTCTGGGCGCCTCCAGGTCCGGACTGACTTGGGTTTACAGCATTGACTTGGAAATCTGGTTCTCTCCTCTTCTGCCCGAACTCTTGACGGTTATCAAACCTCGGTCCGTTGTTGCGGTTGTTCATCGGATTCCTCCTGTTCCGGGCATTCCCATCCAGCAGAGGCTGCATCGGATCGCCAAGGGCATAGGAATCAGCTATCCGAATCGTCTCGGCCAGAGTCTTTGGCATATCTCTCTGGAGCCTCTGCCACAACATGCTACCATACCGACATCCATCAGCAAACCACGCTATAGCCTGTGCTTCGATAACTCCCTCACAGGAGTTCCGAACATTGCTCCACCGAGTCAAGAATTCTCGGTCAGTCTCATTGTCCTCCTGCTTGCACGCCTGCAAAAGCTGAGGTCGGTTTGGCCTCTGTAAGTGCTGGCGAAGTTGCTATTGAATGCCTCCTCTAAATCCAGCCAGCAATCGATGCTATTCTCCGGCAATTGTTCAGCCAGATCCGAGCAGGACCTTCCAACATGTGCGGGAGATACCGGACCGCCCATCGGCGATTGCCCCCCGCAATGTATACTGCTGAAACATAATCAGCTAGCCAATCTTGCGGCTTGGTGCTCCCATTGTACGGCCTGGTACTCCGACCCAACTGAAACTGAGACACTGGTGGAGGTGGTTCCTTCATGATCCGAGGTCCAAAACACGCCGGACCAGGAGGGCCTTCCTCCTCCAACTTCTCGGACATGTAAATCCGATCTAGCTTGTAGCGCGCATCACCTGTAGGCAACGTCCGAGCTCCGATACGCTCTCCCAATGCACCATCCACTCTATAGAATCCAGCCCGCTCCATGGCTGAATTTCCATCATCATATCGGTCGCCACCTCGACCGACGTTCTTCGGCTGCGGAACATACTCCGGCTCTTGCTGATACTGCTCCTGCGGCCGGGGTTGCTGCTGATGCCTCGGGGGCTGAGGTGGTTTACCTCGGCCAGCCGACGCTGCTTGCCCACCGTTCTGATTTCCCTGAGCTGAACGGCCTTTAGCTCGGCTTGCATCACCTGGGCCGGGGTCTCCATTGGCTCGGCTAGCGTTGCCGACCTTTTGCTTCCCAGCTAACACCGGATCGTACACTTGCAGCTGCATCTCCTTGTTCCGACCTGAAGTGACACTCCGGGCACGATCGGCTCCTCCGACGTGTGGAGACGAGGCTTGCCCCTTGGACCCTGGCTAACTGGCCTAATCGAATGGACCGCCTGCGAACCGCCAAGCCCGGCCTTGCGGAGGGCTTCATTTTGCTTGCTGGCCACATGCACTAACTCATTGAGCCGCTTCTGCTGCTCACGCCATGCATCTCCGGTCAACTCCGATAGCCCGGCCCTTACTGCTTCGGCTGCTCTAAGGTTCTTAGCTGGTGAACTATACACCGGCCTACCAGTAGCCGACCTGCTACTTGTTGCCTTACTCGAGCCCGAGACTGCAGCCCTACCATCTCCTCATAGAGGTCCTTGCCTCGGTTGACAGAGCAGCTTTCTTACGCCGCACAACCGGAGTAAAACCATCCTCTATACCATGTGCAGCATTGTACTCCTTCTGCTCCATATCGAACTGCTGCTTAGCCTCGGCCAGCAACCGAGCTTCTCTCAGCACCTCTGGCGCTCTGCCTCTAACCCGGCCACCGTATGCTCCACACTTGCCTCTACTGCGAGTGGCCGAGCTAACCTATCAACGATAGCTTCTAAGGGAACTTCTTCCCTTGGCATGCCCAACTGCTCATTCTGACTAGGTTTCTCGTACGGAAACTTCGCCGCCGACCTGATTTCTCAGGCAGCGCGGTTGGCGTCGCCTCCACCTCGGCTAGCGCGACCTTGCCAGCATCTGCCTTGCTAGCTGCAGGCTGGTACCAGCCACCATCACCTCCACACACCTCGGAGGGCGAGTGACACGCCGCCCAAAGCCGCCAGGAGAGGAGTTTCGTCGTCCACGAGCACCTGCTCCGGGTACTCGCGAACCACCTCGACAGCAACGTATGTGGGGAAGCTGCCGAGCATCATGAGGAAACCATCGGTGGGGAAAGGCTTGCCGGCGAAGCACCCCGCATTGTCGCTCACAAAGGCGAACTCGCCGATCTTGGTAACAAGGCCAGAAAGAACACACTCAGAGGAGCCCGTCCGGATGGAAACTCCACCCAACGCCTCAATCTGCCCCACGGTGGGCGCCAACTGTCGTGGTGGGATCACGGCAGATGCCATGGGTATGGCTTAGTTGGGGCCGAATGGTCGTTGGGGGAATCCGGGGAGGGTTTATGCACTCAAGATGTGCACAAGCAAGAACATGCAAGAAACCACAAGAACATGAACAAGAAACCAAGAAAACACAAAAGACACCACGATGTACCCAGGTTCGGGGCCTTCGTGAGGAAGTAAAACCCCTACTCCTGCCTTTCCTCTCTCAATATATCAGTGTGTTCTCAGGTACAAGGTGCTCCTCGAGCTGTATGATGCTGCCAAGTGAGAGCTCTAGGTAGAAGATGAAACTATGAAGGGGGAAATGAGCTAGGGTTTTTGCCGTCCTCCTCCCTGGAGGTAGAGATGCCGCATATATACACAGGCCGAAGTACATTTTTACCCCTGCCTCAACTAACAATGGCATGGCCAAAAGGTAGAAGACAAGCCTCTGCCTCCTGCCAGCTCAACGGCCGGACTGTCAGGCCACAGGCCTAGCTTTCCTCTTCCGGTCATACTTCAGTAGCCTGCCGAGGTCTAGCCTGTAGACCTTTCCCGAAATAGCCAAGTCAGCTCCTAGGCCCCCGAGCTTCCGGGAAACCCGTGGACGGACCTCGCCGTCCTCTGAAGCCTCGGGCTACGAGCTCTGGCACCCGTGACCTCTCTGACATGCCTCGATCCTTGCTGCCAACCTCGGATAACACTCCTGATCCTATACCTCGGTAGAGAATACCTTATTCCTGTGGTAGCTAGCTGACTGCCCCGAGGTTGATACCTCGGAGGATATACCTCGGAGTATACCTCGACGTACACCTTACGTCGGATGACGCCTCCTGCGTCCTTGCTCAATCGTTACCTCGGACAGCTTACGCCTTAACCTTACATGTCTTTACCTCATCTTTACCCTACCCGGGGGTAACCCCCGACAGGAAGACTGGTGCATCTTGCGATGGGTGATCAACAGAAGGATTTGTAGAATTACACAATTTATCTACCTCACCGGTACCTTATCAGGCATTTTTCAACTTCCTGAAAAAGAACAGTCAAAACATGAAATTTTCGGGGATATGGGAAACATGATTTTCTTTTCAACTGGATCAATGCGTCCAGTTAAATGGCCTTGACACAGCGTTACAACACAGGGAAAGTTCTGGTACCATAACACATAGTCACCGTGAACTCAATAGAGCAAACATGCCCTCAGGGCTGCAGTCAAGACTAATTTTGCAAGTTCATATACTGCCAATAGCCAGCTCAGCCTATATGCATCTTTGGAATAGCATAATGGTTTATTTAGTACAAAGTCGCTAAACAGAATAAACTGAACACAAATGATTATCTAATAATTGCTGGGAAGGACCTTGAAAACAGCCGTTGGCATTTAGACACGAGTAAGATATGCCTCCATTTGTCAGGTAATCATTTTGACGGCTGGTAAAGAAGATTTAGCAGGCCTGGATAAACAGTTATCCATTCAACGGATTGTTTACATGAGGCATCTGAAAACAAATAACAAAGACATCAATTATGATGAATAGCCATGAATATGATGTTGAAAGGTAAAGCTTCAGGGACCAATGAAGAATTGCAAAGTTGGATATTAGAAAAGTAGTTAAGGCACTTTATATTTATTAGTAAGCCTCATTTACGTGTCAATATATCCAGGCACTGAACCATACAAGATTTAAATCTAGAATAAACTATCTCTACTATATAATATAGCTAAAGGTGGTGATGATAGTACGTCGTAAGGATTAAAATAAAACGTGTTGGACTCGGTTTAAAACTCCTGATCAGCCAACGATAAAAAGGAATACGATCGCCTAGACCAGACCCCAACTCCCCCCGTATCAGCGTTCACAATCATCTAGGCATAGGTTTATGTCAGATCGATCGATCGATCCACCCTGCACCTTGGAGAGCGAAATCGTGCGAACACCAAGACCGCTGCACCTTGGACTGCACCTTGGAGAGCTCCTCACCGCATCCGTCGATGAGGACCACATGAGCGGCATCCTCTTCAACCCGGACACCATGAAGGAAGTCCCTCGGGTTGAGCTGCCGATCGGGCCTGGCCGGCGTGATATCCGGCAGCGCGTCGGGGGCAGGCGGCGGGACGTGGTGGAAGACGAGGAGGTCGTTGAGGCAGGGCCGCACGCGGTGGGCGGAGCCGAGCGGGGGTCGGGAACGCGACGGCGACACGACAGAGCGGGCAGGAGACGTGCGCGCGGAACCAGACATCGATGCAGTCGGCGTTGAAGGCGTGCGACGAGCCCGTCGCCATAGGCGAACTCCAGGAGGCACAACGCTCAGTCACGGGCGCTGGCACTCGCGCGTGCCGCCGAGAGGAATTGCACCGAGGGCAGAGACTTGATGGCCGTCCAGGCCGTACGTCGTTAAGGTGTGGTAGATGTTGTCGTAGGTGGTGAAGGACGGGAAGGAGTCGTTTGCCGGCGAGGAGCCGCCGCCCGCGAGCGTGATGAGCAGCAGACGCTGCCGCCGCTGCCACCCACGCCACAGCCACGATTGACCGGCGGTGCTGAACCTGCACATGCAGATTAGGGGAAGTGCCCCGTGTGCTCTCCCTGTTTTGCATTTTTTCATCTCGATTTGCTCTGGCCAGTTGCAATAAGCGCAAACATGGTTCTCACTTCCGAGGTCGATACCATGGAGGCTGAAGTGGTGCTGAAAGCTATTCTGCGGCTGTTGTTCCATGTTCATGGCCACGTTGGTTCCACGGGGTGCACAGACCAGTCGATTGGTAAATCTGCAGACTTACACCGAAGCAACTGGAGAGAGAGAGAGATGCGTTCTCATTATTTTAGATGAAGTTCTTGTGGAAGCAATTGGCATTGTACAAAGCCCTATTTCATCGGCGTACACAAAACAATGATATCGATCGTTAACTAAGAAAATGAGCTATATGTATTGCATTGCAAGTCGACTATATGATCACATTATTTGTGTCCCGCCGTCAATCCAAGAAAAAAATAAAGTTGTGTGCTTTATACATCTTTCTTCCTCTTCTAATCACTAATCATGATTTCAAATCAGTGTAGTCACTCATTTCATTAAACATTATTTTATTATTTCGCAGCAACGAGCGGGCATGATGCTAGTAATATTAAGTTTGACAGTCATAAGAAGCATAAAAAGTTGAGCATTTTTTAGCAGCACCACAAGTTCTACACATCGTGTTACAACATTTGAAACAAAGAGGGTTCTCATTCAAGTATCTTTGTCAAAATCAACATTTGGCTGCAACTCGATCTTTTCTCCCGTTCTTTTTATTATATTTATCGTGTCTCCATATCTGAAAGAAATCTCCCCATGGTGCTAGAACAAAATATCTGCTATGTGCTCGATAGGATATGATAGGTTTCAGAATAATCTTCAATTCAGCAGAAGGTCCATTAAGATTAATAGCATCAATCTCACCCATACCACGAACACCGTAAAACAGACCATCACTAATGTTATAAAGTATATCTTGATAAGCCCAGCAATCTTTATTTGCATCAATCCAAGTCCATTTGGTGTCCCCAATCCTAGCATAAGAGAGATGATTATCTGGGAAGTGTACTCGGAGAACTATGCAATTTCCATTGGAGGGATCACAAGAAAGTACGACCCTCATATAGAAGTAGAAGTGGCCTTCTTCAAGTGTAACATCATATGGCTCAGTTTCAGTGTCAAAATCCCTAGTGATCAGATTCAGGTAGAGGATATCATATTCATCTGGCAAACCCTCTTCACTGTGATGGATTCTAACATTGTTCATGGTTTCGGGTGGAGACATAGCTATCTCAGCTCTGGTTACAGGGTTGACGAATATGAGATTGGATCGCTCATCAGCAGTGATGAGCCAGCCATGGGAGGAGCCCATGACGTAACGTGTGCGGAAGGCGGGCTCTGAGAGGCTGACGTGGTAAAGCTTGTTGGTGGATATGTTATGCAGGGTAGCAGTGTTGGCGTCACGGTCGCCGGAGGAATAAACAAGGCAGGGACTCTGATTCGGGGAGCACAGGCGGAGACGACGGGTCTCCAGATAATGGAAGTGCCAGGAACGACAGACCACACCTGAGCTGAAGAGATCAGATCCGAATGAGCAGGTCCGCCTGAAGCTGGGACCAATCGCAATCTGAGCTTGAATCTGGAGGATCCATAGAAACACAAGCCTCCTCCATCGACAGCCAGACGACTACTTCTTGTCCACTTTGTGATTCACGCTGTTTATTATAGCGACTTCTCCAGGCTGCTAAATAAATAGAAACAGGTTAAAATTGCAGGCATTTTTCAACTCCGCGAACAGTTAAAACATGAAATTTTCAGGGATATGGGAAACATGAATTTCTTTTCAACCGGAATAGTGCATGCAGTTAAATCGCCTGCCACAGGGTTACAACACAGGGAAAGTTCTGGTACCATAACACATAGTCACCGTGAACTCAGTAAAGCAAACATGCCCTCAGGGCTGCAGTTAACACTAATTTTGCAAGTTCATATATATACTGCCAATAGCCAGCTCAGCCTATATGCAAAGCTGATACCTCTTTGGAATAGCATAATGGTTTATTTAGTACAAAGCCGTTAAACAGAATAAAACTAAACACAAATAATCATCTAATAATTGCTGGGCAGGACCCTGAAAACAGCGGTTGGCATTTAGACACGAGTGAGATATGCCCCAATTTGTCAGGTAATCATTTTGACGGCTGGTAAAGAAGGAATAGCAGGCCTGGATAAACAGTTATCCATTCAACATATTGTTTACATGTGGCATCTGAAAATAAATAGCAAAGGCATCAATTATGATGAATAGCCCGGAATATGCTGTTGAAAGCACCTAGTACAATATTCTGTTTCTTAGCAGAAAAGACATGATTATTAGTTATTTATAAAACGCTAAATTTAACAAATATTAGAGTTGACTTTGCGCAGATGGTCCGACTATTAAAGTAACTTGCTGCAAAGTTAGCAGTATCTCCACAATTGCTAATCTTGTGCGGGGGTTTCAGAAAATGCAATATGGCTACTCTTACAGTTTTGTGATCATTGATTGGACTTTTATGCAGAATTGGAGATTGATGAGCTACATGATTGGACTTATTCATCATTACTTTGTATAAGCTAGTTGATCTTAGCTGTATTTAATTTAAAATGCATTACCTAATCTTATATGATAAATAATTTCAATCATCACAAACAGTGATATTAATATATTAGAAAATTGACATTATAGCGCTCAAAGAAATCAAAATTCGTTTTAGGATCATTCAAAACAGTATGCTAGTACCTTAGAAAAGAGGGGATAGGTTGAGGTGAAGCTTCAGAGACCAATGAAGAATTACAAAGTTGGATATTAAAAAAGTAGTTAAGGCACTTTATATTTATTAATGAGCCTCATTACGTGTCAATATATCCAGTCACTGAATCATCCAAGATTTAGATCTAGAATTAACTATAGTATTACGTTTGACGGTCATAAGAAGCATAAAAAGGTTGAGCATTTTTTAGCAGCACAAGTTCTACACATCATGTTACTACATTTGAAACAAAGCGGGTTCTCTGTTAAGTATCTTTGTCAAAGTCAGCTATAACAATTTCATCCTACTGAATTTGGACCCGGAACATTTATCTACAAGGGAGAATATTCAAACAAATGGTAAGCACTAGTGCATTACTTAGAAGTGAACACGCAGGCACAGGTTCCTATTACAAGGTCTAGCTGGCCAACTATGATACATATAACGAAAAACTAAAACATCAAAATAAATACAATGATCTATATATGTCATGAATAAGTAATTTTCACAAACCTCAAGTAAGTGATGGTTGAATCCATACTGGAGGTGGCCAGTTCAATCTTGAATTTGAACTAGGGGGTGATAACTCAATGAAACTTTTATTTTTCATATTAAAGATAACAACCTGTCTAAGACTGTATCTGTGACAAAAGATATAATCCACCATGTCATCCGTGTGATATATGCTATTGGGAATCAATGTAGAGAAGTCTTTAACTGGAACAAAGAACGAGCTGTTGAAACCAATGAACAATGCGTGATCTTGGAGATTATTTGCTTCTACGATCTTTTGTTCAACAAATCAATCTTGTACACAAAAAATTTGGTTGCAACTCGCTCCATTTTCCCGTCCTCATTATAATTATCATGTCTCCATATCTGAAAGAAATCTCCCCATGGTGCTAGAACAATATATCTGCTATGTGCTTGATAGGATATGATAGGTTTCAAAATGACCTTCACTTCAGGAGAAGGTCCATTAAGGTTAATAGAATCAATCTGACCTCTACCACGAACACCGTAAAATAGACCATCACTATTGTTATAAAGTATATCTTGATAACGCCAGCAATCTTCATTTGCATCAATCCAAGTCCATTTGGTGTCCCCAACCCTAGCATAAGAGATATGATTATCTGGGAAGTGTACTCGGAGGACTATGCAATTTCCATTGGAGGGCTCACAAGAAAGTACGACCCTCATATAGAAGTAGAAGCGGCCTTCTTCAAGTGTAACATCATATGGCTCAGTTTCAGTGTCAAAATCCCTAGTGATCAGATCCAAGTAGAGGATATCATATTCATCTGGCAAACCATGTTCGCTGAGGCGGAGTCTAACATTGTTCATGGTTTCGGGTGGAGGCATAGCTATCTCAGCTCTGGTTATAGGGTTGACAAATATGAGGTTGGATCGCTCATCAGCAGTGATGAGCCAGCCATGGGAGGAGCCCATGACGTAACGTGTGCGGAAGGCGGGCTCTGAGAGGCTGACGTGGTAAAGCTTGTTGGTGGACATGTTGTGCAGGGTGGCGGTGTTGGCGTCACGGTCGCCGGAGGAATAAACAAGGCAGGGACTCTGATTCGGTGAGCACAGGCGGAGACGCCGGGTCTCCAGGTAATGGAGGTGCCAGGAACGACAGACCGCACCTGAGCTGAAGAGATTTGGGATTTCGAGACTGCCGAAGATCCGAATGAGCAGGTCCGCCTGAAGCTGGGACCAATCGCAATCTGAGCTTGAATCTGGAGGATCCATAGAAACACAAGCTTCCTCCATCGACTGCCAGATGACTACTTGAGTACTTGTTTGTCGACTTTGCGACTCACCCCGTTTCTTATAGCGACTTCTTCAGGCTGCTAATGAATAGAAACAGGTTAAAATTGCAGCCATGCAGGTCATACTTGAAACACAGAACGTATGTACTGTGATCCTAGCCGTATGCTCGTGCTATTCTCTACTTTTCCTCTCTCTCAACCGCCGCCACAAACAGTAATCACACCACCCTCTCCTGTCACCCCCCGATCGCCACCCCGTATACAAGACGGCTCAAACATCATGCCGTGATCTGGATAGCAAATCGATTCACAATAATATATAAAAAAGCATACCGCGAGTAGTTCCGTACATATGTTCTAAATGTGCGTGACCCAATATAAATAGTTTAAAACATGAACAAAGCGAGCAAACCTAAAATCTACTGATAAAAAACCAACGGTTACGAAGTAAGATGCAATCCTCTTTGCTTTATGATTCCAATAAAGAGCCGCAATATTACTATTTTTCTTCATTATAAAAAAACCGAAGGTTCAAAAATTAGAAATTAACATGGGAATTTCGAAAATATCAGTACACCTTTTTTTTTTTGCAACATAATATTAATATCAGTACACCTTAACAATTAACACAAGCAAAATGAGTTGGGGATTACTACAAATTTACAAGATGAACAAGAAGTTAAGGAGGCTTACCGGCTTGGCGGCTCCGGCTGACTGCTCCGGTCGCGCGGCGAGGGAAGGCAGGACCGGTGACGGCGAGTGGAGGCAAGACGCACGGGGAGGCCGGCGAGGGAAGGAAGGGCTGCCGCAGCCCGCAGGGGAGGCCGATAAGCGTAGGCAGACAGCTGAGGGTAGGCCAGCCGCCGGCTAGGGGAGGCAGAGGCGGCGGCGACAGCCGATGGAGCGAACTAGGGACCGAGGGAGTCAGGGACGGGACTGGGGAGACGAGCTCGTCCCTATCGTCTCGTACAGAAAACTAGAATGATTTGGGCCTATTGGGCCAAATCGAGCGTGGCACTAATCTTTTATCTCTTCTCTTCTCTTCTCTTCTATCTAAAGGAAGAATTTTCTATCTAAAGGAAGAATTTTGTTCCTCTAGTACGTCGTCTCTTTCGTTTCGTCCTACGTCGCCCTTTTTACAATTTGGCCTCTCCGAACCCACAGTCCAGCCCTAATCCCACCTCGCTCGCTTGTTCACATGAGAAGCACATCCCCCGGCCTCTCACACGACTGATGAGCGCCGCCGCTACCTAGGGTTTGGGCGCCGCCGCCTCATCATTCCCCGTCGCAGCATCCATCCTGTCGCCCGCCTCGATTTTCCTTCCGTCAGGCCGCCTCTAGCCTTCCGCCTTGGTTCCTTCCGACCCCCGCGGCGGCGTGCCATTTTACGACGAGCACAGATAATCGCGGGTTGCGGCACCGGCGACGGTGGCAGGAGAGGAAGGTCGCGGTGGCGTGCACGGCCTCCGCGAAGATGCAGGGGAGACCAACGGCAAGGTAGGGCAGGGACGCGGATGCGGAGGCCAGCGCCGTGGCGGCGGAGGGCGAGACTAGGAGTGGGGAGAGCGAGCGCGAGACGTGGGCGAGCGAGGATGCGAGGAGGAAGGCGAGCGAGAAGAGCACGAGCAGGAGGATGAGGAGATCGAGCGTGGCCGACGACAGGGTGTGCAGGCGACCCACTTCTCGGGCTGCTACTCATGCCGACGGCCACCACTTCGACCTGATGCTGCCGCTCCACAACCAGCTGCTGCGAGTGAGCTCTCTCTCCTCCTACTCCATGGCGCAATCTATTGTAATAAGTTTGTATTTGTTATGATAGTTCCTATTACTAAGTTAATCTTCCAAACACAAACTTTGTGATTCTAGCTGTTTCTGTTCTGAAAATGATAAAATGCTTGGCCGTTCCAGTTTTACTTCTGAAACAGTTCACCTTTTGAAAGCCTTAAATTACTTAGCCTTTTCCTGAACATGAAGATTGGTCGATTTGTTTCCTTCACGTTATTTATGGGGCTGTTTGACTTCAAGAAAAGATACGTATTTGATGGTGTTTCCTGCCACGTGTTCAAAGTCTAAAATAAATAGGATATATGAGTCATACTTCTTTGGTTGAAATCAGTTCTTATGCTTCTTTAAACTGTAAGAAAGACCCCACCGGGAACTAGGTATATTCGACCCCACCGGGACGCTAATGTCGAATGTAGAGAGACAAATTTGTTACATGTCTCCGCAACATGCGTGCTGGGATATAAGAATCCCAAACATGCATAGTACCAGGAGTGCTAGAACACCAATTTTAGCTAATTAATGAGCCACACATTTCACACTTATTCTAAAGTAACTAATGGAACAGCTTGAGAACCAGGTTCGACAATAGATTTTGAGGTCTTTGATAATGGGCGCTGCTCTGCTTTCTTGCTATTCATGGAAAACATGACAAGTTGAGCATCTTTTCCACATTGATTCGTATCTCCCCCAAACTTGTGGCCAAATTTATAGCCTCCTCCACATTTTTGAGCTCGGCCAAGAATGTGAAATCTAGATATAATGTGAAATGTGCCACTTATCTTAAAGCATACCGATGTACTGATCAGGAGTACTACATAGTCACTTCTTATTTAAGCTGCTCTTTCTACTTGCATAATTTTCAGTGACATGGGATCTTTTGTTCCTTTCTTATTCAACTGTTCCATGTGCTGTTTGCAGGATATTTTTCAACACTCAGCAATTGGGCTTTAATATATCTCACGCTTCTTAACAATGATTTAAAGGGTAATCCAGTATTTAACTGGACCATTTATTGGTTAAACTGCTACGTCAGTTATTCATCAGTAGCTTATATTCTGTCAGCGGTGCCAGGCCTCCAAACTTTCATGTTAGATCTCAAGTACGACAACCACCGAGAAAGTAAAGTGCGAGATTCTACTTATGGTTTATTTTTGTGTGAACTTTGCGCAGTACAGGAATTTAAGAACAAGAGTGTCGTATTGTTCAACATTGACTTCAATATTTGCTTTGAAGCTAAAGATCATTAGCTCGCACGTAGGAGCTATGACTTTATGCATGTCTCCTTTTCTTCTTAAGTGTTTTAATATGACTGGCATTTCTGCGGATTGCAATAGTATGGATGATTTGTCTCTCAATGAAGATAACATGATTTGCAACTTCCTAGGCATCGTTATTACAGTTCTTATTAATGGCAAAGTTACCTCGTGGGACAAGGGTAGAGAAGGATCACCAGGACAGGAAGGGGCTACATGTCCATCTATTTTTCTTAGATATGCGATGCTGCTGCAAGCAAAGAACATGCGTAATCCTCTTGGAAAATAATTACATCCATACTAGATGTTGACAAATTAGCATTGGTCATCTACCTTGTGTTGTGTGTCCAGCTGCCTGCTGGATGTGCAAGTTCTGAATATCAGTTTCATTTAAAGGAGTGATACGTAGAGGCAGATAGTGTACATGATTTATTTTGTACCTTTTGCATCTCTTATATTTTGTTAAGTGGCATAAAAGCCTGATGTATGCAAGGTGAAACAATGTAATACCTGAAGCATATTAGAAACCGCTCTCAATTATTTAACCCATATAGTTGTATGATCTTTCATAGGGAAGGGTCTCATCTGATGTTCAAGCAAAGCATGTGTGTCACGTTACCCAAACTCTCTTACAAGATTTTCGTTTTGCCCCGTGGCAACGCACGAGCATTTATCTAGTTCTTAGAAAAAAAGTATAGAAATCACCCTCAAATCCACCCCAATGGACACATATCACCCTGAGCTCCAATTCGGTATTATTTTCACCTCAAATTTACAAAACGAGGTTTAACCCTATGGAGTGGCCTTTGTCACATGAAAAACTATTTTCCCCCTCCTTTGCTGATTAGGCGTTGACGTGTCGGTGTGGGTCCCATTAAATCAAACGTATTAAAGGGAGAAGGATTTTTTTGAATGATCTCCGGTCCGGTCACCGTCCCTGGATTCTGATGGCGTCACCGTCGCCACCGTTGCTGGATTAATGGCGGGTTTTTCAGCGCGCGCCAGCAACATCAACGCCATCGACACCGCCATCTAGGTCGCCGCCGCCGACTGTGCCTCTGCACGTACCGGGACGCCATCACGCACCGTGCTCCCTCCGATAGAGGAGTCTGCAATGGTGGCGACACTCGCCTTTAATTGGAGGCCCTCCACGCTCTCTGAGGTGGCTGGCAGCGTCCACAGCCTCTTCAGCTCTGATAGCGCCGTCGTCGCTCATCGCCATGACGACCCCGTCGTCACGAAGGTCAGAGATGGGGGCACATACTGACAAGTGGGTCCACACATTTGCCTATTCAGCATCGGGGAAAAGAGTTCCAAGTCATCGCCTAATCAGCACGAGGAGGGGGACAAAACCGCTATCAATGTGACAAAAACCACTCCATCCGGTTATTAACCCGATTTGGTGAATTTGAGGGTGAAAATAATACCAAAATGGAGTTTAGGGTGATATGTGTCCATTGGGGTGGATTTGAGAATGATTTCTATATTTTTTCTTATTCTTAATACGGAGTAGGTAAAAAAACAGAATTTCTGGATGGCCCACGGCCAACCAAGCCCACCCGTCGGGTCCACTTGTGACTCTAGGTAACTCCCGTGCCATGAATTGACATGTATTTTTAATCAACCAAAGGATAGCCGTGATCTACAGGTGCTCCAACGTTAGGTAGGTATTTTTGCAGAATGTGAGGACTTGGCAACTTTAATTGGGAAGGTGAAATTTAAGCTGTGGCTCATGAGATTGCTAGTTATAGTTTTTGTAATAACAATTCTGTTAGCTGGATTAGCGAGCCTCCGGGTTGGTTAATGAGGACTCTTATAAACGATGTAACGATTGGTGTTGGTTAAAACAGTAAGTTTCAGACGTATTATTTTCCTTAACAGGGTACCTAATGGGACTGGAAGTTTTTAATGAGACGGCTTGCTGACTTAATATATAGTTTCGAAAAAAAATGTTAGGTAGGTATGCGGATTCACCGAATGAAACGACGAAGAGTGTGTTCGGTAACTTCAAGATCCGCAAACACGCAATAATCGACCTCAAACTCAGATTGAGAGCTTAGATTCGTTGGCCTGTAACTCCAAAATGTATGTGCAGTTTTGCTGTGGTACACGAAAATTCCAAATGTATGTGCAGCAAATGAAACTGTCTATACAGTGTAATAAAAAGCGATCACCCTACAGGTCACAAAACAAGTCAGACATACGCAACGCGAACCAAGGTCCTTCAGCCAGAACTTTATGCTGAAAAACTCGGACGATTCTCGTTGCGTCCAAAGCGCTGAGGCGACACATTGTCAAAGACACAATGC
Organism: Poa pratensis; assembly: GCA_947311845.1. NCBI lineage: Eukaryota > Viridiplantae > Streptophyta > Magnoliopsida > Poales > Poaceae > Poa > Poa pratensis. The sequence continues at coordinate 130,398,581 of CAMZMU010000052.1, read as the reverse complement.
TCGTTGCGTCCAAAGCGCTGAGGCGACACATTGTCAAAGACACAATGCCCCGTTCAAGCTCATTGATCTTCTGCACAAAAGCCCATCCATAAACTACTTTTTCTGAAAATTTAGGAGCCACCAAGCACCCAGTTTACTGTGCCCAACGAAGGGCACCATGCTTCCACCTCTAATATCATACTCCACCTTGCGAGGAGGCGTTGACATTTTTGTAATTAACAGGGCACGATGCCCCAGTTCCAAAGAACAAGCCGCCATACTACTACTACCACCATCATAGCCATTATCTTACACAGGTGCAGCCCACAAACGTTTCAGTGAGACAAAAGCTAATTACAAGAGGATAACAGCATCGCCGAATTACCTCACACCAAAACGCTACCAGGCCACAATCAGCATGAAACTACATACTCGTATTCATCCAAAGCAACAGATTGTTAAGGCGGTGCTGACATCTCACCAGCTGGAATTGCTGTTCGAACTTCACTTCCAGTCACCGTACCCTCGAACTCTCTCTTGACGACGACCTTGCTGCCTCATCGGCTTGTCTCAGTATTTCTTGGAAAGCCTGCAGGGAATCGGCCGCAAAGTTCTCCAGAGCCTGAAGGACCAGCCTCAGATTTATGTGCACGCTGCTTGCTTCGATACGATGCGCCTCGTACGTTTGTATCGTCGGACACCGTTGAAAGCTCTGCCGGCCCGGCACCAAGGTCAGCTTCCTGTTCAGTTCATCGGCTTCCTTGTTGATCTCCAGCGCCTTCCTTTCCAGCATCTTGACCCACTTCTCTCTTTCTCGAACTGCAACCATTCTTTCACTTTGGTCGAGATTTTGCTGCTCCCACAGATGGCGCACGCTAGCCACAAGAGCTTGCATTGCGTTCACCACATCCTTCTCAGAAATCCTGTCCACTGCTTGAGACCATTTGTTGCAGATGACAAAAATCACTGGAGCCCCTATTCTCCCGGGAGAGTAAGTAGGTGCCTCCTCAGGCCCGTAGCTAAGGCAGAGTGCTAGCCATCCATTCAGCGCCTTTACGAAGTTTCTGTGTGCGCTCACCCAAGAGGAAAAATTGATGATCCATTTGATCAGTTCTACTTCCAGCTCCATCGCCAAATCACGGCCGTTTCCACCTGACATAACCGAAGCTAAGTTTTTGGCGCCTGACATCACTTGAAACTGAATCTGGTAGGAGTATAGCTTGTCTTGCCACATTTTGGTAAACCTGAAAAGAAGTCATCAGTTTGTTAGAAAGAGCTAGCACTAACCTGAGAAATAGATGGAATTTAGGAGAGAAAGTATATGCTAGAAGAGCAATCAGGAACTTTCATCTTCAGCAAATACCATGTTTCCGCAATGCAACACAGATAATGCAATGAGTCAGATAAAATCTTTGGAAAAATGCTAGATGTGAATGCAAGATATCCCCTTCCCCCCAAGTCATTAAATTCGAATGTGTGTAACATTCATGTCTCAATGCATACCATGAAATAACATATGAGATCATATGACTCATTGACTAGAATGTACAATGAAAATATAATCCTCCAGTTAAAAGAGACATACCCTTCGATCAAGGTATTCACTTGTGGCCCTAGTTCCTCGTCCCTTACTTTGTTTATCTTTCTTGAAACCTTGGCTATGGCACGCACCGCTATTCTTATCTTTGTTGACAGCTTCCTGAGCAAATTTCGAGTTTCGTCAATCTTATGAGCTTCTGCACCCCTTTGATCTAAAAGCTTCAGTCGCCTAGAGTTTTTGGCAAGAAGTAAACGCATTTTGTCCTCAGCCTATAAGAGAAATGCCACAAAAAAGAGATAATACTGTGTAAGCAGGATACTCTGGTGAGCACATGTATAGACATAGTCTACTGAATAACTGAACTACTAATGGCACAAAAGTAGTTCCAATAAAGTGGCACATTCAGTCCGATAAAAGATGATTGCATACTGTGACACGAATGACCTTGATAATGATGTTGTGATCTATAATAAATTTCTAATCTACCATTAGAAAATAGGAGGGAAAAATCAAGAAAAATGAATTTCGAATACCTAATCTCAATGGTTCAAACAACATTGCATGGTATATCGAAACCATGATCGGTGCAATTTTTTTCATATCTGGCAATTGGGATATGAGGAAGTTACTTTCCAAAATTTAATATTATGTAATTTAATTAACCCTTGATTAATTATCATGCCAGGAGCATCTAGACCAAAAAATTGTACAAAAAAAATGCTACCACAGGCTGCTTGACTACCAGAACCCAGGGGCGGCGCTGGGTGTCTTCCTGGGTATGCAAGTGCATACCCATGATTCTTGCAAAACAAGGTTGATTAGAGCAAAACAGTGAAGATTTTTCTAAAAACAGTGATGATTTCAAGAAAATGAATACCTATGAATACCCGGTAATTAATTCCTAGCGCCGCCACTGCCAGAACCAATCAACTAGATTTCTTTATGTAGCAACAAGTGAAAAACAGTAACGTTTAGCCTTTTATTTTGTGGATACTGAAAAACTGCAACACTTTTGCTTAACATATATCTCCCACCAGATAAGATCAAGCTTCCGCGGTAGGAGGCCCACTCCATTATGCCGCTCAATCTGCTTTTGGGTCAAATAGAAAGGCCCTTGGACAAAATAAAAAGGGTATCTAAAGATCCAGAATACTAGAGGTAGTAAAAGGATGCCCACTCCACTATTCAGCTCAAGTTGCTTTTGGTGTAAACAGATTAAGGGTTAGACAACATGCCGGGTGACCCAGATGACACTGTTTTAGCGACAGAATCGCCACCTAATGTACGTTACCGTATATATTTCATCCATTCACATTTCAGGGCTACTAGAACAAAATTCAAAAATAAATCGTTTAAATTATGTTGCACATTTCCATGAACAGTAACAAAAACAATATCTCAGGATCAAATACCATTTGTACTCTTAGAAAGGTGCTAAACAGAAAATGTGTATACCTTGACCTCGCCATATAGCTTCGTCTCCCAGAAATATAACTTCTCTAGTGTCAAGGATAAGCTCCACGAGCCCACCACCTTCCCTTCTTCACAAACTCGCATGCCCAACGTGTCCACGTCTCTGCACCCCAGATGCGGCACAGGGATTACAGACAGCATCCGTGATGAAGCGGCTTCAAAAACAATGAAACAGGGTCAAACAATGCAGCTTGCACAACTGATGGTGATAAATTGAGTTAGATCAGATACTGAGACTAGTATTTCCATTGACCAAGCAGTAAGTAGCTCACCATGGTAAACCGAGCTGCGCCCTTGGTAGCTCGGCCTCCCAACCTCGAGCAGAGGCGCGAGCTCTCGGGCTGCATCCGCCACCCGAACAAGCTGCGCCTTGATCTCACCGGCGGCATCAACCGCATTTCCGACGACCCTCTGCGCCGGCGGTTCTGGTGTCCGCCGTGCCACATTGCGGTACGCCGGCGGCCTCCGGCGCACATTCCTCGGCTTGTCGAGCTCCGCGATGGTATTGACGGCACCGACCGAGCCACGACGGCCGCGGCCGCTGCCGGCCGTAGAGTACTCGCTGGCCATCTCCTTGACGACCACGACCTCCTCCTCGTCCTCCTCCAGCTCCGGAATTCCCTCCTCCTCCCGCACCTCCCGCGAGCTACGGCTCGGCGTGTACGCGGCGGTTGTGGCGGGGTTGTAGTGGTAGTAGCTCTCGTGGTACGAGTCGTCGTAGTTGTCGAACACGTTTAGGAAGTCCCACGAGCTCTCCCTTGGCGGCGGAGGCGGAGCCGCCGGAGGAGCAGCCCTCTGCTGCTGCTGCGGCCGCGGTGGCGCGGCCGGCTCGCCGCCGTACGCGTAGTACTGCGGCTGCGTGTAGCCGCCAGCAGCCGCGGCGTCGAACGCGCCGTAGCGCGCTCGCGCGGACACCGGCGCGCGCTGCGCGACGGCGACGGACGCCGGCGGCGGGCGGCTGCGCGCGTAGTAGAACTGCATCGTGCTCTGCGGCGGCGCCGGGTACGCGAACGCGTGGGGCTCGACGGCGGGCGCGTACGGGAAGTAGTCCGGGTAGTGGTGCGGGAGCCGCTGCTGCTGCTCCGGGAGGAAGCGGCGCGTGGGCGATTCGGCGGGCGAGGAGGCCGCCGACTCTGATCCGGAGGAGGACGAGCAGGAGTCGCAGCGCGCATGCGAGGAGGGGTACTGATGGCGGCGGCCCGGAAGCGACTGCTGCCGTCCACCGCCGCGGCTGCCCTTGCCGTCGGAGGTCAGCGCGAGGTGTGACGGCGAGGAGGCCTCGGCGTGTTGGAGCTGGAGGACGAGGTGCAGCGGCGCGGCGAGCGAGTCGTAGGAGGCCGCGAGCGCGGCGTGGGCGTCTGCGAGCGCGTAGCGGTGGCGCCCGGCGGCGGCGATGAGGTCGGCGCGGCCGCGGCACAGCGCCACCGCCTCCTGGCTGTCCAGCTTGGACCCCTTGCACCCCATGGCGGCAAACGAGGAACGCGACCCTCGGCGGGTCGAGGGTAGAGAGTGTACCTACTCCTACTGGGCTGGCATTATGGCGTCCGGTGAGGTTGGTGCGAGGACGCCGTCGCGCGACAACGGGGACGGGCGCGTGTGGTTTTTGGATGCCGGGGCGAGCGATGGAACAGAAGGGGAGTGAAGGAGGAGAAGAGCTGAAGGGTGGGGGTGGAGGAGGCGACGCCGCTCGCAGACTGGGCACCGCACCGGGGCAGGATCTTCTTTGACGTCTTTTCTTTTGCTGGCTGGGCTTGTCTGCTTGTACCGTGACGCGGGCGTGGGGCGTGGACGGAAGTGGAACTGAGGAATAGCGAAAATCCAACGCGGGCAGTGTGGAGAATGTGAATTCCGGTAAGCTATTGGATGGAACGGGATTTAACAGCAGAGAAGAAAGAAGGGAGGGGACCCATTGTCTGTCTGTTACCAAAGGAAGAGATGGAGTGGTGGCCTGGTGGGCGTGGACCGTGGAGGGCATGTGGGACGGGCTCAGATCTCAGGCGCGGCCCCGAGAGCCTGCTTGGTTATCCTGCCTCTTGGTAATTTTGGGTTCAGGTGTATGGAGTAAATTACATTTTGTATCATAATTGGAGTTTTTCTTTTTGCGAAACATTGTAAAGACTCACATTTGAAAGAATGAGCCGGCGGTTAGGGTTTTAAAATTGACGAAGTCACCACATGCATCTTGCTATCGATGGAAACATTGTCTCCCACTAAAGAAATTGGGGTTTGAATTCTGGTGTTGGGGTACAACCACCCTTCTAACCATTCAACCACGTTCTCACAATTGGAGTTATGTTAACAAGTTAGTGACAAAAACAACGTACAAGTTTTGTGGTGAGGAACCACAGATAGCTCAAAACTTTGTTTCAACACTTTTGATAGCGAAATTGACAGGCTGGACCCACCAGTCATCTTCCTTCGTCTGTCAACCAGCTCTGTGGCACCATGGACATTGTCGATGCCTCTCTCCAAGAGTGAGGATTAGACCAACACTGTGCTCCTCTATCATGCTGTCATCCCAGTTTGTTCTCTTCATCTCACTAGCTTGCTCTCCACGAGCTTTCGAGATGGCCGAGTTGAAGCTCCACCGTGTCATCGAAGCAGACCTCCCGTTTTCTGCCTGGTGTGCTGAGCTTCTCCGTCGTGTCGTCCTTATCCATCCCTGTGAGTCGTACTTAGTGGGGCACTAGGAGTTGGCCGAATCGAGGTCGTCTTCTCCACCTCCGGCCAGGCATCCGCTGCGCAATCTTGTTGACTCTGGCTGCCCCCGTCCTCCCGAGAATCTCGACCCGCTCCTGGTGAGCTTATGGCCATCTCGGAACACTTCCCTCTCCCCCCCCCATATTGCTCCAGTTAGAAGCGCTGATGTGTGCCACCGCAGATTTGGTCACCCTCGGCCACCCCGGTGGCGAATGACCAAAAGGTCGTGTTCCACCGCCAAAAGTTGTACCGTGAATCTTTGTTCGAGATCCGTGGGTTTTTAGACTTGCACGCGTGTGTCACAGGTGCGCCGGTGTGTCACTGACTAGTGGGCCAAGCGTGTCATGTTCGATGTAAAAACATGGTCAAACGCCCCAATGCTGGTACCCCTAACAATCCAATTTTCTTCATGAACTCCATAAAACCATGCTTAAACTTATAGGAATTCTAAAAACGATTATGACTTGCTCCGTCCCTGACGCTAGGGTTTGCCGGCCGTGTCTGTTGGGGGGAGCGACACGAGAGGCGCTCCAAACGATTGTGGTACCGAACTTGTTATTTACTCAGGTAACCTGCGCTACAGTGCGAGTGTGCGTTGACGACGGGTCTGTGGTGTGTGCTGCGGATCAACCAGCCGGCCGGGGCGCACACCCTTGTGTAGCATGCATCTCCTGCCGCCGCTCGCGTAACTGAGACACAGTGTTTCCGTTTCATCTTTTGCGTAAGGAAAACTATAGATCTGCCTTCCTGCCGCTTCTGTTTTGGCAAGGAGCATGAGCACTGTCCGCACTTGTGATGTGTGAGGGTCGAGCTTTGCGTGCGTGGAGCATGGAGACACTCGACCGTGGGACGCACTTCTCCAGAAAACTTGGTTTTTGGTCTTCTTTTTAGAGAGAAGTTATTTTTGGTCTTGGATGCGCCCATCCCAACGGAGCGGCATTGAATTTGGACCGGGAAGTGAGGCCACGGGTCATGTCGCCGAATTACTAGCACAGTCATGAGTGGTTCAACATCACGTTGACGTACACTACTCCGGCTCGACATTGCTTGCTGCGCTAGCGGCCTACTGCACCGTACATAAATTACGGCTGCGAAGAGAGGGACGGCTGGAACAGCGGACGAGTAGAGACACACGTACGGCGCAGGAGTGTACTGCTTCTGCTATTTGTACGGCTAGTGTTTCCTGGAGCTATAGATGTGTTGGGTCCGGTCCGGCTCACTGACCCGCTGGACCGGACCTGCATTTTGCTAACTTTCCGACCCACGTAAAATTAGGGTCAATCTGGACCTAATCCATTCGAACCTGGGGAATATCTGCACCGCTCGCAATCGAACTGCACGCCGCCGCCGCTGGCCCTCGCCGAAGGCACCGGAATAAGGTCGTTGAGCACGCCGTCGTCTCCTGCCGTCCACGTCATCGGCCGCCGGGAGTTCGGTACGCCCAAAAACTTACGTCCTCGGTAACATAAATTACGGCTGCGAAGAGAGGGACGCAAAAACTTGCTGCTTTTAATCTTTCCGTCCGTCCTCGTTTATCCCTCTTTCATCTGCAGAACATTGATGCATCCTACTGCTCCAGATCAATGTGGGACGTGGACCGGTCCAAATCTCTTGTGTATTACGGCAAAAATCTCTGGGCAAACGTGGCGACAAGATCTGAATGCAACTCTGCGGGGGCAGATCACGCTGCAGGGAGAATTCACTCCTGGGGCCCCTGCACGGTCTCCTCCCGCCGTGCAAGACCTCTGCTCAGTGCTCTGCTCTGCCACCATGTCTTCAACTCCATGCAACCACTACTGGCAGTGGCACCGGGCATTCATCCCACGCCCTCGTGACTTTAACCTTCAATGCAACTACTACTCCCTCCGTTCCTAAATATAAGATGTTTTAGGTGTTGCACATGTTGTCCACATACACACTAAAGTGAGTGAACATACACATAAAATGTGTCTAGATACACTTGTGTACATGTGAATGTGGACAAAACCTAAAACATCTTATATTTAGGAACGGAGGGAGTAGGACCTAGCCCCTAGCCCGTGTACATGCACTGTTCATTTGCCCATAGCCGTGTGCCTGCACTGTTCATTTGAGGCTCCTGCCCTTTTCCCCACGGTGGCATACAGTCAGCAGCAGCTCCATTGCCCTGTTCAATCACACAATCAACGCCACTCCGGTGAGTCGTAGGAGGCCGCGCTTTCATCATTCTGTTGAGCAGCTCAGCAATGGCGCGCCCACTATATATAGTGCAGTGTACTAGTCGTACTGCTAAAGAGTGACAGAAAGCCAAGTCACTCACACTCATCCACGATCGATTTGTGTACACGGTGGAGACAAGAAACCCACGTGAGCCCAAGCGACGGCGAAAAGAAGGCGACGTACGGATTCCCGTTCGTAGGAATCGCTTTCGTTCTGTCCATCTGCTTTTCATCCCGTCGCGCCTTTTGTTACTGCATATAGAGTGGTACCAACGATGTCAGATTTACAGCCACATAGCGTAAGAAGCAGGATTACAACAAGTGGCTAATCCTACTGTCCGTGCCGTCGATCGACCCCTTCACGTGGTTGCAAATCGAAGAGGATATGCTATCATAGTCCGTGCAGATTAGTGCCCCCATTATTGTAGTATTTGTTCAGGGAAGCATCATGCTTGCCATCACTCAGATGGGCCTAAACAAAACAAGCAGTCGATTAAGCCCGCTTGCCATCACTCAGAACAGTAAACTGAATTCGTCCTCGTTTGTCTGGCCTAAACGTTATAGACTACTAGGGATATTGGCGCGTCCGCACCGCCGCGCCCTTGGTGAGAACATGTTGTGATAATTTGTGTATTTTTTTTTGTTGCGTTATATGTATTGTAAGAAATGGTGATAGTTATAATTATAATTTGTATAATGTACTTAGCTGAATTTTTTATGTGAAATCAATACATTTTTAGAGGGTAATGAATTTACATTTTCTCGGAAATTGATTAGAATCAAGCATGTTTTGTTTTTAAAATGGGAGTAAAAATTTAGATAGATTTAAGTTATGTCGCTTCTAAGTATGTTAGGTAGATTGAATTGATCAAATGGTCTTCCATTTTGCCGTAGTTTTATTATTTTACGGCATAATTAGAGGAAGTATATTATCGTTATGACTAAATATTTTATGTGTATGTAGTCGTAAATATGTAATTTTGATCTATAGTTATGGGAAATATATTGTATTACAAGGTGATTTAATAAATATATCTGTTCCATATATTTGATTAAATGTTGATAAGATTTGTCCTGCGGTTGAATTTACGTGCACATCTTATATTCATTAAAACCGAGTAAGCAGTATGTTGAGAACAGAGAGGCCCATACTTTTTTTTATTGTTGTGATCGTTTTGATAATTTATTTCTTTTTTTGTTATGATGTATATAGTTAAAGTTTCTGGTTTTGCAGCATTTAGTAGTTTTTGAAATTTGTTTAAATACCGTAAAACAACGATTGTTAAGTGTTTTAAATCATGTAAAACATGTTTTATTTTAGATTTGGAATGTCGATTCAATTACATTTGTTTGGAAAATAAGTGCAAAACAGCTAGTTGTCAATACGTACGGTTGTGGTATTTTTATTATGATATGTGTGAGCACATGTTATAAGTGGACACTTGAATTTAAATGATTTACCAAAATTGTGGTTAAGTAAGATGTTTTGTGTCAAATTAGTTTATTGAGCTTGTCGTGTTGGATGGTATTGCTGATATCATTTTTTCTGGTTTTTATTTGAGTTCGAAAGGAAGTTACGAATATATATATATATATTTTTTAAATGATGTAAAGGTGTGGAATGAGATGTATTATTTGAACTTTCCAAAATTCGGAATAATTAGGAAAAGGTCCTAAAGTGTTTTAAATGAATATTTATATTGTTTTACAAATTTACAGAAAGTGGTCTGAATGAATTTATTCGGATTTGTGTTATAAAAATTACAAAAGTTATGGAAATAGAAAAACAAAATGAAAACAAAAAAAAAGTAGGGCGGGCTGCACAGCAGCCAGCCCAGCCCACCAGTCGGCTTGTCTGCGCAGCCCAGCCCACTATGACGTCTTCGTGACGTCATCAGTGGCCGGATCGGCCGCGGCGGAGCTGAGCTCGCCGGCGTCGCGGCAGCGCGAACTGGAGCGCGCGGGCGCGCGTCGGGTGCGCGTCGTCGCGGGGTGACCGTAGGTGCCGGCGCCGCCCATTTTGGGTCGCCGGAGCGGCGCCGGCGAGGCGCGGAAGCGGCGGAGGGCGGCGCACGGGTCGTCGACGATTCCGGCTCGCGGACGGCGTGCCGGCGGCCGATCCGCGCGGAGGAGATGTAGGGGATGGCGGCGGAGCCATCTGTACGCTCGGATGTAAGGGGGAGGTCCGTGGCGGCGGCGGCAGGCGTCGGCGGTCGGCGGCGACCACGGCCGCGCGCGCGAGGGAGAGGGGAGGAAGAAGAGGGGGATCTGCGGTCATTTTACAGGGAAGTCCCCGAAGTTCCTATAAATTACAATTAAGTCCTTTGCGGGGTCTTTTTTGCAAGATGTTGCGCTGGAGTGACGCTTTTGCACGGAACCCCCGATCTTTTCGCGAATTACGAACATGTCCTTCCACCTAGCACTGTAGAAGTGCGATTATCTGCGAACGTGGGCCGCTGGTCGCCGATCGGACGGCCGAGAATAATCACGGCGATGTGGCCGGTCGGACGGGAGGGCTAAACGGGTCCTCTTTGATATATTGATAGATGATTCATAGTGCCAATTCATCATGTTCTGGAACAAATGCTGACGAGCGCGATACGGATCTGTCAGGGCGGCGAGGTTTAATTATGACACCCCACTCGGCAGAATTAGAGGCCCCATGAACCACCTAATTCGCAGCAAAACATGATTACTATGCAGAGCTCTGTCATGTGGCCCAAGACCCTACCATGATCGTGTCGTGGTGATGCGTCGTAGGGGTTAATTTTGGATCAGACACCGGCAAAAGAAAAACACATGGGGCCAGTGCGTAACTCTCCAACCAATATGCCCTCTGTAAGTTGCAGCAGCAACTTGGTGATATTCAGATAGTGGTATATACATAACTCTGCACGTACTGTCCAACACTAAATCTGTATTTTTTTAGGATCTACAAACCCATAATTATTGAAATTGACTGGACTTGAAATTGCCGTACGTTCTCATAGTTATGAAACGAGGGTTGTTACGCGTCCGATAGTTTTCGTCCGATGGATTGCATCCGGCCTTCGATTGTTTCACATAACTAGTAATCTTGCACGCGCAATGCGCGTCTAATACCCGTGTCCTGATGAGATCATGTAGATCCAAGAAATCTATATCCACAACATTGCTAATGTATTTTACCTGGTTTTCTCATCACGTCTCATCATTTTTTATCTCAATAATAATGTTAGACTATCCTTTTTATCCAAAGTCAAGACATCACATAACATTGCAAAGTTATTTCTTCAATAAACACTGCATTAATTTCCCCACACTCCTTTTACATGTAATAATAATTCAACACAGACCATATCCCTTGAAAAACTGAGACATCTTGACAATGCAAATACACAAATTTGCACCGGAATAATATTTCTTTTCAACTAATCAAACAAAAGAGATAAAATTAGAAGATCACCGATGAAGTCACTGGTGCATCTTTAACCCATATTTTCTTCTCCGTGAACCCCTGCTCTGGTCGCCGGATTTAATTATCTAGTAAGAGGTGGCAACAAAAGATTATTTAAAAGTAAAACCATATAAATAGAACAAAATATGGATTATCATATAGCTGAATTTGGTGAATGTCATTTTTTTAGGTATTGTGAATGCCATCTTCTGTAGTGTCATCCAGAGGGAAACTTACAATTACAGGGAAGCAGCCAGATGCACCAATAAGTACTTTCGCATGCAAGTCGTTGATACCTCCTGTACTTACAAGAACTTACAATTGGTTGTGGTGATATCTCCAGAACTCCTAACACAGCATGAAACATGGCAAAAAAAATCCTATTGGAAAATTAAATGTTGCTATGCATTCTTGGCGGCGACGTCGGTGGCACTTGATCTGCTTAATACAATAATGTAACATGGTTGTAACATAATGTAACACAGTTGTATCATCATACAGTACTTACAAGATAATTTTCACTCAACCTGTTGCCGCTATCACCCAACAAATTATTGAGAACTGCATGATGTAGCCTTTACAATCGACATCATGCAGGTTTTCACAAGACATAAATTTGTTCAGTTCAGTCAGACTTGTCATAAACATGTTGACCAAAACTGAGTTACAGTACTTAGATGGCACTTAGATTCAGAAACAAATTCTGATGCAGACGAACAACATCTAATGTTTTTCAGTAGTCAGTACTTAATGCCGCTCCTCACGATGCTGCCGCCGGCGTCGCAAGCAGGGACGGGCAGCTGGAGGACCTGGAGGTCAGGGCTGGGGAGGTTTGTGGCCGCCTCAGTCCCGTTCCACCGGCCAGAGGAGGTGGAGGTCGCCGGTGACCGGAGATGAAGGTGTGGCGGCAGGATATGGGTGGAGGCCAGGGGAGGAGGAGGTCGCTGGTTCCTTCGAGGAGGTCGAGAAAGGAACAATTTCTCTTAGGCGGTGGCAAAACATAAAAACGGTCACATACCGTTTTGGGATTTGATCTGGATCATTGATTAAATATGAACGGCACAGATTTAATGTATCAACACAGCACAACACATGTTGCTCTTTTAATAGTAGTATAGATTAAGCATGACCAACAGATTGCGCGGCCGGATAGAAATCGGACAAGAAGTATCGTACGCAAAGCAATTCCAGTATGAAACCGTAATAAGAAAGATAAAACACAGTGGGTACTATTTACAGAAAGAGTAACTAATTGTTGTTGTTTCAAAATTAATCTATTTATTCGTCTAGATCATATTTTCCCTTGATCGCTGATAAATCTATTAGATAAACTCATGTTTCTGTAATCAACTCCAGTACTCGTGGTTGACTTGACTAATTAGGCCATCGTATTAACTGCACGGACTTAACAAATCGCTTCATCTCCAGCGACTACTCTACTTTATGCAATTTGTAGCTTGGGAAATGCGAAACCACTCTTTGATGTACCCATTCTTTTCTCTTCTATGGTAAGAAGTCAAACCTTGCTTGACGCACGACCTCTGATGTTCAAAATATTTATGCCAGGTTTTTCCTCGATCGTAAGTACAAAGTCAGTCATCTACTCCATAATGCACCGCGGAGTATGTAGGGATGAATGGATCTGCCTTGATGCCAGAATGCACCACCATAATGTTTCAAAATCTCCGATGGTCCACTCGTACGATCTTTCAGGACCCCGAAACAAACCTTTTATGTTCACCTTAATAAAGATGGATACTCATGGCAAGAGGGGTAGCAAACCATAGTTGCTCAAATCTGGTCCGAATTAAAGTCTGTTCGTGCAGGCCACATGCTACGCTTTGCTGCCTTGCTCTCGATGGATACCTCTTGAATCTTATGCAAAGCTTTTTGGTACGGATTTCATCGCTTTTATTCTTTTTGGCTTTGCGCCCCCTTTTCCCATTCCTTATTTAGGACGTTGTAAAAGTGGTGTCAAAGTGGAATATTCCCATGCATATGCATGCACGCAGCTCTACAAACCTCGAATCGTTGCGGGGCCATGGCTGAAATGCAAAAAAGAAAGAAATAAGGGGGATATATCTTTTTTTTTAGTACATAGGATCCCAGAAGAAAGAAAACAGCCCAGCAAACAAACCTCAAGAAAAGAGAAATTACACACCAGATCCTGAGGCCCCAGCACCCACCGACGCCGCCGCACCACGGTGACCGCCGACCGCGCGCTGCCACCGAGCTCCACCCGAGCCGGCAAGCTGCAGCGAACCGCGGTCAGGAAGCCGTCGACGAAGCCGCCGTCTTCAGTCCACCGCCTGGGTCTTGGAGGAGCAGAGGGAGGCTGGAAGTTCACCTGGCGGAGCCATCGTCTTGACCAGCAGCGCCGACGCCTCGACGCTGAAGACGACCAAGCAGATCTGGTCTCCCACCTCCTGCACACTTCTCTCGAGCCCCGCCGACGCCGGAGGAAGCAACGGCAAGGCAGAGCCGCACCTGCAGCCCGCCGGAGACGAAGCCGAGGAGGGGAAGCCGCAGGGCAACACGAGCGCGACGGCGCCGCCCTTCCCACCACGGCAGCGTCGCCCGCACCCTCGATCTACTCGCCCGGAACGCAGATCCGGGGATTCCCCGTCCTCCCGCCGCCGGAGCGGCCGGCGGAGGGTGAGGAATCCACCAGATGCGTCGGCGGGTGCTGGCCGAGCCGGAGTCGCCCCCCGCTCGCCTCTGACCACTGTAGAAGGAAGGGGGTTCCAGAAATAGAGAGAGTGAGTACGCTTAAGGGGGATATATCTTGTGTGTGTTAGGGCATTTCTAGCCGAAGGCACACAAATATACTCGATCGTGACCATCCGGAGCAAAAAATCTCCAATATATCGACCATGCGCCGACATTGTCCCTCCTTGGCCTGCATCCTCGCCGGTGTTACCTCCGACAACACCCCATAACCTCCGCCACCGCCAAGACCAGTCCGATTCGCTCACCGGTGGCTCTCCCCTCGCTGGAATCGCATACATTCTGGCCGAAATCTCTGACGCCACCAATCCATTCCGAGCTCGGTTTAAGAAAAAACAGATCCGCCAGAGGATGCAGACGACATTAAATGTCCGCCGGGAGCGTCGAGGCGCTAGAAAAGGCAGGCCAGTGGACTTCCGTCCACGGTGAGCTTGGTGTGCGACTGGCAGATCTATTCTCAGATTCAAGATTGAGCATCATTGGCAACTCAACTCTTCAACACTTTATAGTTGTGCTTTTATCATGCTCTCTATTTCATTTGAACACTTCCGTGTTGGATTTGAATAATTTGATTTGTAAACTTAAATTTGTAATATCCGTGTATTGTTGAACCTTACTTATTATGTTTGGATTGAATATGTGTGCAAATATTTATTTCAAACATAGTAGTCCGTAAACCAAAACTAGAGAGATATTGACAAAAAAACATTAGGGAGTTAAATTTAGGGTTTAGGGTTTAAGTGGATCGGCTAGAAACCGCTTCTTTTTAGCAGACTTAAAAATAGGGAACAGTTTGAGTGGCGGAGTGGCTAAATTAAAAGGGATCGGCTAGAACCGGTACAGTACTACACGTAAGAGTTCAGTAGATCAATAATTGCTCAAATATAAGTAGATATGGAGCTCGTTTGCTGGTGCATCCGTACGTGTTCATTAGCAGTATTTACGTCCTACAAAATCATTGGTTTCGTCTTTAAGCAGGCATGTGAGGTGCATATTATCCACCTCACACTCCAAAACGAGAACTTCAATCAAACGACAATGACAGCACCGGACAAAACATGTGAGACACCGCGGCGGTGTCACCGCCACACTGAATAACTAGGTTGCCAGGACAACCGGCATTTAAGATGTGGAGAGACTGTCACTGCAAATAGCTCCTGCTAAAAATGGACTATAACTATGCAAAGTATAGCTGAATTGGCTCCGACATAGTATACTGAGATGTTGCTCTGAAATTTCTCTTGCTTCGTTGGTTAAAACGGCAGACGTTACTTCTCTGCCATCAAACTAAAACTTCCTTATCAGAATTATTTCGTTTCATCTTATGTGCTCATAATCACAAGTAATCATCCGTGCATGCGTGCATCCTTTTTTGTGGTTGGTGTCTGAAAAGGCTTTAAAGATTCTCTGAATGACTGAAACCCAAAGCAAAAATGAGAGCTGAGAACGGTTGTTTGGGCCACGGGAAGAAATGATGTGCACCAGGAGCCTTCCGTCCTTCACAATCATTAGTAAAACAGAACCGTAATACGGCCATGACAGCATGCTCTGCTATCCCTAGCTACGGCAAGAAGACCCTGGGTTTATTCGTAAGAGAGTGCCATGACTAACAGCCACTCTGTTTTGCAATGGCTTGTAATCATGGGCGCATTGATCAGTGCCTGTCAGAGGGTGGCCCTGCTGTGTATTGATCGAGTGAATCATCACTCGAATAGGCTAGCATTTGGGAATGTGGAAAGATGGAAATGCCTTTTGCATTGGATCCCTTAGATTACCATGTTGAAGAATCTTCAAGGACTACCTTTATGAAGATCTAATCGCATAGGGAAAATGCAGCTGGATCTTCTTTTTCTCAGGAGAGAGTGAGTGGAGTATTTTTCAGGAGAGAGTGAGTAATTTTTTTAGTGTTAGAGTGAGTAGATTATTTTGAAGCTCGACGGTCGCAGAATGGACCAAACCGCTTTAGAAGTTGCGAAGTTCGAGCCCATCAGTCAATTCAGGAAGAAGATTTAGCAGGCCGGATAGCAGCCCAGATATGCTGGAGGCATCACTCGGCAGAGGTAAATCCTACTCCGTATTTGACGCTCAGAACGTCTAATAGCGAGCCAACGCCTGTAGATGAGCATATATTGGGCCGGCCCTTGTAGTGGCCTTTTCTTTTTTTTGCTATGTGTTTTATTTTGGTTTCGTTTTTCTATTCTGCTTTACTTTTCCTGCTTCGTTTTCTTTTGTGTTTTTCTTTTCCTGATTCGTTTTATTTTCTCATTTTATTCATTAATATTTATATTACTATCTTTTATTTTTGTTTTTTCTTTCCTGTTTCCTTTCTATTTCTAAAAAGCAAAAAAAAATGTTGTGCAATAGGTGAACATCTTTTGGACCTCATGGGCAGTTACTCCCTCTGATCTCGCAAATTGTATATACGATTTGTACACGCTCAGTTGAAATTCCAGGGGATAAACAAATAGAAGGGAGTATTTTAGACCACGCGTTTCTTTTTTCAAAAAATCTTATAAATTTTTATTGTGTAATACGTGAACAGTTTTTTAACAACTAAGTTACTATTTTAAACCTAAACCTTTTTAAATTTTCACATGAACATTTTTTTTGAACTATTAGAACTATAGTATCAATTAGAATTAGGTTAATGTTGCGGTCCGGTGGAGTACTATTTTTTTACAAACTGAAATATGTGTCAACTAGATTTTCATGTTTAGAAACGTGTACTTGTATGATTGCACACGGGCATATAAAACAATCAAATTATATTTGGGCGAAAGAAGTATATCTATTTAATTATGTATTCATCAGTTATTACTATTAGCAATAATAATACAAAGTACACATCATGCACACACTGTCATCCCATTAATGTACCAACTGTAAGTTGTAGGCATATTTGACCACAAAAAATAGGGGTAAGAATCGTGCTAGCGTTCAATCTATACTCAAGTGTCTATAAGTATGCTTACGTAATCATACACTAAAACCATCTATTGAGATATTTGTTAGACCAAAGGTGCTAAACATATCTACCATAAACATGGGTACACTATATGGTTTTTACCATTTATCAGAAATTAATTGATAGATAAAAATATGCTACAAAATATAATTTAAAACTAGCATAATGAAAATGTTAAATTTTACTATATGCATTGCAACTATATAAAAAAGTGCTACAACAAATATTTAATAGTTTATGTATTTAATAATTTAAAATAACAAATATAAATTATAGTTGTTAAGACAGTTGCATTATAAAAATAAGTATAAAAATTGAATATAAATATTCGCACCGGTCCATTGACCATATGGCCATGGGCATGTAAAAGACTACTGCAATGATGTGAATTGTGTGGTCGTGTATCAGACGATAAGAAAATGAGCACTTGACAAATGAATGTTTCATCGATGATATTTTCTCAAGAATGTTGAGCCGCCAACCCAGTACTTCTGCATCAGTCTAAGCAAATGTCTCTGCTCAGAATTCGCCATCATATGCTAAGAGCAGTGGCCACTGCTGAGCTCTGTCAGCATGTCGAGGATGTTGTCGACTAACTGTGTTAGGCGTTTTTCTGCCGCCGCCTATTCATATGGTAAGTTTGTATGCTAAAATCTGGTCTCTTTCAGGAAATGAATAGTGCTTGATACATCATAAGCTGGTATTCACTTTTTTTTAACATTAGCTGATATTCACTTTATTTTCAATTGATTGATGTAACTAACTTCAGCGACATACCAAAAGTTATTGAAACAAACCTTAAGCATGGCTTCATCATCAGTCACAAACTCACTCACACTCGAGGAGGACGGCTATGAATGTGAAACTTATGGATAAATATGTGAATGTGAACCTTTTGGACATCGTTGCATACACGCTGCAGTTTCTGAACACAAGTTTACATAGTTTTCTTATACAAGGTCAGCTTGAATAAGAACAATAACTTATCCCTAACTAAAATGCATTGGCAATTAGCCAACATAAATGAGATATATAAGGTTGCAGTTAAAATATTTTTGAGGAACAGAAGACACAAACATCAATTACTGACAAGACTAACAGTGTGCATAAGGATATGCCAATAATGTGGAAAACATTGTATGAATCTGGGTTGGGCAGAGTGAAGCTCGCCAGTGTTCGTGGAAATGGCAAGTACAACATGCTTTGTTGTTGTAAGTGGGAACGCGACATCATAATCTACGAGGGCAGAAGTTGGATCCGCACCCAAGTACGTGGGTTGCACGCCATTTCCTGTTTATCTATTACGTCCAGCTCTAGCTAGAGTATTTCCTTACCACAATATGAGTCATTTTACTAGTGATGTAATGTAGTAAAAATGTCTTTCGGATAAAAATGTAAATACTACTCCAGTATAACAGCATTAATTTAATTGCACATGCTTACTGTTTTATGTGTTGAGTATTTAAGCAATTTTCCGATTAAATTAATCCAAGAATAAATCATGAACATGACGTGAACAGTGCTAATGACATACTGAAACTTGATGATAAAACCATGTACTAGACAGATAGTAGAAACATCTATCTAGTACATGGTTTTATCATCAAGTTTCAGTATGTCATTAGCACTGTTCACGTCATGTTCATGATTTATTCTTGGATTAATTTAATCGAAAATTGCTTAAATACTCAACAATCCAAAAACCTAATATGTGTAGGCAATTTTCGATCCAAGGTTTTGCTGCTGCACTGAAACCAGCCCGTTTACGGGGACATATTTTAAGCGTTGGCAAACCAAAACCACCTTATGGCTCACTGCGATGAACGTGTTCTGGGTCGCCGGTGTTACTCCCACTGGAACGATTGCTCCTGAACAGGAGAAGGCGTTCAGGGAAGCCACCGTCGTCTTTGTTGGAGCCGTTCTGAGCGTGATCGGAGATAAGTTGGTTGATGCATATTTACATGTGCGGGTTGCCAAGGACTGTGGGAGGCGCTCGAATCTAAATTCGGCGCAACCGATGCTGGAAGCGAGATGTACACTATAGAGCAGTTCCACGATTACAAGATGGTTGAAAACCGTTCTGTATTGGAACAAGCTCATGAGATACAGTGCATCGCTAAGGAGCTTGAGCTTCTCAAGTGTGTGCTACCGGGCAAATTTGTCGCGGGATGCATAATCGCTAAGCTGCCTAATTCCTGGAGGAACTTTGCTACTACTCTGAAACACCAGAGGCGTGAATTCTCAGTTGAGGATGTCATCGGCCATCTGAGTGTCGAGCAGAACTCGAGAGCAAAGGACTCGCACGGAAAAGGGACCGAGGGAACTTCTGTCGCCAATTTTGTACAGAAGAATTCCAACTTCCACAAGCCCAAGGGGAAACATGGAGTCCAACAGAATACCGACTTCAAGAAGAAGGGCAAGAAGCCCTTCAACAAGGATAAGAAGAAAGGAGCTGCTTCACATGTGGTTCAGAGGAACATTGGGCTCCCAAGTGCCCAAAGAAGTTCAAGAAACCAGGACAGGACTCCAAGTCTGTCAACATGATTGTGAGCAACAATGAGAATGGTGCATCTGGGTACGGTAATTTGTTTACTGTATTTTCTGTTTGTCAGTCTAACGATTGGTGGATTGACACAGGTGCAAATATTCATGTATGTTCTGACATCTCATTGTTTTCTTCTTATCAGGTCACAGGGAACGGATCCGTATTGATGGGGAATGGCGCAAGTGCTTCTGTTCTTGGTGTTGGCACGGTCGATCTGAAGTTTACTTCGGGAAGGATCGTGCAGCTCAAGAACGTGCAGCATGTCCCCGCCATCAAGAAGAATCTCGTTAGTGGCTCCCTTCTATGTAGAGAAGGGTTTAAGTTGGTATTTGAGTCTAATAAAGTAGTTGTTACGAAATATGGACTGTTTGTTGGAAAAGGTATGAATGCGGAGGCTTGTTCCGCTTTTCCCTCGCTGATTTTTGTAATAAAGTCGTGAACAATATTCATTCGAATGTTAATGAACAGAAGTTTGGCATTCACGTCTTTGTCACATTAGTTTCGGTTGTATGACGCGGCTAGTAAAATCGAATTTAATCCCAAGTTTCACTTTAGCCAAAGGTTCTAATGTCATTCGTGTGTGCAAGCAAAGCAACCTCGCAAGCCCCACAAGGCTGGAGGAGAGACACTTGGCACCGTTAGAACTATACATTCTGATCTTGTGAGATGAATGGTGTGTTGACTGAAGGTGGAAAGATACTTCATGACTCTGATAGATGATTCCACTAGATATTGCTATATTTGTTAAGCACCAAAGATGAGGCTCTACACTACTTTAAAATCTATAAGGCAGAAGTTGAGAATCAACTTGAAAAGAAAATTAAGCGATCCGGTCAGATCGTGGTGGAGAGTACTTCTCTAATGAGTTTGATTCTTTCTGTGCGGAACATGGTATTATTCATGAGAGGACGCCTCCCTATTCGCCCCAGTCAAATGGGGTTGCCGAACGGAAAAACCGTACTCTAACAGATTTGGTTAACGCCATGTTAGATACATCGGGTTTATCCAAGGCATGGTGGGGGGAGGCTATATTGACATCATGTCATGTCCTGAATAAAGTTCCGACAAAAGACAATGAGATTACTCCCTATGAGCAATGGGAGAAGAGAAGACGACACTCTCATACTTACGTACTTGGGGCTGTTTGGCGAAAGTCAATGTGCCGATCCCCAAAAAGCGTAAGCTTGGACCAAAGACCGTGGATGTGTTAATTTGGGCTACGCTAAGAATAGCGTCGGCTATAGATTTCTAGTAGTGAAATCTGAGGTACCTGACGTGAAGGTCGGTACAATTATGGAGTCTAAAGATGCTACATTCTTTGAGGATATTTTTCCTATGAGAGATATGCCAAGCACTTCTAGACAGGAATCTGATGAGACTCCTGAACCTGCCATTCCTATGGAATATTATGAACAAACACATGATGAAAATCCTGAGAAGGATGACGAGGAAACCCTTGGTAGGGGCAAGAGACAGAGGACTGCAAAGTCCTTTGGTGATGATTTCCTTGTGTACCTTGTGGATGATACTCCCACTTCTATTTCAGAGGCTTATGCGTCTCCGGATGCTGATTACTGGAAAGAAGCGGTCCGTAGCGAGATGGACTCCATCATGGCTAACGGAACATGGGAAATTACTGAACGTCCCTATGGTGTAAACCATTGGGATGTAAGTGGGTGTTCAAAAGAAGCTTAGGCCCGATGGTACAATTGAAAAGTACAAGGCTAGGCTTGTGGCCAAGGGTTATTCCCAGAAAGAAGAGGAAGATTTCTTCGATACTTATTCACCTGTGGCCAGACTGACCACCATACGAGTATTACTCTCTTTGGCGGCCTCGCATGGTCTTCTCGTCCACCAATGGATGTTAAGACGGCTTTCCTGAACGGAGAGCTAGACGAGGAAATCTACATGCAACAGCCAGATGGCTTTGTATTAGATGGTCAGGAAGGAAAGTGTGTAAGTTACTGAAATCTTTATATGGCCTGAAACAAGCACCTAAGCAATGGCATGAGAAGTTCAATACAACTTTAACCTCTGCTGGTTTTGTTGTTAATGAAGCTGACAAATGCGTATACTATCGCCATGGTGGGGGCGAAGGAGTTATACTGTGCTTGTATGTTGATGACATACTGATATTTGGGACCAACCTCAAAGTGATTGAGGAGGTTAAGTCATTTTTATCTCAGAACTTTGAGATGAAAGACCTTGGTGTGGCTGATGTTATTTTGAACATCAAGCTACTGAGAGATAATGAAGGTGGGATTACACTGTTGCAATCCCACTATGTTGAGAAGATTTTGAGTCGCTTTGGATATTCAGACTGCAAAATTTCTCCAACACCATATGATCCTAGTGTGCAGATTCGAAAGTTCACAGGCACAGCTAAGGATCAGCTGAGATACTCTCAAGTAATTGGTTCACTCATGTACCTAGCGAGCGCTACAAGGCCTGACATCATGTTTGCTGTGTGCAAACTGAGCCGGTTTGTTTCCAATCCGGGTGATGTACATTGGCGTGCTGTTGAAAGAATTATGCGCTATCTGAAAGGTACTGAGAACTATGGACTTCACTATACGGAAGCCCATCAGTGCTTGAAGGTTATTGTGATGCGAATTGGATCTCTGATGCTGATGAGATGAAAGCCACAACGGGTTATGTGTTTACCCTTGGAGGTGGTGCTGTTTCCTGGAAGTCTTGCAAGCAAACGATCCTGACGAGATCGACAATGGAAGCAGAATTAACAGCATTGGACACATCTGGTGTCGAAGCAGGATGGCTTCGAGATCTGTTGATGGACTTGCCTGTGGTTGAAAAGCCAGTACCGGCTATCCTTATGAACTGTGACAATCAGACAGTGATTACCAAGGTCAAAGTTCAAAGGACAACATGCAGTCCAACAAACATATAAGAATGAGATTAAAAGCTGTCAGACATTTGAGAAACTCCGGAGTGATAGCGCTGGATTATATCCAGTCGGCTAAGAATCTGGCAGATCCCTTTACTAAAGGGCTATCACGTGTTGTGATAGAAAATGCATCGAGGGAGATGGGATGAAACCCACATGAGTTGCCATGGTAGTAACCCAACCTATGTGATCGGAGATCCCGTGAAGTAGGACCTGGGAAAACAAGCTAGTGGTTAACTGAGGAGAGTACTTTTACTAACCCACTCCGTTGGAGATGCAATACTCTCGGTAACTGTATGGCAGGTTGACATTTGTCTTAATGTGTTCCAAGGCTTTGCATAAGCAAGATGCTATCCTACAGAGCGATCTTTGAGGAACACACCTATATGAGCCTGACTGCTGGTCACAGTCTATGAGATTGGGTTGATCTCTAGTAAGTTCATGAATAGGTCAGGAGTGTGACTAATATGCTCCACCCGAGGGGTCAGCCTTCGGCAGCCTAGTACTGGTAAGACGTTTGGTGAAACTACTTTACGCCAAATTGACAATTCAAGGCATAGTCCATTGTCAGTTGTGAAGGAGTGTAGCTATTCGTTCTAGGTGGAGCTCAACCTTAACAGGTCTCCACTGAAAATACTGGTATATCAAAACAGTGTTTGGAACAGAGAACAACATCATGGGTCTTTGGGATCTGGTGGGGGATTGCTGAAATATTGTTGAAATATTAGCATCTAACATTTCCAGATAAATCCTTAAACGCCCATGTTGTCACGCCTCGCCTCGTTGAAATATTGTTGCGGGAATCTCGCGCGCTGCGAGTTGAAGCAGATGAACGGTCAGCTGAAACGTTTGGGTTAATGGAAAATGAATATGTACGGAAACGTTTGTCTTAAGTGTTCTTAATTACGGCAGTTTTCAGAATTCATTGCAAGCTGAAACGTCCGTCTTAAGTGCTCTTAAGTACGAGAGTTTTCAGAATTCATTGCGTTAATGGATAATGAATTTGAACTGAAACATTTTGTCATAAGTGCTATTAAGTACGGCCGTTACCAGTCTCTTAATTCTCCCCTTAATTGCGTGCGTTTTCATTGGCCTTCCACCTGCGTGTATGCCTATATAAGAGAGGTCGCTCCTTTCCAGCAAACACACCAGAAAGATAGTATCTGCTTGCGCCGCCACCATAGTTCCACCTACTGTTGCTGTCATCGCTGATCCCAGCCCGTCCACCGCGTACACGGCTGACGGGAGAGCAGGCCTCCGAAACTCCGCCTCTCTAGATCCTGTATGGGAGAGAGGCGATTAGGTTTTGGGGGAGCGTCTCCTACGCGACTGCTCGCTCCCATTCGTCTGCTTCATCTGCATCAACTACGTCCGCGTCGTCTTCTTCATCACCATGGCCACCGACGCCGACAAGGAGAAGGCTGCTGCTGACAAGAGGATCGCCGACGAAGCCACCGCCTCTGCTGCTGCTGCGGCCAACTGGCCTACTGGAGGGTATAACATGTTTATCCCTCTTCTGATTATTTCCATGTCTGTAGTACTAGTCATATGCGTAGATGTTTCTACTATCTGTCTAGTACATGGTTTTATCATCAAGTTTCAGTATGTCATTAGCACTGTTCACGTCATGTTCATGATTTATTCTTGGATTAATTTAATCGAAAAATTGCTTAAATACTCAACATTATGAACCGGTGTAGGCGTACTTAAATATTACTGATTTGCGTCTCTAGTCTTCTTATTATGGTAAACTTCTCCTCTGGAGATATTTTACCAAAGTTTTTGCAAATACATGCGGAAACCACAAATGGAGCCCGAGCTCCATGGTGGTTGTTTCTTTTTTTCCTTTTGAAGTTTCGAAATCAGCATTTCTATGTTTTAGAAAATCCAGAACAAAATTCGTACGTAGGTATAGATAATGTCGAACTCTACCGGCGTGCGAAATCTCAATTCAGACAAGAAATATATTCCAGGCGACGCAAAAGTGACAAATCTGACACATTTTTAAGTTTCGAAAATGTGCACTGTTCACCGCGCCAAAAAATTATTTTTGCTCAGCCTCAATTATAACGAGTTTCAGATTGATTTTCTGCACACCGGTAGCTTTCATCTAATTTTATACCCGTTTTTTCTTGAAATTTTCAAATACCATTTTCTAATTTTTGGAAAACGAGCTCTCTTGTCGAGAGCCATTTGTCCGCTCTCTATTTGTCGGTACGAACTGCAGACCCATCTCGCCCTGGATGAGACCAGACACGACCTGACGCATTGCAGGCTACAGCTTTTGGATGGAAACCAAGCGGACGACACGGGACAAGAGGAGCAGAGGCCATGAGAAAGGCAGGCGATGAGACGAGAACCCTGGCAGGCTGGCACCCTGCAAGGCAGAAACAACGTGCAAATGAAACGGGCTCACGTGCAGGCCCCAGCGGGAGCATCGTGTCGGGAACCAACCAGATTGCCAGCCAGGCGTCGTACGACGGAAGGGCATCTATCTATCTATCCTCAGCTATGGTCAGCTTTAAACAAAGAAGAAACCGGAAACCGTCTTCCTCCGGCCGCATGTGGCCGTTGGACGCTTCGATCTGTATACAAGTACAGCGCGCGTCAGGGGAGATTAATGGCGAGCCTGGCTGGTCATGTAACGCGACCGATGCTGGCTAGCTTCGTGCGAAACCGCGTCGAGCTGGCCCGCCGCAGCTGCGACCGACGGCGAGCTCCCGCCACGCTGGCCGGCCATGGTTCGTACTAAAACCTTCAAACAAATTTGCAATGTCGTGCCGGCGTGAAGGGATGTGCTGTTCGCCAAAGAAAGAAAGAAAGGGAAACGGAAACGGTCGGTTTTGTCGCGGTCGAACGGAGATGAGCGCCGTCATGTCGTGTGTCTCCGGCCGGCCCTAGCTAGGAAAGAAACGGCATATCTGCTCTGTTGCATCCAGTTTATCACATGACGCCTCACATGTCCTCAACCTCAAATGATCGCCGATGAACATGATGGTGGCATTGTTTTTGCCGAGAACAGTGATTCCAGGCTACCACATGAGGCTTCTCACATGATATTTTTGGCGTCATGGCACCTGAAAGTCTTTCTGAATTTGAGGGGCGGCTGGGCAGGAGGAGCGGGAAAGCGAGGCGGCACCGACTTATCACCCAACGCATTATGCGTGCAGCGGATCAGAGCTGTCAGAACCCCGGTACCTGCACAGACGCCCAGCTAGACGCGCCAGGCTTGTCCCCGGCAATGGCCACAGACGGCACGAGCTGGACCCGACAGACGCGACTTCAGTTTTCCGAGGGCTACGGCCTAGAGCCGTGAGTTGTGATGGCAATAAGCCAATGGTGACGGTAACACCGGTGTTTCCGATACCGATTAAATAGACCAAATAGGTTTATTATAGGCGTCGGCACGAAAATGACCTTATCTGATAGCGGTAAAGTGGCCGGACAGGCCCAATAGAATGAACAAAGATCTCTTCATGCGGATTGTGATTTAGCGCGCGGGAGTATGATAACTATTTCAAGTCCAAAAACGACTGCACCAGGTTGATTCGTTTCTTCTCTATTCAGAAATTTGATTGGTTTCTTCTCTATTCAGAAATGCACCGCTTCCTTGAGATGTCCGCATATGTAGCTCCGCAGATACACAGTGGACGACTACCTCCGCATGGGTGAGTCCACATGAATCAAGACCATGTCTAAGTTTTGCAGGGCGATAGTTGCATTGTTTGGTCCAACGTATTTGAGACAACCAAATGAAACTGACAATGCTTGCCTCGTGGCACAAAACACAGTTAGAGAATTTCCTGAGATGCTTGAAACCATCGATTGCATGTATTGGACATGGAAAAATTGTATATTCGCCTGGTAAGTAATTTATAAAGACCATAATGGAGAGTGCAGTGTCGTACTAAATCCGTTGGAAATAAGGATTTGTAGGTCTGGCACGCTTTTTTGGAATGGTCGGATCTGACAATGATATCAACGTGCTGCAATGCTCACCGATGTTTGCAAGACTTGCTGAAAGCCATGCTCCACCATGCAACTATATATGAGATCAGTGCCCATATCTATGACAAATGGTATTACCTAGCAGATGGCATTGATCCAAGATGGTCTATATTTGTCAAAACCATCTTCAACCCTTTAGGTAAGAACCAATCTCATTTTGAAGCATAATAGAAAGGTGCCAATAAGGATATCGAGCGGGCATTTGATGTGCTCCAATCTTGCTTTGCTATTGTCGGACCGGTACGCTGCACTAACCTTGTCGAAAGAGCATATGTGGTAGGTGATGATGACTTGTGTTCTCATGCGCAACATGATAATCGAGAGTGAGCGCGCTGCAGGATGAGCACTCGTACTACCATCAGACCCCTCTTGCATATGTTGATCATGAAGTGCCAGAAGATTTTTCCAATTTATCGGCACAAACGAAGAAATCCGAGACGAAGAAACAACTCGCTCCTAATTAAGTGTGTGATTTAATCTAATTGGAATTATTGTATGAATTATATTATTTATTATCATGAAACAATTTTATGTGTTCAAAACTAT
Source organism: Poa pratensis (assembly GCA_947311845.1). NCBI lineage: Eukaryota > Viridiplantae > Streptophyta > Magnoliopsida > Poales > Poaceae > Poa > Poa pratensis. The sequence goes on along the minus strand of CAMZMU010000052.1, from coordinate 130,371,559 downwards.
GTAACATGATTTTATGCTGCATATTTAGATTTTTATTTATTTGATAAGAAAATTTGTTTAAAATGCAATTGGGAGCACGAGGGTACTGTTGGTTAAACAGTTTCTGTTACTGCTGATGTTACCGTCTCGCTTTCCTGTGAAAGGAAATATGCTACTAGTACATGCACGATCATAAAGTTCATAGCGTTTCAGGAAGTGGTCGAACGGGATCTTGCCGTTCGGTTCACCTACCTGACTACTTTGAGAGGTCAGAAAAGACGATCTTTAACTTTTGTTGTTTTGGCTGCATCCATGGAGTCCATCGGCTCAGGTGTATGATGAGCAGTCATACATACTCCATATGCATTCGCAAAATTCAAATTTCCAACGCTGATTATCTAACCAAAACGTGCTTTAACGATCGCTGAATCTAGGTGATGGATTAGATCCTGGAGCTCACGGGGCATATTCTGTTTGTGACCACAAATGCCAAATTTCCGCTCAATCTAGAAAGTTCTCCGGGGAAAGAACTTGGATTGTTGTGAAGAAATGTGCGGCATCTGAATTCCAGGGGTTGCTGTCAAGAACCGGGCCGAAAAGATGGAGCTTTTGCAATTTGTAACGCCAGGTTCCTTTGCTTTTCAGATGCAGGCGAACACAAACGCTGCATCTCGGAGTAGTAGCACTACTATATACAAACTGACTGAATTTTGTCCAAACACGAAAGCTAAAGCAAAATGTTCCTCAAATTTCGACTCGAGCTATTCATCAGAAGGTTGGGCTGAGAATGTTGAGCAATGAGACCCTGGTGTTGACCAGAGCCCGGAACACCTTCTCCCCGCTGCAGTCGACGCTGGCGATGCACCGTTCGAGGTTGTCGTGGAGCTCGAACGCGGCCTTCCGCGCCCGCTCCTCCGGCTTCATCACGCGGGCCTCGTTGGGCCGGAGCTGCGCCGTGGACGAGGTGGACGCGTCGTCGTCGTCGTGGGCGCGTCGGCTCTGCTTGCCGGCCGACCGGCGCTTCGCGCGCGACATCCAGCGCACGAGGTCGGCCACCCACCATACCCGCTGGCTGCTGGTTCTGGTGGCGTCGAATCTGGAGGGGCCGGCGGTGATGGTGATCCAGCTGGGCGTGGAGGCGACGTCGACACGGGCGGCGGCGGCGGCGTTGGAGAGGGCGGAGACGCCGGAGAAGACGGCGGCGGAGGCGGAAGCCACGGCGACGGTGGAGTCGGCGACGGCCGCGACGAGCGCCGCGGTCTCGGGGCTGAGGTCCTCGGGGAGCGCCGTGAGCGGCTTGCTGGCCACGGCGCGGGCGGCGGCGGCGAGGCGGGGCAGGTCGCGGCCGGCGGCGCGGCGCTGCGCTCGGGATGCGGACGCGAGCCGGGCCGGGTCGCCGCGGCGGATAGCGGCGCGCGTCTCGGCCTGGAGCGCGGCGAGGGAGACGAGGGACTCGCGGAAGCTGCCGTGCGCGTCGGCGAGGCGGAGGAAGTCGTCGAGGAGGCGGTCGGCGAGCGGGGAGGAGGAGGTGGCGAGGCGGCGGAGGGGCTCCTGCGCCTGCGGGTGGTGGAGGAGGTCCGAGAGGGATGTCAGCACGCGCACGACCTGCGAGGCGGCCGCGGAGACGGTGGACGCGGATGGAGGTGTGGTGGTGCTGGCGGAGGAGGGGGAGGGGTGGCCGCCGGTGAGGATGAGGCGGAGGGCGGCGACGTCGTCGTCGAGCTGGAGGACCAGCGGGTGGAAGCGGCACGGGAGGCTAGCGGAGCGGACGCGGTACGCGGCGGCCAGCTTGGCGTTGGCGGTGGCGGCCGTCCTCGGGGCCGGGAAGGAGATGGTGCGGCGGTACCCGGCCATCGTGCTGTGTTGGGCCGAGCGGCGTGCGTTTTTGCGGTGGTGGCGGAACGGGGACGGGTTTTAAAAGGGAACTGGGTGTTGGGGCCGACGAGGCGACGAGTAGAGTAGGAGAGGAAAGCGTGCGTGTTGTGGTAGTAGATCACTAGGACACCATGGTCGCGTGCGTTATATACAGGTCAGACTCTGTGGAGGGTGTGACTGGGGGAGTGCAGGCTTCAGAGACTTGTGGGTCAGGGACTCAGCAAATTTTTGGAGCACGGATCGGGGCCACTGTTTTGTTTTCTTGGGAAACACGCGCATATTCCGTGGATCGGCGGAGTGGCAGGCATTTCGCCACGGAGGCTGTGTTGCCTCGTCCGTCCGTTTGTGGTGCGGCAATGCCTTTGGCCGGTGCACATACGGCGACGAGGGTCACGACGGCGTGGGGTATACGTGTCCCGTATTTATTTATTTTCAGCAAGAAAATCGATGGAAGGAGCAAGCAGGCTCCCAATTTCATTAGTGACGAGACTGTTAGGAATAGAGATAACCGTCTTAAACGGTTGCTATATGCCCAAACCGTCATGCCTCTTAGAGGTGTCTTTTCGTGTTACCGACATACCAAATAGTCGGTTATCCTTGTATAAATAGCCCATGTACTCGATCAATGAAAGTAACAGTTGAATCATTTTGTTGTCTCCTCTCGATTTACTTCAACACGTTATCAGCACGCTCACGCTGAGCGATTCGATCGATTCGATCGAAGACAGAAGAGAAGGAGAAGAACAAGCAGAAGACGGCGGCGCCCGCACGTACCGTCGATGGTGGACCACCGGAGACTCCTCTTGACGACAAGGTGAGCCTATCCCACCGTCGCTCCGGCGCGGCACGACGCCCACGCGCAGCGTCGCAGCGGTGTCTATACCTTTCTCATCAGAGAAGTGGCCGACGCGGCCACGGCCCGCATCCTCGCGACATGGTGGCGCCCGCGCCCCCCCCCCCCCCCCCGTGCGACATCCGACGGCGGCGCATCGTACGCAGCCCGGAACCGCCCTCGACGGCGGTACCGACCCACCAGAGTCGCGGCTAGCGCCCAGCGCGCGGTGGCCCCACGGCCCCGAGACCTCTGCTCCCAGCGGAGATGGTGCCCGGCTTGCGATGGGGCCGACACCGGCGCGGATCCCCGCGTCTGCTCGCCCGTGGCGGAGGTCCTACACCGGCGCGCTGCTCCCCGCGACGCCCTTGACGCGACCTCCTCGTCGGCGGCAGCGTAGCCGCAGCCGGGGCTCGGACGGCGACGCCCTCAAGCCCATGGCGGCAGGCCAACAACCGGCGCAGTGCTTCTCCCCGCGGTGGCCGGCCCCAGGCGTTACGACCACCAGCGCGGAGTGCGGCGTCGCACGGTGCGCATCCTTGCGGTGCGCCGGCACCTGCGTCCGTGGCTCTGACCAGCGGCTCCCCGGCCGCAGCAGACGCCGGCACGCAAGCCGTGGCGCGCTGCTCCGGCGACGTCCCCCGACGGTGGCTTCCCGGCAGCGGCCTTGCCTTCCCGGCGGCCGCGGTCACGGGAATAAATCATGATATGTAACCGCACGCGAAGGTCAATGGGCCTTATCCATTCGCTTGTTTGCACCCAGGTCCATGCACTTGAGAGAATTAGCAAAACAAGTTGAAAAAGTGGTCCAGGCTTAAGTTTGCACAAATTCCCTTCTTTCTGGGAATTTTTCGAATTCGTCGTGTTAACAATAGTATTATTTACTAGTACTTCTTTGTTTTAGACCCTGTTATTTGTAGCATTTATTTTTCAATGCTGTATTTCTGTCGAGTACTTTGTATTCCAGAATAAAGGGTGGTGTAATATATTTCCATGTACTTCCTACATGTTGAGATTAATTACATCTACTATTTGCAATTGAGATTTTAATTTCTTGCAAATAAATAATCAGTTCATCTTAATTGAGCCATATTGGCTTAATACGAGCAAAAATTGATTTGTAAAATTCAAAGCAAATATTTGCACGTTTGTCACGTGTCGACATTAATTACGTCTATTTGCAATCGAGATTTTAATTTCTTGCAAATATAAATTCAGTACATATATTTCAGTACTGTTTTTTCTGTTGAGTACCAATGTATTCCAGATCGATGTAATATGTTTTCACGTTTGTCACGTGTCGAGATTAATTACTTCTATTTGCAATTGAGATTTTTAGTTTCTTGCAAATATAAGTTCAGTACCTCTATAGTACTGTTTCTCTGTCGAGTACGATGTATTCTGGAATCCTTTTAAGATATGTGTATATTTTCCATGTTTGACACATGTCGAGATTAACATGTCTATATGCAATTGAGATTTTCAATTTCTTGCAAATATAGATGCAAAATTCAAAGTGATTTCTTCAATTGATGTTTTGGGGTCATGAGGTGGTGTGTAGATTTATCTACCACTACTATTTAAGCCTACATTTTTCACTTGACATTATGATTGGCAATGTGCTCTCCCATACATTTTATTAAGTTATGACATAAGGCATTCGAAGTGTGAGTATCTTATACTTCGCTAATGCTGCTAGATCTACTCCAAAATTTCTTTTGGAGATTATCTACAACGTGTCATACTTAACAATTTGAGGTTCACACTAATGAGTTCAAGCCCACTTCTTGAAACTTCATTCATTTTGCATAGTTCATTACAACATAACCATGATGGATTTTAATTTACCAAAGATCGCCCTTGCGTCCCGTGGGTTAGTGCGTGCAATCTAGGCCCCGGAGGTTCCACTCCCGACTGGAGTCACGCCGCTGACAGATGAGCAAAAATATGCTGCTTTGGACATCATAAGGCACCTTATTCATCCAGATCGCAAGTCTGAGTACTTGAGGAGGTTCATAAGAAGCCTAAAAACTCAGACCGTGGGAAAGGCACCGCAAAGCATGAGTTTGAAATAACTAAGCTTTGTGACAAGTGTGGCTGCTACACGCATCCCACTAACAAGTGCAAGACCCCAAAGCATCTGGCCATTCTGTACCAGCAATCTCAGGGATGCAAAACACCTCAAGGGAAAAGGTTTGATGCCAACTTCAACCTTCCTCTAGATAACACCAATGGAGCTGCTTGTTCGCGAGATGTTCCTACTGAACCTTGCAACACCATAACTCTCCATAAGTCAGAGGACCCTACAGGCACGGAGAACATGATGGTTGAGTACGCCTCAACCAAAGTGTTTGAGACTTAAACTAGTCCCACTATCTCCTTAGTGGTCATTTTATTAATGTCCATTTGTGTTTGTTGTAGTAGAACATATATATTGTATCAACACTGATATAAATAAGATTGTATACATTCTATATATCTGATAAAGATTTCCATATTGGAACTTCTTCAATTCTATATATAGAATTCTACGAGTGCCAATCCGATGGATGTGGAACAAGTATATGATAATGTACCCACTCTATTGTCTGGATTGTACTAGACGTACACCCAACTCGTAGCACATGTTGCATATAATGCAATTCCATCGGTCATGATTTGCATGAGCTAAACTTTCCTAGTCATGAGATTTTGTGTGCATATACTGCACCAAATGATCACTTCAGTCCCTTGAACACATTCAAAGGTGATATTTGTGGTCCCAACTAACCATTGTTTGGACTAAAAATCGAATTAAATCAATTCGTATGGACAAATGTTGCAGAATTCTCTTCGCATGCCTCCACTATTTAGTGCATGGCTCCGAGGATCGAAGTTCAGCAGAATGTCCTATGTGTCCATGCACAATTTTTGGGTTCCATCTCGGATCAAAGGATTTTTCTCAATGCACGACCCATGTTAATGAATTGCAATTTACCAACTTCACGTTGGAGTCATGCAGTTTTACACGCTGCTACTGACTAACTGCATATCGCAGTACTTCCCCTCTGCAATCGATACGTGAAATCCTCCGAGCATTTCTCATCTGCGTAAGTTCGGAAGCGCTTCACGCGTACCGATCTCACCACCGCAGCGTACATCATGGGCCCACATATTAGGGATCTATGTGGTGGTACCTATCTCCGTCAATCAACAAGTACCTTGAACCCCTCATCAGGGATGTATTCATAGCCCAGTACGCTGATTGCTTATATTTAAGGAGGATTATTTCCAGGCATTAGGGGGAGATTTCAAGTACCACATCGAATGCCAGAAAATCAATTGGGACTTCACGTTCCTCCCCATATCCACGTACATAATAATTTGGACTCTACGTTCGAATTCACAAATTTGCAAGACATGCAAATAACCTGCCAGATTCATTTACTGATCTCAAAGGTGTTACAAAATCCTTCAATCCGGTTAGAAATGCGCCCGAAAGAGTGGAGGTACCAATAAAAACCACTCAACTCCCTGTTTCATAAAAAGAGGGGGAGTAGTACGGCCTCTGACCAGGATCCAGCTTTTCGCAAAGCAACAAAGGAAATCGAGGAATCCTCTAAATCAGTAAATGCAAGTCGACCTTGCGTTGATGAACACCTAATGGGTAGTATACACCCAGTGGAAGGGAAACCTCCACAACCCCAGCTCCAGCTTGCACACACTGGCTGGGACATCGGAACACCCAGACTCACGCGTATTGGGAAATCACGAAGAGTCATCAAGGGTGCATGATATTTGCTCCAACTATATCGATTCTGGAGACTCATATAACCAAAGCCTACAACTGTCGACAAACATCTCTTGTATGATTGCAAACAACCTTCACGATGATTCAGATCCAAAGACCATGGCCATGGCAGAGTGTGAACACACTTGCTAGGACTGAACTCATCAAAGGATGCAATCCAAGCAGATTTAGCCTCGCTCTTCCAAATGAATTCCCTATGGGATTATTCAATGTGTTTTCTTCCGGAAACGGAATGAGAAATACAAGGTGGTGAGAAAGCAAGGCTTGTAGCATAAGGTCGGGTTTCCGCAGAGATCCGAGACCTACTCTCCAGACATGAGTGAAATCTTGTTCCGATACATATATCATTGGCAGTACAAAATCATCTATCTATGCAGTTGATAGGTGTAGTGACAACATATCCATGTGGATCACTAGATTCAGACATGTATGGTTCCCAATGGAATCTCGGTCCGAATCGAAACGCAAATGCAACATGTATTGTGTAATAATCAATAAGTCGCCACATGGCTTATTATTGTCGGAACATTTTGGTACAACCGACGTAGTGAGTTCCTTATACAAAAGGATTACTCCTATATAATGATCACCCATGTGTGTTTGTCATACATAAGGATATCTCCTGAAATGACGAACCATGTGATCATCTAAAAGACGGATTTGAGATGAAGAATCTGGATAAACCCAAATAGTGCTTGGGCCTACAACTCGAGCACCTTCACTCATGTATATTATGGTACACTAAGATGCCTATATCCAGAAAATTGGAGAAACTTGATATAGACAAGTCATGTCCATCTCCTAGGGATTGTTCGATCTCTAGACGTAGAGAAAGATCCATGGGAAGATGGAGAAGAGATGTTGGCACATAATGTTCCATATCTAAATGCCATTGGACCTACCAACATAATTGGTTAGGGGATCAAGAATATCTTTTGATATCTCCAAGGCACCAAATATCTTGACATATTGTATCAATTTCGGAGAAATCTGAACTCCAATTTAGACACCTGTATTGGCTACTTACATGATCCTACAATGTGTACATACATGGTAGATCTGTCACTCCATTGATGTCTTCAAATAGACTCTGGTGACTATACTACCACGATCATTCTAAGATGCAATGCTTCATGTTAACACGTGTGGCTTCACGGAATGACAAACCGCATACATTAGTCATGTGGTGTTGGTTCTCTCGAATCACCTATCATTATCTACACAGATAATGTTGCTTATGTTGCATAGATGCAAAACAGGTGACATAAAGAGCAATATCATTAAGCATATTGCACTAAATCGTTTTATCCCCATAAACTCATGATGAGTCGGGAATAAACATCTTGCAATTAAAATCATGCGATATCCTCGCTGATTTATTCACCAAGTCTCTACCAACTATAACATTCCAGAAATGATTCATGGGATTGGTATGCGACGGCTTCGGGATTTGCAAGAGTCAGGGGGAGTATCTTCCTGAACTATTCCTGTTCAAAGCATCATATTACACTCTTTTTCCCTTTATGAGTTTACTTTTCAGGTTCTCATCAAGGTTTTTAATGAGGTAATATCAACATGAGATCATATGTCATACTTTCTGTTTTCCCCACCGGGGTTTTTAGGAAAGTATACACGACATATTTGTTGTCCTCTAAACTCTATGGATTTCATTCATATTGAGTTAACAGAGACAATAATCATTATATGTTGTATCATTTTCTCCTTACTTTTCCCACTGGGTTTTAAAGGAGTTTTAACAACATATCAAATACAATTCTCCTCACATTTTTCCCAAAGGGTTTTTGGGGGAGAACTTCAAACATCATATGTTATACTTTCTGTTTTCCCCACAGGTTTTTAAAGGAAGTATACAAGGCATATTTATTGTTCTCTAAACTCACTTATGGGGTTTTCCTTTCTAAGGTTTTCTCATATGAGTTACCAAAGAGACAATAAACCTTATATGTTGCATCATTTTCTCCTTGTTACCCACCGGGTTAAAGGAGTTTTAGCAACATATCATACACAATACTCTCCTCATATTTTTTCCCACAGGGTTTTGGGGAGATATTATCAACTTCAAAGATCATCAAGACTACATGGAATATTCAAGATTATACAAGGGATACAAGACATACAAGACGTAGCTTTGTGCAAGGGGGAGTGTTAGGAATAGAGATAACCGTCTTAAACGGTTGCTATATGCCCAAACCGTCATGCCTCCTAGAGGTGTCTTTTCGTGTTACCGACATACCAAATAGTCGGTTATCTTTGTATAAATAGCCCATGTAATTGATCAATGAAAGTAACAATTGAATCATTTTGTTGTCTCCTCTCGTTCCTCTCGATTTACTTCAACAGAGACAATGTGTGTACTCTCATCTGATGACAACATCTCCACCGGGCACCCGAAGCACCAAATGCTCATTGGGAGGCCAAACACGAAAAAGGTTTAGCCTAATTTCTGTTCGACTCCCCCAGCGGCCAATAAATCTTGGGGCTCTCTCAGGTGCCACGCAATGATCGGACACGCTCCTAGGTCGGGCTAACTCACATGCCACTCTTAGCGCAGTGCGTCAGACAAGGCAACCCAGTGGGAGGATTTTATGTGGATATGCACCCATGTGTGTGATGTTTTATTTGTTTATTTGGCCACAGAAAAGTGGCATGCCATTCTCAGGCTATCCACCCACCGGATCCTCCGTGGCTAGGCAACAAGTGATCCGCTCACAATATTCTCTTTGGCTAGGTGTGGTCATACACTTTATTTTTCACAAGCTACACCTGCTCTAAAAATAAAATTCATAAAAAAATCCATAATCCGACACTTGCTCGACCTGTTTTTTTTTCACAAGCTACACCTGCTATTGTAAAACCTCAACTACAAATATCTTGTATTTCGAGTGGGCAGAAATGAAAAAATATGACATTTGAAATTACTGAACAAAACAAAATTTTCTCTCTCCAAAATAGGTCACATTCTATTATTTTTTATAGCCTAGAATATGAATTGTTTTGAGTTGAGGTTTTGCATGTTGGTAGAATGCATTATTGTGTGCATCCATGGTTTTTTCAGTTTTTTTAAATTTCAAAATATGTCTTTTGTAAATAAATGGCTCCATGGAGCTCGGTCTCCATTTGTTCTTTCCTGTGTATTTTTGGGAATTACAGTTACTCTTGTTACATGAATATGAAAAATATTTGATGCTTCCTTCTGCATGCTAGGATGAAGAATACATATTTTATTAACTAACTCCGTCATACATTGTAAGTTTGTAACACCAGATCATTATTAGTATGCTATGTGATAATTGGAAGCTTTAGTCCAGGTATGCTTGGCAGCCGTTATTCTGTTTTGCTTATCTATGCAAGTATTTTAAAACATTTTGCTACCTTTTAATGAGTCAAAGTACATAAAAAGTGATGTGAGTATGAACATGAAGGTATTTATTAATAAAATTAATGCTCAAAATACAATTTAAGACCAGTTGGAGTCCCATGATTTTGGCCAGTTTTAGTTATTGTTACTATCCAAACATTCTCTGAAATCACTAGAACGTGTGGCCCATCTTTCATGATTCTAGGCTTCTAGCCTTTGTTTTATCAGTAGTTCACTTTTCTTTTCTTTGTAGCTGTTAGGTGCTGGTCTATTAGTTAAAAGGGTATAAGAAAACATGATGTTTAGTGCAGGTTGATCGCATATATATGATTAGGGGTGTATATAAATAACGTACCTTAGCTGATAGATTTACCATGCCAACATTGTATATAGTCCAGTAAGGGGAAATATATTTCGTTCTTCATGGATGCATTATGATCAAATTGTTGTGCCATCATCACTTCAAATGTAGAGTATTGTTTTTTCCCTTGCAAGGCTATAATTCCAATTTCAAGTATTGATGATATGCCACATGTGTGCTTCACTGCAATAATTCAGTTTACAATGAAGCAAACATATCAGAAACTTCTCAAATTTGGTATTAACGTCTATTTGTTATTTGCAAGCAGGGAATAAAGGTTAAAGAATAAATGATACGAGAACATGAGAGATTTGAATAACCACTACACATGTTGTAGATGTGGGATACTAACTTAGGACTGGGATGGGGAGACAGTCATCGTCTTTTAATTAACACAGACGTAACCTGGTCAGCAATGGTGAATATAACCGGGATGGGGAGAGAGATTTGAAGAACTACTATATAATCACTTGTCCTCTATGCATTTGAAATTTTTCTGAGAAGTTTCTATGCATCTTGCTTGTTTTCCTCAAGATGATTGATTTTGCGCCAATTTGATGCTGATCGATTTACTCTCGGTACCAAATCAATTCATTGAACAAGCTAACCTTTTGTATTTCGACGTGACCTAGTTTTTGAAGGTTGTTTGGCGAAAACAACCAAGTCCGAGGGCAACATATTCTACCCGGGGTTCAGGTCGTCGTCACCAGCCTGTTCATGTATTTTTTGCCAAATCTGGCCCTTTGCCGGAACTATTCTCGCATCTGGCCCTTTGGCAAAACTATTTTCAGATCTGGCCCCTCGGGTCGGCGCCAGAGGGTTTGGCGCCGACGTTGCACAGCTCGGCGCCGAGTCAATTTGGCAGTGCATTGGTTTTAGACGTCGGCGCCATGGTCTTTGGCGCCGACCCATGTTCGGCGCCGCGCTCGTCTGGCGCCGTCCTGTGCAACGTCGACGCCAAACCCTCTGGCGCCGACCCGAGGGGCCAGATCTGGAAATAGTTTTGCAAAAGGGCCAGATGCGACGTTAGTTCCGGCAAAGGGCCAGATTTGGCAAATTATATCCTGTTCATAGCACCCAACGTCGCTTACAACGTGGACGATGTCCCATCACTAAAACAATCGACGTGCATTGGTCACCCACGTGCGAACAACATCGAAGAGATCAGTAGGGCGATCACGACGCGTAATTGAGAAATGTGCTGGCCACGCGAGCGGGCCGTTGGTAGAAGTGACAACATTAATAGCTGTGGAGCTACATATCAAGACTATAGTGCTCTAGGGACTGTTGAAGAGGAGGTGACGGTTAGGATTTAGTTAATTAATTTAATTAATCATGTAATCCCTGCTTGTAATGTCGGTTTGTGGAACCGACATACCCCTTGTGTAACCGCTTGTTCGGTGCTATATATAGCCCCATTATTCATCAATAAAGCAATGGTTTTGATTCATTTGTTGTCTCTCTCGTTCCCTCTCGATTCTACTTCCAACACGTTATCAGCACGATCGACCACGAGCAATTCGACAACAGCCAGAAAATTCAGCGCTGAGAATCGAAAGAATAGAGAAGAACTCGCCGGCGAACTCGCCGGAATCGAACAAAATCAACAGGAAAAAGGTAAGAAAGAACCACGATGGCTGGGTTCTTCGCTTTCTGCGCGATTGACGGACGACGCCGCCGTTTCCGTCGCTCGTCACCGCTGCCGTCGAGGTCGCCGCACCGCTGCCATCTCTGACACCAGTGGTCGTTGAGGTCGCCGCGCCTCCTATCGCCGACACCCGCAGTCGAGGATGATGCCGTGCCGCCGGGATAACCGCGCACGCCGTCCTCCGCGCGTTGTGGCTCCCCCGCCGCCCCTCCGCCTTCGTCGCGTACGAGGGAGCGCCATCGCCTCATGGCGCTTGGAGTCTCGTTGGTGAGACCGCCATCGAGCGGCCGCGAGCGACGAATCGCCTGTCAACCCCGACGCCCACCACCCGCATCCGCCTCACCGCCGCCTTATGCCCTTCGGCTTCGTGGCATCAGGCCCTCCGTCGAGCAGCCGCGCCGCGCGCGCGAGGACTTGGAGCCCGGCCGCCTTCGGGCTTGCGAATGGCGCATCCAACGGCGTCGCGCCGGGCACCCTGCTCCTGGAGGAACCTCGGACGAGGACGAGCGCGGCGGACGTTCCGCCCGTCGCCGGTGATGCGGCCGATCAGTCGCGGGACCTCCGCCTGTGTCGGGTGCGGTGGGGATCGTGGCCTCGTGGGTCGTGGCTGGCTGGGATGGTGTCCTGGTCGGTCGGTTGACTCTTATCCGATCGCTGGAATAAGCCGGTCCTAGCTGGGCTGCTATTTTCATTCATATTGAGTTAAGAGAGACAATAATCATTATATGTTGTATCATTTTCTCCTTACTTTTCCTACTGGGTTTTAAAGGAGTTTTAACAACTTATCAAATACAATTCTCCTCACATTTTTCCCAAAGGGTTTTTGGAGAAGAATTTCAAACATCATATGTCATACTTTCTGTTTTCCCCACCGGGGTTTTTAAAGGAAGTATACAAGACATATTTATTGTTCTCTAAACTCACTTATGAGGTTTTCCTTTCTAAGGTTTTCTCATATGAGTTACCAAAGAGACAATAAACATTATATGTTGCATCATTTTCTCCTTATTACCCACCGGGTTTAAAAGAGTTTTAGCAACATATTATACACACTACTCTTCTCATTTTTCCCACAGGGTTTTTGGAGGAGATATTTCAAGATGATGAAGACGTGCAAGGACAAGCATAGATTAGGGGGAGTGTTAGGATTTAATTAATTAATTTAATTAATCATGTAATCCCTGCTTATAATGTCGGTTTGTGGAACCGACATACCCCTTGTGTAACCGCTTGTTCGGTGCTATATATAGCCCCATTCATCATCAATAAAGCAATGGTTTTGATTCATTTGTTGTCTCTCTCGTTCCCTCTCAATTCTACTTCCAACAGTGACCACAGCCGGGGACTGTACCCAAACTATTTCACAGCCAGCCAAGTTGTGTTTATATCAGCCCTACTAATATAATAAAATTAGTTGCTCCGTAGTATTTATGCCGTGGCAAGGCACGAACATAAATACTGTTGTAAATAAACGCAGTAAATCATTGCAAAAAGTAGAGATACGACGTTTGATAACGCAGTTCAGCGATAACGCCTACATCTGCGAGGCATGCTTACGGGCGCTCCTCCCCATATGTACTAATCACATAGTACTGTCGACAACAAGTCCGCCATGGTGTACAGACATATCAGATCACACACGCCACGCCGGTCCGGCCGCCCCTGCCACGGGCGTCGTCCATCCTCAAATAGATCTTATGTCTAACCTAACTTTTCGTCTTGTCTCTTTTGGCTACCACCGGTGTCTTTATATATTAGGCCCAGGTTACAAGTGTTCGACTCCAACACCTAACCTTACCATAATTCAAATCCAACTGTAGCCTATACACATATTTGACACAAAAATAACAAATACTACGGAGTAACTAATTTTATTATAACAAAGCAAACCCACAGATGATTTGATGCCATCTAAAGCATGACAACTACTTTTTCCTGGAAAGGAGGAAAACTCTCAACGCTGCGTCTACTATTGCACATAGCCGTTTACAACGTTCCGTGTGATGCATGTTCTAGTTCATTTGGGCACCGATTATGCTTGGCGCAGCCTGGCCGGTCGGGCTATGCTCGGCCTCTCCGCATGGATCGACCGCATCACAACTCACAGACACAATCAGCACATGATTGCATTGCTCTTGTCGCCGTCGCCTAATTAAGTGGGTGATCTGGCGCCCAATGGCAGTAAACACGCATGCATGGACATTGTCGCCCTTGATCACATCGACCATACCCAACAAATTATGCACTATATTGGTTACACACGTGAAGCAGTAACGTTCTTGTCTCGCGGATCGTGTGGCCGCTTTGATTAATGTGGCGAGATTAAGATGTTTATGTGGACTCTGGCTTCTCAGGTGGCGCCTGGGTACGTGTACGCCTCTTGAACCGCCGATACGGCACTTAAATGTTCTTTGAGCTACATAGATATGTATTGTCGGAAGTGGAGCCCCGGAGTAATCTGAAAATGACTTGGAAGCTGCCTCCTATGCTGTTGTTCCTCGTGGCGCAAACTGCACACTCTTAATTATCATGTCCTGACAGACACTTGCACATCTTAAAGTCGAGATGATTGTATTATACAGTTAATACTGTCGTACAAGTAACCAAGTATCGACCTAAGCATTTCTTATTATTCCCTTTTTGTTGCAAGGACGGCTATTCTTAGAGTAATTTGGGAATTTCCATTCGGTTGACATGCAACCATATCATGTGACGTGCAAAGTTGCAATCGAACGAGAATGGTGACTTGATCCCGTGTCGTATATTAGAGTTGCCAAAACTTTAAACAATGCCACATTTTGCGTGTACAGAGGGTTCAACGCGCGTATGCAGCCAAGGAACGGTCAACTAAACTTGGAGGTTTCCTGAATCCTGAGTTTGGTCTGTGAGTTGAGACCATGAATTGTTTGACTTGGTTTTCTAGAAGCCTCCCCGTGTGCAGGTTGCAGCCCGCACGGACGAAAATCCCTGACGGATATGCTGGTCTAGCACTACCGTTTGCAAAAATTCAGTGCCATTGACTAGAACTAGCCATTAGATTATTTGTCCTCGCAAAAGCATGTATGCTTAGTTTAGTTGTAAGAAAGATGCGATGAATCAATTTGCAAGGTGTAAATAGTTTTGTGTATATATTTGTCTGAGTGGTGTTTCAACCCGCAAAAAACAAAGTCAGGAGATCTTTCTTTTTCTCCCGGAAGCATATAAATGCAGGTTGATGTCAGCGGTAGGTGCCACGTCCCTGGTTAATATATCTTTCATCTTCAAACTTTTGGCATGCATAACAACTTGAGTATGACATCCGCTACTATATCTTTATGAACACTGCAGGACTGAAAGCCGAAACGTTACGTTGGCTACCCCCATGTTGTTGACTTTCTGCGTTCGTGGTGTAATTCTGTAGACCCCCCTTAGCCCCCTTTCTCTCTTGTTTCCGAGATCCTTCTTCTGTTGTAAATGACCTGCTTTGTATGTCTGTTTTGATTGGTTCCTAAAAGTTCAGGCCGGCCGAAGTTACAGTAAAAGAAATTCAAAAAATTGTTTAAGACCTAGTTTGGCAGCGTAGTTTTTATAAAATCGGAGTATTGGAAAACCAAAGTATTTAGCTGCCAAGCAAAGTAATAATTATGTTTTGTATAATACTCCAGTTTAGGAAAAAACAAGTCAGGACTAAAGTTTCTAGTACCAAAAAAAAAAAAATTTGGACAATAATTCAGTTTTTAAAACCACTATATTCAATGCATCCAAACATGTCAAAGTATTTAATACTTTTAGTATTTTTAGAAACCGTGGTATTGGTTGAATACTTCAAAAAATACTTCGATGCCAAACTAGGCCTAAAAGTTTCAAAAAAATATATCTAAAAACAATCCATCATGTTATCTGTGATGTATACTACAATCGTGCAGAAACACAATGCAAAATCTTTTGTATTATGGGCCACACCAAAATAAATAAATTGAAAGTTTGTAACAACTATACTCAGATCTAGACATTTCTCATTTTTGTTAAGCTCGAAAATGCAAAGTGTTTCCCATTTTGATGTTGCACACATGTAGAATACATCATTGAGAACATGTATGATTTCTTCCAGATTTTTTGAAACTTGTAATTTTTTTTTTCAAATAGAGGAGCACTGGTTCTCGGGTGAAGAAATCTTCACTCCCGAGAGCACAATACAATACTACATGATTCAGTAGATTTGACTTCGGACGTCAGAGCCATGCATGGGCCAAAACGAATTCACCTCGGCTCGTGGAAGGTTGAAAGCAATGGGCTAGCGCCGAGGATTGTTTTAGTATGTTGCACGCAAACATCTATTCAGCATTGAAACCGTACTTTAAAAAGCGAGCGATCGTTTTCAGGGCAGCTAGCATCAGAAGTTGTAGTCCTGAAGGAAACACCAATTACCACACACCACGACTTCGGCCAGATCAGATCATTCCAAAAAAAAAGGCCAACCTACGGCGTGCCAGTAGCTTGTTTCGAAGAAACTTATGCTTTCTGTCCTCTGTCCTTCATTTTTTGGACGTTTTTGTTACGTGGACGATGCAACGATGATCCTATAGCAGATCGGGAGCAGGCAACGCCACGAATACAGTGTCGCCAAAACTTTAGAACAATGCCACATTTTGTCCATACTGACTCTGGTCTTGCGTGTACAAAGGGTTCAATGACACGAATACAGCCAAGGAACGGTCAACTTGGCGTTTCCTGATTTTTTCTAGAATCCTCTCCGCGTGCAGAGTGCAGCTCGCACGGACAAAAATTCCGTAGCGGATCTGCGGATATGCTGGTTTAGCAGTGCCCTCTAAAGAAAATTCGGTGCAATGGGACTAGACATCAGCTGGAAGCACACATACATTTTTTTAGAACGGAGGCAATTTTCTTTGTCTCAATCTATTAATTAAGTAGAAGTTTAGAGTTTTAAATGTTTACAGCCCAAACTAGAGCAACAAGCACAAAGAAAAGGTTTTAATCTCATGTCAATAGGTGCCGCAAATGTTTAGCGCGTGTCTTGACCCGAATCGGCCACCTCATTCTTTATCCAATCCAAAAGGAAGGAAGGCAAGGTTGATTTTGGTCGATTTTCCTCCAAAGACCCTCTCATTTCTCTCGTTCCAGAGTTCCCATGAGATGAGCATGGTGAGAGAGAAGCTAGCGCCTTTGTTGACGGTCATGTGAGTCCCACCAATATTTTACTTCGTCGAAGTCATTCATTCCTAAGGCATGCACCAAATCCTAAGCGAGAAACCGTTGTTGAAGAGAATATGTGCCGCTGACCATTGGACTTGGTAGCAAAGGGGACAAAGCCGGCCATCCACTGTCGCTGGAGACGGTCCGCGGTCCAAACTCGGTCATGAATAATGAGCCATATGAGGAACATACATTTTGGCGGTGCCCAAACATTCCAAACAATGTTCTTTTTTTTGACGAGGAAAGAGAACTATATTAATTTGAGACAGGGTTACAATCATTAGTTACAGCCGGGGCAATTTCCTGGGGGAAACTCCGTTGTCGTTCTAGCCTGAATCCTACCCAATCTAGCTAGTTCGTGACTTGCAACATTAGTGTCACGACTAAGACTAACAATGTTGGTTCCTCTTTCCATGATCTGCTCACAAATCATATTTATTCTGAATGCATAGCGACAAGTATTTGTGGTTCCCTTCTTGATCAGTTGGAGTGCCTCGGTGCGGTCTGTCTCCACCAGGAAATTCAGTGTTGTCCAGTGCAACGAGAGCATCAGACCCTCTTCTATCACACTGAGTTCTGCCTCTGTTGCAACGCTGGAGTGGGTTAGCTGCCGGCATGCCGCGAAAATAATGTCGCTTGTGTGATCACCGAGGATCTTACCCGCCCCTGCACCTCCGTCTTGCGAGAAGGCCCCGTCTCCATTCAGTTTTGCTTCGCTTGGTTTCGGTGGTCTCCATCTCTTCCACACCTTTTGGCATCTGCCAGCTCGAGCACGTTCTTTCTCTTCTAAATCGCTGATCATGGTTGATAACCATTTTTCATTTCACCACGCCTGCATCAAGACACTGCTTTATCATTAGCAGGGAGTCTAGGTAACTTACTAGAATGCGTCTGGATCCCTCAATGGATGGGCAGGGGTTTTCATGCATCATTTCATTATATGCATGCCATATGCGCCATAGTGTCATCAGAGTCATAGCCCTCTGCTCCTCCTGAATTTCTGCAAGAATCTGTAGAAGCCACTCCAATCCCGTAGGCCTGAGTTGTTCATCCGATGGCAGGTTCCACACCTCCTTCATAGCGAGCCACAAACTGCGGGTATGGGGGCACCGTAGAAAGACATGGTAGGTGTCCTCGTCCTCCTTGCCAAAAACATCACGTGTAGCTGTTGTCGTAATTCCACGATGGTGTAGGCTTGCTTTTGTTGCGAGTGTGTGTTGGCTTTCCCAAACAATGTTCTTAAGGGTGGAAGATGCCGAACCCCCTGCACCTAATACCCAAAGCCGCCGAATATTTTCCCTAGGACGATGTCCGGGGTATCAACATGCTACTGGACAGTGTCAGAGCTATGTGGAAGCCAAGGGGGCCAAGGCCCCCCCTCTAGCCCATCGGCTTTTTACGAAATACAGACTAATTTTGGCCTTTTCACCCATCCCCCCACCCCTCTCGATCGTCTGAAGCTCCGTTGCTGCTAGTGGACATCACACAGAAGTATCGAAGGCTGGCAAATTGCTGAATGTGCTAAATGGTGATCTCGTTGTCAAAATTTATTTGTTGAATCCAGGCATCCTCCTTCCTTGTCTTCTGGACATTCCATTTCTTACGGCGGGAGGCTTTATGAATCAGTGGAGCAATGCCAATAATCTGGTGACCATAAGCAGGGGATTCCCAAAACGGGACTGTCTCACCATTGCCAATGGAGATGACAGTACAAGCATAGAAGTTTATTTCTCAAGGGAATACAATGAATCATCGGTTAATCTAGGAGACGTGCCCTACCACTAACATCCGTCCGGCGCCTGAAAACTAGAATTCGATCTGACCAACGCATGCATGCATGTAAGAAATCTTTCACAACCGAAAATTCAAAATAAATTATCCCTTTAATCGGAAATCCAGTTTACGATCGGTTTTCACCGGTGGCTTTGTTTCGACGAGTACTTTAAAACAATATTGACGATTTTTTTTGTTGTTGTCAGTTGCCAGGCTATAATACAGTAGTTACCATATTAGTAATTAACAGTTACTAACCAAATAATACATTGTTACCAGGCAATTTTTACAAGTTTTTATGCATAGCCATGATCTACATGTCCAAATAGTGAGGATTTGATTCACTCTAAACACCTAAAATTTGGAATTACCGTCACCAAAGGGTTACGTTGATGAATACATAAGTTTAAAGAGCATGGCAACCATTTGATTTTAACCTGGTAACCAACTTATCAGTACCTGGTGAATAAGTAAGTATAATCTGGTAACTAGGATCGGGAAAAAAGTTATCAAAACATATTAATATGAGATCTAATTTTGAAGTTCTCGTCATGACAAAGCTAACCATGAAAACGAATCTAAATTTTAATTTACGATTGAAGAGATAAATCATTTTAAATTTTGGAAAACAAAAGGAATATACATGGCTGCATGCATGCATGGCTTACTTATGATGTTCCGTACACACAAAAAGCTAATCTGGGGCACGTGCCCTTAATAGCGCAGTCCATGAATCATTATACAATATGTAAATAGTTTTGAGTATATATTTGTCTGAATGATGTTATCTCTCTACCCTGCTAGCGACGTCAAGAGTATAATTTTTTTTCTCCGAAAGCATAGAAATGCAGCGTGATGTCAGCCATTCCTCTGACTCTAAAAGCGTTGCAGAACGGTGACTTTATCTCGTGCCAGATACTAGAGTTCCCTACACGTTAAACAATGACACATTCTGCCCGTCAGTTGCGGCCAATATAATCCGATATTTATTCTGGTCCAGCATGCAGCATTCCTCTCCCTCTCGTGTTACTGTAGCTGAGAGCGTCTTCTCGTTTCTCTGGCCAAACCGAGGCCTCCTCTGCCGGCGTCGCCGGTGGGGGGTGGCTGAGGGGAGGCCCTGTATTTAGTAGGAGTAGGTCTTGCGGCTGGTTGCTGGTCTGGGCATGGTTGCCCTAGTTCGGAGCGTATCGCTGGATCTCTGCAGCCAGATCTGGTGCTTAGGGTCTCTCCTCTGTGCTTGTTTGCTCCGTTGGTTGGAGCTCTGGGCGCTGGGGATGGCCACCGCTCCTTTCAATAAGGTTGCTGCTCGTGGCTGCTACTTGGTGGTGAGGTGCCGTTCTGCTTCGAAGCTCTCTCTGGCCGGCCGTGGTGGCGAGGAGAGGGAGGACAAAAGCGCGTCGGCTTCGGCATCTTCCAGGTACGCTGGCGAGTTGGATGGTGCAGTAGGCGGGGGCACCCTTATCTGGCCGGCCTCGGTGGCGAGGGGAGACGGGTTTCTCGTGTTCTTCTGCATGCATCTGATGTGGTGCTGCTGCTGCTCCTTCCCGCTTTTCGCCATCGTGGAGACGGGGAGGGCGAGCGGGTTCTAGCTGGTTGGCTCTCTCGGGCAGGTGCTTGGACGGACCGTGTGGTGCGCGTGCTGCGCGCTGCTGGAGCTGCTTCGACATCCTGCGGAGTTCCCAAGCGTTGGCTTGTTCCGGCCAGCGCTATTCATGGCAAATGGAGCCACTCCGTGCTCTGGCTTGCTAGCCAGAGTTGCTTCTTCCTCCTTAGGTAGAGGATCTTAGATCTCGGCGAGGGAATCCCCGTCGGCGACACCCCAAGTGGCTTGTTCCCCGGTGGTGCCACTGATGCCCAAGCTTGGAGGTCACAGGTGATCGGCGGCGAAGACGAAGGACTCGATTGCGTTCCTCTTTTAAGTTTTAGGGTCCTTTCTGTAATTTCTGAGGGCTTCTCTGTAATTTCCATGTTCTTTGAGGTTCTCGTTGTAATCTGGTTCTTGCCGCTTAATGAATGAAGCTCCCAGGCCCTTCGGGGCCTTATCCGTTCAAAAAAAAAAAAAAATCTGGTTCAGCGTGTACAAAGGGTTCAACACGAATAAGGCCAAGGAACAGTCAACTAGGTTGTTTGTTGAGATTTGATCCGACTGTCAAAGAGTTGAGGCCATGTATTGTTAGACTTAGTTTTCTCATTTCTGAAAGCAATCCCGCGTGCAGGTGCAGCCCGCACGAACATAAATCCCCAACGAATATGTTGGTCTAGCAGTACAGTCTACAAAAAATTAGGGATGTAAGAACGAGATCCATTTGTCCCACTTTTTCTCCATTTGATAGTAGTGTGATACAAAATTTTGGACCAAAATTTTATACTACACTAGTTTAAAATGGAGAAAAATGGACAAACGGGTCCCGTTTTCGCATCCTTACAGAAAAAAATTGGGTGCCATTGATTAAGACCAGCCATCAGCTACGAACCATGCGTGCGTTTCAACGTGTATCACAGTTGAGTGAATCATTATGTATCACCATGGTAAGACCAATTTATTTGTCCTCGCAAAAAGCATGCCTGCTTTTAGTTTATGTGTCACAAAGATGCGAGGAGTGCAACCAGTTTTGCGTATACATTTGTCTGATTTGATGTTATCCCTCAAACATGTTAAGTAGTACTCCAAATGCATATAAATACAAGGCGATGTCAGCGGTAGGCGGCTCGTCCATGCTTGACAGTATCTCGAATGGACACTGCAGGACTGAAAGCACAATACAGTTATTTGACTTTGGATCTTCACAAGCCAAATGCATGGGCCAAAAATATTCACCTCGGTCCGTATGCGACTGAAAGCAATGTGCCGCTGCCATCCGCGTGGACTGTTCTGTTGCACCATTGAACTGTAATTTATAAAGCGAGCGATCGTTTTCTCGCTGCTTCAGAAGATTGTAGTCCAAAGGGAAACATCAGGTTACCACACCAGATGACCTCTGCATGATCAATTAAAAAAGACAGCCTCCACTGTCATATGATTGGCAGCAAGTTGTTTCGAAGAAACCTAAGCTTCTGTCCTTTGTCCTTTTTTTTTTGGCGTCTCTTACATGTACACTGGGATTGTTCAAAAAAAAAAAAAAAAGTACACTGGGATGGGCTCACGCTGTTGCCATTAGTTTTCACCGGCATTAACCATACGGGCGCATCGAATGCAATGTAGATCCTATAGAAGATTCGGGAACAAGCAGCCTGCAGCTCTATGTGAGTGCACCACCAACGGCTCGTAGGTCCTCTCTTTCCTTTTGACAGCATGTAGCATATTCTTCTTGTGCCGACGGAAGAAGCAAGGCCGAACCGGTGGACGACGAGAGAAAAGACGCACACGCAAAAGTAACTTCTTAGCTAAGCTAACCTCACGCCCCAAGGAAATCCATGACCGTTCCTTGGAGCTTCTGTGCGATTCCAAGTCAGTGGATGAATATCCGACGGTGGCCACCAGGCCAGTCATTTTTACTGCCTGTGATGAGTGTTAATTTTATTTTCTAAAGTAAAAGGGCAATTTTCTAATTTCTTATGTTTTTATACATTTTATACTTTTCTTCCATAATTATTCACCTTGTCTATTCTTTATATTTCCCTTTTGTTTTCCCGCTTTTTTGTTTACATCTTCCGAGAAATAACTGAATGTTCTTTAAATTACAGAACAATTAATTATACATGCACGAAAACAATTTTTTAGCTATAGGAACCATTTATTATATTATGTATAAACATTACTGTTTATACCTGAATATTTATTTGATTTTATGAAAGTAATATCCTTGGTATAGTTATATATATTTTCCTAATTTTAAAACATATGAATAGTTTTGAAATGATACATTAACATTATTCCTGAAACACATGAAAACTTATTTACAGACATGAGAACAATTATGTTGAACCACGTGAACAACTCTCTTACATAACACATACTACTACCTTTTTGTGATTATCAAAATAGTTTTTTCAAGAGTAGATGCAAATTTCGAGATTCATCCAGTAGAAAAAGTAGCACCTACTATTAGGCCGTGCCGCAATGTGGCCCATATGTGATCGTTCAGGCTGTAGCGCCCTATTTGACGAAATGGACGATGGTTGGCCTCCGGGCTTGGCGCATGGGGGAAGCATCGCCTGTGCATCGCCTTCATGGGTGGCCCGAGCACGAGGCTTCTTTGGGCTCTGGCTAGCCTGTCTGCTTGGCTTGCGTTCGCCTGATCACGCCCCTTGCCCCATTGTTTTTTTTTCTTCTTTTCTTTGATTCGAAATCCTTCTCTCTTTTATTCTTTACGAAAAGTTCCTCCGATCTATTAATAATAATAAAAAAAGGCAGTACAAAGATATCTAAGAGTAATAAAAATTATAAATAGGTTACTGGACCACCTAACGATGACTACAAACACTGAAACAAGGTCAAGGCGTGTTGTCGGAGCCGGGCAAAACTTGTCGTAGCAGAGTTTTGTATTAGACATATGATAAGTTTTCGTGCTAAGACCCTAATGGCCAGTGCACCAGAGCATTACCATCGGCGAAAATGAAAAGCATCGATCGGAAGAGCGAGGCATGTAACCAACTCCAACGAACACCAAAAGACTAGATCCCAATAGATTCGCCGGGTACACAATCTACGCGCCCTCACCACCCCGATGAAGACACACATAAACCCTCGAAAACAAAAACGAGAACCACCAGAGCGAAGTTAGAGCGGGGATGACTTTATTCTGACACCGAGATATTGCCGTAGCCTCACCACTCCGATGAAGACACATAAACCAAATAATTCATAAATGGGAACCCTCGCGCCATCCAAAGATCGGGATCTGTCGCACCTGCAAAACCTGTGAGGCCAACAGAGGCGAGGCGAGCCGGCGGAGGGAAACAAAAACCCTAGTCGCCTTTGGGCCGGCCTTCTTTTCTCTTGCCTCCGCTCGTACCGGTTCATGTCTGGGTGCCCCCTTCTCTCTTTATTCTACACGGTTTGGGCAGCATGCATGTAATGTGCTTTAGACCGCACGGTAGTACCGTATCCTATGAATCGATCATACCGAATCTCGTGAAAACTGATACAATCTCCTCTTGTTGTCCTACGTTTTCCCAACCTCCCGTTTCCCTACCCATGCCATCTTTTTCCTCCCTCCGCTTTTGGCTTTCGCCGCGCAAGCGACCAGCACTCCCGTGTGTCTTTTTTTTCTTTTCTGCGAGATCATGACCAGCACTCACTCCTCAACACCAGCTAGCTGCTGAACGAACTGATCGCTAGCTGCATGCGAAATTCTAAGTTTCTAACACACCCTTTTGACAATTCCACACCTGCTGCTGGACTCGATCGCTTGGTCAGGATGCAAGCGGACACGGAATCCGCCTGGCCGCTAGTTCCGCGCCGCTTCGATGGGCCAAATGGACTAGCGGATGGGCTGCCCAAACTAGGCGGGCCTGACGGAAAACGTCCGCCTGTCCACTGACCAAAGGGTTCCGTCCGTCTCGCAGAGTCAACCTAAATTCGTCGTGGCCAGCTCCTAGCCGCTCGGCCGCCGCCCTGCTCCCCGCCCGTCTCCGGCAAGACCTCCCAGCTCCTGCCCGTCTCCGGCGAGACCCATCACTCCTCCGCCACGCAGGACCGGCGACCTCCCGTCTCCGCCACCAGCCCACAAACAACAGCGCGCCATCTCCTCCGCGAGCGGCAACCTGGACCTCTCCCTTCTCCGCCCCGAGAGCGGCAAGGTCGTGCTCGCTTTTCTCCGCCGCGAGTGGTCCTCCTTGGGCATCATCGACAAGAACCACGCCGGTGCGCCACCGCCCCTCTTCCCTCCCTCCCTCCTCCATTAGGTTCCTTCTTCTTCGGTTGCCGGATTAATTAACAGGTCTGGCTTAATCCTAGGGGCGGACGTCTTCCACTATCCAGGCTCGGCGCCCTCCCCTTCTCCCACCCGCGGGGAAAGATGCCGAGCGCGGTGGAGGCAACGCCGGAAGAGGTCGGCACCCACATCGATCTGGAGGACAAGGAGCAGGTCCGCTCCTTCTCGAGCCCTTTCTGTCATGGCGCGCGTCCTCCCTCTGAACATCGAGCCGGGGGAGATGGCCAGGTACGTGTTGCGTTCCAGCTCACTAGCTCGGGACGCAATTGCATATTCTGTTCTGTAGTTGATCTCTGATAATGTGAACCGGAGTTGCATCTTCCGTCTAGGCAGGTCTACTGCATCTTCAGGCTATAGCACTGAATTGTAATATTTGGTCAGTTCAGAGCACGCACTTGATTGTGATGTTTGGTCAGGTCACTGATGGTGTGCGTACTGATGCTCCCTGAATGGTGATTATTACTAGTTTGGTATTGTCTAATGTCATCACGAGGTTGTGCTGAATAGGTGTTCTTAGATTTAAACTCTGCAGATTGTGCAAGTAGCAGAGGTAGTCTTTTGCCTCGTAGGAATACACTTAAAGCATCATGTGTAGCTTACTGATTTACAAATTGTCATGATCCATAAAGATTTTTTCTCAATGATTTTAATTGCCTTTGTCATATATTGTAGGGAACTTAAATGCTAATTCAGAAAACCAGCTGACATGATGGAGCATGAAGGATGTAAGGCAATCTTTTCAACTCGCTGGATAATAATGAAAATTTCTGAATTCTCTACTGCATATTTCTTGATTCATCGGAGCTAATAATGAAAACCCCACAGAATATAAGCCGAATCAAATATATCTACTTAGCATCTGAGTTTGTATGAATTGTCAGCTTGATGTATTTTGATATGTTGCCAGCGATGATGCCCTGACAAATTCATCAGGCACTGTTTCCCTTCATAGGCACACTAAGTTCAGAAATAATATTGGTAGACTACATCATAGTACTACACAGTTCAGAGAGCTAGCCGCTGCTTACCATGAGATTAGTTTTAACAACATGTTGTTAATGTTGTCGCAGACTTCCAGGTTACCTCCTCTACGAAGCGAGAAGACGCAAACTGAACCTCATTGTGCAAGCACGTTGAAATCCTATCTGAACTTGATTCTGTAATGTTTGTGCTTAACTCTTGTTTAACTGAATTGATGAGTTGTAGCTACTGAAGCTTGCTTACTAGTCTCAGCTAGCAGCGGCTGTTACAGAAATTATTCTGTTGTATCCTGATTGCGCAAGCTGAAGCTGGTTTTAGTACTAAATGCTGAATCTGGTCATTACTTGTGTAACTGCAACCAGATTTTTCACTGGTTGTCAAAAGTATTTGCTGTGAAATGTAATGCTTGAATGCTGTGAAAATTATCCGCTAGTTATGAAGATGCTCGCCTGTTGTAATCTAGTAATTTTTTATCAGTATTAAAAGCTGGCCCTTCTGTAGTCGTAATTGGAAAAGCGTCAGCAGAGCTAGCTACATAGCGAGGCTGCGAGAATACATTTTAAGCCACGGCCCACGGGCCCTCGGCTCGTCCGCGTTGTCCAACGGAAGGAGCGGATGGCGCTAGGGGCGGATACGGAAGCCGCTACGATACAATTAATATCTGGCGGATGAAGCGGATTAAGGCGGACGAGCCGGCGGCCGGTCCGCTTGCATCCTGATCGCTTGGCCACCATACGTGGTCGTTCTTTTTCCCAGACTCGCTTACGGTTGGTGTTCAAAGTTCCCTGGTGTTTTCAAGCGAGTCATTAACTAACTAACGCTGCGAGACCCGGCCGGTTGCTGCCAACCCTGGTCACCTAACCCGACGAACTGCATTTTTGTCCTCAGCTATATATACATGCGACCGGCAAAAGGGTTGTGAACATTCTCTTGTCAACCCCACTCGACCACCTTCGTCGATCGTACGTAACTTTGGACGAAAAATTCCTGCAAAGGAACACCACTCCGCCTACCCGCATCATTCGGATTCCTACCCTTTCCCGACGTGCATGATGATATCAGCAGCAGCCTGAGATGAAGAATATATAGTTGTCGCGAACCTCGATCTCTTTATCTATCTTTTGTGAATGCGGGAGACAACGTGCGTCACATTCGGTCCTGGTTTTGTTTGCCGATTCGATAGGGACTTCAGCCGAGGGAACTGATCGACAAGATGCCATGATTTTGCTCCATCGATCACGATGGCCGGTTCGTGATAGTAGTAAGTGGTAGTGGAAAGTACTGGATATATATACGCATCAAATATATAGCTTGGAATTGCGTAAGTAGCACTTACTATCACGAAAAGAGCAATGCTTCTAGCTGTGTGAGTGGAGTGGATTAATGGGGTCATGTTTATCGTTCACGCGCGGGGGAAAAAATAGCGGAGCTTTTCCCTTTTTTTTCTTTTGCGGGGAGGAAAAGAGTGGAGATTTACATAGTGCGAGACAAATATATATCTTCCATCTTGTTGAAACCCGGGCGGTCGAGGTTCACGCACGTATACTCACGTCGGTCTCCTTGAGACGCAACGTTTTTGGCAAATAGTGCCCTACTCGCGATCGAGCTGCGACGGAGACGCTAGCTAAACGTGTGTCAATCTCATCGGAAATCGCTGCACCCACACTGCTGAACTTTGGGCTCGCCCAATTAATGACGGCAAGGATATGTGATGTGGACGCATCGGCCGGCGCATGGATATCCTCCAGCCATATGTAAAACTGCGTCGATATGGACAGTTTGGACACCACGGTCACGGACAGCGGTCAGTCGTGTTGTACGCCCATCAAAGTTCAAACTCTAGGTTTGACGCTGGTATTTCTCATTTAGGCGGAATATTCTTCAGTGGGAGGCGACGTTCCCGTCGACAGCGAGGCACCCGTGGTGACTTCGTCAATCTCAAGACCCAACCGCCGGCTCAGTCTCTCGGAAGTGCTCATAGGGGTATGGTGTATGTGTGTGTTCATAGAGGTGAGTGTATTCGTGTGTATGCGAGCGTCTACATTGTACTGTGTTTCGCAAAAAAAAAGTCATGTTGTACGCACGAGTAGGCGCGTGATGCTAAGCTGTGCCCAGTTATATGCCATGTGAACACAACACATCCGCTTGATTTTGTTTTGTTTTGAGAATAACCACACATATGTGAAATAAATAAGTACAATCGATCAGTACAAACATACGTGTAGGATTGCTAGACAAACCGGACAAAGATGAATGTCCCAGAAAATATGCAGAAAGGATCCCAGGAGAATAAGATTTGCACACAGTTTCCAAGAGATCTCCGCATACATCGAAACCGACAACTGTCGCCAAACACTAGCATCGCCGAAGCACTCACTGGAATAGAAGCGCGGCCTCAAACATATCAATAACGAGGGTGCCATCATCGCCAAATAGATTTTCAAAGCCGATGTGCCGACGGATGAAGCCACTGCGACAGACAACAGTCAGCAACGACGCAAAGAACATCAGATCTCACTGTCTCGAATAACCGGCAAGAAAACAAGGCTACCGGTTTTGAAACCTGGCCGTCGTGATAAGGAAGAAGCCGAAGTAGATTTATTCAATGCAGCAGCTAGGGCTGTTCCGATGAAAATTTGGGCCCAGGGCGATTTAATTATTACTAAACTTCTATACTTATCTATTTGTTTTTAGCATGTTTATTTTTTTACTAAGTATTTTATTTCCATATGCTGGCATAGTTTTAACCACTAATTGGTAATGTTAATAAATATTAGTTTTTTAAGTAATATGACAGCGGAAGCTCCTACAACTTTTTTTTAAAATAATAAGAGTCCAAATCTGCTTCCATGAGAATTTGAACCTGGGTGTCTGAGTTGTATATCCACTTTCCTAACCAAATGAGCTAGACTCACCTATTTACTAAATATCAGTTCATGTGTTTTTTGTTTGTATTGAATATCATGTACATATAGTAAGTTATTTTTTCTGAAAAAAATGTGTTTTTATTCTTTACTCCTTTTTCGTGGTCACAATTGTATAACAAGTCAAAATTTAACAAAGTGTGCACGCTCTATACTTGGTATTGAAACAACATAAATGGTTAGAGTAATCACCAGTAATATAAATTCATGTGGATTCTAATATGTTTGCATATGTAATGCTATCATGCAATATGCTTCTTATCATCTATAGTGTATACATGTCCTGTTAGTTTATAAAATAAAATGCATTCCACGAAATTAAACATGTAAATAATTCTGAAGAGTTTGGATTGAACCATATAAATGGCAATGTTGCATTTTGTCTCGTGGAATACTTTTATTAATATGTATCTATACTATTTTTACACACATTATAAATGAAAATCATAGTCAAAACCTTGCGATGTTGAGCAGAAAAGATATTCATAGTTTAGAGGCTCTGTTTGGGATCTCCATGTTTCTTCAAAACCAAAATATATTACTAGCATAGTATTTCAATATGCGTGCACACAATAATTTAATTTATTTCCTTTCTCAGTTTTAGAAAATAGAGGGTTCAACCACTTTTTTCAATACTTACAAAAAATATGGATACCATGGTTTTTGAAACAGCGATACTTGTAGAGACAAACACCTCAAAGTATGTTAAACTGTAGTATTTGGATAAATCTTAATATAAAAAAATACTTAATTGATGCCAAACGCACCCATAAGCTATTATAGAGCGGGTATAAACTAGTTTATTGGTTGTAATGGAAAATAGCATAGTAATTACTATATAGTTACCATTTTCAGCCCTTCTCTTCTGGGGCCCTTGGGCGGTTACCCTTCTTGCCCCGCCTATGGGTCGAGCGGCGCCCTCCTCACCATTCCGGTGTCACCAAATGAACCTACGCGAAACCCACGAAAGTGAAATGAGATCCTCTCCCTCCAGCCGTCGTCGGAGCGGCGAGGAGAGGGGGAAGAGGCCATGCCTTCACTGGCGTTCAGCAAGGGAAACCGTCGTCTCTCAGATAGCGTATTTTTCGTGTGGTTGGCATGGCAAGGGAACACATCTTCTTGAATTTGAAGCCCGCTAGGTACTGAGGTCGATAGCCAGCCAGATGAAAATCACCAGAGAAATTATTGTACATAATATTAACCATTTGAAGTTAGGATCCAAATAATATGGCGTCTATGGTACTTGAGAGCTGTAGTTCATGGAGTTTGGACCAGACATGTAGAAATTGATCAAACTGTATCACTCCTTGAAGACATTGCCATACCAGCCACTCTTCCATCTCCAATTGTAATTGTTGTGCATGTTAAGAAAAACTGCTTGGCAATTTGAGATCAAAGAGTTGGGGGTTCCTTTCCAAGGTTTTTCATTGCATCAACACTCATACCAGGGTCATTGAGCCTTGTGTTGTGCTAAAACACTCGATATCTTGCTTTCGTTCGCAGAATTTCACTGAATTGATCATGCAATTGCGCCCATGGGCCAATTGGATAGCTCGTGAAAAAATCGATGGTTCGAATTGGAATTAATTCTCCCTTTTTACGACAATCAAACTTCATCGTTGTGAATTCTAACTTGGTAACCAGTTTTATACATTTGGTGACTTGATAAGCAATGTGCATATGTAGGCCAAGTTCATATATCACAGGTGTGTATTTCTCTTTCACACAGTTGAAAACTTTAGTTCGTCGAAAGTTGAAATGTAGCACTGAGAGATATGACGATCAAATTGATTTTAGAAGGAGCAAGCTAAAGGTGGTGGAACAACGGCCTTATTTCCGCTATAACGGACGTAGGTGTACAGTAGCCATGATTTTTTTTTTTGCGAACACGCAAAAGCTTTGCGTGCCATTTTCAATAGAAGAAAAGGACAGAGTCCAGATTATAGCGATTCCGACATCAATGATGCGGTAACACAGCCAAACAACAGGTCCTCACAAAAGTGAGGAGGTATCTCAACCTACAAACTGCAACAAGAACATGAGACATCGCCCAGCCTTGCCTCCATCCATGTCGTAGCCATTGCCAACCGCTCCCGGGAGGACAACACTCCAAAATTGCCCAGGCCAGAGAACCACACACCTATGTGCCTAGAGGGAGTCGGCAGGTGAAGGGCCCGGCTAGAACTGGTGTATCGATCATCAGGGAGAAGCCGGCGCCGGCGTTCATCGCGCCCCGGAGGTCCGCGCCCGATCGACTCAGGAGCCACACTTCACCGCACTCCAGCTGCCACATCGGAACCACCACGTGCAGCCCAAGCAGCGCCCGCAAGAGGGGAACAGCGCTGAGACGCCGCCGCTGCCCGGTCCGGCAAACCGGACCTAGGGTCTCCCTCGGTGCTCGAGTAGGAAGTCCTGCTAGGGTCATGCCAACGCCTCCAAGAAGGTAGCGGCACCCTCGGGTGTCGTCGTTGACAGCGCTGGCAGCCGCCGCGCGGGGATTTCGCCCCGACCCAAATCAAGGACCCCCGAAGACCCCAAAGACCGCCGAAGCAGGGGCAGCCTCGAGACGGCAAAGCAACTAGCTTGAGAAGACCAACGACGCAGAGGGATGAAGCCTCAAATGTTGTTGTTGTAGGAGGGAGAGACCGCCAACGGGTCAGCCACCGCGAGGAGCGCGTCGAGCAGATGGCGCCTTGCTGGAAGGGCCGGGCCGACAAAAACCGGGGCCCTGTGCGAAAATCTTAAATGGGCCCTATCTCACGCGAAAATTTGAATTAATAAATAATTCCAATTTATATTATTAAATATTGTACGTAACAATTGTATATATTGAGAATCATATTTATATAACTCGAAGTGACTTATTCAAATTAACATCAATATGATCTTCCTCTATCTCAATATTATTTGTCTATGTCGGGCCATCTATAGAATGGTTATAATGAAGAATTGCAATTGCAAGGAAAGAAGGATGAACAGACTGATAACCATATGACACTTGTGATGATTCTTTTCTGATAAACTTGTCCACAACACCCTTTTAATATTTTGTTTCTTTTCTTTTATCTTACACTTCTGGGAACCGGACATGATGTTCCCCCATAATGAGTCAAGTCTGTATAACACACGATACAATAAAATTAAATTAAATGGTGGATGCGACCAGAAATTAGAAGTGTGGATAGTGGATACTACCTCCGATCCGTAAAAACTATTGTGGGTTATATAGCAAGTTTATACTAACGCTCCTTTCTCCTAGCGACATTTAAAGTGGATCGGAGGGAGTACAAAAGATTAAACGGAATATTTATTTGTTTGACATTTTTAAGGATTTTATACTCACAAACTGTTTACAATCATTCAAAACAAATGACCCAACAGACAAACGCACCGAACTAAACCAGAAACCAACAGACAAAAGATTAAACGGAATATGGCACATACCTGTTTATGCGATCAACCGATGAAGAGGAATTGTGGCAAGGTCACCGCGGGCGCGATGTCGGCCGTCACCGGCGCAGATGGCCAGCTGGGCCGGAGGGGATGCCGCACGCCCGCAGGACCAGCGGGCACCCACGCCTATGCTTCGCGCCGTCAGAGACGACGCCGCTGCATCTAAACCGCCCTGGCCCGCCGCTGGCCCAGATGGGGCCAGGGAACCACCACCACCGCCCGCACAGCAGCCGAGCACGGGAGGCCATGAACCAGCCGAGCCCGACCAGATCCGGCCGTCCTCCGCCTCGCGCCGCCACCGGAGCCTCGACGGCCTCGCATCCACCATTGGCGCCACCAACCGCATCCGCCATGAGAGCCGCCGAGCTCCCACCAGCAGAGGCCCTCGCCCACCTTTTGGAGGAGAGGGGGCCGCCACCACCGCGCCACCGGCGACAGCAGCGTCCAGGGAGAGATGCCGGAGAAGGGGGCTAGGTCGCCGGGATTTGGGTCGCCCCCGGGTCGCCCAGTACAGACGACACGGGAGCCTCTCGCTCTTTTTTAGACCCGTCAGTAGTGGCCAAGATTTGGCATGTTGCCTAGTGTCCTCGTCAAGAGAACCGCCATTTATAACGCCATGTCCGCTGTAGCCACCAACTCACTCCGTTTTTTAATATAAAATGATTTAGTTTTTGTCCATGTTCACAAATGTTCACATGTATTTAGACATGTTTTAATGTGTATATCCACATTCGCACCTAGTCAACATGTGAGAGGATCTAGATCATCTTATACTCCTATTAAAAACGGAGGGAGGCAGAGTGCAATCGCTGGACATTAGCTTGTGGCACCTAAAACACCAGACCACGACGGTGCACGCCATAGGCTACGTCTGCTTGAACATCCTGCTACACGTCATCACCTCACAGATTGTATCTTCTTTTAGAGAAACTCCACTGTGTATCTAACCTTGCACAAACGAGGACCAGCCGAAAGACGGGCAACACAACAACGTGTTAGCAGGATGGTCAACATGAATTAAGTATGACCAGCATGCACTCGATGCATGCCGTATGATCGTGTCGCCTGCGCAGGTTTCACGGTGCCTCCACTGTCCATTTAGAATGAGTATGGCTCAACCTTCACCAACCGCGCGCGCGCCGGTCCGCGAGAAGAACCCACCTATAAATCTCCCCCCTGCCGTTGAGCTTCGCCGGAATCAGTAACCAACCGAGCTTCCTTGGCGAAGAGTCGCCCCGCGGTATACATAGCCGTGCCACCGCCGGGAGGGTACAGCTAGCCTAGGTTGCACATACACCGGAGCGCGCTCGGGGCCATGTCGTCCAGCGAGGTGCGGTCGGCGCCGCCGACGCCGCGGCCAGTGTCCACCCCGCCGTCGCAGATACACTCCCCGGCGCCCAGCCGGTCGCCGCTGCGCGCGTTGGCGACGCCGCTCGCCAGCCCCGTCAAGAAGGCGGTGGCGAGCGTGCGGGGCTACCTGGAGGAGGTAGGCCACATCACGCGGCTCGCCGACCCGCACGACGCCTGGCTCCCCATCACGGCGTCGCAGAGCGGCAACTCCTACTACGCCGCCTTCCACAGCCTCAGCTCCGGCATCGGCTTCCAGGCGCTCGTGCTCCCCGCCGCCTTCGCCTCCCTCGGATGGTACCTACTCCTCTACCACTCACCGTACTAGCTATAGCTACTAGTGCTATTCGATCGAGCAATGAACATATAATACTCCTACATGTTCACTGAATTTTGTCCCGTTGATTAATTCGATTCTTGCAGGACGTGGGCGATCGTTTGCCTGACGGTGGCGTTCGCGTGGCAGCTCTACACGCTCCGGCTGCTCGTAAACCTCCACGAGCCCGTCGCCGGCGGCACACGCTACAGCCGGTACATGCACCTCGCCACCACCGTTTTCGGTAAGTCCCTTTCCTGGATTCCCGCGCGCGCTTCCTTTTTCAGACTGAACACGACAAGGTCATGCATGTCCCAAACCTCGTTTCTGTCTTCCTCTTCGCTCATCACGCTTGTCCTGGAACACATTATTCTTTCAGGTGAAAGATGGGGCAAGATCCTGGCCCTGCTCCCGACGATGTACCTGTCGGCGGGCACCTGCACGGCGCTCATCATCGTGGGCGGCGGCAGCATGAAGATCCTCTTCAGCATCGCCTGCGGGCCGGCGTGCCCGGCGCGGCCGCTCACCACCGTGGAGTGGTACCTCGTGTTCATCTGCGTCGCCGTGGTGCTGTCGCAGCTCCCGAACCTCAACTCCATCGCCGGCGTGTCGCTGGTCGCCGGCACCGCGGCGGTCGGGTACTGCACCATGATCTGGGCGGTGTCCGTGGCCAAGGGGAGGGTGGCCGGCGCGTCCTACGACCCGGTGAAGGCCACCGGCGACGTGGACAGGACCATCGCCGTCCTGAATGGCCTCGGCATCATCGCGTTCGCTTTCAGGGGGCACAATCTTGTGCTGGAGATTCAGGTAAAGTGTCCGACAGCCAGGGAAATCGATTCGTATGTTATCCGTTGGGTTGCTTATGCTATCCCCACTGAGAGAGACGATGAAGAAAAGTCATCGAGTGAGTCTGAGTGTGTTTGGCTTTGCATCATCGCAGGGCACAATGCCGTCGACACTGAAGCATCCTTCTCACGTGCCCATGTGGAAGGGCGTCAAGTTCGCATACGTCATCGTCGCCTTCTGCCTCTACCCAGTTGCCATCGGTGGCTTCTGGGCCTACGGCAACCAGGTATAGGTTCCGCACCTGAAACTTGCTGTCTGACAGTAAACTTCAGTAAAACCTCCATTGCTGCCTGTACTAAATCCATTGCTGACATGTCATATGCAGATCCCTCCGAACGGGATCCTGAGCGCGGTGTACAAGTTCCACAGCCGGGACGTGTCGCGGCTGGTGGTGGGGATGGCGACGCTGCTGGTCATCGTCAACTGCCTCACCACCTTCCAGCTATATGCCATGCCGGTGTTCGACAACATGGAGTCCGGGTACGTGCACAAGAAGAACCGTCCGTGCCCCTGGTGGCTGCGCGCCGGGTTCCGTGCCTTCTTTGGCGCCATCAACCTCCTGATCGCTGTCGCGCTACCCTTCCTCTCGGAGCTCGCTGGGCTCCTCGGCGGGATCTCGCTGCCGGTGACGCTGGCGTACCCGTGCTTCATGTGGGTGGCGATCATGAAGCCGCGGAGGGGCACGGCGGCGTGGTGCGTCAACTGGGCGCTGGGGAGCCTCGGCATGGTCCTCAGCTTCGCGCTCATCGTCGGCAACCTGTGGGGGCTCGTCGCCAGAGGCATGCATGTGCACTTCTTCAAACCTGATGAGTCCCAGTAGAAACATGTATGGATGAATGCCAGTTTGTTTGTTGTTTGTCTACCAACGAAAGACATAAAGCAATGTAATGCTGTATTGCTTTTGCCCTTTTTCTTTCTGAGAAATATCCAGGTGTCGTGTATTGATACCTGAAACGTTGATTCTTCTGGAAGCAAAGCTGAATTGACGTTTCGACATGCTAAAGAGATCAGCTGTCATATACTCCATATGCTTATGTCTATGTTGTTTTCAGTGTCCAAAACATTCAGATCAGCGTACATAGAGTAACTACTTTGAAGCATGACAACCATGGTTGGCATTTTAACATAAGATCCATGCCTGATATAGAAGCAACAGCCAGCATCTTGAAACTTTTCGAAGAAGCAACCGTCCTTCGGCCCAATTTCAACAAAAGCAGCCTAATCCCGATTCGCTGCAACGAGATCAGCCTGCAGCCCCTATCTGATGCCCTAAGCTGCCCTTTAGGCTCATTCCCCTGTAGGTATCTAGGGATGAGGCTCTCTGATAGCCGGCTAAAGCGAGCAGACTTCCAACATATAATCGATAAGCTTATCGCCAAGCTGTCAGGATGGAAAATTGGATGGATCACCATTGCAGGCAGGATCGTCGTCGTCAGAGTGGTGCTCTCAGCTATCCCAACTTTTCAGATGCTTGCCATTGCCCACCCCAAATGGCTGGACAAAGCGGTGGACAAAATTCGCAAGTGCGAGACTTCTGGACGAAATGTCTGCTGTGTTGGAACACTATCTGTCACCCTGTGGCCTTTCGTGGGCTTGGAATCATCCATCTTCAGAACCATGGCCATGCTCTCTGCTTGCGTTGGCTATGGCAGCAGCACAGTCAGCTAGATAAACCCTGGCAAGGACTACCGATTCCTTCCGATCGCACCACCACAAGCATTTTCATGGCCTCAACTGAAATCTGCATCGGAAATGGCTGTCAACGAAGTTCTGGCATGCTCACTGGCTCAACGGGACCCCCCTCAAGATTCAGTTCTCCGCCCTATTCAAACACAGCAGAGGACGCCAACTCACGGTCGGGCAGGCCATGACTAACAACAAATGGATCTGCTGCATTAAGCCAAACCCCACAATTGCTGTGCTAACAGAATATCTAGCACTGCCTAGATGCTTGCAAGATGTCAGGTTAGATCAGAATCAAGAGGACACCATCAGGTGGCGATGGAAAGCAAATGGACAGTACAGCGCACGCTCGGCATACCTGTTCCAATTCCAAACGTTAGTAATGTCCAATTTCCCGAGGCTGATCTGGAGTACCAAAACACCGGCGAAGTGTCAATTCTTCGCCTATCTTGCGATCCAAGGGAGATGCCTTACTGCTAATCTGCTGCTCAAGAAAGGGATTCCCCATAACCCTATCTGTGCTCTATGCCATATTCACCCAGAGACGGCTCTACATCTGCTTGGCTGCTGCTCTTTTGCTAGGCAAGTTTGGGACTGCATCCTTCATCGATACTCCGCTGCTGCCTCAGCTCCTTCACCAACCGAGTCAAGCCTTGAGAGATGGTGGTGCAGGTTTTCGTCGCAGCGCAACTCGAGCACCACGAAGACCAACTGCATCATCATTGCTACCTGGTGGCAACTTTGGAAGGAGAGAAACAATCGAGTTTTCAACGCCAAGGCATCCTCTCCGCTGCAAGTGCGCGACCTAATCACTGAGGACCTAACTCAGTTGAAGCGGGCTGGGCTG
This sequence comes from Poa pratensis, assembly GCA_947311845.1. NCBI lineage: Eukaryota > Viridiplantae > Streptophyta > Magnoliopsida > Poales > Poaceae > Poa > Poa pratensis. The sequence goes on along the minus strand of CAMZMU010000052.1, from coordinate 130,334,456 downwards.
GCCGGCGCCCAATGGATGCCTCCACCCCCTGATTAAGTCCTAGGCAGTTTTACCTACTAACTCTGTGCTCTTTTGCACAGCTAGCTTAGAGCTAACCTTCAAAGTCTCCTAACTTGTAACCCTATATTTGTTCTTCTCCTTAATCAATAGAAAATGGCCTGGCCTTTTTCGTCAAATTTTTTAACATAAGAACTCTCAACTGATCTGACGCTACAGGAGACATAACAAAAATCCAGATGCATACCCATAAATCTAATGGAATCGTCATACCAGAATGCATCCTCTAGGAAACAAAAAGGTGCCCATGCTATACGTGATTAGCGGTCCACAAGTATCTCTAACTGTTATTATGTGCATTAAACTAAACAAAACTAATGATTGACAAATGACAGTGTTCCAGATATAGGGGATACTAACAGCACCGGCAGCAGATTGCATCTCGGCATGTGTACGGTCTACCTCGGGCTTCTAGCTCTTCCAATGGAGGCACTGCTTCCAGGTCATATCCCTTCTGTCTAGAGAGGCAGAGGTCATAGGGGTTCCTGCAAATACCTTTGCTGAACGGATAAACCTTGGCAGGAACTCCCCTGAGATAGTGGTGTTTGATTCGTTACTTCTGCTCTAATGACAAGCAAATATAAAAGAGGAATGATAGTCTTCAGCAATATTAATACCTTAGGTATGTAATTCGCTTCCTTCTGGCAATTTCATATGTTGTTTGGTTCGTAAGCACAAGGTAACTGCAGATATACACAAGCTTGTGAATACAGCAATCACCACTGAAAGACAACACCGTTAATCTGCGACATTACAACACGTAAGATATTCAACTCTTCAACAATTTTGGTGCAACTTTTAGAGTGGTCAGCTTTGGCAACGTAGTTTTGTCTTCCATCTATTTGCCGAAAAAAAACCCCGAAGAAAACTAGCTATTGTTATTATTCTTTGCCTTCTGCAGAGCTAGTAATTTGTGATGGCTAATAGAACTCAGATTATCCTGAATATAAAAGAATAAAACCTTACGTATGCATCATCACTAAGATCACCAAAACTATGTGGATTATTATCAACGGCACCAACAGTATCAAACCAGTCAAACCCTTCAACCTGTCAATAAAAAGACAAATAAAATGTGTGACGAACAATATTGAAGAACAAACACACGAAAGTAGATCTAGAGGTTAAAAAATGTATACCAGGACTCGTTCATATCCAAATGTAAAAACTGGATGTAGAGAGCAACAGTCCAACCAGCTAAAATTGCTTGTTCAAATATGTACCACCTAGAAAACGTCAATTATGGAATGAAAAAAGCTCAATAGACTTGTGATGAGTCATAAAACATATTAAATATGTACATTCCAATATATTATCAACAACGGAGCAATATTTAAAAAACTAATGCATGTTAAGAGTGCATTCCAGATAATATTAATAAAGAAATGGAGGGCTGCAAGGACAGATCACTTTAGAAAATCGTATAAAAATAAAGCAAGAAAACGGATGCGCCACAAACAAGCGCAACGGCTTTCGCGCTAGTTGCTCAATCCATCTTCAGAAAATCGTATAAAAATAAAGCAAGAAAACGGATGCGCCACAAACAAGCGCAACGGCTTTCGCGCTAGTTGCTTGCTTCTCTTCTGTCTTGAAAAACCTATCGGGAAGGAAGAGAGGTGGAAAGTGTTGCTGTGTCAAATCGGGTGTTCAGTGTCCTTCTAGGTTCTGGCTGATAGAGCAGAGGACTTCAAATCCTCTTTAATTTAGCGCGTTGGACTCCAAATCCTTGCTGCGCTTGCTGTGGTTTGAATCCACCTCAGAACGAACAATGAATGAATGTGGGAAAGCCCTCGTGCGAGCAATCAAACTAAAGAAAGTGCATTGGACAGCTTATCCATTGAGTGCTAGAAATAAAAAAATAATATAACAGAGTGGTTATATCAGGCAGACTCCTTAACTACAACAACCATTAGTCGTCTTCTCAATATATTTGCTCTGGTGTTATCCCCAGTTATCCTCCAAAGCACATTCATATGATACGTGATATCATGTTAAGCACACTAAATTTGTGGAGCGTAGTAGATGACTATATGAGGTAAAGATTGATGGAGTTGTTTGCAAAAAGAAATAGTAGTAAAGTCCTGCCTATTCCACTAGATCAATACTAGGGAAAGGGTGGGGAACAGACATCAGTACAAAGTTCCAATTACGACCAAGCAACAATTAATACAAAGAAGTATGAGGGATGGTCTAATTATTAGGTAAGAGGGATGTCCTCCATTACGACATAATTTCCGTATTGGGGGATTCTGGACATATTGTTCTATGGCAGGGACCACTTAGTGCATAAACTGGAAAAGGCATGAAAGTTGTGGTGTCTGCATATGATGGCCACATTTATCATGCATCTGAGAGGCAAATGTGTTCAAGATAAGCTGCACAATATGGAAACCCAAAACTCACCAAAAACGACAATGATTCCTTTTGCCAATGCATGTTCCAAGACATGTACAATGATGATCGAATTGGAGAACACATTTATCACAATCATGACAATGCTTGGTGCGTGGTGGCTGTGAAAGGTAGTTACCAGCAAAAGACGAGCTTTAGACAGCCAGCATAACAGAAACGTTCGTGAAGTAAGGATATTGATGTGACATGTATATTTGAGAATAATCAACTGATATTTAGTTTTTATATTCTTTCTCATAATGTTTTATTTGTTCTGCTCTAAGCACTAAAATCAAGATTCGAAGCCAGGTATACTGCTGTATGGTTACCACCAGCTTTTTCACTAGTTATATTTTTATCATTGTCTTGACTATAGAGAACATTACACTGGACTGTAACCTCACAAAAATATTGATTACCTGAATGAGACCACAGGAAGAGCAAGTCAAATCCCTAAATAAAAATGGAAGCACACAAGCATATCACACAAAAAAGTACAAGAAAAATATGTGTTGAAAACTACACCCCAGAAGAGGGAATAACTTAATATCAAATCCAGACAAGTATACCTGCTGGATGAACCAGGAGGATATAGATCCATCAATTGCAAAAGCAATGAAGGTGCAGCGGATTGTGAACTTTGTTGATCTCTTTTGCTGCGAACCATGGCAGCATTTAAGATTCCATTTTCGTTTGGCCTTTCCTTTCTTAATCACAAAAAAAGGGACATTTCAGATTTAGCATACAGTAAGTCGGGCAACCTATAGTGTCCAGGACTTCAAATATACAAGGATTCAATTATAAGGCTACACAACAGAATTTACGACATTACTTTGAGAGAGTCGCTGTATTAATGAAGCTTGCATGCATCCCTGATCCAGCTCTTAACATATCAGCCAAATACCTGACAATAAAAGGACCAAATGAACTGCAATGTATAGTGTTGTTTCAGCTAGGACAAAACTACCATTGACAAGGATCACGTACCCTGGCGATGAATTAGTTGTATACAAGTAGTGAACTAAGGTAAGTACCGCCAGCACTCCATATGACCTAATGTACCTGGCATAAAAAAAATGGACAGTAGAAAGACTCAAGAGAGATGAGACGAATAAAATTTCTTGAGTAACAGGGAAATAGGTGTATGACACCATAATGAGTTTCCACCATTCATTGTAAATAAGATGGCAAACACTAGTAACCACTCAGTACGAGTATGATCGGGTACCCACGTGCGTGTATACACATGGGGCTCTTCGTCTAAGCACATCTTACCCTCGGAGTCTCAGACCAGACCAGAATTGTCACATCATTGATGCCATATGGACTACATTACGAGTAGAACCATGCACACAAAAAAACTATGTTTATCCAAAATAAAAGCAGGCGACGACATGACACAAGCCAAGAGCTAGGAGCATATCGACTTCAAACAGCTAGTAATAATACTGTAACACATATAATCTGAACAAGATAAGAGATTTGACACACAAAAATTGTCAGGGAGAAAGAGAGTCATACCAGTTGCCCTCGAGGATTTGACTCCAGAGGGTCGGATCGAGCAGGAAGACGGCGCCGACGAAGAACGCATTCAGCAGCAACACGATTACCCTGATATACCTCCATGGACTCCTCCCTGCGCTCAAATCCACAGCCCTCGATCAGCATTCAGACCCCGGAACAGCATTCAGACCTCGGAACCCCAACCGCGGGCAACCAAATCGAACTAAAGGCGAACCGTGCGAGCCGTGACGCTGGGGGTGTGATAGGGCCCTGTCTCCCCCGTTGGAATTGCTTCCCCCGCAGCACGGCATCCTCGCCGCCGCACCGTCGGAGAAGGAGGGAGGCGGCGGCGATGGTTACAGGTGGCGGTCGTCGGTACTTTCGCGGGAGCAGGAGACAGAGTCCTGTTACGGCAGAGAAAGCCCAAGCCCATCTGTCAGTGAACGGACGCTGGGCCCAGTGCGTCGACGCTCAACAAGGCCCACTCTGACACGGGCCGAGAATCCGAACCCAAATTGGCCCGTCAGGCCAGCCTGGCACCGTAACAACCTGCCTATCGTAACAAATTCGCAACAGAACAGATATCCATCTCTACGGCGCGCGAGAAGCCGTCTATAAAAGCCCGCCCGGCCATCTCCATCTATTTCTCCCGCGGCGCCATCAAATCTCATCTTGCTCTGCTCAGATGGCGGCGGCGGCGGCGGCGCTGGTTGCGCTCGCGTGCGTGTGCTTGCTCGTCTCCTCCGCGCACGCAGAGGCTCCCTACAGATTCTTCGACTGGAATGTCACCTATGGTGATATCAATCCGCTCGGAGTTCCGCAGCAGGTATCTATCTACTGTACATGGAGTGAAGATGGCGTGTTTGGTTTGCATCTGATCGATGTTACAATGTGCTTGCTTTTCTCTCTAGGGTATTCTAATCAACGGGCAGTTTCCGGGGCCGGAGATCGACTGCCAGACCAACGATAATCTCATTGTCAACGTGTACAACAATCTGCCGGAGCCGTTCTTGATTTCATGGCAAGTTTTTTTCTAGCTTACCCGATAATCTTCTTATCAATTGTTTCAGCAGTTCAATCTGCATTAATGCTTCTCTATTTTTTCTGTAGTAACCACTTTATCTTAAGCACTTGAAACTTTCGCATTAATTCTCTTTGGTTTTGATCTGATTAGCTTACTCGAAACTTTGGTTACGTTCTGCCACTTTAATCGGGATTAGTTTATGATGTCGTCTAGATCAAATAAAGATCGAAAAAGAGGAAACTCGTTTGCGTGCAGTGTCAACATGAGCATGGGAGAGGACTTGGGAGTCGTGCAGCGTCGTATGGTTCAAGTCACTAAGCAAAGTTAGATGCATGCCATATTCCATATATGGCTGATGTGTACCAAATATACATTTGATTCCTTTACCGGCACCTGCAAACACACACGACATGATACCGTGGATAATTCTGGCACATGATTATGATGTCACCTACTTGTGGTTTGAAAGAAATTATGAATCCTAAGATAGATGTCGATTTTACAACCTTCCTGATATCTCTTGATCGGCTACTACAAATAAGCTAGTTATCTGCAGCTTTGTTCATCTACGCACTTTTTTTCAGATGTCATCTAAGGAATTTATTGGTTGTGCAAATGCGATGTATACTAATTTATTAGCACCGATCATTTAGCTAACTCGAGACCTTATTATCAGTTGTTGCACCAGTTCAATCTGCACTGAAGTCTCTATTTCTGTCACCAGTTTACCTGTTAAACTGTACCTTTTTTATGCTGGACCACTTAAATTTGCATTACCTTCTTCAGGTTTTGATCAGTTTAGCTTGCTCAAAACTTCCGTAACGCTGTACCGCTTTAATCTTAATTTAGATGTCGTCCAGATTAAATAAAGGGGCATAAAAGGGGAAGCTTGTTTGCGTGTAGCGTCGTCAAATTTAAGATTCGCAACACTGCCATGTTCCATCTGAAGTATACATCTGATTCCTTAGTCCTTACTGATAACCGCATACATGAATCCTGTTGTGCGTTGGTGGAATTACAAGTCTGCATCCTTGTTCATGGAAGCACTTTTATTCAGTAGTGTGCAAATGCAACCTAAACGTAATTTTTTTTGCGCTAACTAATGCTGCGGTAACAACAGGAATGGAATCCAGCAGAGGAAGAACTCGTGGCAGGACGGCGTGTCCGGCACAAACTGCCCGATCCCTCCGGGCCAAAACTTCACGTACCGCATGCAGGCCAAGGACCAGATCGGCAGCTTCTTCTACTACCCCTCCCTCGCCTTCCACAAGGCGGCCGGCGGCTTCGGCGCCATCCGCATCAACAGCCGCCCCCGGATCCCCGTCCCGTTCCCCACGCCGGCCGACGAGTACACCGTCCTCATCGGCGACTGGTACAACACCACCCACCAGGTATTGCGGCTTGTACATATTGTTGCACCATCTGTGTATGGCTGCACTTGCTTGTACGAAATGCACTTATCGATTCGTTCATAACTGATCATTTTGGTCTTGCTTGTCAGGCTCTCCAAGGAATGCTGGACAACGGAACGCAGCTGCCATTTCCGGACGCCATCCTGATCAACGGCAAGGGCCCAAACGGCGACGCAAACTTCACCGTCGAGCAAGGGTTGACGTACAGGCTTCGAATCTCCAATGTCGGTCTGCAGAACACTCTGAACTTCATGATCCAAGACCACAACGTGACGCTCGTGGAGGTGGAGGGCACACACACGGTGCAGAACACCTACACCTCCCTCGACGTGCACGTCGGCCAGTCGCTCTCGGTGCTCTTCACCGCCGACCGCCTGCCCAGGGACTACCACATCGTCGTCTCCACCCGCTTCACCAACCAAACCCTCAACTCCACCGCCCTGCTGCACTACGCCGGCTCGTTCCTTCCCACGTACGGGCCGCCGCCAGCCGTGAACAGCAGCGATGTTGATTTTTCCCTTGAACAAGCTCGCTCTATCAGGTACGGATCAGCCACTCTCGAGGTCCCATTTTAAAGATTAATGGCTAGTAGCAGCTGTGTTTGTATCTGAAGTTTGTTTGACATGGACGGTGTATATGTAGGACGAACCTAACGGCGAGTGGACCACGGCCGAACCCGCAGGGCTCATACCACTACGGCTCCATCAACGTGAGCCGCAGCATCAGGCTGGCCAACTCAGCGGGTCTGGTCGACGGCAAGCTGAGGTACGGCGTGAACGGTGTGTCGTACGTGGACGCCGACACGCCCCTGAAGCTGGCCGACTACTTCAACATCAGCGGCGTCTTCAAGATGAACGGCATCCCCGACGCGCCGGCGCCCACTAACGCGACGGCGCTGAACGAGACGGACACCAGTGCGACGTTGCAGAACGCGACGGCTGTCATGGACTCCGACCACCGGTCCTTCGTCGAGGTCGTGTTCGAGAATAACGAGGACACTGTCCAGAGCTGGCACCTCGATGGCTATAGCGTCTTCGTCGTCGGGTACGTGCAAATCATCACCGGATCGATGCATTATATATGTTGTTAACTTGTTACACCCTTTCGTGACTGATACGATCATTTCTCATTGGCTCTCGTAGGATGGACAAGGGAATGTGGAGCGAGGAGAGCAGGTTTTCCTACAATTTTGTGGATGCAGTTGCGCGCTGCACGGTGCAAGTAAGAACTTGTTCATTGTTTTCTTGCCAGAGATTCAGCATGGGAAACTTATCAGTAAGTTTTAACTATCAATTTGGTGTTGCTTTGCGAAGGTATATCCAAGAGCATGGACGGCGATCTTGATCGCATTAGACAATGTGGGCATGTGGAACTTGAGGTCGGAGGATTGGGCACGGAGATACCTTGGCCAGCAGTTCTACCTCCGCGTCTACACGCCGACACACTCGTTCCGCGACGAGCTCCCCGTCCCGGACAACGCGCTCCTCTGCGGCCGGGCTACCAACAGCAGCGGCCTCCCCTTTTCTCGGTACTAAGAAGCCGCTGTGAAATTAATGATCCAACTGTACCAAAGTTAATTTTGTATCATGGTATGCAAGTCGAACTGTCGAAGACTGGTTTGGCTGGTTATGTCTTTCTCTGGGTTTAGAACTACTACTGCTATGTATTCAGTATTCGTTTAAAGTTTCAGGCTTGAATGGCCTCAGTATAAAACAAGCGTGATATGTCATATATGCCAAATATTTATATTGGTTTTTAGGTGGGTTTATCACGTCATAACCAGCAGTACATCTTGAGTATTAAATTCAAGTTTTATTTTCCATTAATTGGATCAACATATTCGAGCATTTGACCCTTGTCTCCATCTTTCTCTTTGAGGGCAGTTTTTTTTTCAAAATAGGAACGAATGCATCGAAACGACGCACATAACTGGTTTATTACAAAGTTTAGAAATATACAAAATAAACAAACCCGAGGCCACATACCTTGCGATAGAACCTCCACCATATACAACTAAACCTATTGTAAGATACAAAAACAAAGAGAAAAATACACAACATTTAGGAAAATCCTTCAAGAAGGACGACGTGCCGATGATGATGGATCAAACCAAAGAAAGAGAAGCTTTGAGCCACCAACTTCAGCAAAGGGACAACGCAAGCGCGCTACAAAACTGCCAAACATGTTTCCACCGAAGTGTGCAAACACAATGTTGATACATCTGTCATCATCAAATGTCCTACCAACGGCAATATCGTTGACCAGATGCCGCTGGAGGAGAAACTGAAAGCCGGTGACATCAGACAAGCTGAGAAATGGGGCCGGGGCCCCATGTGGAAGACCAAGGAGGATGCGCACTCGTGTGATGCTTGAAACGACGTGAGTGTCGACACAATCACGGGTGCCAATCAAATAAGTGGTGCCTATTGGAAGAGTACCAAAACCGAATTTGATGAGCGCAAGTTCTAAAATGAGTAAGTGTACATGGATGGCAACCAAAATACGATCTCGATAGGAGGGGTACTATACAAAGGGTGGTCAACAAATTTCACGGATGCCTTGAGAATATCCGCGATAGACTCGAGAGTGACAAGACAATGGAGGATTAAGTAAGTGGTCATCAAACTTATAAGATTTGGCATAGCGACGAACCTCGGCTATATATTGATGTGCATTTCTTTTATAGTTGATATATGCGCTTACCCTCTTTTTTTAGAGAACAACAAGGACACGGAGTTTAAATCGACGCATTGCTTAAAAAAAATCCAAAACTGCGAGAAATGGAAGGTCACCCGCAAGAAACTTAAGAAGAGCGGCCATGGTAGCATAGTAGATGTTGATGCGCCTTCCTCGTCGGCGGACGTCCCATCGGAAACAAGAAGGCAAAAGCGGCTACAGCGGCGTTTTGGTGGCTGAGATCTTAAATTTGTGGCCGAGACTTTAAATTTGTGACCCAGACTTTCCGTGTTTGATTTCATATTGCGAAAAAATTAGTCTCCAATACAACGGCAACATGCTCAGTAGTCCCCAATATTTTTTATCTAGCCGCGACTGGAGATTATTATTTTTGCTACTGGAGATGGTCTTAACGCGGACACCGACGTGCTGGAGCTTGCCCGACCGAAGGAGGCCTCTCAGCTACTGCGTAATGCGCGAGAAATCGTCATACGAAATGCCTGACGAAAGCAGTCATATATCCGAGAACCGAGTGGAGATTTGGTGCTCCCGAGCTCCAGTGATCCCACTATTTTTAAAAAATAAAAAAAATATTTAAAAGATTTACAAAAATCTGAAAAAATTATGCGTGTTCTCAATGATATATCCTACAAACGTATGAAATTTCAATACAAAGTACTTTACGTTTTGAGTTTAAAAAAGACAAATGTATAGATCAGTGTATAGTGAACAATATGTAGTTGCAAATTTGCAACTTTCCTCATTTTTGTGTAGCTTAAAGGTTGTATTTTGTATTGAGATTTTGTACGCTTGTAGGATATATCATTGAGAAATGCATGATTGTTTTCAGATTTTTTGAAAACTTTTAAATATTTTGTGTGATTTTTTGAAAAAAATGAGATCGCTGGACCTTGGGAGCCAAAATAACTTTCCGTCTGAGAACCTCATTATCTTACACGCAGATACGCTAGGATGATTAGTATAAATGACAAGGCGTGTGTATGGCCACGTCCCGTTCCGTGCAGACATATTCTATGCACTTCACAGTCACAGTGCCAGCTTGCGATCCCGTGTGGACGTCGCGTCTCGACATCGATCGGTTTTGTACGTATCTACGCGCTCGCAATCTGAAACATAATACGCCAACCGGCTTGCAACCGGGCACTGACTGAAAATCCAAGCCTGAACTTCCTTTTCCACCACTACTAAGCATTCCAGAGCTATTCAGAAGTCGCTACCATACATCCGCTGGCATAAGATGAGAGGTATACGTTTCAGTCCAATGGCAAGTCGCCATGCATTGCGAATTCGCACTTTGTCAGGACGTTTACAACGTTAAAATATACTAGCTTGACTGAGATAAACAAGCAGAGGGGTTAACCGCTTCTGCATTACAGAACAATCCGCATATCCTCTGAATCCTGTTTTGGCGAGGGATCCGAAGATACTGTCGATCGTAGCCAATTAATAACTGAGGCAAGCACTAATCATACGTATTACTTTTCTACAGGCTCGCCCCTCATTGCTCGGGCACATGTATATATACGCATGCCAATGACACCTTCGAACGGGTGGTCAAGAAGCAGAGGCCAGGCGGCAGAGTGTGCGGGATCATACACAGGGGCTAGCTCCAATGGGCAGCCATGGCGGGGCGTTCGCGCTCGTTGCGTTGTGCTTGTTCGAGCTCGCGCTGCAGGGCGCCGCCGTGGACGGGGAGCGGCTCGTGCCGGCCATGTTCGTGTTCGGGGACTCCACGGTGGACGTCGGCAACAATAACCTCCTGCCGGGCTGCTCCGCCGACTGCAGGGCCAACTACCCGCGCTACGGCGTCGACTACCCGTCCCACGCGCCCACCGGCCGCTTCAGCAACGGCTACAACCTTGCTGACCACATAGGTATTTCAGCTCTCATGTTATATTTATATGGAGGCTACTATTTATTTGGAGTATATTTTTTTAGATAAAGGGCTTTTATTACTTAAAAGGTTTAAGCATTACACCCGGCCTCTGCATAGCTAAGATGCACACAGCCACCAGTTCACCACCACACAAGACTGTAAGCAAAAGATAAAAGGCGAATTACAAATCAAAATGAGAAATTGTAGATCCGCCTAAGAAGCTGGTAGGTCTATCCGGAGTCTATGTTGCCACCCATGCTGGGAAAATAACTCCCTGGCCGCAGCCTCCAGTCTCGACGCCACCTCCAAGTAAGTCTCGGTGCTCCACACGCTGCAGGGATGACCATGCTCGTAGCGTCGCTGTGCACCGGTAAATAACCTGCATAAGAGAAGCATTTTTATCATTAAAAACCTTGTCATTTCTACATAGCATAGCGACCAAATAACAGCAATCGCTCCCATCCTACTGAATAGTTTGAACCTAGGATCCACTCCATTTAACCAGTTGCCAAAAATGTTAGCAACAGAATTAGGGGATGTAAGGTAGAACCAATCTGGATGGCTGACCATATAGACCTAGCGAACTCGCACTGGAAGAATAAGTGTGTAATGGTCTCGTCGTGTTGACAGAAGACACACTTTTTACTTCCGTGCCAATTGCGTTTGGCAAGGTTATCTTTGGTGAGAATTACTCCTCGACATAAATACCACACAAATACTTTAGTTTTTAGTGGTATCTTCATCTTCCAAAGTTTGTTATTGTTAGAACTATCGACTGGAATTTCGGGTAGAATAAGCGCTCTATACATAGAATCAACCGAGAATTTGCCGTTCTTCGTGAGATTCCATTGAAACTTATCTGGACCTTCCGACAAATGGATTGAATCCAACGGATGAGCAAAGCATTCCAAGATGCTTGTCGTGTTCCAAGTAAACTTCTTCTGAACGAAACATTTGGTGGGAAAGTATCCAACACCTTCGCGATCGTGTCACTTTTGTTTCGAACAATAGAATATAGAGCCGGATATTGTTGTTTGAGGGTAGATTGGCCAAGCCAAATATCCTCCCAAAACGAATTTCCGATCCATCCCTAATTGAGAAAGAGCCATGTGGGAAAAAGAACTTCTTTGTAGCCATGAGGCCTGCCCAGAAGTGTGAATCACCAGGTTTCCAAAGAACCTGGGAAACAGCTTGATCTCCGACATATTTTCTCCTAAGGAGGGTTTGCCAAACTCCATCTTCAGAAAGAAGTTTAAATAGCCATTTACCGAGCAGCGCTCTATTCTTGACCTCAAGGTCATGAACTCCGAGCCCTCCTTGGTCTTTAGGGCAGCAAACCACACTCCATTTAGTCAGTCGATATTTTTTCTTCTCACAATCCCCTTGCCAAAAGAATCTAGATCGGAAATAATCCAATCGTTTTAAGACCCCTTTTGGCAGTTGGAAGAATGAAATCATATACAGTACCATATTCGTAAGTACCGAGTTTATGAGAACCAATCTTCCACCCAGAGATAGGAGTTTGCCTTTCCAGCTATTTAAACGTAATTGAAGCCTTTCCTCCACCCTTTTCCATTCAGCATTTGTAGTCTCCGATAATGAATCGGGATACCCAAATAGTTGATAGGAAATTGTCCTTGCTCACAGCCAAAAAGCTCGGCATACAAGGCGGCGTTCTCTTGGGCCTCGCCAAAGCAAAACAATTCACTTTTATGGAAATTTATCTTAAGACCCGAAAGTTGCTCGAAAGCTGACAAAATCAACTTAAGGTTACGAGCTTTTTCGATATCGTGTTCCATAAAAAGATTGTATCGTCGGCATATTGAAGAATCGATAGTCCACCATCGACAAGATGTGGAATCACTCCTTCAATTTGACCCTCAGTTTTACGCGTTCGATCAGGATTGCCAGCATATCCGCCACTATGTTAAATAGTATTGGTGATAGCGGGTCACCCTGTCGGAGTCCTTTTTTCGTTTGGAAGTATCTGCCAGTGTCATCATTGACCTTAATGGCTACACTTCCTCCGAAACAAAGCTATTAATTAACGCGCGCCACTCAGAGGAAAAGCTTTCATCCTGAGAGTTTGCTGGATGAAAGACCACTTCACTTTATCATAGGCTTTCTCGAAATCAATTTTCAGGATTACCCCGTTCAACTTTTTCCTATGTAGTTCTGGACTGTTTCATGTAGGACCGCGACTCCATCAAGGATGTTGCGACCTTGCATAAAAGCCGTCTGAGACGGGCGAACCACATGATCTGCCACAGTGTTCAGTCGAATCGTAGCCGCTTTGGTGAATATTTTAAAACTAACGTTAAGGAGGCATATAGGTCTAAACTGCTGGATCCTTTCTGCCTCGTTAACCTTAGGTAATAAAATTATCTCACCAAAATTGAGACGAAACAACTCTAGTTGTCCATTGTGAAGACAAGCGAACAACTGAAGCAGATCGGCCTTGATAACATCCCAAAAGTTCTGGTAGAACTCAGCAGGAAATCCATCAGGCCAGGGGCTGAATTATGTTTCATTTGGAAAACTGCTTTTCTCACTTCCTCCTCTGAATAGGGTTTAGTAAGTAGGCTATTTTCCTCCTCTGAAACCTGGGGTATATCCTCTGTTCGGGACTCATCCAAGGTGAAATTCCCCTCCTCAGGGTCACCGAACAGGCCTTTATAGTAATTTGTAATATACGACTTTAGTTGTTCCTGGCCCTCAATCGTTCCTTCATCCTGGACCAGAGAATGAATACGCTTTTTCCTGTGTCTGCCATTGGCAATACTATGGAAATAGCGAGTATTCGAGTCCCTTCTAGAATGAATTGAGCTTTAGAACGTTGATACCATTTTAACTCCTCCTCGCGCAGTAGATTCGCTATCTGTGCATTTGATTGGCTCTTTAGCTCAATTTCTTGCGCGGATAGTAATCGAACTTCTGCTAATGCTTCTAGAGCATCGATTATCGAGGAAAGTCGTACTTTTTCTTTTTTAAGTAGACCAGTAGTATGACGAGCCCAACCAACGAGATGAGTACGTAAAGCACGTATCTTATTGTTCCACCGCTGGATAGGCGTATCACCCGCTACCGGTAAATCCCAGATTCTTTTAACCAGTCATAAGCCCTCGCGGTGTAACCAACCAAGCTCAAACTTGAACCGTGGTTTACATTGCGGTCTAGGCACTCCAGTGGTCAATAGAATGAGAGCATGATCCGACAAATCCTCAATACGTTCTAGAGCCCGTACCGACACCAATGGGAATCTAGCTTCCCAATCGGAATCCATCAGTACACGGTCTAGTTTCTCGTAAGTGGGTTCAGGGAGGGAATTAGCCCAGGTGAACTGTCTTTCCACCATCGTAATCTCTCTTAAATTCAATCTGTCAATGACTGCATTGAATAAAAGAGGCCAACGGTTGTCGAACCGACCCTTACTTTTCTCGAACGGAAACCGTAGCAGGTTGAAATCCCCACCAATGATAAAAGGGTGTGGGTTATCTTTTGCTAGATGTACCAATTCAACGAGAAAAGAAGTCTTAGACGCTTCCTGGGCCGGCCCATACACGGCGACAAGACTCCAAATGAAATTATCAGATTTATTACGGATATGCATTTTGATATGAAAATTGCCATCCGTAACCTCCAATACTTCCATGGTATCAGTCCTGACGCCTAGTAAAATGCCACCGGAGCGTCCATGAGGAGGTCGCGAGTACCACTCAAACTCTATACCGCCCGAAAGTCGGTTCAAAAGAGATTGTGGAAATTCACGTCTTCCCGTCTCAGAAATAGCTAAGAAATCCAAATTATGGTCCCGAATACAATCAGCGAAGTGCAAGTGTTTAGCCAAGTCACCAAGACCTCTGCTATTTTTGAACATGCCATTCATCGGGAAACCGTGGGAGATTTGGATAACTTGGTCCGTTTCCGGCACTTGTTGGCTGTAGATTTAGATTTCCGAGCGGATGCTTTGAGCTCATATAATGAACTCAAGCCGTCGTCATCCAAACCACCATCCAACACTTCACCAATTAGATGAGAAAGAAGCTGGACTATGGTAGAGGAGATCAATGACCAGTTCTCAACGAACGCACTTCGCTCAACACGTTAAAAGTCCTTGCTGTCACCTTTGACTATGATGCCACATCGCCACTCAGCTTCCACTGAAGCTAGAGAGATTACTAGCTGGTTTTACTCGTACTAGCTGCCATACTAGAGTAGCATATGGTTTACAGTTAAAATGCAACGAAGAAATACGTAAGACCGCGGATCTTTTCTTCTTTGAGAGATGCGAACAACTCTTCCTGGTGAAAGATGGAAAGCTGCTGTCCTTCGGGTCACGGAGTGACCATCTAGGCGCTTGGGGCCAAAACCTCTCAACAGATCATAACATGACTGGAAGCAGAGCGTAGACAGCAGAAAGCGATACATTGCAAGTCCGGGGCCGGTGCCTTTTTAAAATTGTTACTCACTCGGTTTTTAAATATAAGATTTTTTAACCTTTTTCTAAATTCACATGTATCTATATATATCTACACACATTTTACTGTGTATGTTCATTCGTTTTGTTCCACATTTAGTCAACATGTGAAACAACCAAAACAAGGGAGTAGAAGTAAAACCTTGGAGTCGAAAAGTTTACCGTTTTGTTTATAGGTTAATAGCTAGGGCATTTTTTAATATATTAGATTTTAAGATTAGAAGAAATGGGAAATTGTTAGACGAAGGAGTGAGGTCGAGTCAACGGGCTTTCAGGCCCATGCTTTGGGTAATTTATTTATTTTAACCACAAGACGAGGGAGTGCTTTGTCTAGAGAGCTTAATTTACCACCAAATTAACTGTCTTTTCTATACAAATTGCTATGGGCTCCCGACTCTCCCAGGATATTTTTTATAAAATAAATTCAAAAACGACATTTTTAAATCTCACAGAATTCTTTAAAAAACTACGAGTACCATATCCACCATTGATTCTCTGTCAAGTATCACATCTTGCCCTCCCTTTTTTCATGAACTTATCTAATAATTTCAGATGTACATTTAACAAGAAACAACTTATTATTGCAGATTTTCCTGAAAAATACTAATGGAACCCGAACTCACTGGCACTCTATATTTTCAAAAATGTTATTTTGAAATTTCAAATCTGAAAAATATGCATATCGGTAATGATGTATATTTCAAGCTTGCAATATCTCTATCTGAAATACTTTGTATTATGGGCTACACAAAAAATGAAAATCTGATAGGATTTGGAGGTGCACTATTCACACACTATAATTTTGTCTTTTTCTGTATCATACGATATAGGATATTCGGACTGAGATTTTACACATTTTAAGTATTTAATCATTGTCTATATGCACATATTGGTTCCAGAATTTTGTGTAACTTCGGAATACAATTTTCCAATGTTTAAAATAAAATGCTCAAGTGAGACTACTAAATGACTTCAAAGTATATCTTAAAATTACAGAATGTCAATTATATTGATGTTGTGCTATTCTTATGATATCCTAATTGACCCCTCTAGATCAATAAGCATACTTCCTTCTATGTTCCAATCAAAATGAATACACTAAAGATTCCGATAAGAAAGGAGATTTATTCGATTCAACAATCGTTTTTGCTCTACTTCGAAGCCTAAGAGATCTTTACGTCCATTAAAATTCACAATAAATATATTATAATCATGAAACAATAGAAGTTTTTATATTTTCATCATATGAACTCTACGCAGTTAGATATATGACGTTCGAATACATACTTAGATTTCCTAATATTTGAATTTTGAAAAACCAAATTTTGTACAATATTGTGAAAACTCATTCACACACAATAAATTGCATTGATTTGTCAATATACCTTTGTTCCTCAAAATAGCTAGCCTGTGCAGGTGCACGGGTTGATGACTAGTTCATCTAATTGTGTATTAAGGTTAGGTTCTAGCGGTGGAAAGTGGGTAGAATATTCATAAAACACCGTCCACATGTACCCACTTTTTTTTCACCCTCGGCGTTTCCCAAGCAACTTACTCATAACTGTACTCAGAATTCCGACTAGAACATCGCATGTCAAATATTTATTGGATTCGTACCCTATTAAGTACTCTACAAAGTTCTATAAATATTTAAGGATACTAAGGATGATGACAGATATAAACACATAATAACATTGAGTAGCATAAATCAATTTGTGGACTATGGATGACACTTTCAGTTTACAATTTTACATGGATTTAGGGTAAAAGGCTATTGCAACAAAAGATTTTCTGAATCACCCAAAACTGAAAATAAATTATGATAAAATATTCTCATTTAGCACAAGATTTTTTTGGTAAATATTAGAATTGCACGACCTAACTTGATCTACAAAAATGTGACTGCATTGTCAATTATGCTATATAAACATGAAAATAGTATTTTGCAAAACACATAGAAGAATTTATCAATCATAAGATTAAATCATCTATTAGCAATATGAGTTGTGACCAAGTAAAGAAGTTCACCATAAATCATTGTTAAAAAATAAACATGTATTTGTCAATGCCAAGAAACTTCATCCCTAGCATCGCTAAATTTGGAATAGTATAGTCTATCACTAGTTGAAACCATACTTCGTAGCATGTGTAATGATAAGATTCATGTATTTAATCACCTAACAATAAGATAAACCTGAAAGAAATGGTACATGTATAAATAAATACTTCCCAATGATCTAAGCCTCCTAGAAATAGAGAGCTTCCCGTTGTTCCACCGTGTTCGCTCCTTTTTGTCCCTACCTAACTGCTTCGTACTACATTGTTTTTTTGTCGAGCGTTCCGCTTTATTCGTGTCACCGTTTGTGGGTGTGGCGTCGTGTGCTCGTTCCATGTGTGTGTATTGTGGGCTGCATGTGACCTATACATGTCTATTATATACGACGAAAGTTTCACTGAAATATATTATCCATTCTCTACACAAAGAACATAAATGCAAAGATCAAAATCAAGTTTTTTTTTTCATTTTTAGAGCCAAATTTTGACTTTTGTGAATCGTAAAATAGATTTTATTTTTTAGAAAAACTTCGCAAATATTTAGATCATATCTATATGTATATAGAGATAAAAGATAAGATTTTTTTGCAACAATTTTTTCCCTAAATTATGGGTTACAAGGAGACATGGCCCAGTATGCCACTATGCCTCCTATGTTCCTCTGCCATCACTTTTTTTTTATAGAAGGAACTCCTCTGACCACCATTGCTGCGAGGTTGCATTGTTAACTTCCTTTTTAAGAAAACGTTGCATTGTAGTTAATTGTCCACCTTTACAAATCTTATCAAACAATCAATCAACACTTTTTTATAAAGCAAAATCGCACCAACATGTATTAATTATTTTTCTACCTTAACATGCAAGTTATCCATATTATCCTTTCTTTAAGCCAATCAATTGTCCATGTCATCCCCATTAATATTAATTAATTATAGTATATTGTACATGCAATATATCCACGTTATCTACCCTTTTAGCCCTACGTCCACGTCACCATTATTGTCGTCAAATATGCACCAATTTCATGTCAATTAATATAAACTCTCGACTGATGTGAGATTTTTGCATATTTTTGAAAACAATTTCATATTTGATGTGTCTTATACATTTTTATTTACACAAAGTTCTTAATAAAATTCCCGCTGCAATGCAGGGGTATTTGTCTAGTTCTAGGTAAATTTAATGTTATTAAATATTCAGATCTGTGTTTGCCGGTCGCACGTGAAGCAATTATGAATCAACTCTCAGGATGATCTATTTAGAACAAGAATTTTCCAATCAACTTATTAAGTATTATTATCAGCAAAAAAAACTTATAATTAGAATTTTCCACATATCGTTTCGGCGAACAGCCCGATTTCTTGGATTCGCCGAGAGCCCACCAGCCTACGGATCCCTGCCGCCCGAGGGAATCATTCGGCAGATGAAGAGCGGGATCAACTTCGCGTCAGGAGGGTCGGGACTGCAGAATCTAACGGGGAAAGCACTTGTACGCACACTGTCCTGGCACTCACTCAATGCTGACGCTGTTCGCGCTAACTAAATTGGTACCCACGCAGTGTGTACGACTGTACAGCATGACCGAGCAGCTGGAGAAGTTCACGTCGGCCGTGGAGACGATGGGAACTGCTCGACCGCCGTCGTCTCCAGGTCCCTCGTCTTCATCAGCATCGGCAGCAACGACTTGTTCGAGTACGTCGACGGCAACGCCACCTTGGCCCCTAGCCGCAACGACACGCGGTTCCTGCAAGGCCTCGTCGCCTCTTACAGGGGCTACCTGCAGGTGTATATGCTGTCCATGTTGTACACCTGAACTGAACACATCAAGCTCTGAATTAAACTGGGTGCGCTGTTGGTGCAGGAGCTGTATGCTGCCGGGGCGAGGAAGTTCAGCGTCGTGAGCCCGTCGCTGGTGGGGTGCTGCCCGGCGCAGAGGTTTGCCGGGGCGAGGAAGAAGGACGTGGACGGGTACGGCTGCTTCCGCACGGCCAACGACCTCTCCAGGCAGCTGTACCCCATGGTGCTCTCCACTGGCGTATCCAGCGGGTGGGCCGGGGGGGCCGTGGCCCACCCAGAATTCCGGGGAAATTTTCGGCCACCCCACATACGATGGGCCAATTTATGGGCTGGGCCAATTGAGTTCTGTTGCCGCTGCCGCACGCGCTTTGGTAACTGATCGCTCCTCTGGTTCTCGCTTGAACGTACGTGGTGTTGTCGTTCTGGTCTACGTTAGGATGTACTCCAGTTAGTCTTTTTTTTCATTCATATGTTTCTTTCCCATTTCCTTTTTCTACTTTCCCTTTTTTCTTTAACTTTCGTTCCTTTATTTAAGTACCTTTTTTAGTTTATGTTCTATGTGATGTACAATTTTGTTAACGGATCGTCTATTTATACTATTCATTTGATAAAAAAATCCACGGTGCGACAATTTTGCTGCAGTGTGCCCACCCTCCAATTTTTTCCTGGATACGCCACTGGTGCTCTCGATGCTTCAGGAGCTGAGCACCGGTCTGGCCGGCATGAACTACTCCATCTGCGACTCGGCCGCCATGGCCGAATCCGTCTTCAAGGGCACCGTCTCTCCTAAACTGAGTAAGCCCAGCAGCTAGCCGAAACGCCCCTCCATCGCTAGTTTCTAAACTGTCTGATTTGTTGATGTGTCATCTCTTTTGGGTAGACCTGACGGTGCTGGACACGGGGTGTTGCGGCGGCGCGGGGCGGTCCGGGGACGGCAAGTGCAACATGTGGGCGACGGTGTGCCCGAACCGCGGCAACTACCTCTTCTGGGACGGCTTCCACCCGACGGAGACCGCGGCGGAGGTGGCCGCGCTGGCGCTCTTGGGCGACCCGGGGCTGTACGTCCACCCCATCAACATCACGAGGTTGGCGGCGCTGTAGCCTGCAAACAATGGGCGCGGCCGCATGCTCCGCCCGGCCGGCCGGCGACGTCGTGTCTCGTTGAGAGTACTGGTCAAATAAGTAGTGGTGTGGTGCTACAGACTTACAGTGTCGCGATTGGGAGATGCGTGGGTTATAGAGGGAGTTGTGGTGCACGTCGACAAATGTCTGTGTGTCGGCGTGCTCGTTGGTCGAGATGAGCGTCCGTAGTTCTTCTACAGTTTGGCGTGGCTTTGTTTTCTTTTGTTTTCAAACACTAGTTGGCATGTATGTGCAGCAATGCACGTTTTTACAATTTAAGGGGTGTACGTGCAATGTGTCGACTAATGGACAAAAATATATGATAAAGAAACATCATCATATTTATTCTACCTTGACGACGCTTTTAACTCGTGTAGATCGACATGTTGATCTATTTGGTAGTTGCGACACTGTCACACTGGGTGGTTTTGATTTACCATTTTTGTGAAATAAGAAGTTTCAGCAGAACAACAATAATCACTAATAAAAATGACCCTAATTTGGTATCTATTAATTTGGACAGCTCCATCTCCATCGACATTAGCGTAATAATGATTATTATGAGTTAGGTAACTACATATAGTTCGATGGTATCAGCACTCGTTAAATTATCTATAGCATATTACGAATTCAGATTTCAGAAGAACTTGTGCAATTCAGCAACAAAATAAAATGTGGGCATTAAGACTCAAAATTACATACACATCATATGAACAAATAAAAGTAGAAAGCTATGTACAAAGATTTGTTCTACAAAAATTGCATCTAATCACGTCAATTTTTTTTGCATCTAATCTCATGGCACATGCCACATGCTTCAGCCATGGTCTATGCTTTCTCAACCATCTAAACAAATAGTACTTCTTGCAACTTTAATTGGCCGGGCAAGAAGGCAATCTGATTAACTGACACATACGGTGAAAAAACTGCAATGCAAGCATATGCATGTAATTCGTGCGGTGAAAATTCAGGATTAAGCTCCGTACATGCATGTTCAGTTTTCTCTCCAGGTTTTCATTGCACCGTTGAAATCAGCACAAGTTAAGCCTGTGCTATGGCTGTTGAATGACTGAAACAAAACAGAAATCATCTGGGGCCTCTCTCCGTCATGCCCAGTAGCGGCATCGCCCTTTGCCTGGCCGTGCCCTTGCCCCATTTGCTATTGTGAGTTTGTGACAGCTGCTGCCATCATCCGAGCCGGTTCGCGTCTGCCACCGCAGCTTGCCGACACAGTTGCACTTTTCCACGTTCTTCGTCGCACCAGCGGACTGGCCACCCATCTGGTGGCGCCCCACGTTCCGGCGACGCGTCTGCAACCGTGCGCACTGTGAATTGGCACGTGCTCCGCCGGCGGCCTCCTGGCGTAATCCTCCTCTGCTTGCACTCCTTGAAGATGTGCTCGTCTTTGTCCTGCGCAGACAAACCGTTGGGAACGTGTGCATTCAAGCCACAGCCGGCCTGCTCTTTCGGGATGCCGGCACACACCACCGTCAAGGGGAGCGGGGACGGATGCTTCCTTCGCCCCTTCTTCTTGCGGCCAGCCCTCTGCCAGGCGCCACCTTCCGCCGTGCCCACTACAGCCTCCTAGGGGCTCACCACCACGGAGGCAATGCGGCGAACAGGTTGAAGACGGGTTTAGACCGATCCACCTTTGGCCGAGGAACCACCGCGAGCCCAGCTCAGTTCGCCACTGAGAATGACGCTGCGAAGCACCTCATAGTATGAACTCCTAGAGGCCTCGCTCTCCACCTAGAACGACGGCTGCTGGACTCCCACATGTCGCCGGGGAACGAAACCATACATGCCGCCGCCATGGGAGCAGAGGTAGGGGAAAGGAAGGTTAGGAGTGGGGTAAAGGAAGTGGTAGTGGTTGTTGTTCCCTTAATCCTGGGCCTCCTTCTCCATGTCCTCCCCCGCACGCCGCCGCCTCCTCGCCACCAGAGGCCTGGAGCCTCGGCCACCGCTAGGATCCCTAGATCTTGGCGCAGGGCAGTTGTGATGGGAAAGAAATCGTAGGGTTGCTGCACCCGATGCCGGTAGGAGAACGCTCGCCGGCTAGCTCTCGCCGACGCCGCGCTAGGATGGCTGCGGCGTGGAGAGTGTCGCCGACGCTCACGAAAGTTACCCAAACGTTTTAGCGGTGGCAATGCATGTAATTAACACGAAATTGAAAATGTGTGTTGAGTTGTCAAACATTGGAGCGATCTGAAGCGTTGATCAAATATTAAACGTCTATGATTTAATGTATCCCGAACATGTTTGCTCTTTTAATAGTAGTATAGAAAACCTTCGGGTATACTCACGACACAATTTGTCCGAACGATTTGAAAAACTGGAAGTTGCTTCTGTCCTTGTCAGCCACCTCGTCGACCAGCCTTCGCCGCTTCGCCGACCTCCTCCCTTAGCCACGACAGATGTGCAACTTACACTGGCTGAGCAAGCAATGTTGCTTCGTTCCGAGCTTCACGGTTGTCTCATGAGGGTTGAGAGTTTCTTGCTGAGAGCGGAGGCTGTGCTTGGCAGGGTCGTGATCAATGTGTCGAGAGTGTTCACTTGTAGCGGGGTGGAAGAGTGGTTTGATTTGCCTTGGGATCTATGAGTCCCGCGTGTGAGTTTGTTGTAACGGTTTTCGCCCGGTTTTAACTGGGCAATTCTCTTCTTCTTAATAAATGGATTGGGCAAAGCTTTTGCCCCGTTTCAAAAAAAAAAATTGAGAATAATTGCACACAATTAAATCAAGTTGTTTGATAGGTTTTCCCTAAAAAAAGTTGTTTAAAAGGTTCGTCAGCTGTACCAACAGTCCCAGACTATCTCAGTAGTCTGCTCCTCGCAGAAAAAAAAAACACTATCAGTACTCTGCTGCGCCGGGGGGATTAGCTAGGTTTAACGAACCGCGGCGAGCACCATGACGGCGGCGGAGGTGAACGCGGAGGCCTGGAGCATCCTCGAGCGGGCCGCGGCGGCCTCCTTCCCGCCGCTCCCAGCCGTCCACCACCTCCTCTCCGTCGGGGTTCGGTTCCTCGCCCATCTCTATTTCTCTCTCCTCCAAATATCGCCAGGAGCGCCGCTTTTTTCGATTCGAAGGAACACTAAGTCTCAGAAGTTCCATAGATTAATGTTATGCTTATGGAGCAACATTTGGAAGACAACGTAGTTACTTTTTTTACCCCTGCGATGAAACTTAGCTGGCTGTAGCAGAATAGAAGAAATCCCCAAATACAGATCGTTTTCTCGCAGCTGCAGAGTAGATGAAAGTTACGTTTTTGTTTGCCGGCACTCGCTGCTTGTCTAACCAAAGCTGCTGCTTCCCTGCTGTCCGACCTAGGCTGCTGAATTTTCACTTGATATCATATTTAAGGATGTGTAAGTGGGATATTGAGATAGTAGAAACTATACCGTATTTGACCGTATTTCTACTATCCCATTTATCCCGCTTACACATTCTTGATCATATTTATTGTTTGGTACTCCGTTTATCTCCCCCACCGTCGATTTCATCTATGCACTTTTTTTTTGTATTGCAGTACTAACTGTTAAGTAAGGTTAATGTATATGTGCATATATTTATATCCAATAGCATTTCATTGGAACGGGGTCCATTGTTTAAGCAGTTCCGGTGAGATATTTGGGCAGCATGTAGATTGGGTAGGGATTGAACTCCCAGAATTGTGTGTTAATTGTGTCTAGATGCAAGGAGGAATATAGTAAACACTAAAGGAAAATCTGATTGTGTTTAAGATACAGAGAAGCCGAGGTAAACATTTGTTGCTTAGCGTGTAGAAAAGCAGGCTTGATAGGTCGATTGATTATGTAGTTTTATCCGTCCATTGGCTTCTCAATTTGTCGCGTTGTTAATTGTATCTGCCTGTAAATACATATTCACAACTGTAGAAAAATAATCGATATTATATCGTGTTGCAGGTTTGTGTGCGATGCATCTTTCGCATGTTTGGAGCCTTTAGCCAAGCCTGCTCATGTGCCTTGCTTACCGTGTCAGTCTTGCATTCATTTCTTGAAGAGCATGATGATTCTGCAAAGAGTGGATCTTGCTCATGTTTGTCAACGGATGAAGCATGCTGCTCTGTTTGCTTTGGAATATTGCTACCACCTGCCATCAGGATAATGGTGTTGCATTGCTTGATGATATTTCTCGTACTGACATAATTACTTCAATGGTATCTCAAGCAGTCCAAAGAGAAAGTTATCAAATCGATGAGTTTTCTTTAGAAATTTCATTGCCTGTTGTTGTAGCAGCTAATGAACGTGCCATCAGGTACCATCTCTACTTGAGACTTTGCCTCAGTTTATTTTTGACGGAACCTCAGTTTTTGAGAATCATCTCTCGGGTTTACAAGGCCCGCACCCGAACTTTGACCATCAATTGTGGTCAACAAAATATTTGTAATATGCCACACAAAACATATCATGAAACATGTATTTAAGAATACTTTCAGATGGTAAATCTTTTATGGCTTATATGTCATATGTTATTAGTCTAATTGATGGTCAAAGTAAACCTCAAAATGCATGCAGAGCCTTGTAAATATGAAAGGAGAGAATACGTGACAGTGGTAAGGAGATGACATTATGTAGTCTATATCAACCATATCAAAATGCTAAAAGTGTGTGGCATCAGTTGCGTTGATGGTTATATTTAAGTAATTGACACAAGCAATGTTATAATAACTATACAACTTGGTTCAACTGGTAAACATTTCAAAGAAGTGAGTTACACTTAGCTTTGGTGGATACTGCATAATTACAGTGTAAGACCATGTCTTATATGCTCTTAAATGTACATGGGTGTTGTTGTGTGTTTCATTCTAATCTCCATGTTCTTATAATGAATATGTAATGATTATAAACTGGTTTTCCGCAATATGTTTGCCTTTTTTCTCTTAATAGGTTATATATGAAACAAAAATATGGCAATGAAAATTGGTTCAAGGACGGAAATTTTTCTCAACAAACCATGTCAGTGAAGGAGGCTCTGAGACTATTGATAGTTCCATCACTCGAGAAACAACTGGTAAGTGCTTCTGTGACTGTCTTTTACTTGGAGCGGTGATGACATCTCCTACAACCAACAATTGCTTGACTAAATAATATATGCAGGATGTTAAGCATGGTAACAATTCGTTTCGAATTCGCTTAACATATACTCATGATGATGCTTCACTGAAGCTCAATAGTTTATTGCCAAATGACCGTAGTCGTAAAAGAAAAACAGGTAAGTACTTACTGCACTAATGTACTAATACAGTGAATTCTTATGAGTGGTCATTTCTTGGGAAGGTAATTTTACCATCCTCCTGGATTCATCAGTAATTCATTTAATATGCTGGTTTGCTTGATGTTGTAACAGAGTCAAGAGAAGGAACTGATACCAGAGGGAATTCAACATACGACGATAAACAGATATTAAATGAAACAGATTCATCCATCCACAAGACCCTTGAGGGTATTCAAGATCAAGAGTTCTGTAGTTTATTTCAGTTGCTTCCTGAAAAGGTGATGAGTGTTATAGTATTAAAATATCACTTTACCCAAAAAGTTGGCTACATATTGTACTGATTTTTTGATCAATTTACTTGATTCCCGCTTCAGGTGCTCAAACCATGCAATCTTGTGATATCCTGCCTAAGGTCACCCATATATATTGGCGGAAGATATTTGAAGGTATCTTCAAGTTATCCTTGGTTTTAACCTGTGTAATTCATGACTAGGATGTCAATTATAGCAGAGCACAGTTTTTTGTTGTCTGTGAGGACTAATTCTCTAATCTCAAACTTATAAAATGCCTTCTTAATCAACAATCACTGTTTTTGTGAAGAGTTGCTTCGTCAAGAAATATGTAGTTCTGTAAAGTCAGTGTCCAACGGTATTAAAGGTGTACGAAAGATTCAACACTTAATCGTTACGAGTAATGCACAATGTTCTCCTCGTGTCAAAATCAAATATCTTGTTTGAAAGTGGAATAGTTTACTTTTGCATCATAATATCAATTGTATGGTATTATCGTATGTATCTCCCTTTGTTCAGCGTACATAAACAAACTACGTTTATGTATTTTTCAGTTGAACTTGTTTATAATCAAAATTGGTTCTGAATCCCTGGTGGTATTGTTTCCTGTTGTCAGCTTTCAAGAAATGTCAGTCAGTCATGTTGGATAATTGATGATGAAAGAATGGGGGAGGCCTCAGTTGAGGTAAAACACACTGCCTTAGAGTCATGTCCCAATCAACAAAGAGAAGTACAGCTGAACAGCATTCACCTTTGTGTAGGAGATAATTGGAGAGAATGTCCGTGCCATCTGCAGAGGTGATGGCCACAAGTTCCATGCTGCTGGAAGAGAAGATATCGATGTAATGTTGTAGTTTGGAACTGTGTCTGTCAGTATTTTCTATGCTGAATGTCTCACATACACAGGTACGGATGCTTGGATCTGGTCGTCCATTTCTAATTGAAGTCTTGAATGTGCGATCTATTCCATCTATAATTGAAGTTCAACAAATTGCTGAGAAGATTAATAGCTCCGAAAAGAAATATGTAAGGAATCACATTGATGCTGGATTGAGATGTCATAATTGCACACACGTTGCATATGATTTGCTCATGACTTGCATTTTATAGGTCAGAGTTAGAAATCTCAAGTTGGTAGACAGTGAAATATGGGCCATGATGCGTGAAGGAGAAGCTGAGAAGCAGGTGCTCCACTCAATTGGTGACTGTATCATTTTGCGGAAATGATATTGTCAGTTGCTCTTATCCTTAAACATTTGCTGTCACACTACATTATTGCTGAAGCGAACTCATTGCCTTATCTTGCAAAGATATGATATCCTTTCCTGACTATCAGGGCTTACTCTTGTTTATGTTTGCAGAAGCAGTATGCTGCCCTTATATGGACTTCTAGTCCTCTGACGGATGATGACCTGCATAAAATTTCTGTTGTTAAGGATATGGTACAACATATTTGCTTACTAGTAAATCAATGGAGCAATGTTTACTTCTATTCTTTTGTTTTTTTATTGAATAAGTTGGGGTTTCGCATGTGACCATGCGTCACAGTAAGCTTCGGGTTCTTTTGACCTAGCCTAGTAGGATAGAGGTAGGTATTGAGGGATAAGCCCGTTGAAATATGAGGTGAACTTTGCCTAGATTTGTTTTTGTTTTTGGTGCCTAGGTGTATATTCTTTGTTAGCACATCCACACATTTGATAAGGCAACTTGTTTGTTTATATCTGTGACAAATTGACTAGGACATGGGAATGTACTCCCTCCATTCCAATAAGTAAGGCGCCCTCGTTTTACGTGTTTTTTGTTTGACCAAGAATTACTCCAAATATATAAAGATTATTGGTAGAAAATTAGAATCATTATAAAGTGTTTTTCAATATGAATCCAACGATACTAATTATGTAGAATATAATCAAGATATTTATGCTCAAATTTTTCGGTCAAACTTCGTCTTGGAAAGCGCGTGCGCCTTATTCATTGAAACGGAGGTAGTATCTGAGTATATTCAACTATTTTATGTTCATATCTTTCTACTCACTTACTAAGCAAACACTTCCTATTAAATACTCAATGATGGCATCTTTTCTTACCTGCGTTGTAGGAAATTATGCAAAATACCCCGATAAGGGTTCTTCATCGAAGAAGCCCGTTAGAGCGGAAACGGATTATACATTGGTGAGAGTTGAGACAGATTGCAGATTTATGCAATCCGTTTCATCACTGTTTGCTTTTTGCGAAATCCATTTTATATTCCATTCATCTGACAGCAATTCATCTGTCAATCAGGATGCAGATTGAGAAAGTTGAGGGCAGCTCAAACTATTACTTGTTGCATCTATGCACTCAGGTACCATATTGCGAATTTTAGTAGGTTATTTGTCTCTATATCAGGGGCGGACCCAAAGGGTATGCCCGGTATGCCACGGCATACCCTGGGCTCAGCCGTGCATATCACATACACTATGTAAGAAGAAGAATAGATTTAACTATTCAGTTATATATATAAATTAGTAGACAGACGTCTGAAGGTAGTCACAAAGATCTATTGGTCTTTTTGGTTACTGTCAATATTGGCTGTTTCTATGTTTTGGGTTCAAATCCTACGGTTAGCATTTTTTGCATCATTTTATCTTGCACCTTCTAGACTCTTTGTCCCTGGATACTATATATGAGTTTCATTAATTTTTCTTTTATACCTTTTTCAGCATAAATAGTAGGTATATTATTTTACTATACGAATTATTACACACAAGCACATGATTACCCAACAAGGAAACAAACCCTTGTTTATAAACGTCGGTGAAAATATATACAATTTTATCTGTGGTGTGTTATGGACTTGCAAATAGTAGGTATATTATTTTACTGTATGAATTATTACACACAAGAACATGATTACCCAACAAGGAAACAAACCCTTGTTTATAAAAGTTGGTAAAAAAGTATACAATTTTATATGTGGTGTGTTATGGACTTGCAACAAAATAATAAAAGTTTTCTATATATAAAGTTTCCATTGTTTTCAAGAAGCTGGTTTTTTTTGCGAAAGGATACAAAACAATAAATATATAACTTCTCTTAAATTTTCCAAATATTTGTACATGGCCATGTTGGGATGACAAAATACATCTTTGTTAGCTTACGCTATCCGGAACAAGTCGTTTGCTACACGAAAAATTATCAAGTCCATGTAATTTTTTAGTTCGATCTTCGGTATTAAAATAGATATTATCAAAATACGTGTTATTTGTTTTTTGGTGCGGCATACCCTTTAGTAAAATCCTAGGTCCACCACTGCTCTATATGTTATGAAAGTCAAAACGGAGGCCAAGCTACATGTAGCTCTTTATTTTTCAAAATTCAAAAACCATACTTGAAGTTTAAAAAAAAACTGAAAAAAATCCATGATGTAGATAATAGTGCATCCTACCAACGTGCATAATCTCAACTCAAAATAATTCATATTCTGGGCTGCACAGAAATAACAAAATCGGTCAGATTTTGTAGATTTGAAATTTCGCAGTGTTCGCTACTTTGAAATTCAGATTTTTTTTTCATTTTTACACAGCCCAAAATACAACATTTTTCTAGTTGAGATTTTACACGCCGGTAGAATACAACATCATCTACCTCCAGATTTTTTTCAGATTTTTTTGAAACACCAAAATATGATTTTAATTTTTTTCAAAATAAAGAGCTACGTGTGCCTCGGCCTACATATCGCCGCTCTCTTTTATCTGTCTATACATTCTGGTTTTTTATCGAAATCCATATCGGCTCATTTTTCTAGATGCACCCACTGCTCAAAAACATTTTTCAAAATATCAAAAAAATTCAAATAAAATTTACGGATATACTGGATGACATTTAATGTTTGCACAAAAAGTTTCGCGAAGAAAATATATTTTTTGTGTGCTGTGCAAAAACGACAAATCTGGGTTTTTCTAAATGACTTTGTACGCGTTTTTTTTTGTCTTTTTTGCACAGTTCACAAAAATATCTTTTCTTCGCGAAACTTTTTGGGCTAACATAGAATGTCATGATGTATATCCGAAATTTTATTTAGATTTTTTTAACATTTTGAAAGTTTTTAAAAATATTTTACATAATGGGTGCGGACCCGAAACGCCATGTCCGTTTTGTATGTCCTACTTGTGGAAAAATGCACCATTTGCTGGATGGTTGTGTAAATAGCGTTATAGAAGATATCACACCCTCATCAAATCTAAAATTTATGTTTTAATTCCTGTTTGATCAACTGCGGTGTGTTTACAGGCTGGAACATACATTAAGGAGTTTGTGCATGGCGATCTTGGACGCACAAATCCGAGGTATCCATCCTTCTTGCAGAAATTCACTTTGGCACTCGGGTGCAAATGCTCCTGTTATGTTTGTCAAAATTTTAAAAATATGAAAACATATCAAAAAATATGAAAACATATCAAAAAATATGAAAAAAATTGGGCACGAACATATACATGTTTGCAATATTCGTGTAAAATTGCAGAAGCAAATGACACTTTATGTGGTCTGTGCAAAAAAGACAAAATATGTGGCCGAAATGAGATTTAAAAATGCATTTTTCAAAGCACGGAATTTGTCTTTTTTGTACAGACTACATAAAGTGTCATTTGCTTCCGCAATTTTACACGAATGTTGCAGACATGTTTATGCTCATGCCCAAAATTTTTCAGATTTTTTTGATGTGTTTTCATATTTTTTTTAATTTTGCCAAACATAACAGGAGCATATGCACCCGGGAGCCAAACGCCTCTCCCTCTCCTTCTTGTCTATATTTAGGTTCCTTGCCATTTATTATCTTTCGCCCTATTGTGCTTAAAGAAACATGCAATGCATGTTCAACCTCCTATGAAGCTCCATTCATCTGTAGATAAAAATATTTGAATTTGCAACATCGGAGTGCATTTTTATTTATCTGACCAGCTTCTTTGCGCATGTCTTGCGCTCTTGCTATCGCAGTATTGGTGCCATATTAGGTTGCAGAGCCGAGATACTACAACTTGATGTCACTGATGTTAAGATGGACTTGCTGCAATAATATGCTACTGCCACCTGATGTCTTTCTAGGAAAGTAATATTTGGAGACGAGGCATACTGAAAGCCAAGATTCGTGCGGAAGACGTATGCTGGTGGAAAGTGCGCTAAGAATGAAAAATCTTTTCTTTTCATCGAGTGCGTAGCTTCATGTCAAACGGAAAATGTACACCAACCAGGCAGGCGATGAGAAACAGTTTTGAGAATATTGAGGACTTTGGCCCCATTCGTCTCCATTGTGTACCTTTTCCCAACAACAATTTTGAGAACATTGCGGAATTGACCCCCATTCGTCACCGATGTTTACCTTTTCTGTCACCTTGTGCCGTTGTAATAAACAATTATATTCCCCACAAGTGAAGGTACCAGATAATATACATTGAGCAACATCACATGGGGTAGCATGTAAGCTTTCATACAATCGGATGAACGGCAAATAAATTTATTTTGAGAATTTACTGGGCTGATAGCCGGTTTCTGGTGTACTTTAGTTTTCCATTCCTCCTAGTGTCATTTTAATTGTTTTTTCCCCCTTAAAGTATTGAATTTCTTCAACTGCAGCACCCTCATAAAACAACATCTTTCTATTCTGAAAGTTATCCATATAATAGTGGCTCTAAAAGGGAAAGCTCCAACCCTCCTCGATCGGAAGCAACATCTACGATGAAGTACCTTTCTTGTCCTGTGTGTTTCTTTGGAATAACTTCTCCCAAGCAATGTGCTTTCTCCTCACAGCTTAGCCTCGTCTACCTTGCAAATTGCAATCTCCAGCTACTTTCACAGCAAAGAAATCTTTCATCAGGGAGGAAACTATGGGTGCCCTCTTCTATAAATTGTTATTCGTCAATACCTAGACGATCACACACAACTTTTCGACCTTCTCCACCAATCTTAACAAGCCTGGTAGCCTCCCACCATGGCCGCCAAGCTCAGCTTCAAGAGAATGGACAGCGTTGCTGAGAGCATGCCCGACGCGCTACGACAGAGCCGGTACCAGATGAAGAGATGCTTTCAGAGGTACTACTAAAAATTAAAAAACATACTTGGGAAGTTGTGAATAGACGGATCACAATTGTTTGTGCTGTATTACATGTAACGATTTATTCTCTGCGTCATGCATTGCATGAGAGATACTCTTGCTGTGACTCTGAGAGTTTTGCCATCCTGAAATCTGAGACAAAAAATATTTCAGGTATGTGTCAAAAGGTAGGAGGCCCTTGAAGAACCAGCAGCTCATGGATGAGCTGGAAAAATCACTAGATGATAAAGCCGAGAAGGAAAAGCTCGCTGAAGGGTTTCTCGGTTACATTATATGTTCTACCCAGGTAATTTTGCTTTAAGTTACCCAATTCCCTTTTGCAACTGGAATAAAGTTTGATAGAAGGAGCTTATTTTGTATCCTTGTTTGCAGGAAGCAGTAGTGCTACCACCATTCGTTGCGTTCGCTGTTAGAATGAATCCTGGCATCTGGGAATACGTCAAAGTTCATTCCGATGATCTGTCAGTCGAAGGAATTACAACATCGGAGTACCTGAAGTTCAAAGAGACATTATATGATGACAAATGGTATGCGTTTGATAATAGGCTAATACGATATAAGTTTCACTTGGATGAGAAATGCAATTTAATGTTATGCGAGTGCAAGTGTGAAACTGAAAAGAATATGCCTGTTCATGTGAATTTCAGGGCCAAGGATGACAACTCACTGGAAGTTGACTTCGGTGCTCTTGACCTCTCAACACCTCATCTCACACTTCCCTCGTCCATAGGGAATGGTGTGAAATTCGTCTCTAAATTCATGTCATCAAATTTGAGTGGCAAGCCTGAAAGCATGAAGCCATTGCTAGACTATTTACTCGCCCTGAATTACCGTGGTGAGGTAGGGAGATCAGCCATTCATATCACAGAGATTATCAAAATAAACAGACTGGTTGGATTTATATATCCTTATAAACATGCAGAAGCTGATGGTTAATGATACAATTGACACGGTAGACAAGCTTCAGACAGCACTGCTTCTTGCAGAAGTTTTTGTTATTGGGCTGCCAAAATACACACCATATTTAAAATTTGAACAAAGGTAATGTACTACCAAATTAAGTAGCTATAGAATTCATGGTGCCAAATATGTGTACCTACATGCCTAATGTTCCTTTACAATGGTCTTGCAGGTTACAGGAGTGGGGATTGGAAAAAGGATGGGGAGACACTGCCGAAAGGTGCAAGGAGACGCTGAATTTCCTATCTAAAGTGCTCCAGGCACCGGATCCTATCAACATGGAGAAGTTCTTCAGCAGGGTTCCATCAATATTTAACATTGTTGTATTCTCTATCCATGGTTATTTTGTCCAAGAGAAGGTTCTGGGCTTGCCAGACACCGGCGGTCAGGTATCAATGCCATCAAATAGTAGGAAATGATCATCTAATCAAATTATCATACTCTGAAGGCATGGTTTCTCTGCAACAGGTTGTCTACATCTTGGACCAAGTCAGATCCATGGAAGAGGAGCTGCTGCAAAGAATCAAGCAGCAGGGTTTGCATATAACACCAAAGATTCTTGTGGTATAACTTATTACACTGTGTGATCCTAGCATTTCTGCTATGTCAGTTGTAGAACCAATGAACTAATGGCTACTCTTACGCTGCAGCTAACTAGACTCATACCAGATTCCAAAGGCACAAAATGTAATGTTAACCAGTTGAAAATACAAAATATTCACACATACTTCGTGTACCATTCAAGACTGAAGATGGGAAGGATTTGCGCCAGTGGGTTTCCCGGTTTGACATTTACCCTTACCTAGAGAGATATGCTCAGGTATGCCAGCTACAAATTGATTATCAGCAATGTTGTGTTAGTTATTTTGTCTTGGTAAAATTGCATCCCGACATCATTTCAGGATGCCTCAGCCAAAATTGTTGACATTCTAGAGGGCAAACCAGACCTGATCATTGGCAACTACACCGATGGCAACTTGGTGGCGTCCCTCGTGTCGAGCAAACTAGGAGTCACAGGTGAAAAAATTGTCTAATCAAGTAGGATTCATAAAGATTTGTTTTTTCCACCAATCACAGTTGATATGACATCCATAAATGATCTTCGTGACAGGGAACAATTGCACATGCTCTTGAGAAGACGAAGTATGAGGACTCAGATGTCAAGTGGAGAGAGCTAGACCAGAAGTACCACTTCTCCTGTCAATTCACTGCTGATATGATTGCCATGAACGCTACCGACTTCATCATAACTAGCACATACCAAGAAATTGCTGGAAGGTATGTATACTGAATAATATTGTAACTTCAGCGCCTCTAACAATGCTTGAGTACTTACTCCTAGAATTATTTAACATGAATATGTGATGCAGCAAAGAGAAGCCTGGCCAATATGAACACCACTATGCATTCACAATGCCCGGGCTTTGCCGCTTCGCCACGGGCATCAATGTCTTTGATCCGAAGTTTAACATTGCTGCACCTGGCGCTGATCAGTCCGTCTACTTCCCCTACACACAGAAGCAGAAGCGGCTGACAGGTTTGCACCCACAGATTGAGGAGTTACTGTACAGTAAGGTGGACACAGATGAGCACATGTAAGTCCCTTGGAAACACACAATACTTTTAGTTGATCAGACGAAGTTGCTAACTATTGTGATGCTACCAAATCAGTGGGTATCTGGCAGACAGAAATAAGCCGATCATCTTCTCGATGGCAAGGCTGGACAAGGTGAAGAACATCACTGGACTAGTCGAGTGGTATGGCCAGAACAAGAAGGTCAGGGACCTTGTGAACCTTGTCGTCGTGGCAGGCCTGCTGAATGCTGCACAGTCCAAGGACCGAGAAGAGATAGACGAGATCAACAAGATGCACAATTTGATCGACAAGTACAAGCTGAAAGGACAGATCCGCTGGATCAAGGTGTCACGAGAAGAGCAACTCAATTCCACAGGGCCAAAGGCCAAAGGTACATATACATGTGGTATGAACAGTACTATACATCTAACACCCCCCTCAAACTCATGGTGGGTCAACAACACTGAGTTTGGAGAGAAGAACCCATGCTGCGCTCGAGTCTGTGCCTTCGTGAAGAAATCCGCCAACTGTAACTCGGAGGGCACATAGTGAAGAGCAAGAATCTGATCCTGCACAGCAGCACGCACAAAGGAGGCATCCACGCCGATGTGCTTGGTGAGCTCATGCTTCACCGGGTCACGCGCAATGCTGATGGCACCAGTACTGTCTGACAATAGAGAAGTCGGTGCAGCAGCAGAAACACCAAAGTCTGCTAGCAACCATCGCAACCAGGTCACCTCAGCCGTCAACATAGCCATCGCTCGCAACTCAGCCTCTGCACTGGAGCGGGAAACTGCCTTCTGTTTCTTCGTCTTCCAGGCAATGAGAGATCCTCCAAGAAAAACACAATAGGCAGACAGGGAGCGGCGATCAGAAGGATCACTGGCCCACGTAGCATCAGAGTAGGCCTGGAGCTGGAGAGAGCTGGAGCGAGGAAAGAAAAGGCGGCGAGAGATCGTGCCACGAAGATATCGTAGAACACGGAGAAGGTGACTATAGTGGACAGAACTGGGAGCAGAACGAACTGACTCAGAATGTGGACAGGATATGATATGTCTGGACGAGTGACAGCCAGATAGACAAGACTCCCAACAAGATGGCGATAGCGTGTCGGGTCTGTGAGGGGATCACCATCGGTAGCACGAAGCTGAACATTGAGCTCCATAGGAGTCTCAGCAGTGCACTCATCACCAAGAGCGGCGCGAGCAAGAAGATCCTGAATATATTTTTCTTGGGAGATGTAGAAGCCATCAGAAGTCGAAGAAACCTCAATCCCAAGAAAATAGCGAAGAGGCCAAGATCTGACATCAGGAACTGCTCACGGAGGCGGGCCTTAACAAAGGCAATATACTCAGAGTCATCGCCAGTAATGATCATGTCATCAACATATAAGAGGAGGAGCGTCCGACCACGAGGTGAGGTGTGGACAAACAGCGCAGGGTCATGGTCGCTAGGCACAAACCAGCAGCAGTCACCACAGAAGCGAAACGCTCAAACCAGGCGCGAGGGGCTTGTTTAAGGCCATAGAGAGAGCGCCGAAGACGGCAAACCATACCATCAGGAACAGAGTACCCCGGTGGTGGCTGCATATAAACCTCCTCACGCAACTCACCATTGAGAAAGGCATTCTGGACGTCAAGCTGAGACACAGACCAATGACGAACAGAAGCCACAGCGAGAAGAGTGCGAACAGTGGTCATGTGGGCAACAGGAGCGAATGTCTCATCATAATCGCGTCCCTGCTCCTGCTGAAAGCCACGAGCCACAAGACGAGCTTTGTAACGCTCAAGAGAACCATCGGAGCGAGTCTTGATCTTATAGACCCACTTGCAAGTGATGGGACGAACACCGGGAGGAGGGGAAACAAGATCCCATGTGCCAGTGCGCTCAAGTGCAGCAATCTCCTCAGCCATCGCAAGCTGCCACTCAGACTGAGCCATGGCATCCCGATAGGAAGTGGGCTCAACAGTAGCAGAAAGACCGTACTGGGAAGGAGAATAGCGAGCAGGAGACCGTAAGGAAGGGCGAGAACGAAGGTTATGAACCGGTGTAGACGGGGAAGGTGGGCGCCGGAAGTAGAGGGTATGTCAGAGGAATCATCCACAGCACGAGGACGACGAGTGTAGTGGAGAGGAAAGGGAGAAAGGGGAGGACAGCCGGAGCGGTAGGTGGAGAGAGGTGACGAGGGAGGGAGGAAGGAGGAGGGGAGGGTGGTGTCGGAGGTGTATCAGAAACCGTGGGACTCGGCGGAGGTGGAGGTGGAGGAGGAACAATAGGCACAGAGGGAGATGTGTCGGGGAGTATAAGGAAGGAGAGATCGTCAACTGAAAAGAGGAGGTGGTAGGACGCGGATAGTATGGACGAGACTCATCAAAAGTCACATCACGTGAAATACGCAGACGACGACCGACAGGATCCCAACATCGGTAACCCTTGTGCTCATCACTGTAGCCGAGAAAGACACACTCAACCGACTGAGCAGTCAGTTTGGTGCGTTCGCGCGGAGCAAGAAGGACATAGCACACACACCCAAACATACGAAGAGCGGAGTAGTCAGGAGAATGACCAGAGAGACGCTCCATAGGAATACCACCCTGTAAGGCAGCCGAAGGCTGGATATTGATAAGATAGGTGGACGCAGAAATAGCCTCAGCCCAAAAGTGGGGAGGAAGAGAGGCAGCGATCATCATGCACGAGACGTCTCAAGCAGGTGGCGATGCTTACGCTCAGCAACACCATTCTGAGCATGGGCACCAGGACAAGAGAACTGGGCAAGAGTACCCTGCTCGGCAAGAAAACCACGCAACATCTGGGAGATATACTCACCAGCCGAGTCAGCACGAAAAACACGGATGGGCGTGGAAAACTGGGTGTGAACCATGGCAGCAAATCGCTTGTATATGGAGAGAACCTCACTGCGAGATTTCATCAAATAGAGCCAAGTATAGCGAGAGAAGTCATCAATAAAAAGAACATAGTAGCGATGACCACCTTTCGAATCGAAGGGAGCAGGACCCCATACATCAGAATGAACTAAGTCGAAAGGGCGCTGAGAGACTGACTCACTCGTAGGATAAGGTAATTGAGTCTGTTTGCCAAGTCTACAACCATTACAATGTAAAGATACATCGCCAGAGACAGACCCTAAGACACCTTGATGCACTAGCGAGGACAAGCGAGAGCCACATATATGACCAAGTCGATGATGCCACTGTTGGAAGGACGCAGAGGAGGAGGTAGCAAGAGCATGCGAGCTGGCGGGTGTGGTGGGAACACAAAGCCAGTCGACCTCCCAAAGGCCCTGAGCCTCACGGCGCCGAGGGCCAGCTCCAACTAGAGCCTGGGTGCGACGATCCTGAACAGAGCAAGAGTCGGTATCAAGAATGACACGACAGCCAGAATCAGTAAGTTGAGCAGCGGAAAAAAGATTCATGGTAAGACGGGGAACATGCGAAACACTAGGAACAGAGAAGGACGGAGTAGAAAGAGTGCCACGACTAGCAACAGGAAGAGGTGTGCCATCGGCAGTGAGAACATTGAGAGGAGAATCAAGAGGTCGAAGAGAAGACAGAGCAGAAGAATCAGAAGACATGTGAAAGGAAGCTCCAGAATCCAGAACCCACGGAGATGTACCTGACTGAGTAGGCGGTGGTGGCGAAGTAGAAGCAGTCAGCGAGGCAACGGTGCCCGTCGAAGAAGAACCAGAGGAAGCCAGCATACGCTTGAGCTGGGCAATATCCTGAGCAGTGAAGGACTGTGCAGACGGAGACGCACGAGCCGCAGGAGAGGAGCGACCCATGTCACGCTGCTTCTTGAAACAATCAGACTCTGGATGGCCCGGCTTCTTGCAGTAGTCGCAGAACATGTGAGAGCGCCGACCCCCCCTGCAGAGGGCCGCCCCCCACCCCCCGCGAAGGAGTGGGTAGTAGCGGTGGAACAGACGACACCGGAGCACGGGCAGCAAGCACAGTGGGAACCACAAGCAGCCCAGCAGAACGGAGCCGAGTCTCCTCAGCGCGAAGCTCTGCAAGTACCTCTGAGATGGGAACACGTCGACCACGGGCAAGCAAGTGTGCACGCCGAGGCTCAAACTCGGGACGCAGGCGAGACAAGAACTCATGGACACGCTGAAACTCCAAATCTGACCTCACTGTCTGACAGCAGCGACAAGTACCACAAACAACAGTCCGCAGAGAGTCAAGCTGACGCCAGATGGCAGAACACTGTGTGTAGAACGCATCCACAGTAGAGTCACCCTGCTGAAGATCATGCTCCTGACGGACCACAGATAGGTAGAGAGCATCACCCGAGGGCTGATAGCGCTGACAAAGGTAAGTCCACATAGCAGCAGAAGTGCCTAATCCCATGAACTCAGAAGCAAACTGAGGCAGAACACTAGCAGTGAGGACAGCAGCAGCACGAGCATCATCATTGCACCACTGAGTGTAAACAGACAGAGCATCCCGATAGGAGAGAGAGATCCGAGTAATCCGATACCTGCTGGTCATAGGCTTTAACTGCAAGATCATCAGCATCTTGGCGGCAGCACGATCAGCCTCAGAAGCATCAGCGGCAAGAGCGGGTGGCACCGGTGGAGTAGGAGCCACAGGAGCAACGGGGCACGGCGGACAGGAGACCTCGCCAGAGAGAACGCCCCACAACAGGAGGCCGCGCATGTGGATGCGCATAAAGCCCACAAACTCGGCGTAGTTGGTGCCGTCAAAAACACGGAGCACCGAGGAACAGCAACATAGCCCGAAGAGGACATCGCGGGCTTTTTTTTTTTACACTGTCCGGACCTGGGGCCGGTCTAACTGGGCTGAGGACCGGAGCAACAACAGAGGCGTCCGGCACAGGGGCCGGTCCAAGCCGGCCGGGCGACCGGAGCCCTCACAGAAGCAGCCGGCACAGGGGCCGGTCCAAGCCGGCCAGGCGACCGGAGCCCTCACAGAGGCAGCCGGCACAGGGGCCGGTCCAACCGGGCGAGAGACCGGATCGAGTTCCTCTCCACGCGATGCGGCCCCGAGCTCACCTGCTCGATGCGGCCACGGGAGAGCTCGGCAGGGGCGGCCGGAGGGCGGTGGCCGCGACGGACAGGGGCGGCGACGGCGACGGCGGCGGCGGCCGCGATGAGGAGGAGGGCAGCAGGCCGCGACGGAGAAGGGCGGGCCGGAGAGGGGCGGGCCGGGACGGCAGCGCGCAGGCCGGGAATGGCGGCGCGGCAGGCCGGGGACGACGTCCGGGGGAAGCGGCGGCGGCGGCAACGTTGCAGGCCGGCGACGGCGGCAGCGGCATGGCAGGGCAGGCCGGCGACGGTGGAGTTGCGGTGGGTGCGGGTGGAGGAGAGCAACGTGGCTATGATACCATGTCACGAGAAGAGCAACTCAATTCCACAGGGCCAAAGGCCAAAGGTACATATACATGTGGTATGAACAGTACTATACATCTAACACAAGGCACAGACTGACCGTGTCCGTAATGGTGAGCTGTACCGGTACATTGCAGATACAAAGGGTGCATTTGTTCAGGTATGCAATAACCTACAAAACTAACTGTTCGGATTTGTTCAGTGTATGCTTTTTTTTTTACTATGATGTTCAGTGTATGCTTTGGGGCCACCAGACACTGCATAAAACCTCAATTCTAGCGGAAATTCGTATTGGCACTCGGGTGTAGATGCACCCGTTATATTTTAAAAAAAATTCAAAATTTGAAAACTCATCAAAAAAATCTGAAAAAAATCATGCACGTACATGACCATGGTACGCACCCCGTATTTTTTTTATCGCCGAAATGACATCGTACGCGCCCTGTACAAAAATGACAAATTTCCTGTCAGAAATTCAAAATTTGAATCTCATTTTCTGACAGGAAATTTGTCATTTTTGTACAGGTCGCGTACGATGTCATTTCGGCGCGAAAAAAAAATACGGGGGTGCGTACCATGGTCATGTACGTGCATGATTTTTTTTCGATTTTTTGATGAGTTTTCAAATTTTGAATTTTTTTTGAAAATACCGGGTGCATCTACACCCGGAGCCAAAACGGGTCCAATTCTAGCCTTTTCTTAGTTTCTTGAAATAAAACTCAACTCTAGGCTCACAATACATATGTCTTGTTTCAGCCTGCTCTGTATGAAGCATTTGGGCTAACAGTCATCGAGGCGATGAACTGCGGGCTGCCGACCTTCGCGACAAATCAAGGAGGGCCAGCAGAGATCATTGTGGATGGGGTCTCAGGTTTCCATATAAACCCAACAAACGGCACGGAGGCAAGCACCAAGATTGCAAACTTCTTCCAGACTTGCAAGGAAGACCCAAGCTACTGGAACAAGGTGTCCACTGCTGGACTTCAACGCATCTATGAATGGTAGGAACTTACTCTTATCCTGCCTCATGAATGGTAGTCACCAATCTTCCTATCACCTGGTAATAAAATCTAAACCATTTGCTGCTATACATGATGGCAGCTACACATGGAAGATTTACGCAACTAAAGTGCTGAACATGGGATCAGTGTATGGCTTCTGGAGGACTCTGAACAAGGAAGAGAGACTGGCCAAGCAACGGTACCTGCAGATGTTCTACAATCTTCAGTTTAGGAATGTGGTGAGTTCATGCTCTCGATATATCTGATATAGTGGCCACTACACAATACAAACAAGAGGATACCAAAAGGACATCTGATCAAATGACCATATCATCTCATCTTTCAGGTGAAGACCGTCCCCAGAGTAGGGGAGCAGCCTCCAAGAACCGCAGCCTCAACCTCGACAGGTGCGACGGCGCGTAACTCGATCGTAGCAAGGCCAAAAGAAAGGCAAGTGTGCCCGCCCTTACGAAATTTACGGAAGAAAGACCGGGGAAGCAAGTGACTGACACCCGTTTGTTGTTTGGAAATTTGGGTGCTGCAGAAAGCCGCAGGGTCGGGTCCAAAGGTTAGTACTGTTCAGTTCTTCCTTCCAGCAGTGAAACTAGCTGCAAAACAACACGGTGATGTGTGTTCAGATAGAGCATGCATACTGATATTCCAATGCTTTCCTTGTGTGCTCAGGATGATGACGAACCTACTTGGGCCGAAGCCGCCGGCATACGAACAGAACAGCTAAAGATGAACTATGATCATATTATGAAGCAAAATGTTCACAGCTCAGTTTGATACTATGGTGTGAACTGTGAAGTGATTGGTGTGGGATTTGTATACGTGTGTGTGATTTTTATTGTATAAACGAGATGGACGACGCTGCCGCTGCTTCTGGTCTTGTGGAGCTTGACTGTGGCGCTGCGGTGTCCATGATTGGTGTGGCATTTGATAGAAAACATCAGAACGCTCGTTCACAAAGACAGCGGTGTGGATTTTAGCAAGATTGATCCTGGCCAAAAAAATGTCACAAGCGATGATCTTGCAAAGCCTGTATGCTAGATTGTCACTATTGTGATTAATACAATGTAAATGTAATATCTATTCCTGATTAATTAAATCCACATTTCATCGAAAAAGGGGTTGATGTTGCTGAGTGAGTCCCTAAATCACCTCAAAGACGCCTGCAGGTCAGCTTATACTTACATCCTTAATCACTAAATATAAAACGTTTTGGTAGGCTAAAATAGCTGGTTTAACCATCTCTCCAGTCTATCAGCAGGACGAGACTAGGGGTGTGCCAAACTCAAACCGTTGAAACAAGTAGAAACCGGCCAGTAGAAGCTAGTTCATTTTGTTTCACAAACTCAATCCTTATTTACAGTTTAGTACCAAAAAAATGAATTAGCCCAAACCGGCCAAACCGCTGGGACCGTTTTTGCCCACCCTTAGACGAGACATAGGTACAACTTGTTTGTTTTCAGGCGAAAGCTGCATTATCTCAACTACTCACTCGGTCCTA
This sequence comes from Poa pratensis, assembly GCA_947311845.1. NCBI lineage: Eukaryota > Viridiplantae > Streptophyta > Magnoliopsida > Poales > Poaceae > Poa > Poa pratensis. The sequence continues at coordinate 130,292,013 of CAMZMU010000052.1, read as the reverse complement.
AAATAAGTGTCTCAAGTTTGCACAAAAGTAGATGCATCTATACATGTTTCATGTCTAGATACACCCACGTGGAGTATATAATATGGCTTCAGTTGATTGTTGGTATGTTTTTTAAATTTCCAATTTTAGTCCCGTGAGTTAGGAGATATAACAGCTTCTGCCACCGCGAAGTGAAACGACCGGTTCGGTCCACCCGGTCGTACGTATGTCCTGAGTGGAGGCAGCGGACAGCGGTTCGGGGAAGCACGCCGCCGGGAGGATCCCCACCTCCATCGCGCGCCGCCGGGAGGACCCCACACCTCCACCGCCCTGCCCCGGCCTCGCTACCCCATCGCCCCGGCGCCGCCAGCCCGGGACGGCCCTGCCTCTAGCGCACCGGCCTAGTCCCTTCCTCCTTAGCGCCATCCCCGGCCTCATCCACCCCCGAGCGTCGGTCGCGCCGCCGATCTCCCAAGCACCGGCACCACTTCCCTTCGTCCGCAGCGCCGACTGTACCACCACGGCGACAGCAGCAAGCAGCAGCTCGAGATCCCATCACCACTCCGTCCATGGCGCTCCTGTGAACCCCCGCACGTCCTCCTCAACAGGTTTATTCGTGATTTTTCTCTGGTACACTGGTGCATCATTAGCTCCGCCGACAGCTACAACCTCAAGACCTTCTGCAACATGTGCACGTCCGTCGGCCTGGCCTGCTCCGCGTGTGTCTGGAGTTCAGTGCACAACTGATGTTCTGTTTAGTGCTATGTTGCATATGCAGGAGTGCTTTCTCATATATCAATATAAATGGGGTAAAAATGGACCTGGGAGGTTCAGGAGAATTCATATATGTAGTTCGCAAGATTTTTTCCTTTTCTAATTTTCATTTTTTTTGCATGTGTTCATATAGATGGCTAATTAGATATAGACTAGCGGGATGGGTTCTGTTTTCCCTTTCTTGTTAATTTGTGCATGTGCGTTGAAGGTCGATCGGTGCCCGAATGCTTCAAGAATACGGGCGGTTTGGATATTTACTAAGAAAATCTTATGCAATTCTGATACCTGAATATTGTTTGCAACAATTAGTGTGCGTATAGAATGGGGAGTATTTAGAAATAAATAAACCCTTCCCTTATGAATGCCAGACCATTCAGTTTCAAAACATGAGAATTTGGGGTAAGCACTTAGTAGCCTGAAGTGAATCCCTGTAAGAACTGAAAGAATTTCAACAAGACGAAAACTACTTTTAGAAGAGGAAATGCTTGATGCCGGAGATCCCTCTGCTAGCTAGCCTGATACTTTTGTACCGCCAAGCTGCCGCTGTTGCAACTGCACTTCCAGGATGAAGGCTCCCACCGTCGGTTGTGCTGCAGCGCACCTGCACTTGGAAGAGTGCCGCCTGCCATCAGGTACTGCATCGGGGTTATCTCTCTCTTCCTCTACAACCCTGCTCATTCCCTATCTATGGTTGCTCATCTGCCGAGTAATGAGGAACAAGCTGATAACAATGGGCTGCAATATGAGAGGAGCCTAGGAGGCACAAGGTACAGTCTGACAAGTTACATAAAAATATCTGGTGATTGTGGGAAGAAATTTAATGTGGGTGGCTTAACATGGTATGCTTCTAAACATGGTCAAGACTGGTTTTTTTAGTTGTTTTTGCACTGGCAGCACGCATTGAGCAAATGCGGATAATGTTGATTGCTGACCAATCCGACGTATCGACCGATTAAAAATTAATATTAAAATAAAAATTGTTTCATGTTGGTGTCCATTTTTTGTTCTCCCGTAGCAACGCACGGGCATTCAGCTAGTCAATCTTGTTTCGTCCCAATTCCTACTTCTCTCTACAGTCGTCGTGACCAGATGAAAAAACCCACGGGGATTACAGAGACATGCACATAGGAGAAAATGGCATAATTGTATCTTATTAGCATGGCTCCAATTTGCCAATTGTTCAAGATCCAAGTACTAACATGCCTCAAACATATCCAAGTACAACGGGAACTTGGACAAAATCCCTAATCAAAAGCAAACCTCACAATATACACTGCATCGATTTCTTGATTATTAGCCGGGAACTTGGACAAAATCCCTAATCAAAAGCAAACCTCACAATATACACTGCATCGATTTCTTGATTATTAGCCGAGAAGCCCAAGTCTTTGGTTCTGGAACACATTTCAGTCCATGAATGAAGATACTGAGGCAGCTGCAGTTCAGTTCTGTTGGATGCCTGCGTGTTAAAAGGCACATTATCGATCCACACAAATCCCAGCAGCCCCAAGTAACACGTACCCATTTAAGCCTTTATGAAACTCACCTTGGAAATTATACCATTCAGTAACTAGGGCATCCTTACTCAGCAGCCTGCACATGATAATTAGTAAGAACAGCGTAATAACAAACCCCTAGAGCGCCACTACTTCTGCTTTCCAAATTAAATTGCTGAAAATGTCCAGAATTATCATTTGACGGATTAATTGTACAAATGGAAATTATTTTCATCAAGAATACTAAATAAATATGATGCCATTGCTTATTGTCAAGGTTTTATCCCATTCCCCTTCCTATTCTTTTGTAGATGCCAATATATAACCGTAAGTTCTTCTTTGTGGACTACAGTTATGCTAAAGCCAGCTGACTCTCAACAAACTAAGAAAATCTATGGCAACCAAGAAAGATATTAGGAAAACAATAGCAGCATGTAAATTATGTGAGCAAACCTTGTTCAGAGGATTGTCTGGAGATTTCTTCCACAGCTTCCATATCATGTCTTTGTACTGTTTCAGTGTTAGGCCTGGTTTTTCTTCCTTCAGCCTAGGGAGTTCTGCCTCTTCAAATGCCTGTCATAAAGATGATTCAAAATGCATGGAGGCAGCACATGTCTAGTGACCATGAAAGTTCCAAACATAGCATACAACAGTTCTCTTGACGAGTATACAAAATTCATTCAATGTAGGATTTTAGAAAGTAACATGGCACATCCACACATAGTAACTTTTCCAATTGACATGATAAAAATCATCTAGCCGTCGAAAGTTAGTGTTGAACATGGAACTGAAGTGACCGCAAGATCGTAAGACTAGTGTATTGCTACACATAAATACTTTCCTTCTTTCATATTTAAGCCATGACTGACAGTGAAAGTTACAGTGGCTGGTCACCCTCTCTGACCATCTACTGACCATCGCGTTGCTACGCTATTGCCTCACCGACTAGCTAATCAGATGCGAGACCTTGTTTGGATAAATTTCTCCTTTTGTTCCTCAGCCTACGTTTTATTGGCATACAAGAAATGAACCAAAAGCTACCATACATGATACTCCACTCATTATGTTCAAAGAGCAACTATGTCTAGAGTATCATATAATCTCATTTCATCCCCTCTTCGGCAATTATACAAATTTGATTGGTCATATCTCTAGTCGTGTTCATGGAATATCCAAACAAGCACCATATAGCACAGCTGTGCAGCTAGTACCAGAAGAAGTTAATATTGTGCATTCTCACAATTCACCTCCAAACAATACTTATCACTGTCAGCAAACCCAATGTGCATGGAATGATAAAACCCTATCAATTTTTTTGGGAGAATTGATTATAACCCCCCCGTTGGTGCGCCCTAGCAACATAAACCCCCTTGTTTGCTTCCTTCCCTTCCAACCCCCCAATTCTGTCTAATTGTTGCTGATGAACCCCTTTGGAGTATTTATCTCTTGATTAAGGTAATAATCTAATTATTACCTAAAATGACAAATGTACCCTTGCCTATTTCTTCAAGTCGCACGAGCAAGGAACAGACAAACTGCTCGTGCGCTTTTTGCTCGCCCGGTACGCGACCTGGCCGCCGGAGCTAAGGGCCTCGCCGCCGTCGTCCCTGCCTGCTCAGCCGCCGGAGCTGCGGGTCTCGACGCCGTCACCCCTAGCCGCTCAGCGGCGAGCCTTGCCTCCGTCGCCCCTGGCTGCTCCGTCGCCGGAGCCGCGGCCCTCGCCTTCGTCGCCCCTGGCCGCTCGTCGCCGGAGCCACGACCCTCGCCTTCGTCGCCCCTGGCCGCTCCGCCGACGGAGCCGCGACCCTCGCCTTCGTCGCCTCTGGCCGCTTGTCACCGGAGCCGCTGCCCTCGCCTTTGTCGCCCCTGCATCTCCACACTGTCCCCCGCCCGCCATTGCTGGGCAAGCTTCTATCAGCAATTTTTCGTTGATTTTTCTTGATTTCAGATAATAATTAGACTAATATATTTCTGATTATTGCCTTAATCAGGAGATAAATACTCCAAAGGGGTTCATCAGCAACAATTAGACAGAATTGGGGGGGTTGGAAGGGAAGGAAGCAAACAAGGGGGTTTATGTTGCTAGGGCGCACCAACAGGGGGGGTTATAATCAATTCTCCCAAAAAAAATCGGTTGTTTCTACACTCCTAGTAGCACAGAACTTCTCTTTCTTTGTGATTATAGTTTATATCATCAGATTTCAAATTCATGCAGCAGCTCAGTAAACATCTATTATAAAATTTGGCCAGAGACTACTAAGAAGTCGAAGAATATACCTTGAAGGATGCCTTGAGGCGACGCTCGGGATGCCTGTCGGCAGGCAAGGGCGCCTCTGAGTTGACAAGCGACATCCGCGCGATGGCCTCGCCGACGGAGGACGCCTCGACTATGGAGTCGTCCCTGTTGGTGTTGGCGACGAGAACGACGCGCTCGTACTCCTCCTCCTCGTTGACGCGCGCGGCGCGCTTCTTGGCGGCCTCGGCCTCGCGCTCGAGGCGGAGGCGCTCCTCCTCGCGGCGGCGCACGAGCTCGGCCTCGGTGACCTTGGGGGGCGGGGCGGCGACGCGGTTGGCCTTGCGGGCGTCGGTCTTGGAGGCGGCCTTGGCGACGGCGGCCTCCTCGGCCTCGGCGAGGCGGCGGTTCTCGGCCTTGCGCGCGGCGGCCTCGGCCTTCTTCTCGGCCTCCTCCTCGCGGCGGCGCGCGGCGCGGGACTTGGACCCTTCGGCCTCGCGCCAGTACTCCTCCTCCTTGGACTTCTCGGCCTTGTTGCGCCGGTCGGACTCCTCGGCGGACCGGCGCTCGCGGGCCGCCTCCGCCTTGGAGTTGACGCCCATCTTCTTCGGCATCGCGGCGGTAGGGACGGAAGATTCGCGTCGATCGGCGGAGCAGCGAGGGAATTGGGGGAAGCTTGGGGTCTGGATTGGGATTCCGGGGAGGGGCACGGTCTAGCTAGGGCTCGTGTTTGGGTTATGTGCGAAAAAAGATCTCTTTTTTCTTTTCTTTTCTTTTGCGGGTACGAAAGAGCTTAAAATGTACGCGTGTTGCTCAGAAGATTTCTTTTGCAAGATGAAACGCGTTCTAGAGTCTTCTAGTTGCACAACACGTATGGACACAGATCGTAGAGGATCAAACACCTCAAGGCTGATGCAACGATTCCATTTTTTTTCTTTTGAAAGCAATGCAACTATTTTCTTTGACACAAGCACGCACCTCTTTATTAACTAATCACCATATTTACATCATCATCAAACCAGACATGGGAAATTCTTCTAGCAACTTTGGTTTTTGATCCGCAGGAGATTTGGATTTGAACCAACTTGATGGTCCAAAAGGGGAGGCTAGCTTTTTAGACAGCAAAACGACAAAACAAATAAAACCCTAATTCTGGATCTTCTTATTTCCCCTCTAGCGACCGGCTTTGGCCGACTTCCCTTCCACGGCCGAATCATCTCCCCTCTTGCACCGAGCTCCTCCTCTGCCGATCTACCGTCGCCTCGGCCATCCCTCTAGGCCTGGAGGGCGGCCACGTTCTTCTCCGGCATCGGCAACCCCCTACCCCTTAGTTTCTTACTCGATGCCGCCTCACGCCAAGTGCCTCCCTCTATTTTATGTTCATATCTTTCTAATCACTTACTAAGCCAATACTTACTATCAAGTACACATGATGTCATAGTTTGTTTGCTTGTATTGTAGGAAATTATACAAAATACCCCCAATAAGGGTTCTTCATGGCGTATGAACATCGGTATTGGGTTTCTCAAATCTAAAGGCACAACCACAAGGAGTTTGACAGCAATTCTAGGTCAACCATCATGATCTCCATGTGAAACGTCGTTAAAACCAAGTCGCCTTAGATTTTTTATAATGTCTAGATTGACATCTTCGAGCCATTCGACGCCTCCGATCCGTTTTGAGATTCACATAGGGTTGGGAGGAATCAATCAAAGATCATGTCAAACGGCCGGCTACACCATCGATTTGATGACATCTTTCCCTATATGGCCAACCACGGATTCATAGTCATCGCGTACGGGCGGAGATCGGAGGACTCAATCGATCCAAGAGACCCCCATCATCTTAGCCGCGAACGCGTAACGATCCGCGGCCTCGTCGATCTGCCATTCACACACAACGAATACGTATGCATCAGCAAGCGATTCAGTCATGGCGAAAGCACGATGAACAAGAAGAAGATTGCTGTTTTAATAAGCGCGTACGATTTTCTGCGTGGAGCGGCCGCAGCCATGGCCGCTCTTGCGGTCGATCCGGGCGACGATAGGGTTCGTCTGGGGGCTCTGCTCCTCGCTCCTGCACAGGACGTGTTGCATCGTCTGACGGAGCAGATCGTTAGTTCTTGATATGGAAAACGATCGACGCAGAGTTTTTCAGTGTCGAGGAAAATGGCAACATACCGCCAGGAATTTCAGGGTGTGCGACGGCACGACGCGGTCGTCGTGGTCCGCCGTCAGCAGCATGGTGGGAGGGTACTGGAGCTGGCGGCGGTGGTCGCCGGCGGCGCACTTCTCCCACGGCCGCCTCACGTTGTGCAGAGGGGAGTACCTGCATTCCTTGATCGTCAGATATATTAATACGAGCCTTTCAGAAAAACAACAGAAGTGCGCCACTGATGAGCCATACTTGATGAGCCACTGAAATTCTTCCTCCTTCTCCGAGCAGCCGAAATCACAAGTCCATGCACGACCTGGGGGGATGACAGATATTCATAAGATTATAGCTTCAACCACGGGAACAGACAAGATGCGATTTTGATTTCAGCAGGGTACATGCACAAAGCAAACCTATGGTGAACTTGTGGAACCGAAGCATGTCCATGACACCCACATGAGCAAGCGCACATCCGAAAAGCCCAGGCCGCTGCAACCGCAAAAACAATCTCCACTCATTTTGTTTTTCTTCCTCCGCATCAAGAAATTGCTGCATCGACGTTGCACAAATCAATCAAGACTGACCTGGTTGATGCAGGCGGCCACCAGGAGCCCACCGTTGCTCCCGCCCTCGATGCACAGCCGGCTCGGGCTCGTGTACCCGGCGGACACTAGGAACTCGCCAGCGGCGACGAAATCGTCGAAGCAGTTCTGCTTCTTCGCCAGCGAGCCGGCCTTGTGCCAGTCTTCGCCGTACTCTCCGCCGCCCCTGATGTTTGCGATGCAGGTCACGAACCCGAGGTTCCTCATGAGGACGACGCGCGCGGCGCTGAACTGGGGCGTCATGCTCATGCCGAACCCGCCGTAGCCGTAGAGAAGGACTGGGTGCGACCCGTCGAGGGCGATGTTCTTCCTCGACACCACGAACATCGGGATCTTGGTCCCGTCCTTGCTTTGGTAGAACACCTGGCACAATTAACCCAGCATAACGTTAACTGAACTGCAAATACAATACACATAGTTCAGGTTTTTGTTTTCTTTCAGATAAGGGAATTTACTTGCTTCGCTTCGAACTCCGTGCGATCAAACCCAGGAACCGAGATTTCTCTGTAAACGCTCATCTCAGGAGCCCCGGCGCTGAGATCACACCTGTAGATGATTCCCGGAGTAAGGAAGCTCGCAAACTCGACGAACACCTCGGAGTCGGCGCGCCTGCCGGAGATCCCGTTGACGCTGCCGATGTCGATGGGTATGGCATGGAGCAGCTCCCCGGTGACCAAGCTCCTCATCTGCAGCACGTACTTGACGTCTGACAGGTAGTTCACCAGGAGCTTGTCCCCGTGCACAGCGCAAGCGGATTCTAGGACGGCCTTGTCGTCTTCGGGCAGAACGTCGGCCCACGACGATTGCGGATCGGCGACGTCGACCCGGGACAGTTTGTACCTCGGAGCGTCTTTGTTTGTGAGGATCGTGAACCGGGTGTCGTCGTTGGCGATGACCCCGTAGTATGACTCAAACTCGTCGATGAGCTTCACGAAAGGAAGCATTTCGTGGGCTCCCTTGATGCCTGATAGACCATGGGGAGCGCTGAGAGGTCGCAGTAGTACAGCTTGTTCACCGGCTCTGAAGTTTCTGAAACTGACAGGAGGACATACTGCAGCAAAGTAGCAAGGAATCAGCTATCAAGATCGGCGCGAAAACATTGTGCCAAGTTGAGTGACTAACGTACCTTGCCGTCCTCTGTGACTTCAGGGGTGTATATGTACTTTGGATGCTCGGGGTCGTTCCAGCACAGCACGTCGTCAGACTGGTCGGTTCCGAGGAGATGATAGTAAACCTCATGGTTGAGATTAACATCAGTTCTGATCCCAGACTCCGACGCGCCATCGTCTTCCCTGCGCAGCATAACCAGCAACGACAGAAGAAGCATGAAGCGAGATGTTCCGCTTCGATCTCACAAGAACCACCAAACTTCTAAGATTTACGGCAACTTACTTTGGAGCTGGGAAACGCGAGTAGAAGAAGCCCTTCCCATCGCGCGTCCACGCAATGCGCGAGAACTTCACCTGGATTTCACAAGATTTTCAGGCATGGACTGAGCTGAACAAAGTGGAACGGAGATACTCCCTCCGTATCAAAATATAAGTCACACTTGGTCATTACCAACCATATGTATCAAAGGGAGTAGTTCGTTACTGGGCTTACCCAGGACAGGGTGTCGCGCAGGGGTGCTTGTCGCGGACGCGCATGACCCTGATGGTGACCCAGTCGCTGCCGCTGGCGCTGGTGCCGTAGGCCAGGTGGTCGGCGTCGTCGCTGACGCCGATCATGGATAGCGACACCGTGGCGTCGTCGCTGAGCGTGCTCGGGTCCAGCAGCACCTCGGGCTCGCCGGCCAGCCCGTGCTGCACGTAGAGGACGCCGTGGGGGAGGAGGCCGGGGTTGTGGAAGTAGAAGTAGCTGCCGGCGCGCTTGAACGGGGCGCGGTAGCGCGGGTGGTCCAGGAGCGCCGTGAGCTGCCCGCGCAGGCGGCCGCGGTGGTCGCAGGTGGCGAGCACGGCGTCGGACACCGCCGCCTGCGCCGCCACGAACTCCTTCACCTCCTTCGACTCCAGCTCCTCCATCCTGAACGGAACGTACACACACACCGGCAAAACGTACGTCAATGTAAGATGTGTAAACAACGTGCCGCTTGTGTTACAAAGAAAAAAGTTCGCTTTTTTTTTTCCGACGAAACTGGGGATGAACGGAACGAATCACGCACTCCTGATAACCTTTCCAAACTTAATAACTCGATCTAAATCGTGGAAAAATAATTATCGATCGATCTTAATTAACTCTGTGTAGTAAAGTGTGAACACTGGGAGTTCTTTAGATAAAAATGTGCGGGTTTCGGCAGTTCTGCACGAGTTGTCTGTACTGATGCAACTAGCCACGGTGAAATGAATGAAACAGTGATCCTCTTCTGACATGTGGACCATCTGGTGCATTACTGCAGTGTTATTGCTCTTCAGCAAGTCTTATTATTACTGTAGTGCCCAAGGGATTGCGTATAGAGCAAAAACCTTACCTTTTCGGTCGGAAAAAAAATCTTCTAAGGGTAAGCCTAGACTCTGCAGTCTTCACCGATTTTTTGAAAACATATTATACTCTTTTTTTATGTTTCCAAGAACACTTGACAGCGTTAGAGCATCTACAGGGCATGGCATGCGCATGAATCAAGGCTGAAGGCTCACACCACCCGATAGAGTGGTCGGAAGCTCGGATGCCGGATGCCGGATGCCGATGGATACCATAGCTAAAAACGTAAAAACATTCTGAATCTCTGATGTGCAAATACTGCTTCTTTCCCGTCTAAATGCATGTCTCAAACTGGGCGAAGTTCATGGACGCAGAGGAATGCAACTAAACATTATCGTGGGCAGTAGAAACAACGGGGCCGTAAACAAACTTAGAAACACAACATGAGTGTGCCTTTCATTCAAGAAGCTATGGAGAAAGAAGCAAGACAAGATTGCAACGGAAAGAGGTCACTCACCATCTGTAGGGGTCCGGCACAAGGACTCCATGGTAGTTGTCGACAATGTCGCCGTCGCGGCGAGCTGGAGGGTAGCAGAGCGGAGGCGACGGCTCGTCGGCAGCGGCGAGGGAGCCCATGGCGGTGGGTGAAGCAAATGCAACGACCTTGGTGGAGGTGCGTTGGTGGTAGTAACTGAATGGCGCCCTGGCAAGCGGAGGCACAAAGAAGTCGCACGATGACAACACCGCACAAGATACAATGCAGCATAAATAGATAGTTTCAGATAAAAAAAAGTATAAACAGATATGGCGAGAGGGTGTGTGCGTGTGTGTGCATGATGTGTTCACGTGGTGAGCATTTTGCTTACTCCATACAAAAAAAGTAGTTAGGCAGCTAGCTATATTTGAATATAAAATAAATAAGACAAAACACTTGCTTAGGACAGAAGTGTAAAGTTATAAACTAAGAGCATCTCCAACAGACGCGTTTCGGCGCCGCGCGCTAAATTTGGTATCCAGCACCAAAAAAGAGTTTTCGGACGCGGCGCGCTGGTTTTGTTTTTCCATCCGCGCTATAGTTTAGCGCGCCGGAACGCAGCGCTCCAGCAGACGCCCACAAACTCCAGCGCGCGCAGCGCTCCAGAGCTAAATTTGACCATTTTAAACTTAATTCGATAGATTTGACGATTTTTCACCTAATACAAACTACCAATACAAACTACAACAACCTAATACAAACTAGAACTCGAAGTCCGAGTTATTTGAGGCGGTGTCGCTGGAGATTTTGTCCTCCAGCACCCTCCACCGCTCGTCGTCGGCGGGCCAGGTCGCGCGGCCTGCCACGAGCTCGGCCTCCGCCAACCCCTTCGCCAGGCGCCGCGCCTCCCTATGCTCGCGGCGCTCGGCGTGCCGCTCCAACTGCTCCGCCGTGGACATGTTCCAGTGCTCCACCTCGAGCTGGTGTTCGCGCGGATGGCTCCGGTACCAGTCCGCGACCGCGCGCTGGTCCCGCTCCGCGACGAGGCTGAGAATCGCTCGACGGCGGTGGAGGCGGCGGTCTTCGTCGGTGACGAGGCGCGGCGCCGGCGCCATGTTGCGCGCTTCCTCTGCGCTGCGGCAGTCGTCGAAGTTCATTTGGCGGCGCGAGCGGCCGAGCGCCCACGCCGCCGCGTCGTACGCGCGGGCGGCCTCGATCGCCGTCTCGAACGTGCCGAGCGCGACGCGCTCCTCGTCGGACCTGATCTCCGACGTGAAGGTGACGTTCGGGCACGCGCGGACGTCGTGGTAGCCAGATTGGCTTCGGCGGCGCGGCGGCATGGTGGCGGCGGCGTGGCGCGGGCGTCGGTGGGGAAAAAGTGAAAATATCCGGAGCGGCGCGGGAGAGACAGGTGGTTGCGTGGCGCGTTTGCGTCCAGCGCGCTGGACGCGCGGCGCTATATATGAGGCCGCGCGTGCCGCTTCGTCCGGCACGCTGGACCGTTTTCCCGCACGGCGGAACTTTCCCGCGTCTGCTGGAGAGCGCGAACCGGCCCCGCGCGCGGGAAACGGCCGGTATTTCGCGCGCGGGGCGTTTTTTCGCACGTCTGTTGGAGATGCTCCAAGTTTCCTGCGATGTTGGGTTTTGTTGTGTGACACATTTGCAACGCACTTGTACGAGATTTTGGGCAGGAAAAGAAACGAATTTTCAGCCATTTCGTAGTAGTAGCTGTACACAAAAGGGAATAATGCTAGACGCACGACGAAGAGCGTGTGGCAGTTGACAGAAACGGGGGTTGGATGTCGCCATGGAGATGTAAGAATGTTGCCATGGGCGAGGAGGCGTCGCTGTCAGCCTGTCACGCCTCTGCCCAAACAGCTCACACCTCCTGGGATTCGCATTTACACATTTTGGGACCTGTTTAATTGAAAACATAAGACTCCAGCCGTGCACTCGGTTCGAAGGATGAATGTGGATCGATTTTTTTTGACAATTAATACCATATATATACTCCCTCCGTTCCAAATTAATTGACTTCTATTTGTCCACATGTGGATGTATCTAGACATGTTACAAGTATAGATACGTCCGCATTTAGAAAAATGGAAGTCAATTAATTTAGAACAGAGAGAGTATATTATAGTAGCGAATAGTACATGGTAGAGATACATGAGCTGACTACAGTGGTTACAAAATAAAGTCTAAAAGAAAAGAGCAAATCTTCAAACTCTTTCTTTTTCCATGACACAATCTTGAACTTTTCTGAAGGCAGCCGTAGAACGACAAAGATATCAATCCACATACCTGCGAATACCAATGAGGGTTCTCCCATAATTTTGAGCCGCAACGCCGAGGTTGCGTGGATCAACCAACATCGGCAAGAGTACCAACACCAATATTCCAGAGAATAACAACCGACAGCTTGGTCGACGTCGCTGGGAGCCGAGAGTACGAATCACCATTGTCGAGGTCGTAGCAACCGGGACAAATATTGCGAGGACAATCCTCGCGGCAACCATAAGAAAAGATCCAAAATCGATCCGGCGAAGTAAGATCTGAAGGACCAAACCTAGACAAATTTAATCTTGTAGCACCACCATTGACGTCGGGAAGAAGATCTCTTCGTCGAAGGAAGAACCAAAGATTGATTATTGTAGATGATGAAAACTCCATTGAAAAAGACGGCACCAAAACCCTAATCAAATCTATTGGGAACACTACTTTTATTGAGAACTCCAACCATAGATCGGGTTCCCCACCCCTCGCGACACCGGCGAGGCCGGCCGGAGGAGGGGAACCGATTTATGGTGGAGGCGGAGGTGGTGGCGGCGGCTCGGTTAGGTTTCTAGGAGAGCTGTGTTTCTAAAAAATTGGCACGCTTCGCGAATGTGGATCGATTTGGTTTGAAGACGAACATAGATGAGTTGTGCCCATCTATTTAATTACCCTTCTTCTCTGTCACCATGTTTAGCTCGACAATAGGGTGCATAGAGGGTTCGGACACGCTATTTTAGCTCATAGGGTCCACCCTATGAAAATATATTTTAAATATATTTCAGGATGTTAAAAAATATCGAAAAAATACAATATGTGCATCTGAACGTTCTATGTTCGCAAACAAGTTTTGCGAGAATTTTTTTATGGCCTGTGTAGAAGACACAAAATATGTCTTGTAACAGTCATTTTGGAATACCAAAAAATGGTCTTTTTTACACAAGCCAAAAAATACGTCTATTTATTGCGAAACTTTGTGTGCAAAAGTAGAATGTCCGGATGTACACTCAGTTTTTTTTCCAGGATTTTGTAAGACTTAAAATAAACTTTTAAATTGTGGGTGGATCTAGAGTTCTGCACCTCTGAGCAGAAGTGGATTTCCCGCAGAGTTCCGGTAATTTAAAGTTGCACCGGGTTCATTTGTTACCAGGTGAAAATATTGTTGTTTTGAATCTAAAAAAATCATGTGTGTTCATTCCATGTTCCTGCATACGTAAATTTTCATTGAAAAAATGATATGTCTGGTGGGTGTGTAACAAATAAATGTATTTGTTTTATTGGTTGGTTTCTACGGCTCATTCTGTTAACACATTCCACCTCCAGAAGGGGGGGGGGGGGGGGGGAGAGGGTTTTGACACCGGGAGTTCACATGTAGTTATAGGGTGGAAAGTATCCTCTGGTTACAGCAAAACAAAAGAAAAAACCACCAGAAACTAGGGTAACACCTCAACCATGGTAGCCCACAAGTTGGAAAGATCGGGATCACGCAGGAGCTGGAAACAAAAGGAAAAACTATCGGACAAGTTTAGCATCCCTCTACGATGTGACACCACCATTTTCCAACAATGACGCCTTCTACTACGACAGATAAGGGATAGTTTGGAAGATGTTAGTTAATGATGAGCCGCACACTTTACGATTGAACACCAGATCATTCCTAGTATTCTAAATTGACCAAGATAAAGCTCCCAATAACGCCCAAATCAACCAATTTGAACTTGATCCAGGATTCCTGCAAGCTACTTCAAAGAGATCCTGGAAACTACGAGGGGGTGATCCGAGTTGAGAGCTTCCTTGACATACCACCAACAAAAATGGGATAGAGAGCACTACAAAAATCAAGTAAGAAGTCATTTCAAACTCTCCACAAAGGCTGCAACCCGGATCCCGGACCACCCTTTTGCTTTTAGATTTGATATAACTTGAATTTGCCCTTTGAAACACATCAAACAATACTTTCAAAGGCATACTCATTTTACATAATTTGATGATGCAAGTATCGACAACACCTAGATCCAGAATTATGTTGTACATAGATTTAGCACTATATTTCCTTTTTTTTTGTTAAAGCCCAGTACCCCTCATCTTGTATGTACGTGATGCAAACCACTCCCAACCTATTTCTTAGTTTGTCCATTCCTCTAGCTCGCTAGGGCCAAAGGATCGACGAAAATGAATGTGGATTCCATCAGGGTGAAGCACTTTTCCAACCGTGGCATTTTGCTCATCGCAATGTGCGAAGATCGTAGGGACACTGACACTCAGCGGTACTTGGTCCAGCCAGACATCTCTCTAGAAGCGGATCTTATTACCATCACCCACTCAGTAGGCGATCCCACGTCTCACATGATGTTTAAGGGCGTGAACTTCCAGAACTGAGACCTCGCCCCCCCCCCCCCCCCCCCCCCCTCCCCCGCGCGGGATCGGACATGAAGAAGCTGCCCGAGCCAAGATTTTTTTTCCTCAAAATTTGACAACTCAAATCCTGATCCCCCTTTACAGCTTTATAATTCATTTTGCAAGTAGCAAAATGTTCCTCGCTCGACTATCCGCAAACCCCATATCCCCAAACTCCTTTGGCTTGCACAGTTTTTTCAATTTAGTCATATGGTACTTGTGTTTATCTCTCTTTTCCTCCCAATAGAATTTGGCTCTTGCCATGTCCGCACCATGATGATTACCCTCCGGCAATAGGTAAAGGCCCATGATGTAGGTGGGAACAATAATAAGACAGGAGTCAATGAGAACTTTGTGCCCTTCACCCCCGATGAAACTGGCTGCCAATTTTCTAGTTTTTTTTTGGATCTTTGTCACAACAAAGTCCAAATCCAAGATCAAAAGTTTTCTGTCTGAGACTGGTGCCCTCAGGCACTTCATCGGAAGTGATCCCACATCACAATTGGGTTCCCATGACTCGGGTCACCCTAGGACATTCATCTCACACTAAGGCTGCATCTTCTGTCATCTCCATCCACACCTCCTCCAATATACATGCCATAGTGACACCCTTATGCGATCTCCTAACGGAACATGCACTCGTACATCAACATATAAGAACATCACAGAAAATAACATACTTGTACACAACTGACATATCAAAGACACACCTCCTTCAATTAATCCACATGCCACAGTGACACCCTTATGTGATCTCCTAATGTAACATGCACTCATACATCAACATATAAGAACATCACAGAAAATAACATACTTGTACACAACTGACATATCAAACACACCATTTTAATGAACAAAATACTACTCAATCTAGATAAAGAGACAAAATACATCATGGAAAAATTATATTGTACCACACATCATGTTTTCCATGAGGCTATAGCGGAGATATGATGGAGAAGTTGTTGAAGAAATCGAACACAGCGATGGCGGAGGGGGAGATGCCACCATAGGTGATTTCGGCGGTGTTCACAGTCTAATCTCCTATAGCAGTGACTTGTGCTTCCTCTATTTTGTTCTATGTCTCGTGTGACTTCTTACATCATGAGAAAAATTATGTTAGGCCTTATGTAGGGGACTTTGGGCAAAACCAAGGCAATGGAGCTAGAATCTACGCGATTCGTTGTTTGAGGGGAGCCAAAGGGTGGATGGCACGGGGACCCTTTAGGTGTGTTGTGGATCTCACTTGTGTGGCCCCTCGATGACTTCCAGTGTTCGGCCTCTTTTATTTTGAAAGTTAGGAATGCCATATTTTTCCCTGATTTAATTGAGTTCCAAAAGGTCCATTGAAACGTGAAAATTCAAAAAGAGGGGTTCCTACCTTCCGTGCTTAAATATAAAATAATGAGATTTTTGTGGAAAGTCCTGTAAATCATTAACAAGATTAAAGAAAATATGTTAATCCTTGAAAATAATTGGAGCATTCACATAATAAACTTCAAAGTCATAGATACTCATTGACGTATCAAATGTCCATATGTGGGAGATATTTTAGAGTTTGATTACTATAGAAATTCTAGAGTTATGGAGAGAGTTTGGATTGTGCCACATAGAAATAGTTGGATGGGCTTATACAAATAAACATGGGTGATTTCACATCACAAATATGAAGATAAGAAGGTAGAAAGAGAAGAAAGAAGATTTACCATGAGTATATCAGTCTAGGATGGCCATGAGAAGGAAATAGTGCAGAGAGGTAGCCACCAACATATGCGTATAAAATTGACATAGTGAATAAATATTGGGTTAACCTCTCATGTCAGAGTGGGGTATCCACGAGTTTGAAGGTTCTTAGGTAGTATGGATAGTATAACCCCCATGAAATAAGAAATCTTCACATCAGGTATGATATGCCCATGTAAACCTTCAATAGGAATAGTCATCTGTTCAGAGGAAGTAGGAGTACCTATTGATGGAGTGGCAATACGAATACTAACAACGGAGCTAGAAATTAAACCAGTTCCAAGAACAAGTTTACTCTTATTGACATGATATTGATGCACCTAAAATGCATCTACTTTTCCAAGCACTTTGCTTCATAATTTACTCCGGAATCTTCCCATATTTGAATAAAACTGCTGAATCTGACGCTGTTTTTAGCAAAGTCTCCTTTCTGGTTGTTTTTGCAGGAAATTAAATCTAGGAAAAATACCATGTCATTTTTTATGGAAAAGGAGGACAATGTGCGAAGGATGGACACGAGGAAGCGTCGGAGGCCCAAAAGGGGGGGGGGGTCCCACGCGGCCACTGTACCTGGCCGCGTGGGCCCACCCAACTGGGGCCGCGAGCACCGCCTCCACTTCATCTTTGGCGTACCCCTCATATATATGAAAAAGTGGGTGCCCTAGGAGGGGAGGAGCTTTCGCCAAACAGAGCGCCGCCACCACCACGATCTTCGTTTTCGGAGACAGATTGCTCCAGGATTTCTCCCTGGAGGAGGGATTCGGAGACCGTCTTCACCGCCATCTTCACCGCCATCATCTCCATCGACCATGAGCTCCCTCACCATCGCCATGTGTGAGTAGTTCGCTGTAGGCATATGAGGTGGATGGGGATTGGATGAGATTGATCATGTAATGATGCCCGTTATCCGAGATTTTAGGGGTTTATCTTGAGGATACTTTTGTATTGTGTTGATGCACTTATGCTATGCTTAATGCTTGCTACTAGGGCCTGAGTGGCATGATTTCAGTACTGAACTTAGAGCATCTCCAACAGACGCGCTTCGGCGCCGCGCGCTAAATTTGGTATCCAGCGCCAAAAAGGAGTTTTCGGGCGCGGCGCGCTGGTTTTGCTTTTCCAGCCGCGCTATAGTTTAGCGCGCCGGAACGCAGCGCTCCAGTAGATGCCCAAAACCTCCAGCGCGCGCAGCGCTCCAGAGCTAAATTTGACCATTTTAAACTTAATTCGATAGATTTGACGATTTTTCACCTAATACAAACTACCAATACAAACTACAACAACCTAATACAAACTAGAACTCGAAGTCTGAGTTATCCGAGGCGGTGTCGCTGGAGATTTCGTCCTCCAGCGCCCTCCACCGCTCGTCGTCAGCGGGCCAGGTCACGCGGCCTGCCGCGAGCTCGGCCTCCGCCAACCCCTTCGCCAGGCGCCGCGCCTCCCTATGCTCGCGGCGCTCGGCCTGCCGCTCCAACTGCTCCGCCGCGGACATGTTCCAGTGCTCCACCTCGAGCTGGTATTCGCGCGAATGGCTCCGGTACCAGTCCGCGATCGCGAGCTGGTCCCGCTCCGCGACGAGGCTGAGCATCGCTCGGCGGCGGTGGAGGCGGCGGTCTTCGTCGTTGACGAGGTGCAGCGCCGGCGCCATGTTGCGCGCTTCCTCGGCGCTGCGGCAGTCGTCGAAGTTCATCTGGCGGCGCGAGCGGCCGAGCGCCCACGCCGCCACGTCGTACGCGCGGGCGGCCTCGATCGCCGTCTCGAACGTGCCGAGCGCGACGAGCTCCTCGCCGGACCTGATCTCCTATGTAAAGGTGCCGTTCGGGCACGCGCGGACGCCGCGGTAGCCAGATTAGCTTCGGCGGCGTGGCGGCATGGTGGCGGCGGCGCGGCGCGGCCGTCGGTGGGGAAAAAAGTGGAAATATCCGGAGCGGCGCGGGAGAGAGAGAGAGGTGGTTGCGTGGCGCGTTTGCGTCCAGCGCGCTGGACGCGCGGCGCTGTATATGAGGCCGCGCGTGCCGCTTCGTCCAGCGCGCTGGACCGTTTTCCCGCGCGGCGGAACTTTCCCGCGTCTGCTGGAGAGCGCGAACCGGCCCCGCGCGCGGGAAACGGCCGGTATTTCGCGCGCGCGGCGTTTTTCGCGCGTCTGTTGGAGATGCTCTTATTTTGCCCCATCATATAATTGAGTTTGGTATTTATCTGCAAAGTGTATCACCTGCTATTATGTTGAACCTGCGAACCCTAAAAGTGACATATAGGGAAAACAAGGGGGAGATGTTTTAGTTTGAGGATTCTATGTGTTCATGAAGTGTTAATGCGTTGTTCCGGGCTATTCGAAAGGGTAGACCTTAATTACCTGTAGTTCCAAGTTGGCCCCGGTGAAATGGGCAGGTAGGACAATAGATGTTGTGCAAATTCTCTTGGTTAGTACGCACAACTAATTACGGAACACATACCTACATATATCGGAGTTAGAGTTAAGCCCATTGCTATTGTTCTTATTATATGATCAATCTTATTCATGCAACACCCCGCTATCACCTCATGCCTACGTTTTAAATCACTGAGTTACGCTTTCATCTTTCCGGTGAAAACTGGGAAATCCTTGTTCACTACTGCTGTTTTATTTGCTACTTGAATCATACTGCTGCCATCACTATCACTGCTGCAAGTTTATTGATATACAGGTGTGGTTGAGAGTGACGCCTCAATTGCCAAAGTCTTATTGGTATTCTTGTGTTCCCATCGTGTCGAACTATAAATTTGGGTAATACTTCCCAACGAAGATTTCAGCGATCCCCTATACTTGTGGGCATCAAGACATTTTCTGGCGCCGTTGCCGGGAACCTAGCTTTATTGGTAAGACAACTTGTTATCATTTATTTGCTGCATTTGCTTTTCCTAACCATGGGAAAGGAAAAGATTACTCCGAAGGAAGTGAGGCCTTCAACTACTCGTAGAGGTACGGACTTGCTAAGTAGGCCAAACTTTTCACCTAATGCTTTTCTGCTGTTGCTCCTAAGAAAAAAGGAAAAGTTTGAATAGTTCACCATTGTCTAAGATGTCTACTAGTACTGAAAATGATTTAATATGTGGTAGCATAGACAATGAAGTGACACCTGAAACACCTGAAACATCTGAGATAACTGAAACACCTGAAACTACTGAATCTTCTATTATTGAAAATGTTGAATGAATTAGAAGATAATGTGAGGATGAACATGAAACTTCTTCTGAGGAAGAGAGCATTTACTATGGCTTTTATGGACCCGAATTTTATAAATTGGATGAACTTGATAGCTATAAAAATTCTCCTCTTGATGTTTATTTCCCTGTTACTGAGAAAATGAATGCTCCAGCTATTAAAATTAAAGACAAAGATTATGAGTTTAGTGTTGATCCTGAAATAATTGAAAAAGCTGAGAAGTATAAGTTTTATGGGAGAGACAATGAGTTCCCTTTTGAACACATTGCTGTTTTGCATGATTTATCTGTGTTTTTGGTAAAGATGAAATCCACCAACGTTATTATTTCTTAAAGTTGTTTCCTTTTACTTTGGGAGGAAATGCTAAAACTTGGTATAATCGTTTAGAACCTGGATGTATTACTAGCAAGGAGGAATGCTTGCAGGTATTTTATAATAAATATTTCCCTGCTGATAAGATTCATGGTTTAACTATTGAGATTAGCAACTTTTCACAAACAGAGAAGGAGGATTTACCCCAAGCTTGGGGGAGGTATAGTAAGATGGTTAGGAAATGTCCTACCCATGGCTTCAAGAATAATGAAATACTTGATATATTTTACAATGGACTAACTGAAAAACAAGAGGCTATCTTGATAGTATTGCAGGTAGTGTTTTCAGGGAAAGGACCGTTGATGAAGCAACTGAGTTATTGGAAACTATCTCTAGAAACTATGAAGATTGGAATATTGAAATAATAGATGACAGAGATATATTTCCAGAGAAGAAAGGAGGTATTCTTGAATTAAACAATGAGGCAATGAAGGGAGCCTCCAAGGATATGAAAGAGAAGGGAATTAAAACCTCTCATCTTAAGGAATTATCTGAAATGGGTGTTAAACTTCCTATTGATCACCATGTTTTCCAATCCCAGTCAATGTTATAGCTCTTGGAAGGTAATGAAAAGGTAACACCTCCTATTGATGCATCATATGTTAATGATTTTGCTTATCATAATAAACCTGAAGAGCATGATATTAGAATGAATATGATGGAAAACTCTCATAAAATTAAATTCCTTCGTGAAAATATAAATGCTAGTGTGGGAGAAGTTAGAAGAATTATTAAACATTGTGAGATGATGAATAATCAAGTTGAACAAATGGTTTCTCTTCAAAATCAATTGTATGAAAATCTTATTGAGAAGAAACAGGTTTGTGGAGTTAATACTAGAGGTGGTGCAAGTACTCAGGATCCTGATCCTGAAACCATCCCAAGAGGAAAGAGCAAGAGGCTCTCAAGAAGAAATCTTCTGCAGGAAAATCTCCCAATGAAAACAAAGATATTGATGATTCTCAAGAACAAGAGAAGGATATTTCTATTTCTGATGCTGAGACTGAAGATGATAATAATGAAGAAGAGAATCATCTCCACCTGAAGAAGAACAACATGAAGCTGAAAATATTGAGAACCTGAACCTCCTGAAAAGGAAGACCCTCAACCATCTATTGAGAAGAATAAAAAGAAGAAGCATCCAAATCACAAAAAGGTAAAGAGAGGGATCCATGGGTACAAAGACCCATACCATATCCCCAAGAGGTAATGAAATCTTTGGATGATGCTAGGTTTGAAAATTTTTTGAGTTGATTAAAACTTTATGTTTGCAAATTCCTCTTGTTGATGCTATTAAAATTCCTCCATATTCAAAATATATGAAAGATATTGTCACTAATAAAAGGAAGATACCTAATGATGCAATTACTGCTATGCTTGCTGATTATTCCTTCAAAGGAAAATGCCTGAAAAGCGTGGAGATCCTGGTATTCCGACTATTCCTTGTCATATTAAAGAAACTTATGTGAAATATGCTTTATGTGATTTAGGAGCTGGTGTTAGTGTTATGCCTTTTTCTTTATATAAGAAACTTAACCTAAAAAATTAGTTCCAACTGAAGTTTCATTGCAAATGGCTGATAAATCAACTGCAATACCTATAGGATATGTGAGGATGTTCCTATCTCTATAGCTAATGTGTAATTCCTACAGACTTTGTTATATTAGAAATGCCTGAGGATGATAATCTATCTATTATTCTTGGAAGACCCTTTTTAAACACTGCAGGAGCTGTGATAAATTGCACTGAGAGCAAAGTGACATTTAATGTCAAAGGAAATGAGCATACTATTATTTTCCCAAGAAGAATCCTGTTACAATGATAAACAAGAGTGTGAATTCTATTCAAAGAAATACTATTATGATTGGAAGCTTTGAAATTGCACTACCACCTCCTGAACCAAAGTATGCTACCTTGATGATTGGAACTATTCCAATCAAATATGAGGTATCTTGAAACTCTTCTTTATATCTATAAAATAAGAATCATGTATTATATCTTTTACATATTATTAATGAGACTTGATCAACCTCATTACTAATGTGGAAATGATGAAAACTTGATTCCCATAAAAATTTGTATTGCATTTTAATTTTATTTATCTTAGAATTTTAGAGTATGCATAATCATAATTATTTCAGAGTTCAGAAATTCCAGAATATGAAGTTTGAAAAATTCTCTTCAGAAAATTGTCTCTAAAAATTCCAGAAAAATTTGGAGGTAAGTTATTTAACCAAAGGGACCATCTGCCGAAGTGGGACACCAGGAGGCCACAGGGACCAGAATGGGGTGCCCCACGCGGCCACTGTACCTGGCCGCGTGGGACCCACCCATTTTGTCCTCAAGAGGAGTTAGGTGAGTGTCCAGTGCTCATCTCCTTCCTCTCGACAGAAAACCACCCCAGGTATCATGATGAACAAAGGCAAAACATTGCTTGGGATGAGCTCAAGACCGAAGAGAAGAGTATCAAAAGTCTCCCTTAATTATGATGACAACCAACTTTGGGAGGATGATGCAGTTTTTGTGGGAGAAAAGTTGAAGATCCATACAACTAGATGGCAAGACCCCCATGTTCTTGAGGAGTGGGGAATGAAAGAAGACTTCGATGCCTTCGTCAACACCACTGGTTTGCTTAGGTTTGCCCAAAACCCGCGAGATACTTATGAGTAACTCTCGCGAGAATTC
The DNA here is from genome assembly GCA_947311845.1 of Poa pratensis. Taxonomy (NCBI): domain Eukaryota; kingdom Viridiplantae; phylum Streptophyta; class Magnoliopsida; order Poales; family Poaceae; genus Poa; species Poa pratensis. The sequence goes on along the minus strand of CAMZMU010000052.1, from coordinate 130,269,212 downwards.
CTCTCCACATTCCGATTCGAGGGTCCCGACAACTACAAACATGGTAAGAAGAGTAAGCCACCGCCTCCTTCCTTTGTTTGTAAATTTTCTATGAGGGGAGAGCGCCTTGTTATGTCTTTGGAGGAGTTTTGCAAGGCTATTGGTGTGGAAAACAGAGGTAGTTGGGATGAAACCCGTGCTGACTCCAACGCGGAGCTTGTTGCATTTTGGCATTCTATTTCTGTGAACTCTCCTGATAGATTGAATAGGGGTAAATTTACTCATATACAACACCCAAGTTTGAGATATTTTGCGTTGTTCCTTGCAAGAGGATTTCTTGCTAGAGACAACAATTCTGCTTGCACGGGACTATACCTGGCCATGAGGCGGGCCGGGCCAGGCCTAAAAAAGCCCGCGGGAAAAAACCCAGTCCCAGGCCTGGCCCGGCCCGACCATCGGGCCTAGATTTCATGCCCAGGCCCGCCCATAACTACAAAATCCCGTCGGGCCTCGGGCCGGGCTTTCTTCCTGAAAACACGAAAATCTGTTGCCCAGGCCCGCCCAATAACAGTCATCGGGCCTAAATCTGCTGCCCAAGCCCGCCCAGTGGTTAGGCCCGTCGGGCCCAAGCCCGGGAATTTCGGGCCGGGCTGCCCATGCCCAGGTATACACGGGACCAATGGTTTATTTACTAAAATGTGCAAAAGAAAATACCCCATGTGAGTATAACTTAGGAGTCATTCTTGCAAGATCCTTAAATTCGGCCGTGAGTAGAAATGTTACTGATCAAACCCCTATCTATGCTGGAGGGGTTATGGTGATAACATGGGTACTCCTGTGACAGAGTCCAATTTACTCGATTTTACTTTAACTACTCGTATGGGTATAAGTGCGCTTTATGATAATCACTTTTGGTATACTTATTTGAGTGCTAATGGACACAGAGTGCCCGTTAGGCTCCCCCGTACTGACCTTTTTGACAGGAGTACAGGAAAATGGATTGTGGAAGAGGTGCCACCTCAAGAGGAGCCGCAAAATCCAGGTGTACAAGGCTACCAACCCCAAGGGGAGCCCCAACATTGGGGCATGCAAAGCTACCCATATGGTTACTACCCCGGAAGTGGAAGTGGAAGTGGATACAACTACTACCCGGGATACTAGCTTGATCGCAAGCTTGGGGGAGTACTTTTCTTTTTTTTTTCCATTCATTGTGTTATATCATTGTTATCTTGTTATGTTTTAGCTTCTCGTTTTAAAAATCACTAAAACACAAAAAGATTTCATTTGTTTCTTAGTTTAGTAGCTTCTGTACATTTACTTTATGCATCTTAAAACTAAAAAGAACAAAAATATTTTTGCTTTCTTGATTTTAACGCAAAAATGAAAGTGCAGGAATTCCTGAAATCTGTTCACTGTTTCATTTTTCATATTTTTTTCTGTAACTCCGATTGAGCTGAAATTTTAACCACTAGTGCAAATCTTCACAACCTACACACCCGTAAAATATGAAATTATTCTGAGGTGTCTAGGTAGGGTAAAAACAGTACTGTATGCAGTAGCATTTTATGGCAGAATTAAGTTTTTATTGCGCAGTTCAAATTGGGAGAGGAGAACAACAATGATGAGTTGATGAGCATGAAGTAGATGAAAGGTATGACACCTTTGCTATGCTTATGTGGACTTTTTAATAATAGCAAGTGCGCACATCATAATTTCTTTAACATCTAGGGAAGTGGTAGCAAACGTTTATTGTTGGGGTTATACCAACTCGGGGTATCACCAACATGGTAAATCCGGCTAGCCCAGGGTGGCCCGCAGTGGTGGTTAAGGCTTTGCCTACCGGGCGGCCCAGATAGCCGGCAACTCAAGGTAGGCGGATGTCGGCAAGACGGAGGCCCAAGACCGAAGCCCAAGAAGCCATCAAGACTTAGGCGGTAGGCGGCATACTTGTCGGATAGGTTTAGGACTCTGTATACTTGCCGGATACATTACCACCTTGTACCCCTGCGTCTGGCCGCCTATATAAGCCGGACCAGGGACGCCTTTAGGGCATACTCTTTCATATTCTGTACTCATTGTAACCTGACCAAGGCGATTGCCATTATAGTGAGTTATAGCAGCACGTAGGGTTTCGCCACCGTCGCGAGATCCGAAGCTGGGTAAACTGCCTTGTTCAATCCCGACCTCGACGATGCTCCCTTTTACCCCCTCGGTTAACCAGCGGCTAGAGGACCCCTGTCTCCTATCTATGATGCCAATACGACGACAGCTGGCGCCCACCGTGGGGCCAAAGGCGTCAGGCGTCATGTTCCGGGCGGGATCTACTGGCGGCATCGGCGACACCATCGCTGTTGGCTGCGCGGCGCGTGCCGGATCTGTCGGCTACGTGCAAGACAACGGAACTTGGGTGCTGGCAAAAGATGGCCTCATTGCCTACACCCTGGTTCCCATTGGCGGATTCGAGATCTTCATTGGGTTCACCCCGGAGGCGCTGGGGTTTCCCAGGAACCACACCGTTTTCGGGCCCACCCGCCACCCGGAGTTCGACTACTCGCAAGACGGATCTGAATCTGCCTCCTCCGCGGAGTCCGCGGATTTAGATCTCCACTTTTGTGGAGTTGCCGGCATGGGATCCGACTCCCACCAGACGGCAACGATCCTGAATCCATCCTTCCTACACTCCAGGACGATGCGATGTCAGATGCCGGATCCAGAGACACCATTCAAGTCAACGTTGACTCTGACTCCGATGGAGAATCTGTTAGCATGTTCGAACAGAAGGTTCAAAAGTGCTTCCACGCACCAGAATCTCAGCCCTCTGAGGTGGCAAGTTCAACTATGCAGCAGGCTTTCGTGGCTGGTGTTACCACAACAGATCCGACAAAAGCAACAGATCCTGATGTTGCCAGCACCCCAGGTGCCACCTTGCCGGGCCAAGTACCCCCGCCGACTCCCATGAAGAAAACAAATCTGGATCGCGGCGGAAGCAGCAAAGATGCTCTTAATGATGCAGAAAAAGCAACTCTGGCGGAGGTTTTGCTCACGCCAGTTAACGAGAAAACTTCGCTGGCAGACCTGGAAAAGCTCCGTTCGGTTCTAGTCAACCAAGCCCAGAGCCTACAGGCGCAGCACGAGGAGGTCACGAACTTGCTGAAGGAGGCCAAGGCAGAGCAGGCTAAGCTCACCGCCAAAAGGAACCTCTTCACCACGACACCAGTGGCCATAGGCAAAGTTCCACCGCCAAAGAAGAGTACTCTGCAGAATCGCGATCCGCCTCCAAAGGAGTTCAAGTCCCCCGCTCAGAGACTTGGTTTCGAGTGGGCATCGGCTCCGCAGCACAAGGACAAAAACAGCGACATAGTTCTAAACACACCGGTCCTCAACACTGCGGCCGCCTTGGACATCCTCAACAACGACGACTACGACAAGGACGAGAAGATCTATTACGCCGCTACTCTGGCCTACAAGGCTTTGGAGCAGCAGGCAAGGGCGGATTCCCGTGCAAGTCAGGCGGACGCACGCGGTGGACGTTTGGCTTCCAAGTCTAATGCCTGTATAGCCGCCGCTGGCGGCAACCCCAACGACCCATCGGGCTCCAGCAGCCATGGTAAGGGGAAAGACAAAGACAAGGAGCCTCGCAAATCGCCGCCTCCTAGGAGACACCGCGGTGAGGCCTCCCACAATGGCAAAAGGCATCAGGACCAACCGCCACCACCACCGCCTAGAAGAGATGGCGGGAGTAGAGACAACCAGCAGCCGCCAAGAAGTGGCGGCAACCGTGACGATCCCCCTCTGCCAAGGAGGAGTAGGGACCGCACAAGATCCCCACCGCCACCGCCTAGGCGAGAAGGCGGGAGTCAGGGACACAACAATGAGCCTGGTCGCAGCCGGGCAGTGCAGGACGAGCCTCGTGGTGACAGAACCAACCGACCGCTCGCTCCAGAAGACGCACGTCATCGTCTTAATGACATTCAGGCTGGAAAGGAGCATTCATACCTCGGCCCCGTGTGCTTCGGCAATGCCATCCGCAATATCCGCATACCTCGCGACATGACATCAGTGTCAAAAAGTTGCCAAAGGTACAACGGAGCTAACAAACCCAACTCGTGGTTGTCGGACTATGCTTTGGCCATCGAGATTGCCGGGGGCAATGGCCTAGTTGCCGCACGTTTCCTACCCCTCATGCTGCAGGGAACAGCCAGAAGCTGGATTGAAAACTTGCCGGAAAAATCTGTGCACAGTTGGCTGGATATGGAGCGGGTTTTCACCCAACACTTCCAGGGCACGTACAAGCGCCCAAAGACATATACAGATCTAACTGTGTGCAAAGGCCAGACGAAACCGCGTCCGCCTTTCTGGCAAGATGGATTCAGACAAAGGCAAGTTGTGAGAACATCGACGACAACCAGGCGATCCATGCCTTTACCACATGCCTGTTTAAGGGCTCCAGTCTCCGACACAAGCTCGTACGCATGCAAGTCAAGGACCTCGGAGTCATGCTTGAGGTCGCCGCCATGTACGCTCAGGCAGACGATGATGCACGTGATGGCGAGGGTGCCCCTGATTTGGCACCAAACAAGCGTGCTAATTACATGCGGAGGGCCGCCCAGGATGACAAAGCGGGACCATCCAATGAGGTCGCCACCGCCTTTTAAGGCCGTGGCGGCAAGCGCAAGTGGAAAAATAAGAACAAGGGCAAGGATGCTGGTCCTAGCAAGACTCGCATGTCTTACGAAGAAGCAAAGTTGCTGCCTTGTCCGATTCACGCGTATCTTGGCAAGGTTAACCACACACTGGGTGAATGCCGCTTCATTGACGACTTCAAGAAGGACCCCGATGTCGGCTGGAAGCCGAAAAAGGCGGAAAAAGCAAAGAAGGACGATGAAGATGAGGCTGTTTCCATGTAAGAGGACGAGGACCCCAAACCACCTCGCAAGGATAAAAAGTTCCCCAAGGTACACGAGCAACTCGTGTGTTTCCTAGGCACTCCCTCTGCGAAGGAAGAGAAGGCGGAACTACGTGAGCTTAACGCCACGGTGCCAGATGTTCCCCAGTATCTGAATTGGTCTGAAGCTCCGATCACATGGAACAGGGACGATCAACCTGACCGTGTGCCGCATCCTGGCAAGTATGCCCTCGTTGTCGACCCAATTGTTGCCAACTTCAAACTGACCAAGGTGTTGATGGACGAAGACAGCAGCCTCAACATCCTTTACGAAGACACCTTGAAGCGCATGAACTTGACGGAAAGCCAACTTGACTACAGCAAGGTCACATTTCACGGCATTGTGCCGGGAAGGCAAGCCAAGTCTAAGGGAAGCATCAAACTTGAGGTTACCTTTGGAACCGAAGCCAATTACCACACAGAGTATATTCGGTTCGAAGTAGTCCCCTTCAAGAGTGCATACCACGCCATCTTTGGACAGCCTGCTTTTGCCAAGTTCATGGCGAGGCCATGTTACATCTACAGTAAGTTGAAGATGCCTGGACCCAACGGTACTATCACTGTCAATGGCAACTTCAAAAAGGCAAAGGAGTGCGAACGTGGCAATGCCACCTTCGCCGAAGATGTCCTCCATGCAGAGGAGCTAGCCATGCTGAGAAAGGAAACTGATACGTCCAAGTTGCCGGAGAAAGTGCAAACTGCCGAACCAAAGCAGTCCTTCAAGGCCTCTGATGACACAAAAAAGGTGGATCTGGTCAAAGGTGATAGCTCCAAGCAAGTCACCATCGGGTCCAACCTAGATGACAAATAGGAAAGCGCGCTCGTCGAGTTCCTCCGTGAGAACAGGGACATCTTTGCATGGTCATCTGCCGACATGCCGGGTGTTCCCAGGGAACTTGCCGAGCACTCTCTTAGTGTCTACAAAGGAGCCAAGCCTGTCAAGCAAGGAATCAGACGCTTTGGGGAGAAGAAGCGACAAGCTATCGGGAAGGAGATCATCAAGTTGCAGGAGGCAAAGTTTATTAGGGAGGTAGTGCATACTGATTGGTTGGCAAATCCTGTACTTGTTCCCAAACCTAATAAAGATCTGAGGATGTGTATCGATTATACCGGTTTGAACAGGTGTTGTCCTAAGGACCACTTTGCTTTACCACGTATAGATCAGGTCATAGACTCCACAGCCGGCTCCGAGCTGCTGTGCTTTTTGGATGCGTACTCTGGGTACCACCAAATTAAAATGCGGGAATCAGACCAACTAAAAACAGCGTTCACTACGCCCTACGGAACCTTCTGCTACATTACGATGCCCTTCGGCCTAAAAAATGCCGGCGCTACGTATCAGCGGTGCATGCAAAGATGCCTTAACGAACAAATTGGCCGCAATGTTCATGTCTATATAGACGACATTGCCGTGATGTCTCGGAAAAAGGCGGATTTGCTTGACGATCTTCGAGAAACCTTTGACAACCTCCGAGTATATAGGATGAAGCTCAATCCAAACAAATGCGTGTTTGGAGTCCCTGCCGCAAGTTGCTTGGCTTTATCGTTTCCGAACGAGGGATTGAGGTCAACCCGGAGAAAATAAAGGCAATTCTCAACATATCCAGGCCAACTTGCCTGAAGGACGTGCAGTGCCTTGCTGGCTCCGCAGCTGTCGTCAGTCGTGCAGCGCCTTGGATGTGAGTTGAATAATTGTGGCTCTGAACAAAGGTATACGCATCCCATTGTGCTTGCTAATCTTGCCAACCAAAAGGTAGAAGAATCTTCAAATGGTAAACATGAAGTCATATGCTTGACAAGCTTAGCGGGTGGGAGTTAACTTAAATGTGCTGACACATGGAAAGTTTTCAACATTGCACTAAAATTATATTTAGTTGATGTCATGTACTTTTGTTTATGGATGCCTATCATTGCGAAATAAATGTGGAAACTTTGTAAGTTTGAGGAGTAAGAATAATTGGCTAGAGAGACGCCTGGGCCGCCAACCTAAGCCATGCATCATTCATGGTGGAAATTTACAGCGTACCATAGTGAACATTCAATGATGCACATCACAATAAAAAGCTACACAAGTGGTAAATAAAAGAGTGTTGAGATTGTTCATTGTCTGTTTGTCTTGTTGTTTGGACATGGGCTTGTTCCATGTCCAGGGACAAGAGGTACCCCAGTTGACGCTCTTGATGACGCTATTATTACTTGCAATGACTTTAAAACTCAAATTTGCCTTGGGACCCAAGTGGAGTAGCACATGGTGTAGGTACTCATATTCACGGGGCATGAGACTTTCAACCTCTAGTTGGTCAAGCATATGAGTCATAATAGGAACATCAAATGGACTGATAAAAATTAAAGGCAAGGTTGCAAGCACAATGATTTCACCAATCAATAAAGGGAAGAATCAAAAGATCTCAAAAATCTTGGCATGATTCAATCAAAAGCGATGCAAGAACCCTTGTTTGTTTCTACAATTGGACAAAACTCATCCAAGTGTTGACACTCCATGTTATTTCTCTTGCAACAAATATAAATGCTTTAATACTGATTAGATGCACCTTTGCTAGCATTTTGTTATTTGTTATGGAAGTTTTGTTTTGAATACTTGTTGGTATTAAACGGTGTTACATATGCAATACAAAGTTCTTGTTAAAGTTTTTATCGCTTCTGCACTATGTTTGAGTTGTTCGAGGACGAACAACGAGCTAATATTGGGGGAGCTGATGCACCTAAAATGCATCTACTTTTCCAAGCACTTTGCTTCATAATTTGCTCCGGAATCTTCCCATATTTGAATAAAACTGCTGAATCTGACGCTGTTTTTAGCATAGTCTCCTTTCTGGTTGTTTTTGCAGGAAATTAAATCTAGGAAAAATACCACGTCATTTTTTATGGAAAAGGAGGACAATGTGCGAAGGATGGACATGAGGAAGCGTCGGAGGCCCAAAAGGGGGGTCCCACGCAGCCACTGTACCTGGCCGCGTGGGCCCACCCAACTGGGGCCTCGAGCACCGCCTCCACTTCATCTTTGGCGTACCCCCTCATATATATGAAAAAGTGGGTGCCCTAGGAGGGGAGGAGCTTTCGTGAAACAGAGCGCCGCCACCACCATGATCTTCGTTTTCGGAGACAGATTGCTCCAGGATTTCTCCCCCGGAGGAGGGATTCGAAGACCGTCTTCACCGCCATCTTCACCGCCATCATCTCCATCGACCATGAGCTCCCTCACCATCGCCATGTGTGAGTAGTCCGCTGTAGGCATATGAGGTGGATGGGGATTGGATGAGATTGATCATGTAATGATGCCCGTTATCCGAGATTTTAGGGGTTTATCTTGAGGATACTTTTGTATTGTGTTGATGCACTTATGCTATACTTAATGCTTGCTCCTAGGGCCTGAGTGGCATAATTTCAGTACTGGACTTATTTTGCCCCATCATATAATTGAGTTTGGTATTTATCTGCATGGTGTATCACCTGCTATTATGTTGAACCTGCGAACTCTAAAAGTGACATATAGGGAAAACAAGGGGGAGATATTTTAGTTTGAGGATTCTTTGTGTTCATGAAGTGTTAATGCGTTGTTCCGGGCTATTCAAAAGGGTAGACCTTAATTACCTGTAGTTCCAAGTTGGCCCCGGTGAAATGGGTAGGTAGGACAATAGATGTTGTGCAAATTCTCTTGGTTAGTACGCACAACTAATTACGGAACACATACCTACATATATCAGAGTTAGAGTTAAGCCCCATTGCTAGTTGTTCCTTATTATATGATCAATCTTATTCATGCAGCACCCCGCTATCACCTCATGCCTACGTTTTAAGTCACTGAGTTACGCTTTCATCTTTCCGGTGAAAACTGGGAAATCCTTATTCACTACTGCTGTTTTATTTGCTACTTGAATCATACTGCTGCCATCACTATTATTGCTGCAAGTTTATTGATATACAGGTGTGGTTGAGAGTGACGCCTCGATTGCCAAGGTCTTATCGGTATTCTTGTGTTCCCATCGTGTCGAACTATAAATTTGGGTAATACTTCCCAATGAAGACTTCAGCGATCCCCTATACTTGTGGGTATCAGATATCGCTTAAAAAAACTCTTTACAACTGGTTTGAGAAACAATCAACTAATAATTGTTATCAAATAACTAAAGCACCACTTTCTGAGAATCGGAAAGTTAGAGACGTGTAGAACTATGATTGCTAGGCGTGCCTGCTCGTTGGGAGACCCCAAGAGGAAGGTTTGATGTAGTCTAGCAGCAAGTTTTTTCTCAGTATGAAACCAAGGTTTATCGAACCAATAGGAGCAACAACTCTTCAGAAGGTTATCAACAGCAAAATATGATGCGGTGCAACACCAGGGATTCCGGCGCCGACGTGGACCTGCACACAACACAATCAAAGTACTTTGCCCCAAAGAAACAGTGAGGTTGTCAATCTCACCGGCTTGCTGAAAACAAAGGATTAAATGTCTCGTGTGGAAAATGAGTATTAAATTGCAGCGAATGAAAAAGGAATAGTTTGCAGTTTGTGGTTTTTAATCAGTGTAAAGAATGGACCGGGGTCCACAGTTCACTAGTGGTGTCTCTCCAATAAAAGATAACTAACATGCTGGGTGAACAAATTACAGTTGGGCAATTGACAAATAGTGAACGCATGACAATGTAAATACATGGCATGATGATTACTATGGTTTTTAATTTGGTCATTACGACAAGATACATAGACCGTTATCCAACTGCATCTATGACTAATAATCCAGCGTCGGGTTGTCATCCGAGTCCCCCGTTGGTATTAAATTGCAAGCAATGGATAATTGCATTAAGTAAAGCGCGTAATGTAAACAAACATATATGCCCGTGGACATAGCATCGTTAGGTTCCCCCTAGTGGCAACAGCACATCCACAACCTTAGAACTTTCTTTCACTGTCCCAGATTAAATGGAGGCATGAACCCACTATCTAGCATAAATACTCCCTCTTGGAGTTACAAGCATCTACTTGGCCAAAGCATCTACTAGTAACGACGGGATGCATGCAAGATCATAAATAACATAGGGCATAGATTGATAATCAACTTGACATAGTATTCAATATTCATCGGATCCCAGCAAACACAACATGTAGCATTACAATAATATGATCTTGATCATGTAGGGCAGCTCACAAGATCTAAACATGATGGCACAAATAGGAGAGACAACCATCCAGCTACTGCTATGGACCCGTAGTCCAAGGATGAACTACTCACGCATCACTCCGGAGGCAGGCATGGCGATGTAGAAGCCTCCGGTGATGATTCCCCTCTCCGGCAGGGTGCCGGGAAGAGGTTCTGGACCCTCCCGAGCTAGGGTTGATGGCGGTGGCATCTCTGGAACTTTTCGTGGATTTTGGCTCAAGCGCTTAGGGTTATTTTCTCGGGGAATAAGTAGGCGAAAGGGCGGCGGCTGACGAGCCCCGAGGGGCCCACACCACCCTAGGGCGCGCTAGAGGGGGGGCCGCGCCCTAGGTGAAGGGGATCGTAGACAGAAAACAAAAAATTCTAACAACGATAACCTTATACTAGCCAGGATCTACTCTATGCAAATATACTATACGGTAAAAGACGGTATACATACCCTTGTAGACCGTAAGCGTCGACGATCAAAAGATCTGTTTCGATGACGACGCGTGATGAAGACGACGTAGCCGACCTCGAGGTCGTGAAGATCTTGACACGACAATGAGGATGACACCGTCCTCATGGTGGTGGAGGCAAGCACCTCCCAGCACCCCAAGTGTGGTGCCTCGCAGGGAGTCACACACATACGGTGGAGATGACGAACTCCGGGCTCCGATCCAGGGACGAGCAGCGGAAGTGGAAGACTTGGACCGGAAAACCAGCAGCACGGCGGTGTCCATATGGTGGTGCAAACCTCAACCCTTGCACAACCCCAATTGCGGAGTCACGACTTAAACGGGAGAGAGAGAGAATTTCTGGTGTAATTTCCAAGGCAAGGGGGCACCTCAATATATAGGCGGAGGAGGGAGACCATCTCCCTTGGCTAAGCCATGTGGGACTAAACCCCACATGGCCAGCCAGCCAAGGGGGCAGGCCCCCTCATGGGCCCTTTGTGGCCCATTCGGTCTCCTCCATGGTGCGCTGGCCCTGGGGGGGGGGGAATTCCCCCCTTATGGGCCTTTCTTCCAAAGTCAGGCCCATCTGAAATTGGGGCTGCCAATAAATCCAAAAATAAATAAATAAAAATGTATTTAACTATTAATTACACTAATTAATATTAAACACATATCATCTAATTTATTTCGGCTCCAAAAACCATTTCGTCAGCCCCCGAACTCCGTCGGATATCACCCGGAACACTTCCGATGTGTCCGGAACACTTCCGGTGCTCTTCTCTCTATTTTCTTTTCTACGTCCAATCTAAATAAATATGTCATCTCCCCTTAAGTGTGTTACCCTACAGTTCGAGATCTCGCCAGACATAATCGAGACATGCTCTCCGATTAATGACTAATCCGTGGACCATGGATACCCAGGATTAATCCCTGTGAGATAACGAATAACTTTTTCCGTTCGAACCTTAGACTTCGAGTCTTAAACCTTTTGCCTGGCGATACTTAGCGTGCCCGAGACTCGTTCATAGATATCATGATACCTAGCTTGATCTCGTTACCGACAACACTATTCTTTACTCGTCCGTGATATTATGTCCTCATGACCTAGTCACATGCTTGCAAGCTCATTGACATAATCTCACCGAGTGGGCCCAGAGTATCTATCCTGCTATGCGGATTGGCAAATCCCGCTCTTGATCCCTCGTCTCAACATACTCCCTTCCGATACCCGAGAGGGACACCATTATTGTCATACTATATAAGTGATGACGTTTGATGCAATCAAAGCATCTTCCAGGAATAGCGATAAGAGTTGATCTCACGGTCAAAGGCGTAATGACTACGTCCTACAAATGTTGGGTATGTCCATCACATCATTCTACCAATGATACCAACGTCACATGATCGGGAAACCTCGATCATCGATTGCACAATGAACTAGTTAAATAGAGGCTACTAGGGACCTGGTTGTTTATCTACCACACGTGTATTAATGTTTCCGCTTAATACAGTTATAGCATGGTATAAAACATATTACGAACAATTGAGATATGACAAATAAACTATCTTTATTAAGTGCCTCTAGGGCATATCTCCTTCAGTCTCCCACTTGCACTAGAGTAACACTTAATCTAGTTTACCACTTTGGTAAAAGCTTAAACACTTATAGCAACTTGGTGTAGGCTTTCCCGTGGAAGAGGAAGTTTAGTCAACGGATCTCCCACATTGAGATCTGAATGTACTTTGCAACATTTCTATGTCAACTCATTTGACATCATCCCGTATCATATGATAACGGTGAAATATATCTTAGTCGATGGAGTGAGACTCGAACCTTCGCGTAGCATGGGCCTTAAAAGTCTAAGAGATCTATTAAGGGGAACCATACATGCTCGGAAAACCGCTCAGTCCAATCACACTAGCTACTTCTGGAGTTGCCATATATTTCTATACCTATGTAGATTATGTGACAGTGCATTCATATGCGACTTGCAAGCTAACCATGTCTTTCTTAAAACAAAGGACATCTCCTATGAGATTTCTAGTCATATGGGTCAGTGTCATAACTTGCATCATCGTAACCTTTTACGGCAAGTTGTCTTTTCACTCTTACCCTATACCAGAAAACATATCTTCAGTTCTCTCAGACACTGAAGAATATACTTAACGTTTGTTCATTGATCCATCCAGGATCACTCTAGAACCCGTTCTTCAACCAAGAACTTGGGTCACACCAAGTCGAGCTTTCAGTCTGATAGAATCTATGGCTGAGGCATAGAGGATGTCGAACATCATTAGCTATCACTGAAACGCCAAGATAAACTTAATATTTTACCTAGTCATACAAGTAAGAACCTTTTTCTTCGCTTGTTCTATTCTGAAACACTTCAGAATCTTAACTAGGAAAATATTCCGACCTAATGTTATTAAGCCCCTTTGATCTATTCAAATTATAGACCCGATGCCTAATACTCCTAACTTCATTCATAGAAAATTTAATCACTTTAATCATTTATAACTTTAATCAATAATCATTTATACTTTGCTAGAGGATCTGTATCATTCTCAATATGTCATTACATATAAAATCAGGAATGACACCTAGCTCCCACTCAAATACGCCTTCCGCATATAAGACCAGGGAATTTCTTTTAGCTCCCACTCAAATATGCCATTCACATATAAGATCAAGAAAAGCTACTTAGCTCCCACTCACTTCTTTGTAAATGCAGGTTTCTTCAACTATTTTGGACAACTCCAAAATCCTTTGATCACATTATCAAAGTGAAGATTCCAGCTCCGATATGCTTGCTTCAGCCCATGAATGGACAGCTGAAGTTTGCATACGTGTCCAGCATCCTTAGGATCAACAAACCTACTTGTTGTACCGATTACAACTCTTCCTTAATGTTGCCATTAGGGAACATGGTTTCTTTATCCATCCATCAATTTCTTAATTGAAAATAATTGCTAGAACAATCCTAAACAGACTTAGGCATCGCCACTTGAGACAAAATCTTGTTGTGGTCAACTTTTGAATTTGTCGAAACTGTTTTACGACAAATCGATCCTTATAGACGGTTGTCTTTCCGTCAGTGTCTATTTTTCATAAAATTCCATTCACTCTTAACGGCCTTGAGCCCATCAAGAAGACTTACCCAAGTCATTACTTGGTAATCGTACATGGATTTTATCTCGGATTTACATGGCATATAGCCAATTTTCGGACTTAGGTTCACCATCACTTCTTCGTAGTTCGTAGGTTTGTCATGTTCCATTAACATGACGTTCATAACAAGATTGTCGTACCACACATTGCGGAACACAGCCTCGTACGCCTACGGTCTTAGTATGAGCTCAGAGCATCATGATCTTTATCATCATTTTCCTTCCGATTGAGGAGGACGACACCGGAAACACTTTCCGTTGCGCCACTCTGATGTCTGGAGAGAAAGTTCATTAACTTCGTCTTGCTCTACTTTCTTTCCCACTTATACCCTTGGACAAGAAACTATTTCTTTTCAAGGTATGTTCCGGCAACGATTTTGCCTATGTCGTGAGACATGTACCCAACAATTCTTTAGGTACGGTATACTACAAAGATTTATCCATTTTAGGTTTGATCACATCGAAACACTAAATTACGAAACGACAATCTAGGCTAAAAGCCATGCCATCACTCATATGGTATTGCCTCCACGGATTAGATGGTTTCCCTATTATCTAACGTGAATGTTTTGTTTCTACCATATGACTCCAATGATCACAATAATTCGATAAGAGATTTTATTTACCACACACTATCCATAAGGTGTGATTACGACGTCCAAACACACCACAACATTGTGGTGTTCCATGCGACGTAATTTTGGAACTCTTCTCACAAGTCTTCCAATGATATGCCAACCTTATAACTCAAATCTTATTTCGATCTGTATCGCAGAATTTGATTTTCTTGTTAAGTTATTTTTCTACTTCACTTCGAACTTGTTTGATCAAATCAAAACCTTTCAGACCAACATTTGATCAAGTGGATATATCCATATCTACTCAATCATTTGTGAAGTTTACGAAATAAAGATTTCCACTACACGTTAATTACTTCATTGATCCACATACATCCATATGCATGATTCTCAATAAGTTATATGCCCGTTTCCGAAAACGGTGTCTTAGTTATCTTGCAAGTGTCAAAAGATCAAAATCTAAGGACTCGAGATCCATCTGAATGGAGCTTCTTCATTGACTATAACATTGACATGACTTAAACGTTAGTGCCACAAGAATGTGGTGTCTTTATTAAGTTTATATCCTTTGGCATTAATGTTATGAATGTGGGAGCTTCTACCATATAAATTCAAATCGACGTATGATCATTACTTCATAAATATAGGACAACGATTTTGTCACTAACATATATGAACAATCGTCTCGCTAGAGGAGACACACTTATAATGATCATACTAACAGGCGATCACAAAGAATTTATTCAAATGGTAGATGCAGAGGGAGAGTGTCTATGGCCATCACAACATATTGTCTGCCATCATCAACACACATTATCACCTCATCCTTCCAAGCTACTCAAGCAGAAAATCTTGTTTTCATAAAACATGACTAGTATCAAAACTTAGTCACTACTGCGAGTACTTGCTTAGGTAAAACATTCATAACGTGTATATCATATATACACCATTATCATTGATAACTTCCCGGCGATCTGTTTCATCTACTTGATTCTTCCAACGCAATCAAGAATTCATGAAGGTGAACGATTCCCCTTGCATGACATAGTCTATAAAAACATTTGCATCTGGCAACATTTTCTGTCATCCAGTGATCGAGCTGAGCGAGGCGTCTCAATGTCATCAAATATGACCATGTCATCGAGTATGACCAATGTCATCAAGTATGACTGCCACGTGCTCCTTTAATGCATGTTTCTCTTCCATCTGGGTCGAGAGAAAAACAGTCAAAGTACTGATAAACTTCATCAAGCCAACTTGTGGTGTATCTCGAGTTCAGCGATCATCTCATATGTTCGCGATCTGACAACTCGCACCCACAGTTAATTCTCTATGGTAGAGATCATAGCATACACTGGACTATGATGAAATTATCCGCACAAAACTTGATAATCCAAATTATCCTTTTGTTAGCGGAATCTCCGGATTTATCTCCTAGCGGGTATTGTATCACATAGAGCTAACGGTTTAAACAAGGAGTATCCTCAAGCTACCGTATAAAACTATGAAGTTTGGACCCAACCTTTTAAGTTTCTCAATCGCAGGAATGCTCCTAATTTTTAAAGAGGGCTATTACACTGGTTAATATCTACAAAGGTTTTGCAAAATATAAAGACTTTGTTCATAATAAATATGGGTTCAAGTTTTAATAAAATAAAACTACCAGAACTCCCACTCAAAACGAATATCCCTCTAATCGTTTTAGTGATTACACGATCCTCATCCATTATGCAACCCCTCATCGTCAGAGCCGGCAACATAACTTCAAAGGTAGACATCGACATGTCAATCACAACAACTCTGTGACTCATGCTTAACCTTTCGGTCACCGTGTTCCGAGGCCATGTCTGTACATGCTAGGCTCGCCATAATAACCTTCAGCGTATACGCTTGTGCAAACATGTCTTACACCCACCGTATGCGAACGACGATATGTCTGACACCCGATCGTCACGGCCTGCCTCATAACGTAGAACTTTCTTGGTGGTGCACGCCAAAGGGAGAACACTAATGGTATTTTGGAGGGATCATCTTATATTACTACCGCCGTGTAACTAATATATAACCATATATATATACACAATATAAGATGCAAACAACACATAACATCAAAATGTAATGCGACGTGATATGGTCCTTGCGCCGATGGTCTCCTTCGCGCCCACAGTTTATAAACAATTTATCAAACCTACCTTGACCATATCACATTGCCCCTGCAAAATAAAGTTAGACGCTTTCTACTTTATCTTTTGCATATTTTACGTGGCTTGGGGCTTTCGTAAATAGAACCGATTCATACCTACGAACCTATGACCACAACAACGATCAAATAGTCGCTATTTATGTATCCCTTTCGGGCCCTCCATTGAAAATGCAAAGCCAACTAAAGAGAGAGAGACAGACACCCGCCAGCCACATATACGGTACAAGCCGTATGTCAGTTGTGGAACCAGTCTCGCGTAAGCGTACGCGTAAGGTCGGTCCGGGCCGCTTCATCAACTCGATGCCGCCGGCTAAACAAGTGCACGCTAGAGGATAGCTTCTAAAAGAACGATGCCCCCATGAGAACATGGGTTCTAAAACCGGTATAGCTATATCTACGCATAGATCGGCTCTGATACCACTGAAGGGGATCGTAGGCAGAAAACAAAAAATTTCTAACAACGATAACCTTATACTAGCCAGGATCTACTCTATGCAGATATACTATACGGTAAAAGACGGTATACATACCCTTGTAGACCGTAAGCGTCGACGATCAAAAGATCTGTTTCGATGACGACGCGTGATGAAGACGACGTAGCCGACCTCGAGGTCGCGAAGATCTTGACGCGATGATGAGGATGACACCGTCCTCATGGTGGTGGAGGCAAGCACCTCCCAGCACCCCAAGTGTGGTGCCTCACAGGGAGTCACACACATACGGTGGAGATGACAACCTCTGGGCGCCGATCCAGGGACGAGTAGCGGAAGTAGAAGACTTGGACCGGAACCACCAGCAGCACGGCGGTGTGCATATGGTGGAGAAAACGTCAACCCGTGCACAACCCCAATTGCAGAGTCACGACTTAAACGGAGAGAGAGAGAGAGAATTTCTGGTGTAATTTCCAAGGCAAGGGGGCACCTCAATATATAGGCGAAGGAGGGAGACCATCTCCCTTGGCTAAGCCATGTGGGACTAAACTCCACATGGCCAGTCAGCCAAGGGGGGCAGCCGGCCCCCTCATGGGCCCTTTGTGGCCCATTCGGTCTCCTCCATGGTGCGCTGGCCCTGGGGGGGAAATTCCCCCCCCCCCCCCACCTTATGGGCCTTTCTTCCAAAGTTAGGCCCATCTGAAATTGGGGCTGCCAATAAATCCAAAAATAAATAAATAAAAATGTATTTAACTATTAATTACACTAATTAATATTAAACACATATCATATAATTTATTTCGGCTCTGAAAAACCATTTCGTCAGCCCCCGAACTCCGTCGGATATCACCCGGAACACTTCCGATGTGTCCGGAACACTTCCGGTGCTCTTCTATCTATTTTCTTCTCTACGTCCAATCTAAATAAATATGTCATCTCCCCTTAAGTGTGTTACCCTACGGTTCGAGATCTCGCCAGACATAATCGAGACACGCTCTCCGATTAATGACTAATCCGTGGACCTTGGATACCCAGGATTAATCCCTGTGAGATAACGAATAACTTTTTCCGTTCGAACCTTAGACTTCAAGTCTTAAACCTTTTGCCTGGCGATACTTAGTGTGTCCGAGACTCGTTCATAGATATCATGATACCTAGCTTGATCTCGTTACCGACAACACTATTCTTTACTCGTCCGTGATATTATGTCCTCGTGACCTAGTCACATGCTTGCAAGCTCATTGACATAATCTCACCGAGTGGGCCCAGAGTATCTATCCTGCTATGTGGATTGGCAAATCCCGCTCTTGATCCCTCGCCTCAACATACTCCCTTCCGATACCCGAGAGGGACACCGTTATTGTCATACTATATAAGTGATGACGTTTGATGCAATCAAAGCATCTTCCAGGAATAGCGATAAGAGTTGATCTCACGGTCAAAGGCGTAATGACTATGTCCTACAAATATTGGGTATGTCCATCACATCATTCTACCAATGATATGACTCCATTGTCAATTGACACCAACGTCACATGATCGGGAAACCTCGATCATCGATTGCACAATGAACTAGTTAAATAGAGGCTACTAGGGACCTGGTTGTTTATCTACCATACGTGTATTAATGTTTCCGCTTAATACAGTTATAGCATGGTATAAAACATATTACGAACAATTGAGATATGACAAATAAACTATCTTTATTAAGTGCCTCTAGGGCATATCTCCTTAACTAGGTGCGTGTGGCTCCCTGGTGGCCCTCCTCTGTTGCTTCTTCGCTCCATCTGGTATCTTCTGGTAAAATAGGGACTCCCGTGTAGTTTCGTCCAATTCCGAGAATATTTCCAGACTAGCTTTTCTGGAATACAAAAATAGCAGAAAACAGGAACTGGCACTTCGGCATCTTGTTAATAGGTTAGTCACAGAAAATGTATAAAAGTGACATAAAGTGGATGCAAAACATGTAGCAATAGGTATAAAACAAGCATGGAACATCAAAAATATAGATACGTTTGAGACGTATCAAGCATCCCCAAGCTTAATTCCTGCTCGTCCTCGAGTAGGTAAACGATTAAAACAAAATAATTTTTGAGGTGACATGCTACTATCATAATCTTGATCATATAGTATTGTAAGGCACATGTAAATGAGTGAAGTGATCCAAATCAATGATCTATAATTTGGTATCAAATAGATAATGAGTAAACAATGAATCACACAATCTAAACTTTTTCATGAATAGTACTTTCAAGACAAGCATCAAACTGTTTTGCATAGGTGTTAACTCATAAAGCAATAGTTCCTAATAAAAGGTATTCAATCAACACAAAGGAAGAATCAAGATTCAGCATTTGCTTCAACTTTCAACATATTTATCTCATGGATATCGTCAACACAAAGTAGTATAACAAGTCCAATACGTTGCATATAACCCATGTTGTAACAAAGTTGACACTAGTGTTTGCTTGTGGAAGACAGAAAGAATAGGAAAACTGACTCAACATAAAAGTAAAAGAAAGACCCTTCGCAGAGGGAAGCAGGGATTAAATCATGTGCTAGATCTTTTAGGTTTTCGAAAACATATAGAGATTGCATAAAATATTTGATACTCCTCCCAACCTTGCTAACAGAAGCCATGGCTAACCGAATCCTCGGGTGCCTTCCATCAATCACATACCATGGAGGAGTATCTATTTTTGAGAGGTGTTCGTTAATTGTCAACGAATGGTAGCGGGTGATAACAGTATCCTACCTGCCAAACGGACTTTTAAGAGCGGCTCCCATGAAGGACGTTGATACGTCTCCAACGTATCCATAATTTATGCTGTTCCATGCTTATATTATACCATTTGCTACATGTTTTATATACACTTCATATCACTTTTATGCATTTTCTGGGACTAATCTATTAACAAGATGCCACAGTGCCAGTTCCCTGTTTTCTGCTGTTTTTGGTTTCAGAAAGTTACTTCCGGAAATATTCTCGGAATTGCACAAAACAAAAGGCCAAGTCCCTATTTTTCCAACATGTACACGGAGTCCGAAGGAGAGACGAAGACTCGCCACGAGGTGGCCAAACCACCTGGCGGCGCGGCCCCACCTTCTGTCGCGCCAGCCTGTGGTTTGGGCCCCTCGGGGGTCCGCCGACATCGCCCCTTCGTCTATTTATTCCCCGAGACGTGAATACCCTAAAACACCGAGCCTTTCATCCAGAACATATTCCCTGCCGCCGCTGTCGTCAACCCTAACTCGGGGGGTTCTGAAGTTGTTCCCGGCACCCTGCCAGAGAGGGGAATCATCACCGGAGGGCTCTACATCGCCATGCCCGCCTCCGGAGTGATGCGTGAGTAGTTCATCCTTGAACTATGGGTCCATAGCAGTAGCTAGATGGTTGTCTTCTCCACTTGTGCCATCATGTTTAGATCTTGTGAGCTGCCTATCATGATCAAGATCATCTTATTGTAATGCTACATGTTGTGTTTGCTGGGATCTGACTTATATTGATACCTATGTGGAGCTGAATATTATATTATCATGTCTATGTCATTTGTGATCTTACATGCTCTCCGTTACTTGTTGAAGTCTTGGCCAAGTGAATACTTGTGACTCCAAGAGAGGGTATTTATGCATGATAGTTGGGTTCAACCTCTATTTAACCTGGGATAGTGACAGCAAGTTCTAAGGTTGTAGATGTGTTGTTGCCACTAGGGGTAAAACAGCAATGCTTTATTCAAGGATGAATGTATTGTTTACATTACGCACATTACTTAATGCAATTGTCTGTTGCTTGCAACTTAATACTGGAAGGGGTACGGATGTTAACCAGAAGGTGGACTATTTAGGCATAGATGCATGCTGGATAGCGGTCTATGTACTTTGTCGTAATGCCCAAATGAATCTCATAGTAGACACCACAACTCGCACATGCATGTTATATGCACTTATCAATTGACAATTGCCCAGCTGTAATTTGTTTACCCAGCATGTTAGTTATCTTATTGGAGAGACACCACTAGTGAACTGTGGACCCCGGTCCATTCTTTTACATCTGAAATACAATCTACTGCAATCATTGTTCTCTACTGTTTTATGCAAACAAACATCATCTTCCATACGATACGTTTAACCCTTTGTTTTCAGCAAGCCGGTGAGATTGACAACCTCACTGTTAAGTTGGGGCAAAGTAATTTGATTGTGTTGTGCAGGTTCCACGTTGGCACCGGAATCTCTGGTGTTGCGCCGCACTACACTCCTTCACCAACACCTTCGAAGCAACCTCGTTTTCCTGCTGGTTCGATAAACCTTGGTTTCATACTAAGGGAAAACTTGTTGCTGCACTCATCATACCTTCCTCTTGGGGTTCCCAACTGACGTGTGACGTTACACGCATCAAGCATAGTTTCTGGCGCTGTTGCCGGAGAGATATTCCCTCATCAACTTAGCGCTAGCAGACGTTATTTCTACCAGCAAGGCAGATCATCCCTCTTTTTCTTTTGTTTACACACATACAGATATTTCACTGTTTTGTCATTGCTTACTGATGAATCAGGACAAAAGTGTGAAGAGAATTGATTGGTTAAAGTTGTAATTAATTTGGACTGGGCACCCCGTTGCCAGCTCTTTTTGTAAATTATTGGATAAGCGGATGTATATGCCACTAGTCCAGGTGTAAAGTCCATTTGACAAGGAGAATAAAGAATAACCACACTAATTCCTCATGAGCTAGTAAACATTGACACAAAAGGGAATAATAACATTTTGAATAATTTAAAGGTAGCACATGAAAATTTTACTTGGAGTGGCAAGGAAATGCCACATATAGGTAGTTATGGCGGACACGAATGGCATGGAATTTGGCTCAAGGATTTAGATGCACGAGAAGTATTCCCTCTCAGTACAGAGTTTAGGCTAGCAAGATTTATGTAAGAAAACAAGAATATCAACCCGTACACCAAGTTTTACATGACAAACATAGTGCAAACGTTATAAGACCTCGTACCGTCTTCCTTGTTAACCGAACCCGTTTACTAGAAAATATCTAGACCTTAGAGATACCACCGATGCAAACCAAATTTTCAACAAGCTTTACGGTAGTTCTTACTAATAGGCTTAACTCATGTGATGCACAAATTTAATCATGATCTACTTGTTAACTCAAAACAATTGACAAGCATCAAGTTATCCATATTAGTGATCTACAAGATTAAGCAAGTTTTTCCTTATACCAATTACCACATGCAACATTTTCGGAACCAACCAAACACCAATCAATTTATTTAATCAACTCTCCAAATAGATATAAGTGAAGCAAGAGAGTACTTTCTACAAAAGAAAGCTAATAGCTCTGAAAAGAGATACATGAAAACAAGAGCTAAAAGCTGAACAGCGCTAGATATGAATACTCAACAAATATAAGTGAAGAATAGGAGTATTCTCATGAAAAAGCGGAGCGTGTCTCTCTCCAATCAAGAATGCTAGGGTCCAGTCAAGCTTATTGAAAATAAAAGACAATACTGAAAATAAAAGCACACATACGCTCCAAGAAAAGATCATATGATGTGAAAGAATTAAAATATAGTTTCACTAGAGATGACCTGATAATTTGACGATGAAGAAAGGGATGCCTTAGGCATCCCCAAGTTTAGACGCTTGAGTCTTCTTGAAATATGCTGGGGAGATCCATGGGAGCCTCCCCAAGCTTAAGCTCTTCACTCTTCTTGATCCTATTATCACCCTTCTCTCTTGACCCTTGAAAACTTCCGTCACACCAAACTCAAAGTAAATCTCATTAGAGGGTTAGTACTCAAAAATTTTAATCCACTGGTTCTGTTGTGACACATTGCAAGAACTCAATAAAATATTAGCTACAGCCTCCATTAGAGAACCTTGCCTAAAGCCCACAAGAGACAATGCAAAAAATAGAGACAAAATCTGTCAAAACAGAACAGCCAGTAAAGATGAATTTTTTCGAGGCACTTACAGCGCTCAGATCAAAAAACTTTGAACTAATGAAAGATTCAGACATTCATAAAGATCACGCACAAAAAGTTTCAGATTCTTTCAACAATCTGGTGATTTTAGGATTTTCGTACAGTGGACAGCAAAAATCTGTTTCTGCGCAGCAATCCAAATTAAGCAAAACCTTAACACCAGAGGCTACTCTTGGCACAACAATGCGAGAAAATAAAGATACAAAGGAGTTGCTACAGCAGTAAACAACACCTTGACTCAATAAAAGAAAAATTGCAGAAAAATAAAATGGGTTGCCTCCCATAAGCGCTTTTCTTTAACGCCTTTTAGCTAGGCACAAAGCATGAATCAAGTATTACCAAGTGAAGAAAGGTCTAATTCATCAAAAGCTTCATCAAGAACAGGGTTTGTCACACTAGGACTTTTCATTTTACGAAGTTCTTGGGAAGAAAATTTAAATAGGCCACTATGTGACTCACCCTCAAGCTCATTAAACACGTCATCAGTTTCAAGCACACCCGTGGGTTTTGGTTTAGAAACTTTTGGCACATATTTTTTGCTCTTTTCCCACAAAAGCCTTTTGCCTTTTAGTTTTAATAGAGGTAAAAGTAGAACTTATAACATCCATAACCTCCTCTAATTCACCAATCCTAAGATTTTGATTATCTTGAATAGCACTAGTTTCTAAAACAGCAATTCTTTCATTAATGGTTCCTAGTGATTCATCAAATTTGCTAGTACTATCAAGGAGGTTTGGCAAAATTTTCTCTATAGACTCCAACTTCTTCATAACATCTTCCAAGGTAATCTCATTTTTGATGTTACTAATAGGTGGTGTTCCTACTAGACTTTCAATAATATAACTAGCTTCCAACGCAGGAGTACCAAGAAAGTTACCTCCTGTCAAAGTATCCAAGACATACCTATACCAGCAAGTTATGCCAACATAAAAATTTCTAAGCAGGATCATAGTGGAATATTTTTTAGTACACCTACGATGAGCATCGCTGATTCTATACCAAGCATCTTTCAAACTTTCTCCACTATGTTGCTTAAAAGATCTAACCTCAACTTCAGGAACCGAGACATAATGAGTTGAACCAGACATGATAACTAACAGAAAACAAAACTGAAAATAAACTAAATGCAAGTAACTAATTTTTTGTGTTTTTGATAATTGAAAGCAAACAAGATAAAATAAAATAAACTAAGCAAGACAAAAACAAAGTAAAGAGATTGGAAGCGTGAAACTCCCCTTGCAGAAGACTGCTGACTCCCCGGCAACGGCGCCAGAAAAAGTCTTGATTGCTAGGCGTGCCTGCTCGTTGGGAGACCCCAAGAGGAAGGTTTGATGTAGTCTAGCAGCAAGTTTTCCCTCAGTATGAAACCAAGGTTTATCGAACCAGTAGGAGTAACAACTCTTCAGAAGGTTGTCAACAGCGAAATATGATGCGACGCAACACCAGGGATTCCGGCGCTGACGTGGACCTGCACACAACACAATCAAAGTACTTTGCCCCAACGAAACAGTGAGGTTGTCAATCTCACCGGCTTGCTAAAAACAAAGGATTAAACATCTCGTGTGGAAAATGAGTATTAAATTGCAGCGAATGAAAAAAGAACAGTTTGCAGTTTGTGGTTGTTTAATCAGTGTAAAGAATGGACCGGGGTCCACAATTCACTAGTGGTGTCTCTCCAGTAAAAGATAACTAACATGCTGGGTGAATAAATTACAGCTGGGCAATTAACAAATAGTGAATGCATGACAATGCAAATACATGGCATGATGATTACTATGGTATTTAATTTGGGCATCACGACAAGATACATAGACCGTTATCCAACTGCATCTATGACTAATAATCCACCGCCGGGTTGTCATCCGAGTCCCCCGTTGGTATTAAGTTGCAAGCAACGGATAATTGCATTAAGTAAAGCGTGTAATGTAAACAAACACATATGCCCGTGGACATAGCATCGTTAGGTTCCCCCTAGTGGAAACAACACATCCACAACCTTAGAACTTTCTGTCACTGTCCCAGATTAAATGGAGGCATGAACCCACTATCTAGCATAAATACTCCCTCTTGGAGTTACAAACATCTACTTGGCCAAAGCATCTACTAGTAACGACGGGAAGCATGCAAGATCATAAATAACATAGTGCATAGATTGATAATCAACTTGACATAGTATTCAATATTCATCGGATCCCAGCAAACACAACATGTAACATTACAATAATATGATCTTGATCATGTAGGGCAGCTCACAAGATCTAAACATGATGGCACAAATAGGAGAGACAACCATCTAGCTACTGCTATGGACCCGTAGTCCAAGGATGAACTACTCACGCATCACTCCGGAGGCAGGCATGGCGATGTAGAAGCCTCCGGTGATGATTCCCCTCTCCGGCAGGGTGCCGGGAAGAGGTTCTGGACCCTCCCGAGCTAGGGTTGACGGCGGCGGCGTCTCTGGAACTTTTCGTGGATTTTGGCTCAGGCGCTTAGGGTTATTTTCTCGGGGGAATAAGTAGGCGAAAGGGCGGCGGCTGACGAGCCCCGAGGGGCCCACACCACCCTAGGGCGTGCCAGGGGCGCGCCCTAGGTGCGTGTGGCTCCCTGGTGGCCTTCCTCTGTTGCTTCTTCGCTCCATCTGGTGTCTTCTGGTAAAATAGGGACTCCCGTGTAGTTTCGTCCAATTCCGAGAATATTTCCAGACTAGCTTTTCTGGAATACAAAAACAGCAGAAAACAGGAACTGACACTTCGGCATCTTGTTAATAGGTTAGTCCCAGAAAATGTATAAAAGTGACATAAAGTGGATGCAAAACATGTAGTAATAGGTATAAAACAAGTATGGAACATCAAAAATTATAGATACGTTTGAGACGTATCAAACTACGACAAAACATGATCTCTTCTTGGCCACATCACATGAAACTAAATTCATATTACTTGTACTAAGAAAAATTAATACCTCTTGGGATATGAATAAAAATAAATTTTTATAAATTATAGACAGTGCCAACAGAGGATTGCCCAGAGCCAATTGATTTGCAATTAGCAAATCAAACTGTTTTGTATTAACAAACATAGGCATGTGAAATTTAAACTTTATTTACAAGTTTTAGATGCAACACTTCCTCATAGGTGGTCTTTCCTTCTTGGCTCGGTGTAATACATTCAAGAAAAATAACATAAAAGTGTCAAGTGAAATTGATGTAACAAGAGCTTTATTCATACACTAACAAACCTCCATGTAAAGCACATTCGAGCAGCCCGACTGCTACAATACTTTAACCTCATTATTGGTATGTTTTTATCTATGACTCATTTTTGACATCAAAGCTAATAACATTTTTAGTTGTCTTATATGCCTATTTATTTTCTTATAATTAACATTGAACAACAATAAAATGATACCAACTAATGAAAGAAACAAGAACAACCCTCTTATTCATGATATAACCATCCCCCCCCCCCCCCCCAACTTCTTGGTGAACCTTAGGCAACTCCAATAAATATATTAAACGATACATAGAATGTAAAAAAACATCAGGTGCTCATACTGAGCTAAAATCTCAGCCAAAACGTGTAATTCCTTGTTATCAAATTATTGTAAAAATATGTAGTTCATGATATTGTTGAACCAATTTTCCATCAGAAATAAATAAAAAATATTTTATAATATGCCCGTTGATTTCAACATGCGAGAAACATATACTAAATGGCATAAAAGTTCTAAAAATTGCAAATAACAAAATCTAGCTGCACAGATGTGTGGGAATCATACTAACTATATCCATACAACACAATTACATAACTAGTTGTGAATATCTTTGTTTTTTAAGTAACACAATAATGCTTAACATATTTCATGAAGTGTCCCGCACAGTTGCCCGAGACACCTGACTATGCATCATTTGCTTCATGTTTTGCTCCTCGATAGCTTCAGATATCCCACTTCCTTGTTCTTTGTACCATGTGATAGAGGTCATTGAACCATAAGATAAAATGCAAAAAAGGAACAAAAAATATAACCAAATTTCTTACATATTTACACCAAAAAATAAACAAGTTCTAGATATAATACTAAAATACCATATTTCATTGAATCTTGAACAAAATAAATGAAGACTTTTCACTTAAATGAACCAAGCTTTCAATCCCAATTCTCCAAGATTTGAACCAGAATTCCATCTTAAATCAACAAACAAGCTAAACCTGTGATTATCAATAGAGCTTGGAGCTTAAAAATGTTTAAGAACAAATCAATAAATCAAATGTGAGTTCAAATCTCCCCTCAAATATGAGATTCCAACACCCAATGCACCAACTTTCTAAATGATGAACCATAAATTTTATTTTATTTAAACAATAGGAGAGCAAGGAAAGTTTAGGGAGAGAGAGTATGAGATAAACTGGGTTGCTTCATTTCACCCCGGAAAAAAGAATGGGGAATGACCTGATGATAAAGCGACATGTCCGTTAGAAGATAAGAGGAGAATGAACCGCAAGCGCAATCACCCCCTTAACATTGTTTTCATTGTATGAAATATTGCTTCTCGTTAGCATTGTCACAACTCAAATCACTCATTTGAATAGACAGCCCATTTGCATAGTTGCAACAAGGTAATTCATACCTCGATATTTCTACAAAATTACTACTACCTATCTAGCAGGTGAAATCTTGACTACACAATGTCACCACTCGATTGGTGAGGGCATGGTAACAATTTTCAGAAATTTGTGTTCCATGTTGTCGGCATCCTAGTTGACTGGATAGGAGGTGCATTCCGAACATTGATGTCAAGTGGCAACATCCGATATTCGATGTCCAGATCTCGCAAGATCTTCATCATCTCGTGGAGAATCAGTTCCCTTCTCTCAAATCTCATCCCCATGTCCTGGAAGTTGATCGTGTGGCGGCACCATATAGATATCTTTAGTCGGTTTGTATCATCGATGTCACGAAGGACGACCATAGAACCAGGGTACCAATGTTCTTTCTTGTTGTCGAGGTAACTGAAATTTGAAACGGCAAGGTAATAATTAAACTCAACATTTCAACCGTATAAAAACTATAAATTAATGTGATTAAGTAATTGGTCGTGACAAAGTAGGAAAAAAAGATAAGGCGAGAGGAATGGCACGTACTGCATCAGCCTTTCTTTCATGAGGGCCAGTTTCTCCGCCGGTGTAGCAACATTAACCGAGAAGTCCACCGCGTCTCCCATATCAGGGCTCCGGTAGTAATTCATAATGGGCAAGGTGGCAAGCTGAGTGTTTGGATAGTAAACCTTGAGGTTGTCATATCGGAGGAAGATCGTCGTCATGATATTCATTTCCTCAACGACCACCTGAAATCCAACCATGTCGATGAATTAGTTTGGAGTATTGTACTAGGTCAGTTCAGCAAAGCCAGAACCAAGGATCTTAGTATTAGTTAGACCTGCATTCCATCGACTTCACAGCGGTCGCCAACATCGAACGGGTGCATCACGAACAGGAAGATGATGGCCTCGAAGACGGTCTTGAGGGTGTTGCCGAACATGAAGACCGCGACGAGGAGCTGCGAGCTGAGGAAGACGAAGAAGCGCGTGGTGGCGATCTCCAGGATGAGGAGCCAGAGCGCGAGCACGATGAGCGCGACGACGACGTTGGCCATCTGGTGGAGCTTGTTCACTGCAGTTTTCGTGTCGTTGAGCGTCAGCGCAAGAGCTTTGCGCTCCCTAAACGCGCTCACCACCCAGTTCTTGAGCGACCTCTTGCTGACCCTGTTGTTCTCCTGCGCTCCTTCCAAGAGATTCATGGCTTTCACAGCCTCCTCCTGCCTCATGAACCGCATCAAATCCGACAAGTATATGTGCCTGTAACATCGACCGTTCACCGTTAAGAATTGGATCAGCATTTTGACATGGCATTTCAACAGCGTTTTGGATCAGTAAAGAGATACTCACTTGGACCCAGGTTTGGCGACATTATGGAATACCCTCTTGGCAGCAACCTTGGCCTCGTGCTCACTGTGTATCTGCGTCGCCAGCTCGTCCTCCTGGCCCGTCGCGTGCTTGATCTGGTCGTCCATGGTCGTCAGCGCCCCATACCGAACGATCCTCATCAGCCGCTTCATGCTCCAGGCAGAGATGTTCTTCTGGTTGAGCCTGTGGAGCTGGTCGATCGAGATCCCATCGTCGAAATTATGCCGCTCCGATTTCTGCTTCTGCAGCTGCTTGCTGGTGCCACGCCTGGACGCCGCTGCCGTGAGGCACCCGCTCTTGGGCACCTGAGCAGCGGCATCCTGCCTCGGCATGGCCGCCGCCTGGAGCTCGTTCGGCATGGCTGCCCCGGCGCTCTGCAGCCGCTGCACCTCGGCCATCATGCGGCTATCCTCGACCAGCGGCGGGCCGGAGAGCGTCTCGATGACGTACTGGTTGAACAGCGCGTCCTGGATCCTGTCGAAGTAGGTGGAGACGTGGAAGGAGGAGGCCAGCACCTTGAGCAGCAGCGTTTTCACCAGCCGGATCACGGTGGCGACGAGCAGGCACAGCAGCACCTTGGTCACGTAGGGAAGCACCGGCGTTGGGTTCTCCTGCTTCACGTTGTTGTCGAACAGCAGGTGCCAGGAGATGAGCGCCACGCCCAGCCAAAGCACGTTGCGCACGGCGCACCGCACGCCGTACACGAAGTAGAGCACCTTCTTCCGGAGCATGAAGTTGCGCTCCACGAAGAAGACGGACACGCGGATGACCCAGCCGGAGACGAGGCGGCCGCAGATGAGCACGAACACCAGCACCTCCCACTTCCAGAGGTGGAGCCCCTGCAGCTTCTTCCCCGACAGGCTGGGTATGGTGAGGCTGCACACAAGCGAGGCCACGATAATCACCAGGCCGACCCATTCTAGGATGATGAGGCAGTCCGTCGTATCGCGCTTGAGGTCGGCGGTTAGGCCCTCGTCGATGAACGGGTCGTCTTCTTCGTCGTCGAACATGCCGCCGGACTTGCCGACGGGGCCGGAGGTCATGCCGATCAGCCCCGACTTGCCGATCAGACCCGACCGGAGCTGCCCGGACTTGGGCGGCCCCTTCATGACGAATGATTTGCGCTCGTTACGCTCCCCCTCAGCGCCAGCGGGGCCATTCGACGGCGGCGGGGGATCCATTAGCCGTGAGCGCGTCTTGCTGCGCGGCAACAGGCTGCCCCCAACCGACGACGACGTGCAGCGTAGCACCTCAGCGGTGTCGACCCTTGCGGTGGCAGCCTGGTTTCGACTGTCGGTAGCGTCCGAGGACGTGGAGGCCGTCGACGACGACTGGCCGAACCGCTTGTGTGGGTCCTGAAACGAGACGCGCAGCTCCCGGGAACCGGACATGGACGCCGGCGCGCGCGGTGGCCGTCCTGTCTCCTCCACCTCCAGGTCGGGATCGAGCGACAGCTCACCGCCGGCCGCCGCCTGCTTCCGTAGGAAGTTACCGATTAGGCGACCTGCTGGGTCATCGCTGCATTCCTCTCCGACGCTCAGCGTCGGCGACGTGGGCGACTGCGGTTGGCGGTTCTTGAAGCTGAACGCCTCGCCGATGCGGCGGCCCCGGGCGCTGGGCGAGGTCGACACGCTGGACCCCGACCCCGAACCCGGCGCGTGCGAGGTCGAAGCGCCGTCACCATCGATCTTGACGACGACCTCCCGGGGACAATCGGTGTCGCGGTTCTGGTCCTGCTCGAAGTCGAACGAACCCGACTTCGACGACCCCAACGACTTGGTGTTGCTGCCCTTCCGCTGATGATCCATCAGGCGGACGGGGCAGTGAGAACCACCCGGCAAGCTAACCAGAAGACCGGCGGCGGGCTTGCCGATCACCAACTGGGAGTCTCGCCGCGCGCGGTGCCGGTTCCAGACTCCGGAGGAGACAAATGCGGCGGCGGATGCTCAGGCCGTCTCCAGGCACGCGCATCCCGCGCGGCGCAAACGCAACCAGAACGGCCGGCGCGACACCGCCGCGCGCATGCATGTACCGCCGGCTTGCGGCGAACAATGGTGATCGATCACGATACGGGGCAATCGTGCTAAACACAGAAGCTTTCACTCGGCGGGCGCCGTGAGCGTCGTCGCCGGCCCAGGCGGAAAATTGTGGACGGGAGCCCGGGAACCTCGCGCGTTCTGCATATATCGGGGGAGAAAAATGTGCCGGCGACGTGGCTGCTGAACGGAAGGGAAACTGTCCGCAACAGATGGCGACCGAAATAAGCTGGCGGGCTAGTGGTGGGCTGGTGGCGGTGAAGTGTGGTGGGCTAGTGCTGGTTATTTTGGGCGCTGCTGTTGTGCGACCCAGGCGGGCAGCCACTCGATCGGCCAGACCGGCCTCGTTGCATTCCGTTATTTTGCATCGCTGTACGGCACGTGCCGTTTAATTTTGCTTTTGTTCACCCAGGGATTGTTGGCTCTGCGCATACATCCATGCAAGATCAGGAGATATTACATCCGTTCTAAATTAGCAGGAGTCCTAAAATTATTATGTGCCAAACTTGTTTAAAACTTCACTAAGTCTATCCAAATTTTAACCAAGTTAGTTCACAATGATCCTTATTTAGGTGTTAAAAAAGGATTTTTTTACATGATAAAGTGAAAACTCCACCTTCTGCACATAATCTGTACTTGTAGAAATTCTAATTTTTTGCACAACTTCAAAATCAAAAAATTGAACAAATATGTATTAAACAAGACAAACCTTTTCCCATTATGTTTTCTAACATAATTACATATGTCCAACTAGCACTTTTTCTCGGTACCTTTTCTAACATAATTATACATAAAATTTTAAAACTATCTATATATGGTGGCTGCTCAACGACCCTTAACAGAGTTTTCCCAGTCTAGGGAGGGGCAACATTGTCATTGTCCACCTCTATTGGGACATTGCCCATGTCTTTTCTTGGGGTGTATCAGCCAAGTATATGGTCAAAGCCTTCTCTAGTTCCTCCTTGTACTCCGTGACTCTGACCAGCTATGAGGCTTATCTGTTAGCCACGGAAGCGGCCAGAGATTCCACGGGTCCGCTGCTATGTGACATGCCTGGCCTCTTCTATTTGGTGTGAGTGTCATCCTTGACCAGGCCAGATCCGCCAACATCTGATATTGCTCGTTGTCGACGTCCTCTTCTTCATGGGAGCTGATATTGATGGAGGGAATGGGATCAGAGGGGCCAACATTATGGCTCCTGCTCGAGCTCGAGCTTGGAGGGGTCATGCTCGAACTCTTAGGAGTCGGGCTTGGAGAATACGCGCCACCAATCGCATCTAGAAACAATGGCATTGTGACCAAGCGATGGCGTTTGGAGCTGCCACCGCAAGCGCATGTGGAGTTGTAGCAGTGAGCCATGGAAATTAAAGTGGATAAGAGTGTCTGGCACGTGGGTGGAAGGGAGAGGATAGGAAGTCAGTGAATGCTTGGGTGGAAAGGAGTTATTTTGTAGGTGCGCAGGGTGGAACCAGTAGTAATGGTGGCCATGAAGCGTTCGCACGCCAGTCCGGACATTGATTTGTTCAGCCGAGCAAACTACGCAAACGGTGAACAACTGATGGGGCAGACGAGCAGCCATGCCGGTCGTGACAGTGGCGCAACAACTTTTGCTGGGCAGGGGCATTAATTGAAGGTGCACGCTAATTCGGCTAAGGCGGGCGACATGGACGCAATGAGAGAGCGGCATACTACTACCAGCATGGGCCCAAGTGTGTAAGAAGGAATGACGAAGTGACACGTTGGCACGATGCATATAAGCTTATAATATATCCTACTCGTAAGTTTTAGCCGGGTTTCACTCATGTGGGTATCTCAGTCCACGAACGGTCAAAGGGTGTGGACTGACGAAACTCTGTTTACGAGGCTGCTTTCAAGAGAAGAGGGGAGATGCGAGGAATAAAAAACGATATGCAAAAACTCTGCAACACTATGGAACAAAGGAGACCAATGCAAAAACCCTAATTTAACACATCTCAAAGCAAACTAACACGTGTCAACAAAGCATAGCCCATTGCTAGGTCAGCCCTTTTTTATTTTTATTCCTTCATCTTGTGTCAGAATTGTAGTCTCATTTTTTCTATTCCGCTATATTTTAACAGATGTGCCAATCATAACAATTTGGAAGGGGGAAACCCGATCTCTGCATCAATCAATGTAATGACCTTTTTATTGTATTATTTCAGATCAGTTCAACAAGAGAGTACAGTTAAAGGATCACATAAGGTCGATACATGTATTAACCGTCGAAAAGTAATTAACGAGAAGAGATTGTAAATCAACATGTAATTCTATTAGCAAGTTATGAGCTGCCCTGATTGGACAAACCCACTACAGCCGTTTTCAAGTGGTTGCACCCAGATCATAGCTTATTACTTCTACACCGGCTGGAGATAGGACCATGTACACATCCAGGAAGGAGTTCTTGGTGTTAAACATAAAATCATTTTGAACACGCCATAAGGTTCATAATAAAGCACAAACTTTCACCCGAATTTAAATTTTATTCTTTTTATTAATTTCATTCAACCAATTTCCAAGCATATTCGTTATATTAGTTGGAGGTAATAAATTAAAAGACATGCATGTAAACAATACTACATATAAGTCTGGCGAACGGACAAGAGATTTATAGATGTTGAATCTTATCACAAAAACAACACTTCTTATTTTCCTGCGAGTTTCTTTTAGGCAATTTTTTTAGTAGAACTTTGTGGTGAAGGAAGCACGTGAAGATCTAAATTTTCAGTGTTTGATCGTAAAAATGCCGGATTATGTTAGTCTCCAAACAAAAACATTTGTTTGGTCTGAAACATTTAGATCATTTACTGCTGAATTAAGTGTAACCATTATGTCCATTGGTTCACAGTTAAGCCCTTCTAAAAGCTATATTTGGGGTATCCGACATAACATTTAGCACTAAAATTTGTTTTCGTTAAACAATGTTATATAGAGATGGGGTTCTACTGGAAAAGCGGCAAATCTCCAAGACAGTGTCCTCCCAAAAACGTGTGTTTGACCCATTACCGATTTGAAAATGAACTTAACTAAAGAAGTTTTCGTCTACCCGCATAAGACCTTTCCAAAAAGAAAGTATGGTTGTCTTGCTGATCCTTTGAATGACATATAATGTCTCATATAATGAGTAACCCAAGAAGAAGTATGAACGCCGGTAAGCTCGTGAGCGCAGAATTGACGAGGACAAGACGATTTTCATATGAGAGCAACTTACCCGACCAGGTTGCCAATTTTCTTTCAAAGCGGTTCTTGATTGGTTTGCATTCACCATGCCTAAGTTTACGGAAATGAATAGGGACTCCCAAATATGTAAATGGAAGGGACCTTTATTCACAACGGAACAAATCTCTTGATTGATTTTCAACCTCTTTGGCTGGACCAAAATAAAATATTTCAATATTGTGAAAATTAATTTTCATCTCCAACAATAGTTCAAAGATTTATAAAATTAATTTAATGTCAAAGTTTCCTCTGTATCATGTTTCATGAAAATAATAGTGTCATCGGTGTACTGAAAAATAGACACTCCACCCTCAAGTAGATAGGGAATGAGGCCATCAACCTGACCCTTTTCTTTTGATCTCGTCCGTAGCAATTAGGATTGCTAATTAACATGTCTGTACCAAGCATAACTGTTTTGACAATTACTCGGAAGTGAAAATGGTCTGGATTCTGTACATTGCAAATCAACAAGGTTATCCACTTAATTACATAAGTAGCACTCGGTCAAACCTATACACATCATAATTTATTACACCCTTATTATAACAGCTGATGCATATACCAGTACACATTTTTTTGATTTGGTCATACGCTTATCCTTGGAATGAATACCTAGAATATGACAAACCTAGCAGGAATTGATGAGCAAACTTTCACGCATCTGTCTTGTTGAATGTAGGCGATGGCGTGTTTCCTTTTGCCGTTCTCATCCACTGATGTCACTGCTGGTTCATTTAGATAAGCATAAGTGCTTCTTTTCCACCTGCACCCAGTGGGAGAACATGTTGAGTCTGTCATTTTCACATGTATATGAATAACCAAGAAAGATTCCTTAAGGACGTGAAGGATAGAATATAATGTAAGATGCATCTTTTCTAGAATACACATATACTGTATGATGTGTCACCCAGAAATAAATTTTGCCGTGTACGCTTACAGTATGATCGATATTGCATTTTTATTTCCATTACCTATGCCGTTACGTACTTCCTAACCATAACCTGTATTGTGCATTGTGAGTTGTGACAAGACATCCAGCTACGGATTCGGATGGAGTGGGATACAGATTGTTCCCCACATCACACCGGAAAGACACTGTTTGGAAAGGGACGCACTCTAGATGCTAGAATTACTACAGCAAAGTTATTACAAGTGGTTACCAATGCTTGATGCCGATCCGTGCTTCGGTCCAGCTTTTCTTCTTGATTCCTTTCTCCATCTTCCTTGCCTTGTCGCCTTCACTTCCCTCCTCAAGAATCTCCCTTATCATTTGCTCGAAAAGCATATAATCTTCCATCTGATTTCCAGAAATTTCGGCCACTCCAAAATCATGTTCATTACATATTTTACATATAAATCAAATTCAGAAGTTTCATGATGCTAACAATTGAAGGGGTATGACAGAGTCCGTTGGTTGTTTTTGTGAGGTGACGAGGATGATGATTTAAGCGTCTTCTTTTGGCAAGAAGAAGAGAAATACAGGGCCTGACCTTGCGTCTTGGCCTTGGTTCTTGCAGCCTCCTTCTCGGCCGCAAAGCGCCGCTCCTCTTCTTCCGTCTCCTTTCTCCTCCAGAACCCCTCGATCTCTTTCCTGGTGACGCTGTAAGCCGGAGACGCCATTTTTCCTTGGGCGGGCGCTGATTTGGTGGTGGCTGCAACTTAGGCGTCTTCCTTGGAGCTTTTCTTCCTAGGTTGGAACGACTGAGGTATAACAGGGACGCACAGGATCACCTCATATATACGCATTTCAGGTGTTGGATCTTACATCACCTACTGAACGAGCCTATCACAACTCAAGAAGTCATCGGAGCTACAGTAGTCGTGAGAATGATAGGTTGGGAGTTGGGCCCCGTTAACTTCCAATCTACTCTTCTCAACCATCGATCGCCCACCGGTTTGTGCAGCCTGATTGTTTGTTTATGTGTCGTTGGTTGAGTCAATGCCTTGTAAACTAATACAGCCAAAGTAATAATAAGGAAGATAAAGGTACGTCAGAGTTTGTGGTAAAGAATAAGACTTAGGTTGTGTCAACAAGCAAGATGATCTCCCTCACACTGAACCCTGTATATATGTATCTCTAGTCGGTGAATCTAAAAAGGTAGTTTTCACAGAAAGTGCTTCCTTAACTTTGACAGCAATTAATCACCTCACATGTATTTTTTTTCTTTGCTGAAAAGAGGAGTTTCGGCCGTTTGGTGGTGCAGGTGGCTAGCTTGGCTGGCTATTGAACAAAAAAATGAGAAGGATAAAAAATCGTTTTGAGGGAGAGTAACACTTCACCCCATAGCCTGTTTTGAGGGAGTGGCTATGTCTCACTCAAGTATCTATTTTTATACTACTGTGAGAGGTACGAGTTGGCAGAATCCAAACGATCTTAACCAGGAAAATCATAAATACAATTTTGTATTCATTGTCAAATAAAACTTCATTAAAATAATATACCCACAGGTAGGAGAGCGTTCTGAGAGAAAATAAGACATGGCCATTTTACATGAGCTAGTATCACCTGCCTTTAGCTAGAGATAAGAAATCATTGGCCACATCAACCTCCGAGGGCCACTCAAATATTACTCTATTTTTTTTAATACTAGTTGAAATGTACGTGCAACGCACGTTCGAGAGTCTAGACTAATATAAAATTTATGGATGTATAAATAAATATATTGCGGCTGCTTTTTTCCCAGAAAAAATGAGACTCTAATGTGACTGAAAGATTGTGTAAATGTTGTATTGATTCTGTTCGTCGGTTGCTCTGTTCTGCCACACAAGAATGAGAAACATATGCCAAAATCTTTTGCCGGAACCCATAGTTATCCTGCTCACTGGTTGAAAATAGACATCATATACTTGTCAGAACCCATGACTCCTGGTCCATCTGGACATTTTGTAAGTTTCCAAACACATGATATTTTTAGATGAGGTGGGAGTAATAAAATAACCACACCATCCAAAACAAAGTATGAAATGCATTACAGCAGTATACGTATGGGGACAGCGATACCTGCAGCGGGCATGCTAAAAACAGTCAGTTTCATTGCTCCAGTCACAAGATTTTCTTTTCTATCCAGAAGATGGAAATCAAAGAGAAGACACCAGCTACTCTGGCAGATATCTCATGGCACTTTTAGCCTTTTAGGATATTACATTAAATGAAACGTGGAGAAGTACGATTCATGCAAGACAAAGGCCAAAGCAACCAGCTTCTCTACAAATTGATGCTCAGACTTAGGTTCTACCATTTTTCATCGTTATAAGGATAAGAAAGCAAGAAAAATACCATGCGAAACTGAAAGGAGAACAGGTAATTGCCTGGATCCTAATGACAGCCTATATAGTAGTGCTTTATGGTCATCTAAGTATCGAACATCCGGTACAACTTTAAAAACAGTTGCACATCACTGAATTTATTAGACATGTATAGTAGTAATACAAAGTTACAGACCATAATACTCTAGTAGCGTACAATACTTCAGTTGACACTTGCTTATAGCATCTGACTGAACATGATTATCCGGGAGCAAATTATCTGTAGCGTATGCCTTAATGTCAGGCATGGTTGTTAGTACCTTTTGAACAGAATCATCCGGGAGCAAACGGCACAGGAAAATAGGAAATAAAAGAAAATAAAATCAAAAGATGAGAAACAGGACGGGTACCTTCTGGGAAGATGGTCTTCTCTCGGTGAAGTCGACCAGCTAGTACTTGCAGGCATCGACCCCTGCCTCCAGCCGGAAGTTACGCTGAGGGGGAGCACGGAAGCTGATGGCATCCAGTGGCTTTGCAACTTGGCGTTCATGGACGGCGGTGCCGAGGTGGATTCCGGCCGGCGGCCGCGCTGCGTCCCCGTCGTCGCTACAACCAGGAATTAGCGATTCATTACACGGACGACAAGGGTGGAGTCGACCAGCTGGAGCGGGAGTGCCGTCGTTGCGGTTGTTGGATGGGGGAGCGGAGGCAGGTGACTTTAGGGCCGGCGCCACGCCCGTCGACTTGGCGGGAAGAAGAATCCCCGTCAGGGTCACCGGCTAGGCGGAGGGCATCCTTGGATTTGAGGAAGAGGCCCGTGCTCGCAATCCCTTCCACCGCTTGGCCTTGCCGTGACCCCCTCCACAGCCGGAGAACCCGCCTCAATTTGGCCGAGGGCGGGCACGATTTGGCCGGGAATCAGTCGGGGGAGGCGGCGGTGAAGCTACCGGCGCGAGAAATCAACGCGGTCCGCTGACGGTTCACCGGAATCGTGCTTGTCGGCGGGTGCGAGTAGATGACGCAGTGCACAACGGGGCGTTGGCCACCGGCGAGGCAGCCTCTCACTCCACCATCCGCCTTGGTCACTGGCGAGCCAACCCACTCCTCCGTCCAGCCCGGCGTTGTCGACGGGGAAGAAGGCGCGCCGGGATCTGGCCGGTGACGCGCTTGCAACTGTCGC
Organism: Poa pratensis; assembly: GCA_947311845.1. NCBI lineage: Eukaryota > Viridiplantae > Streptophyta > Magnoliopsida > Poales > Poaceae > Poa > Poa pratensis. The sequence goes on along the minus strand of CAMZMU010000052.1, from coordinate 130,230,641 downwards.
CGTAAGTCAGGCAAAAAAAAACAATAATAACGTTTCGTCTGATGTGTTGAGTTTAGCTCAACACGGATGGGAGAATCTGATTCGTTGATCAGAGATCGTACGGCATAAATTTAATGTAGTATAAAAAAGAGAGTTATAAATTTCTTTAAGAAAACATGTATTACAGAATATATGTGATAAGGATTATCCCAAAAAGCTCCATATGTTTCAATATGATGAAATGTGTTAAATATTTGCAAAAATCATTGGTGCATTTAAGAAAATGTTCAGCTAACTCACGAGTTGGCATATCTATTGGCGAAAATATGTAAAAGTATCTATTGATTGAACAAAATAAATCTACAAAAGGGAATAAATATATATAAGGAGAAAAATAAAAATGGAAAAATCTAGTGTGACAAAGACAAACCCGGACTAGTGTGAGTATACTTGTGTGCCCAAGATTTCGGTGCACCTCGTATATTTGTGTGCCCAAGATTTTGGTGAAGAGGTGCACCGAATATTGGAAACATATGGAAGTGAACAAAAATTCTTGGTGTTTTTGCAACATAGACACAACTGACATATATCATGTTATAAAATATCGAATTCAAATTTAAAACAGAACTCTATAAACTAAATAAAAAGTCAGTTCTAATATTGAAGCCCAGTTCAAATGCCAGTTTGTACTTTCTACTATTCTTTTTTTCTGAAGTACCAATTTGTATTTTCTACTATTCATAACATGTGTTCTGCGACATAGTTCCTCGAGATAGGTATTAACATCAATCCTAACCTTTATCCAATCTTTCATTGACATGTTTTTACAATTGAGAAGAGCGGAGGCATTTGTACTCTCTCAAACCCAGGCTTCTTCCCAACTTTCTTATTCGTTGAGGGACCACCTTCGTCCACGGTGGCCTTCAAGGGCTCCTCTTTATAGCTTGAGTCTCAGTGGGACGGTGTCAACCTTCTTTCTACATCCCACATATCGAGCAACAAGCCTTCTGTTGCTATCGGAACATGGTCTGAAGTCCATCCTTGCCTTAAATTGGTGTTCACATATCCGACAGGAAATGGAAACCGTGTTCAGTAAGCATATCTTCATTCTGGCTATTGCTGTTAGCGTAGATCAGAGGTTAGCATAGGGGGCACTATCTTAAGGGGCAGAAATACACGCGCGCGCGCGACCTTACCACACATCATTACCACCAACCATTTCACTCGAATCTGTAGCTTACTCGAATCTGTAGCTTTGCTACCTTCGCAACTAGAGGCAATGAAGATTGTATTCCTTTATTTATCTTTCTTGGCATTCGGTGGATAGAGACTATGGCGAACTTGCATGGTAGATGCGCAATACTCATTTTTATTCCTAACTTTGGTGAATTTAACTAGTGTTTCAACAACCAGTGTACCCGATGCACATGAGATACATTCCGACAGGATTCTCATTTTTTATGGGAAAAAATAGGAAAATTAGCATTGTACAAGCAAAGATATCTAGAAAATTGGGTGCAGGGCGATACTATGGGCCGACTATTGCTAAGCTCGATATGAAAGTGCCAAGCCTAGCCCAAGGCCCAAGAATCCCATTGCTTTAGCATTGAAACAATATTAATTTGTTAATATTTTAGATAAATAAACTAATGATTGCATTTGTTTTTGAAAATGCAACATTTTGCATATTTTGGGCTAATCTTGATCTAGGCTTTAGCCCAAGCCCAAGCTTAGCCCAACAGTTAGGCTGGCAGGCCAGGCCCAGGTCTATAGTTGGGTGTACCTGGTATCTTTACTATTAAAGGTGGCTTGGTGAATGTCTGGTGTCACACATCTAATAAATTACGCAAGATGCCACCGCACTAATTATTTTTTTGTCAACCGTGACGTTGCATGCAGCCCTCTCATTCTCAGGTTTGTTAGATTTGTTGGATGCGCTTGATGCATGCAAACCTTATCTATTGATCGTTATCCGCCCGTTGCTGTTAAATTGTTAGTCTCCCGAAGTGGTTGTTTTGGATACTGAAGTTTAGCGTTCGATCAGTTTCTACAAAATGAGCTAGAGTTTAATAGGGTTTTTAGGTAAAGCGATTTTAACTACTTTTCTATTAAAAATGGACTTACACAGAATCACGTTTGGGTTAGGAGAGCCTAGAACTAATTTTTACACATGCGACCTGACTACCTGGAAACGTACGTAGCTCATCACGTCGGCGTGCAGAGCAACTCGCCGCGAGGTCTCTCGGTCGCCTCCCTGCAGTTGCCCCAGCGGGCAGGGGCCAATGAATTGATGCTGCACAATCCAATCTTGCACTGTGCAGCTTCCATCACATATACATCGTGCCCTTTGATGCTTCCGTCTCCTTCAGGTCTCCTGCTCCCCGCTTGGACCGCTGGACGGGTCCACCTCGAGGTGCAATCCAACAGCAGTCATGCGCTTCGGCGGTATTTTGTTCCAATCGAGATCCGTCAAGCTAGGCATCTCCAGTCGTGCCCTCCAGGAGCCCCAGGCCACTTTTTGGCTAAAAAACGACGAAATAGCGTTAAATTCTACCAGCCAGCCCCAGAACCTAAAAAAGCGCCGTTTTAGCGCCGGCGCACCCAGGCCAAACCCAAAGGCTTGGGGGTCAATTTGCATGCAAAAAGGCATCTTTCTCCTACTTTTTCTCTAATCTGCATGCAAAGGGGACTCTCTCACCTACTTTTTCTCCCCCACCCCACGTGCTCTCACCAAAAGATTTCCTCTTTCTCCCCATTTTCCCTGCTTGGGTGGGCTATGACTGGTAAATTGGCCATCCCAGGATTTGATTTCGCGCCGTTTTGCACCGGCGGAAGGATTTTTTAGGTCCTGGGGGCTCAAACGACTGGAGATGCCCTAAACGTCAGACTACCTTGCCGGCATCAGCATCGACCAATTGCCAGCGTTCCCTAACCTCAAGAAGATCGAAATTGAAGAGCATTGTGGCACGTCGTGTGTCGACCACCATGGCTGCGGCAGCCGGTGACGATGATGAAGTTTGTTCTCTTACCGAGAAAAGAAATCTTGAACAGAGCGGATCGACAAGATCGTCGATGCCATGAGGTAGTGGTACTAATTAATTGGATCAGGTCATCCTCGCACCGACACCGCTTGATCTCTTCGGCCAGCGACTCGTAGGACACCACGTCGTCGGTAGGATGATCATGTCGAGCACAGCTTGGTCCGGTGAATATATCTAGCCGTGAACACATCGTCGGTTCGATCGGCAATCAACGGCACCTGATAAATGTGGTTAATGGTCCCGGCAAATTGCCAGAGCACTGGCAGTCACTGTGACTCACACAGAAGACGAAGATAGATTAAACGCGTTTTGACAAAAACGTAGAATGGTCGTTTTTCTGAAAACTCGATTTTCAGGTTTGTGGAAATCTGGTTTTACTTCCGTAGTTTCTTCTAACGACAAACAAAGTTGTTAGGGCATGTACATTGATAGAAAAGGCGGGTCTTCTATTATTTGGAATCCCTTTTTATATGAATTAAATGGAAACCAACAAGTCTTCCGTTGAATCAAAACTGGACCATTTGGTGGCGAGTCGACCCTGCCAACACTTGCCCTGCATTTTCAACAACTGTTGATTTATAATGAGGAGCCTTTCGATCCCAACCTGGTGAACAAGAACTTGGAAAAAAATGATTACTGGTGACCAAGAACTTACAAAAAAATAAGATTTTTTTTGACATATCACGAGCATGCGTTTATGAAACTCAAATTCCAATACGACACATTGATACCATTATTCCGCTGCATTAAACAATGTTTGTTTCATTGCAAAAAAAAAAAACAATGTTTGTTCAGCCAAGGGTAGTGCTCCATTGACCTAACTTGATTGTTTGGTACTGGCCGGAGTCATTTTCTAAATCTCTATGCTTGGTACGAGCCTTTTCCAGTCTTTCATTAACCGCTTACATTTGAAAAAATGTTTGTTTTATCAAATGGAAACGATAGAAGCGTCAATTAGGCTTCGAGTATGATGATCCATGCATCTACTTGTAATTATTATATTTTCAAACATTTCATTTTCTATTATTATTTACGTCATTTACAATATTGTTGATATCTTTCTACAATGGGACGACAAAGAAAACTACCTTTTTTTCTAGAACACTGGTAGTGTACAGGACGTATCTCTTAAAAATTGAAAATATAAGTTGACCATGAAGATCCCAACTAGATAGTCAAAGGAATACTATTTTCCAATTTTATATTATTATTTTATGGATAATGATAGCCACTCATAGAACCCAATTGACCATCATGGCATGTCAAACATTTGAAGGTCAACTAATTGCAACGCAATTTTGTCTTAGCACAAAGTTTGGGTGTTGTACTTGGGATTATTTTGCATATGTATGAAATTTTATTCTATAAATTGGATGGAATTTATATTAACTAAACTATGATATTCTAGATATTCAACACCAATTGTAATATTCACACTAGAACCGTTGGAAGGAATTTCCAATGTGGCGTATCCCTCTTTCAATGTCTATATTAGCGTGATGCACTATGCAAGATTTACATTAATATTTGGTTTTCATACATGGAGGAGTGCAATAGAGCGATGAAATATGGTGGCGAAGAGATTGAGGAAGGTAGGAGGAAGATACAAATTGTGTTCTTGCATGGTCAGGAAAACATTGATGCAAGGGAGATTGCACGCAGTGGAGTAGGTGGGTGCCGACGCTGCTCTAAAACCTGCACGCACATATGAAATAGAAAAAAACATGTCTAAAATTGTACTTCATAGTACTACATTTTTTACCCGTGGCAACGCGCGAGCATTCAACTAGTAGGCTATATATGGCGGAATATTGCGGAAAGTGTTTTCTGATCCCAAGTACTAGTGCTCTCTCCTATTTAGAAATTTCAATTCCCTAAAAAAATTACAAAATTCAAAAATCATATTTACGAGTTTCAAAAAATCTGAAAAAAAATCAGGATCTGAAAATATTTTACCGCGTCTAAGTTGACAATATTTTACAAGTCTCCTCTGGGAATATTGTCACTTAGACGCGGTTTGCAACGAAGCATAAACAGATGCCAAGTCCAGACTCACGTCACGAGAAAGTTGCACTCCATAATCAAAGCCAGATTGACGTGAAATACCTTGGCTTTGCGGCACTTTCAGAAAAGAGAGAAACTTGGCTGTGCGGCTGTGCGCCGTTGATTCTGCATCACCGACGCGCGGAATAAAATCAGTGCGCAGGATAGCGTGATCCCGAGGCCTGATTAGTCCCTTACTTTGAATCTTTCTTTTCCCTCTCACTAGAACCAAACAGCGCATAAAGCTCAAACCCAGACCAAAAGCAAACAGCGAAGGGGACACGCATATCATCAGCATCATCGGTCACGTCAAGCAGCCCCCGCCCGTCGTCTTCCCTTTCCCTCCATTGCCCAAAAACCCCGCTTCAAAACCTCCATCTCATTCCTTCCCAGCTCAGCTCCTCCAAGAAAAGCGAGGCACCGCAAAAGAAGGACAATGGGGAACTGCTTCACCAAGACGTACGAGATACCCATCACGTCGGGGACGATCGAGAGGCCGCCGACGTTCGGCAACCAGCCGGCGGCACCGGCCGGGCACGGTAAGCCACCGCGTCCGCCACCGTCGACATCACAGCGGCCGACATTCCCAAAGCCGGCAGCGCCGAAGCCGTCGTCCGGCCGGCCGCCTCTGCCGAGCCTCCTGCCGGGGTCGATGTCCCGGAAGACCTCCCGCGGGGCAATCGGCCCGGTGCTGCAGCGGCCCATGGCGGACGTGCGCTCGCAGTACCACCTGGAGCGGAAGCTGGGGAGCGGGCAGTTTGGGACGACGTACCTGTGCACGGAGCGCACCACGGGGCTCAAGTACGCCTGCAAGTCGGTGTCGAAGCGGAAGCTGGTGCGGCGCGCCGACGTGGAGGACATGCGCCGGGAGGTCACCATCCTGCAGCACCTCAGCGGCCAGCCCAACATCGCCGAGTTCAGGGGCGCCTTCGAGGACACCGACAGCGTGCACCTCGTCATGGAGTTCTGCTCCGGCGGGGAGCTCTTCGACCGCATCACCTCCAAGGGGAGCTACTCCGAGCGCCAGGCCGCTGCTGTGTGCCGGGACATCCTCACCGTCGTCCACGTCTGTCACTTCATGGGGGTCATGCACCGGGACCTCAAGCCCGAGAACTTCCTGCTCGCCAGCCCCGCCGAGGACGCGCCGCTCAAGGCCATCGACTTTGGGTTATCCGTCTTCATCGAAGAAGGTCAGCACCAGCACCATGCCACAATCTTTTCCATCATTTGCCACATTATTCAGACTACAGCCTCAATGAGTCCACGACCATAATACGAAGAATCCACATTAACAATTCAGCTCAGCATTGCATATAACCATATATTGCCTTTTTTCCAACAAATGCAGGAAAAGTGTACAAGGACATTGTAGGAAGTGCATACTATGTGGCGCCAGAAGTTTTGCATAGAAATTATGGGAAAGAGATTGACGTCTGGAGCGCCGGAGTGATCTTGTATATTCTTTTATGTGGGTCACCGCCTTTCTGGGCAGGTAAATTTCCATACATCTTCAGCTTAACATACACATTTCTGTAATCTGTATATCGCAGAGCTAAATGTTGCAGTTTGCAAATCTGAGCAGAAACGGAGAAGGGCATATTTGATGCTATACTGGTGGGTGAAGTTGATTTCAGTAGCAGCCCGTGGCCGACGATATCTGAAAGTGCAAAAGATCTCATCAGACAAATGTTAAATAGAGATCCTCAGAAGCGTATTACTGCAGTACAGGCATTAGGTAGTACACCGTCTGGGGTTATGAATGTACATCTCTTCTGCATCTGTACAGTTTATATCATTATATGCCATCCGATAAATCAACGTCTCGGTGTGCAGAACATCCATGGCTCAAAGGTGGTGCATCTGACAAACCTATCGATAGCGCGGTCCTATTACGAATGAAGCAATTCAAGGCAATGAACAAACTAAAACAACTAGCGCTTAAGGTGAATCCTCCTTAACAGAGATGACTGCTACTTTGTCATTGTATAATTAAGCTGACACACTGTTCCTTTCATTTCATTTCAAGGTGATTGCAGAGAACCTATCACCGGAGGAAATCAAGGGCCTGAAACAGATGTTCAATAACATGGATACAGACAAGAGTGGTACAATCACAGTTGAAGAACTGAAGATTGGTTTGACAAAGTTAGGATCAAAGATTAGTGAAGCAGAGGTTCAAAAGCTTATGGAAGCAGTAAGATCCTTTTTCTTTTGTTTCACTCTTCACCATAAGTTAAGTATATGAAGATTTCACTGACCATACTATGATTCAGGTTGATGTAGACAAAAGTGGCAGCATAGATTACACGGAATTCCTGACTGCTATGATGAATAAACATAAGCTGGAAAAGGAGGAGGATTTGCTCCTTGCATTTCAACACTTTGACAAAGACAACAGCGGGTAATACTAATCGCGCTAACCAACAAATATATTTTATCTTGCGTGCATCACCGTAGATTAAGAGTGATACAGTTAACCGATCTTAAACTTCTGAACCCAACTCACATACCAATCATGTTTTTTAATGTATAAAAATTCATGATAATCCATGTTGTTCTTGCATTAGTTTCTGCTTGGAGTTAACAACTCAAGGGCGGGTGTGAGATGGTAGTTAATTGGTTTGTGTCTGTGTGTGTTCCGGGGAGTTAACAAGTTTCAAAAAATATGACTACCCACCAAGAATAGACAGCAGGTATTAATCATAGACAATATGCATAATGATAACTGTAGGTACATATCAAGAGAGGAACTTCAACAAGCCATGACAGAGTACGGAATGGGTGATGAAGCAAATATTAAAGAAGTACTGGACGAAGTTGACAAAGACAAGGTGAGTTTTTTTTCCATCTTAGCGCCATCTGAACATATTTAACCACTGTCATTGCTAAATTCACAGGACGGGAATATCGACTATGAAGAGTTTGTGGAAATGATGAGGAAAGGAATATATACTGAGAAAGGGCCTCTTTATGAATGGAGTTGTAGAGATGTTTCCATATATACTGTAAAGATAAGCAAACTGTAAAGTACAACTCAGGAGCAAGTTCTTTGCTATTGTGTATGTATAATTGTATATAGACAAGTAATTTCAAGTGGAGATTTCTTACCCGGGTGCTCCCTTCATTTAAAAATTCAAAATTCATGTTTACAAGTTTTTTAAAATGTGAAAAAAATACAGCATGTTGTTCGTGACGTATCCCACAATCATGCAAAATTTCAGTTTGAAACACTTTATATTCTGAACTAAACAAAAATGACAAATGTGTGAATCTGAGTACACACTTTCAAATCTCTAAAATATACAAAATCTTGTCATTTTTATGTAGGCCATAATATAAAGAATTTGGCATTGGTATTTTACATGCTAGTAGGATGCATCTTTTGACTACATCCAGTTTTTTTTAAAACTTGTAAATATACTTTTTTTTAAATACCGAGCAATGTCGCCATATTGCACAACACGTTTCTCCGTCATAGATTTATTATGCATTAGTAATACCTTCCACAAAAGAAAGACCGGCACTTCAATAAAGTGATACAAATAAAAAATGGGAAAATAAAATAAAAATGAGAACTGGCTGACCTTTTATGTCTAAGTTGTATGACAATAGCACTGGTCACTGTCTAGGAAAACAATTATGCCACCGGAAAAAATAAATTAATGAACAAACCGAAGGGAGTGAGAGTTGCTTACCTTTTATGTATGAGTTGTATGATGATAGCACTGGTGATGGTCTCGAAAAATTGCAATCATCTCATTGGAGGAAAAACTCTGAGAAAGGAATCTGAGTCTTTAGTTCATTGGCTCTTCTGTTGAGATCGCGAGCTGTCGCTATATGAGGCTCATCTCCTTCCACTGCAAGTATTTTGGCAAAGTCTCCATCACCAAAATAGTCCACTGTCATATTAGCAGCTTCAAGTCCAGTCACATAAGCTTTTTCCTAGCACAAAACATATATCCATGAGTACAATTTCTAGTGACTATGAACCATTTTCTGACATATAATCCCCACACCTTTGAGAAGGATCCATGGCGGTTCACTATCCAATCACCAGCAATAAACAAATTTGGAACAGAAGTTGTTCCCCGCACTGTGTGCTTGTAAGAACCTGCAGGCAATGGTTTAGTCCAAAGACTCAAGTTGATATTTATCAGAGGTAGTTTAACCTGAGAAGCACACAGCATCAGTGTATAATTAACTGTAGGTTTAATAAGACAATATGGACTGTAGTATGCCCGTCTAGGCATCACGAATCATTATTGTGGTTACGATAACTTGGTTATCCCCACAAACAGATAGAAGTATTTTCTCTTTAGGAACATACATTACAGTAAGATAAAATTTATATCTACCTGGAAGAAAGTGCATTGCACATCTAGGAGATCTTCTGACCAATTGTTGAATCACAGTGGCCCCCTCAAAATCGTGTATGCATTTAATAAGGCGTGATGAAGCTTCAGAAACAATCTGTTGATCATTCAGTGGCAACAGATGGCTACCATTATACTGCAAATAAATGATACTTCCAAGGTTAAGATACATTATGTCAGAACATGCTCTCTGTTAGTATAGAGTTGATTGATTATGAATTGAACATACAAATTCAGCCTCCACAACTGTTCCTGGTTCGTCGCTGTAATCATCATATACAGAGGTAAGGTCAAAGAATGTCCAGCCCGATAAATCATCAAAGCTGGAACAAATGTTAGCAACCTTTGGAATCGTGACCTGTCATTTACATATCACAGAATAATATCATGAGCATATTGTGAACATTATCGTTAGTCGACAAAGTGTATGGTGCGCTTACCTTTTTGTCAAACCATAATTTTACGGAGATCACGTCAATTGTTGACAGATACAGAAGATCGGTGAATTCTTGTCGTGACTGTAGAAACGGACTACATAATGTGGTGGTCATAAAAGCTCGTAAATAGTTTTTAATATAGATCGGAATTTGTGAAACCTATGGCTCCACAAATAACTAATTTCAAAGCAATCTTATATCTCAAAGCAACTAAATGTAGGCATCTAAGCAATAATGGCCCAGTAGGCATGGAATAACCACTCCAGGATTAGTTACCTGTTCCGAATTATAGATTGTAGAGGTGAGAGTCCAGTGGCCAAAACAAATGCATCTGCGTCATATACCTCCTCGCCACAGACAACTCCAGAGACACATTCGGTGTCCTTATTTATCATCAAACTTGTTGGAACTCTATTTGCAATGAATTTTAAGCCTTTCAGTTCCAGTGATTTTAGCCAAGGGGAGAAAATTGTATCTTCTACTTCCCCACGGCACAAAACAAAATCAGAGTTTTCCTGTAAAATAGGAAATTCATGAGAAATCACAATGCAAAGACATACTCCCTAAGAGTCACAGTGCAAGTCATTTTAACTCTTTGAAGGATAGTGATGTAGTCCAGGTGAAATAGGGAGTGCAAGGTGTCTCCCCATTCTGTTCTCACAGTAATGACAATGGCATGGAGGACGAGCAAACAATGTTTACTTATTTAATTTGAGTAGAGATGTATAATATGGTGAAAGCGATATCCTCCTCGAAGAAGCCACCCAACATGGCATTCTGGCAATGTTTAAAAACGTTAGGATCTGTTATTAAGTCCCTCAAATGGTCTTTGAGTTACTTAGGTTGTAACTTGGATCTTTGATGAATACTGAGTCATTTAGTTTTGTAAAGTATGTTTGTTATTTGCTCTCCAATATTATTTGGTAGTCACATGTCGGAACATTGGTGACGAAATCAATTACAGACTATTATATTTAACAGAGAAATGATGAGAGTGCATCTGTGCAGCATTAAAAAGGAAGATATGTGGGAATAAAAGTTGACCAGTTTAATTAAAGTTAGATGGGCTCCATTCGAGAAGGAAATGGAACAGGGTTAAGAAGAACTAACTTGTCGATGAAATTAATCAAAGGCATAATAGGAACAAAAGTGCCTCAAAATTAAAAGAATTATATTTGAGATTTAAAAACTACTACAGAAATTTACATTATGGCTTGGGATATCATTAAGGAAAAATGGTTAAATATTTTATCGAAAGCAGCAAGAAACAGGGGTGAAAAAGAAGGAACCTGATGGGAGAGCATATAATAATACAACATTCCCAATGTTGCAGCTGCACTACATTGCTCACCAGGAGCAAACAGGGAAGCCTGAATAGCCGGTTCAAAAACTTCCTTGTAGAGTCTTTGAGAGCACCCGAACATTTTTAAAAGCTCTCTTGCAGTCACTGTACGGAAGATGACTCATATTTCAGAACAATAAAACTGTCATAAGAACATGAGGCAGAAGTGATGTACTATGAGACAACTGGCAGCTTAAAAAGTGAATATCGTTCTCTTGAAATTTAAGACAGTAGGCAATCAAATTTCCTCACTTGTATCATATTTCCTCCAGGCAGTGTCTGTGTTGTCGAAGTCAATTACTAGACAAAAGCAAAGGAAAGTCGTCAGAAGTGAGCTTGTTAGCAACAGAGCTGGACATATGCACAACTATACCTGCAGATAGGACAGGAATTGATGTCAACCTATCAATCAAAGGAAGACTAGGGAACTGTAACAGAAAAAAATCATGATATTGTGAGGTAGTATCTAGCTAGAACTGGAAAAAATGGTGAGGAGCACAAATATTTAACGCCAGCAACCATACTTCTGGATACGCAAATATTCCAAAGGGAGCTGGCAATCGAGGCTGGTCATGGAAAACAGGGAATTCGACCTACATTTAGATCAGAAAAAAGATATTTCAGGATTCAGGACTGATGTCGGCACGAAAATCATTGAAATCAGCGTTTGAGTTCAATGTAAACGACATGATACATGCTATTCTGGGAAATCTTACGCTAACATCCATTATAAGAAACAAATCAGACAAAAAAAGACTTGAATCTGAAATGCCCAAACCATAAGTACTCGTCACTCGTCAGAATCATCAGGAGCTTTGATAAAAATACTAAAATATACTTTTAATTGTAGTTTAGCACTTGTCCCATCTCGATACCAAATGCAGAGAAGCAACAAGAAACTTAGGTATACCGTATATCCATGTGCATAATTTTTTTAGCATGCTCAGGTCGTCACAATTCAATTCACTGAATAAAACAAGAGAAAGAGATTATTACTGCAAGTCCTTGTGGAGAATAGTACGCCGCTTTAGTCCACCCCGTGAAAGGGGAGATCCCCAGCTCATCAACCAGCGAGAAAATGTTTCGGTATGGATACCAGAACCCTAGGTGCAACGACGTCACAATGAACGAAAATTTACTGGGACAATCAGTAATGGCAGAACGAGTAGAAACAGGCGCCGACGGTGTTACAGAATAGAAGCTGAAATACCTCTGAGACCGACCTCCTCCGTCGGGCCGCTGTCCGTGGCGAAAAGCGTGACCTCGTATCCCTGATGAACGGAAATAGTCAGCAGCCGCCCCATTGGAGCGCGATAAGCTGATGATGCGCAGCCAGGAATCACGCGAGAGCGTGCGCGCTACGAATCGAAGGCGGGAGCGCGGGAGCAGACCTGTTTGACGAGGTGGTGCGCGGTGGCGAGGCCCGCCCACCCGGCGCCGGCGACGGCAACCTTCTTCCGCTGCGCCTCGGCCCCTGGAGGCGCCTCTGCCCGGATGGAGCTTCCTCGGCGGAGGTAGCTGCGGCGGCGTGAGGGCGGAGGCCACCGTGCTCCGGCCACGGGCGCGGCGGCGAGAGCCGTGTACCAGCACATTCCTTCGGCGGGAAGCTTCGGGGATCGCAATAGTGGGGGACGAACGAGTGGCCTGGTTTACCCCGCGAGGTGTTCGCACAGGGCACGGCCAGTCACTTCAGCCTCTCTGACAATTTTTTTTTAGGCTGATCATACTGGAGAGTAACGTCGTAGTAACATGCATATGTTATTAGTTTATGTTAGAGCATCTTCAAGCGAGGTCCCAAACAGCTCCCAAGACGGTTTATTTCCGTCTGGGCGTGACCGGACGCGTCAGGGCGCGTCCGCACACCCCAAACCCTCCGCACATATGGGGTGAGTTTGGGGGCGTCCGGACGCGTCCGGGCATGTCCGCATGCACACTGTTGCACCTACTTTTTCTTTCTTTTATCTTTTTTTAATTATTCTCTCTCCTATTCCACCAATCACATGCAAGGTCCCCACAGTTTGGGGTGATATTTGGGGGCCATGGTTGTAGGAGGTCATTTTTTAGGATGGTCTGCGGACAGCCGTCCGGACGTTTAGGGGGCGGATTTGGGGGCCTCGCTTGGAGATGCTCTTACCGCCTTTATTGTGGGTAGTAACTTATATATGGTGTCATGCAAGACCTCATTTATTAAGTTATACACACAATTTGTCTTGGAGTGTGTGATTTTACGGTAACTATCTATGTTATCATAAGACTCTCTTTACTCATTTAATGACATGTCATGTCACCAAAATGCTTATGTGGCATTGCATATGGTTCCATGATACTACCTTAGTTACTCTCACTATGGCTAGTCTTATGTAAAGAGAAACTTCTATGATATTTTTCAGACGTATCCTTACAGTTCTTTTTCTCAGGGAATCATCGAACATTTTATTCCTCAGTTACAGGACTAAAGTCAGCTAAAACAAGATGTGAGGCACATAGTACCCAACAAACGGTACTCCCTCCCATTCTTAAAAAAAATCCTCCGTATCAAAATATAAGATGTTTTAACATTTTTTGACTCACTGGGAGTATATAGCTAGACCATATGCAATCCTTTATTCTCGAGCTATCTTATTCGAAATAGGTTTTCATCCTATTTTATAAATAAAGCAATCATGACCATACATGAAATTGGAGCGCAAGAAAATGTTAGGGTACCAACACACACATACCCAACAGAGACATGCCCAACACAAAACATAAGTGGCGACACAACTCTGAAGTGCAAGGAGATCAAGCAAGGCGACAAAGCGAGATGGTGTCATGCCACCATTGCACCCACTGTATATTTCCCACCACCATGCTTCATGGACCACGGATCACAGAGTACCAAGGCAGCACCTTCGAGAAGGAATGCGACATCAAGATAATGTTGTTGCCCATACTAGAAGTAGTACTAGGGTTTCCTCAGAGGGGAGTAGAGAAAGGGGTAGCCTCAACGCTCTCCAGGGAGGAATGGCAACTCCCATGCCAGTAGGGATGTCTCCTGAGCCCCTAATATGCACCCCAAAAGATCCTCGCCAAACATCCCGTGAGGCCACCGCTAGATCCGAACCCCCCTAGTCCAAATCTAGGATGCACCTACACGAACGGGGAGAGAGCGAAAGTTGTAGGAAGACGAGCATGACAGACGCAATCCACAGATCTCACTGAACACACCCTCAAGGCAACCACCAGACCTAGGCCTATCTGGCCCAGATTTGGCCCACACGCTAGCGGCGCCACGCCTCACTGCCACCCAACCAACTGCCATCGCGCCACCACGCACGGTTGTCGAGGCGAAGACTGGCCAGCTCTAGCCGACCACGACTTAGCACTTCACCACCACCAACACCAGCGCCCCATCACCTCGCACCACCAGAAGCGCCATGTGCCATATACGCTTCGTCGTCACACTCGACACGGCTCCACGCTCCCGCCACCCCCCCCCCCACTCCATGTCTAGAACAAGCCCCGACCCTAGCCCCAAGCACTTCACTGTTGGTCTCCCCGCAAGGTTCTCTCGTCGTCCAGCTCCGTTGAGCACCGTCCACAACCGCTTTCTGCATCTCCATTGCAGTTGGTATTGGGTTGCGGGTAAAACTTTAAAATTTTCCACAACCTTGTCGTCAAGATCTATTCTATGAAGATATGTTGCACCCCATAATGCTAGATCTAGATACTTACAAACACCGTTGCGGAAGATCTTGTGTTTGTCGAAGTAGACGTTGGTGAAGCCTGATGAAGAATCTCACATCCACGCCGGGAGGTGAGATTGTTGCCGGTCCGTCGTCGAGGAACTAGTTGCGCAGCCCCGCTCTAACAGTATCCACACGTACGCCGCGCCAATCCGTCAAGCACGTTCGCCGCCTAGAGCTACTAGCACCAACGAAGAGAGACTGCCTTTCGGCGTAAATTTGGTGGTAGATCCAATCGGGCTCGATTAGATCTATATGAGACTAGAGAGATCTAATTCTCAACACATGAGATCTACTAGAGAGAGATTAGATCAATGTCTAATTAGAGCGCCGTCTAAATTAGAGCATCGTCTAATTGCACAATATCTAGAGAGAGGAACTTGTGCAAGTCAATTGGATGTTGTGTGTCCTCCTTGTGGGAGGGGGTGGAGTATATAAAGGGGAGCAAGGGGAGGAGGTGCTTGGGGGAGGGGCAAAGCCCTCCCCTTGGTGCGCCAGCCCTAGGGAGGCTAGCCCCTCTCCCAAGTCGGTCTCCCTTCCCTTTTATCTTTTTGCCTTTTTCCTTTATTCCTTTCCTAGTTCAATTAGGACTCTTTTAAATCTCCAATTTAAACAAGGAAGGAGAGGAGGGGACTTGGTGCGGCCGGCCTGGAGGTGGGGCCCATGCGGCCGGCCCACACTAGGTGTGGCGCAGCACGCAGGGCACCCCCCTCTCTCCTCCGGCGCATCCCCCTTCCCAGCAAACCTCCGAAACTCTTCCGGAACCAAATATACTCTATAGATAAAATCATCGACTCTATCCACTGATGTCGGAAACACTTCCCGGCATCCCGAACATCTCATGTTCGCCATATTTCTCTCTTAGGAAATTCTGCCCTATACGGCATCATTTCCCTCTC
This sequence comes from Poa pratensis, assembly GCA_947311845.1. Taxonomy (NCBI): domain Eukaryota; kingdom Viridiplantae; phylum Streptophyta; class Magnoliopsida; order Poales; family Poaceae; genus Poa; species Poa pratensis. Next base: position 130,214,802 of record CAMZMU010000052.1, on the reverse strand, counting down.
ATGATAACTTCACGGAACTTCTCCAAATTACTCCGGAGTTGTTCCTGTGACATCGAGGGACTCCGACCACTTCTCATAACCACAAAACTACAACTTTATTCTCTCAATAAAAGATTGACTCACAGCTTAAGTGTGTGACCCGAAAGGTTCGGTAACACATAGACATGTCCGGGAGCTTACCAGACAATAACTAGCATTGGGACCTAGACGGCCGTACTAGCTCCTATGTGTTCACGAGTGAACGACAGAACCTGTGTGTTTCTCATTACGCTAATCCCCTTACGTACATGATACCAATGATATCTCGAGATTGAGACAATGTGCTCTAGTGTGATCAAACCCTTTGATCATAACACATATAATTCTCGTACCAATATCATTCTCTTTTCTCATTCCGTATTTTCATTGTCCCGTGATTAATCACGCTGTGTCTGGCCAGACGATTGGGTGACAATAATAATACTGAGATGGCCTAGAGGATGTATCTCTCCATCGTCTGGAGGAGTAAGTGCTATTCTTGAATAATCTCTGTTCCAATACATTATTCTAGTCCACACCCAAAAGTCACCGTTATGGTCCCCAGTTACGGCCAGACGTTAGGTGACAATCAAAGCATGAGTGTCGAATAAGCGGTCACCAGATATTCTCATAGCAAAGGAATACAGCTAATGAAAACTAAACATATGATCAATTGCTACCTTCATCGTTGACGATTAGTCTCTTAGCAAGATCATACAATGGGTCGGTTCAGTACTATTGTCATTCCGACAATAAACTCCTATAGTTGTGTGACTTATACAAAGTCCATGATCAGGAAAACATGATCATCAAACAACAAGATAGGCTAGTCTTAGAGACAAGACAGGAACACTTGTTCGTATCTCTACACCTGTATTGGAGGTTTTCCTCTTGAACACGTTGTATTTGCTATTCAAGTGCCCAATACAGTTATAGCATAAAGATATAAACATTAATAATAAACTTGGAGATAAATAATAACTAAATTATTATTGTCTCTAGGGCATATCTCCAACAGTCTCCCACTTGCACTAGAGTCAATAATGATTCTAGTTAGCACGATGACATGACACCAAATGGAACTAAGGTGCCACTCACGCTTTCGCATGCGCTCTGAGACTGTGTCCAAAACTTTGATCCAATCAAAGTACATAAACTTGTTTAACTCCTCACATGTCAAACTTGACAATGTAAAGTCGGATATATAGGAATTGGATTTCGGTCTATCCGGTTCCGTAGTAGCATTAATAATATCAAGCGTCTCCGAATGATATTATCATACCGTCTATTGAAACCTTACCAAGTCAATGACTTCTCCAATAACTTGCTATCATGACGTCTCACATCAATGATGCAACTATCCTTCATAGAAAATCTATTTATGTTGTAGAATCCACTCATAATATACTTGTGATTTGATAAAATCAAAACACCAAATATTTATCAATTGAAATTGCATTTCTCAGATTAAATCAATTAAGATCTGATTTCATAATTCCACTACAAATACGTATATGAGGAACTTCTCTATATACACTATTTGAAGCTTTACAAAATCTACTAAGTCGTCATTCTTTTGTAATATCACTATTGGGTTCTAAAACAAAACCCTCAGGATCAATTACACTTTTAATTAACTGCCTTTATGAGAAAACTTTTACCAAGTATTTCTCTTAATTGCCGGTGGCCAAATAAATTTAGCACTTTGGAAACTTTCCGGCTTTATGTACTATATATAGCAATGAGATAAGCAAAATCACGTTAAACATGATTTGATCTTATTCCTCTCTATTCGCTCATCATTGACTACGAATGTCAATGTGTCTTGCAAATATCACGCTATGACTTCTTGATCAAATTTCTTTGATTCAAGACACAATTCGAATTACCTTTCAGAATTGTACTTAGCACATTCATACTCATGTTTATTAAATTCTTAATCTATCTCATAGACAAAAATCTTAATAAGACACTTTCCGACCTTTTATTTAAAACTCTTTAAATCTTTATTTTTACAAGATATACATTTTTGAATTCGGCCTAGCCTTATTCAACAAATATAATATCAGCTCCCACTGACTTTTAAGTCCCTTCGATTTATATAATGAAAAGAATAAAATTCTCAACTCATTAACGACTAACTTCAAACACTCATAATATAATTATCCAGATTATTCTCATAATCCAAATGAATTATTCTTAGCAATCAATTATGCTACTTTAGTCCAATAACAGCATCGAGCAATTGATATGATAAGTTTTACAACTTCTCACTATCATTTATTCGTCCTTGATAAAACAATTTTAATCAAGACTAGCTCTATGAATATTAAATATTCACATCTGTCCTTTCTTTATGAAATATTCATGCCCAGTGATTTCACATCACGTCCAAACTACTCTCAAGATTAAATCTTGGAGTTACATGAATTTTTCTTGGACTCCTTTATGACATATACCGTCATTTATGAGTATTCTTATTCTGTTTGTAATTGCTTTGCTTTTAATCATGTTCCTGGACATTTTAATAATTCAACCACTAGGTGATTTAATCATTAAATTCCTCACATGACTATCATCACAATACTTAATTCGAATCATGTATTTCATACATGTATTCCTGGACAAAATAATGATATGGAAACATTTGCATGTTACACCTTTCATTCTAATACTTGTCCAAAGACTCCCAGTCTTAATTTAATTTTGATTTCCACTCTCTCTTCATGAGAAGACACTTTTCTCCAATTCTAAAGTCAACAAGCTTTTAGAATTATATGTGGAAAACAACTGCCAATATAATACTTTGGACTTTACCTTTATGCAAAACATTTATTCAATTCGAATCCATACTTGAGATTCACAATCGAAAAACTTAGAACTTTCTATCAAAATAACTCTAAGTTAAAATTGATATAGGTCCCCTGAATACAAACAAAATAATCTATATATTTTAGTGGGTAATTTGGAATTCTATTTCACATCACATCAGAACAAGACCTCTTGACATAATTATATAACATTTCCTTTTAATCTTTATCTTGCAAAAGATTTTATTACCATGATAATTTCGAATTACCAAAATTCATCATGAGTAATTTGACTAAGAAAACTTTCTTTCGTCAACAATGTTACAATTTTATTAAGTCCTTTTCTTTAACTTCATCAAATACCTTTGATTCCTTTATTTTGATTCTCACACTCTCCCACTGAATTATATGAAATATTGCATCTTCAATAATTTCATTAACTCTATTTCATTAATATGAAGCATCATATTAAATCTTCAATATAATTGAATTAATGGGTAGATTCCACTCCTTTATGTAAATTTCGAAATCTACTAGTGCCTAGCACTTTGCCAATTTCGAATCTACCAAATGCCCAGCATTTTGTGGATTTCGATTTTCATTAAATGCCTAGCACTTTATGAATTTCGAATTTCTCTAAGTGTCCATCACTTTTGTGATTTCAGTTTTATCAATTTAATTTTAGAGATAACTTTAAGAGTCTCTAAGAGAACCAACGAAAAGTATAACTCCAAATTAAAGATTAAACCAACTTAATTATTACTCAAAACTTTAAGTAATATTTGAATCAAAATAATAAAGACTTAACAAACAAAACTTAATGACATATTACAATAAAGAAGATTATAAAACCGAATTCACAATAATTGGAATTCCCACACATACTTTATTATTCGAACACAAACTCTGTTCCAGAATATAAAATATTCATTACAAAATGATCGAACTGAAAATAACTCTTATTTAAAGTCCTAGTGTAAATCTTCTTCATTGACTTGGATTGTAGACATAGTGGTGATCATGGCGCCTTAAGTGCCTTCTTTCCCCACTTCCTCCACTTCTTCCTGAATCTCTTGCCTCTTTTCCTTTTCATACTGCGATCATGCAACATGAATTTTTTAGTATTAAATACCAAAATATATTCGAGCCGAGAATATGTCAATAACTTGTGTATAACTCTTATACCTTTTGTGGACTTGCCACTGGTCTTGCAAGAAGGATGCTGTCATCAAATGATGCACATAGATATCCAACTCAGCTGACAAGAGCATTTCGAAGACTTCCTTGACCGTCTTCTTCACACCCATCAATTCATAACATGCTACAAAAGCGTAGTAGTATGATGGTAGTGATCTCAGAAGTGTGTCAACCGCTTGATTTTCTGGAACTGGTTGCCCAATATCCTCAAGCTTCCTGAGTATCTTGCAGAACTTAACCTTGTGCTCCCTCATCGAGCCTCGCTCGTTAGTTTGCACGATCTAAGTTCCCATTGAATTTGTAGTTAGCATGACACAACTGGTATAAGAACTGAGCTTTCAAAGCTTCCATGAGACGGAAGGGGCGATAGTGTGGATAACTGTCGCTAAGCTCGGGACTTATCCTGTCTAGCATAACCAAACTCACTTGATACTCATCTTCCTCCATAGGAGAATAGTCATCTTCTAACTCTGGAACAGGAGTGTCCACACATGCTCTATGTTGCGTCTCCTGAGATTTTCTCTCAGCCCATGAAGCCAATCAGCAAAGATCACGCTTTCTGCAGTCAACTTTCCTAACAACTCATCTTCATGCACATTCTCAACGGGATCCATTTTCTACAACAAAACAAGTTTATCCAGACTTTTAGTTTATTACTAATTTTGATGCACTACTTTAACTCAATTAAATTGAATCTAATATATGCTCCCACTAAGCCCAATAATTCTCGTGATTGGCGCTAAGTGATTCAGGACCCGATAACCCGACGAAACAAGCATGGAAACATGGCATGTCACGTGAACAACCGGTAGGCACCATGCCAGTTGTAGTAGATACAACTCATGTTCGTCTTTCGACGTGCGTGTTCAGAACTCATAACTTTGTATGATAGGACTTCAAGACAACCAATCGATGATGCTGCTGGAACGGTTCACGCCCGCCTCCCAAATCCTTGGCCCACGAGACTCGTGTGTGCACGGCGTCCGTGTGGGGACCCCGGACTAGCTGTCCGAAATACCCGATTATGCTTAACACAACGATCCCGTGATCAGTATGTCGTTGCACATAATCCGAATTGGATACCAAAGTTTACATCCATTACAATACCGAATAAAAAGTCTTACATAAATGGTCATTTAGACCAAGTTCTTACATAGGTGCCTTCATGGGCCAAACCAAAATATCAGCGGAAGCTACGGAGTGGTAGACATCATTCCAACGACGACGACCCGACAGGCAGCTAACTTGTGGAGATCCTTAGTTCGCATAGAAGTCACCATACTCCTGCTCGGCGTAGTGCTCCTCCTCGTAGTCTGGCTAGGACAATAGCCAGGGACGAAACCAATATGAGTACATTTGAATGTACTCGCAAACTACCCCAACATGAGTATGCACTAGTTTTTATTTAATTTCAAACTTTTATTTTCTTAAAACATCTCTATATCTTTATTGAAAGAGGTAAGAAGAGTTTTGTAACCAACTTTGGATAAAATCCTCATTTTATCTGTTTCTCCAAAAACTCCTCCTTTTCCAACCATAGTTCACCATGGTTCCCTTTTTCCATCAACAACCTCATACCGATCCGTAGGTATAGGTACACCATTTCATTTTTCTTTTTAAAACTTAACTCTTTTCAAAACTTGCACAAAGGTCAGAGTAGGGCCTCCCAACTGTCCATATCCGAGGACTCGGTTATCCGAATAGTTTTTAACCCTCTGCAGAGGTAGCACGCTTTTATCCCACATCCATCCGGTAACTCATCGTGTCAGCCACGTCCCGCCATACAAGGTGTATGCGAAGTTGAGCCACCGGCCAAAGCCTCTCCTTTGCTCATGCTAGTATAGGATCCTACCCATATGATAATTCCCATCGACACTCAGTCAGGTCCCCGTCGGCAACCCTAAGTGTGAGGACTCATATGTTTTTCCCGGCGACCACATTTATGAAGTCTTCAATCCTCCTCCTTATCTTTCCATAGAGTTTGAGCGAGTACCCATGTCAGGGGAGTTCACTAACCATCCCCTCATGCATAACGGAGTCATCTCCGTCGATGAGCTATCCCATACTAATAAGAGCAAATTATATGACTAAGCCCTTCCCATATGTGGTGAATGTGGTCGCACAGAGTATCGGCTGATTGACGTAAGTACAAAGACACACTGTGCATTTTTCCCAAATAACTCAATGATCCACTTCTTCAGTTCAACACCGACATCTCGGTAGTTCACCTCCACACAAGTATTTCCAAAGAAGTTTTGAATAAACAACATTGTTTTCCATCCTAAAGTTTTATAATAACTACTACATAGGGTGGCAAAATAATATCCATATACTTTTCGAAAAGGTTTTGTAAACCATTGCCTTAAGAGTAATCATTTGATCAAAGTATATGCATATATATTTAGGTGCAAGCTCAGAGAATAGCTTGCCTTGCTCGGCAAAGTGGCCTTGATCTTGATCTTGATCTTCATGTTCAACAAATTCCCCCTCTTCGATAAATCCAGCAACGTTCTCGTCTAATCGATAAACAAACAAATACAAGCAATCACTAAACTATTCAAACAACATCACAACATCATAATCCTAAATGCTCTAAATAGCCACTGCATTCATCAAACAATTCGATTTGATTTCAATTAATTGATCTAAACAATATTTATTTATGTCCAAATTAAGGCAGAAACTTGTGGAACATGTTTAATTGCACAACTTGAGTTTTTTTTGTCACAAAAATAAAAACTAAAATTCTATTGAAAGCTACTGATGTGTACAAGACAACCCCATTTGATTTGGAGTCATTGGAGGTACTAAACTCCCTACACAAAGGTTTTAGTCCAGTAACCTAATAATCAAGTTTTGGCTACCAAATAAGTTTTGTTGCTCCTAAAATTAAATCCTTTTAGGGGTAACTAAACATGACTAAATGTGACCTAAAAAAATTAGTCCTAAATCATTTTGGTTAACCATTTAACATATTTAAATGTTTGAGTGCAGAAGGGTGTTCAAATTTCAGCTTCATACTAAACAATTAATACTGCACAAATAATTCTACCAAAATTAGGGAGGCTAATACATGGCAGTACTAAGCTAGCAAAATTGGTTTGGAATTATTTGGACTAACAGAGTATCAGAAACAAACAAGTTTAGAATTTAAACCTTCTGTAGTATTTTTAATAATACTTTTTATCTGTTTAATTAAATGACATGACACCAATTGGGTTGGTTAAAAATTTTCATAAGCTTTTCAGAACAATTGGATTTGATTTATTTGGATGCATAAATCTCAAGTTATTGATTTTTGAAGTTAGGTCCAGTACTGAATTTCCAGAGAAAACTAAATTAGAATTTCTCTCTGTTTGGATAATGTTGAAAGTTATGACATGTGGGGCCTATATGTCAGCTACACTGGGTGCGCGAGGGAACTAATAAAAACCTGACGTGTGGGGTCCACATGTCAGTGACTCCTATTCTAAACGAATCGGTACGCTGCCGTTGGATTAAGATCCAACGGCTCACGTTAGCCCACGTCGTCGACGAACTCCGGCGACCTAAAACGAGCGGCGCCGAAGCTCCGGCGACGGCGAGGTGGATGGTTGGCTCACCTAGGGGGTCGGGAGGTTGTGGTGAAGAAGCAGATCAATGGCGGAGGCTCGGGGAAGGTCGTGGCGCGAGTTGCACTTGCTGGGACGGCGTGTAGTGGCGACGGCGACGCGTCGGACTTCCACGGCCACGGCAACGAACTCCGTCGAGCTCCTGCGGTCGCGTCTGAGCAAGAAAAAGAGGGCAAAAGGGCTCGGGTGAGTGCGGTGTCTCTAAAGAAGAGGGTACGGGCCAGAGAGAAGAAAATGGGAGAGTGTGGCATCGCGGCCGTGCTCGACCTTGACGACGGCAGGGCTGCGGCAGTGCCCGCCCTCCTGGCGGGGCACGGTGCAATTAGAGCGAGGGAGAGGTCGAGGGAGTGGTGTGGAGTGTCCAGAGGGGCTCGAGGTGGCTTTATAGCGCGAGAGCCGGTGTATCGTGGACGAAGCGCACGGACGCGTCCATGGCACACCGGCGGGATCTTCTGCTCGAATCCGAGGCAGTGGTGCGAGTAGCGTGGCAGTGCGACGGCGTGCGGGGTCCGGGCGTGGTCTAGAAGGACTGGCTAGAGCGGCGCGTGTCGGGGTGCAGTGGATGGGGCGAATTTGGCCGGCGCCGTCCGAACTCTCCACGGCGGGCAACGGGGGACAACGGCGTAATGGCGAGGGGAGAGGCTCTCCTCTGCTTGCAGAGGCTGCAGAGGCACGGGGCGAGGGAGAACGCGAGCAGGGGGGCCCTGGGGGGCCTGGGAACGGCGACGACGAGCACGACGACACGGCGACGGCTACAGCGAGCTAGAGGTAGGAGACGACGACGTTTTCGCAGAACGCCCCCTGGACTTTCTTTTCCATTTACAACTAGGTCCTCCTCTGCTTCTTTTATTTCTTTTTAATTCCAGTAGCTTTCCTAGGATTTATTTGGGGCACTTAAACAATTTAGAAAAATTCACAAATATTTGTGAGGCTTCCACATAGCATGTAGTAGCTCCACAAAATTTGGCATTTCAAAATAAAATGTTTTGAATCATTTTTGTTCATAGGGTTTTAATTATGGAATTTTGTTTTATTTCCATTGTTTTTACTTTTGAATTTTAAAATAGTTGTAAAATACTATTTGAGAGAGATAAGTAGTAAGGATGAAATGGGAGTGTTTACATTACCGCTCCACTGAATTTTATTGTGAAGGAAAACAAATTCTCACTTGGAGAATTCTATGTGACACTTGTCACATTATTTTCTTGCTTTGCTTTTTATTTTATTTCTCTTCTTTTCTTCATGTTTTTCCTTAGAGCAAGCAACACACAATAGCAAGAAATAAACAACACAAGCAAGAATATGAGATCAACACATATAATTTAGCAAAAGTTTTTGTTGGCTCTCAATTTTGGAACTAATAATACTTGTTGATAATTTTGGGATGTTACAGTCCGGGGACAAGCGCCTGGTTTGACGGTGCCACAGTTGGAAGAACGCGATCTCCTTGATATTTTAACTTGAGAATTCACCCTAATAAACGACTACTGCGCAATCAAGGTGCAAACAACAAAGGATAAACATCACAGACAATTAATAATAATTCATGTGCCTTGGTATAGCCTTTGTTATTCTCCGGAAGTTCTTGACGCTCGTCCTTGAGGATCACCATCTTCATAATTCCCGGTTACGGCAAAATCCCCGAGGGAAAATTACCGTAGCCGAAAACTCGCCAAGTACTTGTCTCCAGCACAGTCGCCGGCGCCTCCTTCCGGTTCTTGCGACGAACTCTTCTTCGCTTATTTGTCGATGACGAACTCGATCAATTGTTTCGGCTTCGGCCATCATGTTAAAACACCGTAACAGAGTAGCTATACCAAAACACATGCACACAATCCTGCAAAACCAAGTTAGACGTTTCTAACGTTTGTTTGCAAGTTTTACGTGGCCTTGTAGGATCTACGGAAGAACCCTCACTACCTACGAACTGAAGCACGATTAGGCTAGTTGCTAGATTAACTTTGCGGAGTGATTGAGATCCCAACATTATGAAAACATTGTGAACCCCAATCTAAACAATCACATGTGCACGTGACCCCCGTGAGGCGTCCAACCCTCATGTCCACAACTATAGGTATAGACCCGAAGCTACTGAAACACTTCGTTGGCGCCGACGGGCATACTACGAGCAGCCGAAAGGTCCGCGGATTGCCAGAAGTTCGTAAAGATCTTGCCTATGCCGCCATGGAATATGAAGTACAACTTATTGGGAAGCAACTAAAATAAACTTAATGCACGAACTATGCAATACTCACACCAACTTGTTCTCTAGATCAAATCATACCTACGCATAGATCGGGTCTGATACCACTATTGGGTTGCGGGTAAAACTTTAAAAATTTCCGTAACCTTGCCGCCAAGATCTATTCTATGAAGATATGCTGCACCCCATACTGGTAGATCTAGATACTTACAAACACCGTTGCGAAAAATCTTGTGTTTGTCGAAGTAGACGTTGGTGAAGCCTGATGAAGAATCTCACATCCACGCCGGGAGGTGAGATTGTTGCCGGTCCATCGTCGAGGAACTACTTGCGCAGCCCCGATCTAACAGTATCCACACGTACGCCGCGTCAATCCATCAAGCACGTTCGCCGCCTCGAGCTACTAGCACCAACGAAGAGAGACTGCCTTTCGGCGTAGATTTGGTGGTAGATCCAATCGGGCTCGATTAGATCTATATGAGACTAAAGAGATCTAATTCTCAACACATGAGATCTACTAGAGCGAGATTAGATCAATGTCTAATTAGAGCGCCGTCTAAATTAGAGCATCGTCTAATTGCACAATATCTAGAGAGAGGAACTTGTGCAAGTCAATTGGATGTTGTGTGTCCTCCTTGTGGGAGGGGGTGGAGTATATAAAGGGGAGCAAGGGGAGGAGGTGCTTGGGGGAGGGGCAAAGCCCTCCCCTTGGTGCGCCGGCCCTAGGGAGGCCAGCCCCTCTCCCAAGTCGGTCTCCCTTCCCTTTTATCTTTTTGCATTTATTCCTTTCCTAGTTCAATTAGGACTCTTTTAAATCTCCAATTTAAACAAGGAAGGAGAGGAGGGGACTTGGTGCGGCCGGCCTGGAGGTGGGCCCATGCAGCCGGCCCACACTAGGTGTGGCGCGGCACGCAGGACACCCCCCTCTCTCCTCCGGCGCATCCCCCCTTCCCGGCAAACCTCCGAAACTCTTCCGGAACCAAATATACTCTATAGATAAAATCATCGACTCTATCCACTGATGTCGGAAACACTTCCTGGTATCCCGGAACATCTCATGTTCGCCATATTTCTCTCTTAGGAAATTCTGCCCTATACCGGCATTATTTCCCTCTCATGATAACTTCACCGGAACTTCTCCAAATTACTCCGGAGTTATTCCTGTGACATCAGAGGGACTCCGACCACTTCTCATAATCACAAAACTACAACTTTATTATATCAATAAAAGATTGACTCACAGCTTAAGTGTGTGACCCGAAATGTTCGGTAACACATAGACATGCCGGGGAGCTTACCAGATAATAACTAGCATTGGGACCTAGACGGACGTACTAGCTCCTATGTGTTCACGAGTGAACGACAGAACCTGTGTGTTTCTCATTACGCTAATCCCCTTACGTACATGATACCAATGATATCTCGAGATTGAGACAATGTGCTCTAGTGTGATCAAACCCTTTGATCATAACACATATAATTCTCGTACCAATATCATTCTCTTTTCTCATTCCGTATTTTCATTATCCAGTGATTAATCACGTTGTGTCTGCCCAGACGATTGGGTGACAATAATAATACTGAGATGGCCTAGAGGATGTATCTCTCCGTCGTCTGGAGGAGTAAGTGCTATTCTTGAATAATCTCTGTTCCAATACATTATTCTAGTCCATACCCAAAAGTCACCGTTATGGTCCCCAGTTACGGTCAGACGTTAGGTGACAATAAAAGCATGAGTGTCGAATAAGCGGTCACCAGATATTCTTATAGCAAAGGAATATAGCTAATGAAAACTAAACATATGATCAATTGCTACTTTCATAGTTGACGATTAGTCTCTTAGCAAGATTATACAATGGGTCAGTTCAGTACTATTGTCATTCCGACAATAAACTCCTATAGTTGTGTGACTTATAGAAAGTCCATGATCAGGAAAACATGATCATCAAACAACAAGATAGGCTAGTCTTAGAGACAAGACCAGGAACACTTTTACTTGCTCGTATCTCTACACCTGTATTGGAGGTTTTCCTCTTGAACACGTTGTATTTGCTATTCAAGTGCCCAATACAGTTATAGCATAAAGATATAAACATTAATAATAAACTTAGAGATAAATAATAACTAAATTATTATTATCTTTAGGGCATATCTCCAACAGTTGGCAGCACCGCCGACCACCACTTGTTGCATCTTAACTTTGCTGGTAGCGCTGCCGCCGCCTAACAACACCGCGATTCATCGTTAATAGCATCACCGACCATCGTTGGCAGCGCCGCCAACACTTCGGCATATGGCTAGCACCACAGTCCACCATTTGTAGGTCGTCCTGCTGCTTGAAGCATCCAACTCCAGGTAGAGGGTTGCCACTTCAAGTAGTACTAGTTACCCTCTACAACGTCCTGGTCACCAGGATGGGGCTCCGCAGCCATGGTGGTCGCCGCTCAGGGCCGGTCCTGAAATTTCGAGGGCCCGGGGCGAAAATAAAATTTTGGGCCCCTAACTATAAAAATCCAAATATTAATAAATACCATGGTACAAAATATTGCCAATGAACCCGGTATGTACATCAAAATGATCTCTTATATCAATATTAGAAATACATTTTACAATCCTAGATATAATATGAGTTAGAGGTAAAAAATTAAGTGAGTGACGATGGTCTCAATATCAACAAATCTTTATCGATGGCCGTAGAATTATCCAACATCATAAACACCGCTGGTAAGAGGACTCGACCTTGAGTGCGTAGAAAGGGATATACCTATGCATATAATTTTTTAAGCTAAGATATAAAGTGGGTGATGATGGTATAAATATCAATTTCAACTAATAGTTTTCAGCCTATGAATAATTGAAATTGAGAGATTAATAATTCGATAAAATATTATCAATTATCACGTCGAACTCATAAATCTTAAATCACAATAGCACATATTGCTCAAAAAAATTCTGGCCAGTTGATTATTAATGGTCCTACCCGCAACAACATACACCTATTTTTCAGACTGTCCAAAGAAATACTACTAGATCTTTTTTTAACGGGGAAAGAAATAGATCAGATCGAGAAGTAGAAGAAATTGTCAAGGGGAGCCTCACGTGCCTGTACGCCTAGCAAAGATTGATCGCCAGCCTCGGCCTGCAGGCCCTGATTGGCTACATCTCCTTCTCTCGCTACATGGGCTGAGGTGGCATGGTGAACTCGGACTTTTTTCCCGCTACGGTCGTTCTACAGCTGTGTGCCTGTGTTGCTCTACCTGCTGTGAACCACGCCACCACTGCTAATTTGGAACAGCCAAGCAGGGGCACGTTCCTGCCCCAGGACCGGCCCCCGCTCATTGCGGCACCAAAGCTATCTGGAGTGTCATCGTCCGTTGTCGGGTCTTGCATGCGAGTAATTCGGGAAACAAATGTGCGAGATGAGTAGCAGCGGGACGACGTACATGTGGGAGAGGAGAGATTCATGACTATCACAGAGAGATAGCCATAGGTGAAGAAGAAGACGAAAAAAATGAGAGGAAAAAAAGGTGAAAATCAAGGAGATAGGTGAGCTGTATTAGTCTTTAGGATAGAGTATCCTTAGATTTATCATGAAATATATATAGTCATATTAATTTTTAGAATGATTTAGGAGTTAAGACAACACATTAGATCTAGAAAATTTGTATATGTACGTAATTGTCTTCTTTTCATTTTCATCATTGTGTGGAGCTAGGAGATGTTGGTCCTTACTAGCGTGGACATATATTAAATCCAAATTACATTTGTGATAAGAAACTAATATGTGGTGTGTCCACTGACTCTCAAGACCTCTTTGATTCGTAGGATAGGAAAATCGTAGAAATAGGAAAATCGTAGGATTCTAATGTCGTGCACACTCAAATTTTATAGGATTTTGCATGCAATAAAGTTTGTTTGATTCCTCCAAAGAAATTGTAAAATGAGTTTGGAGTGAATGTTAGATTTACTATGGGAAGTAGTAAAATGATTCCTATAGGAATTTTCCTACAAATCAAATGATCAAGATAGGAAAATTTTCTATAGGATTCATTCTGCCACAAATCCTTTGCAATTCCTGATTCAAAGGAGCCTTCAGGAAAAATGGCATAATCCACATTGGTTCACTTCGTGGGCTTTCCAGTCAACCCCGATTACAGACTGAACACTCTCTTCGTCCCGATAATGTCAACTCTCCTCGTTGTGTTAGTGGTTCACCTCCACCTACTACTGCGCGCCCATGGCTCCGCCGCCGCCGCCGTCGCCGTCGCAGCGACGCCGCCTCCTCTCCCATTCCTGCCCGTCCCCTCCTACGCGCAGCTCCAGTGGCAGCTCTCCGAGATGGCCCTCTTCATCCACTTCGGGCCCAACACCTTCACGGACTCCGAGTGGGGCACCGGCCACGCCGATCCCGCCGTGTTCGCGCCGTCCGCGCTCGACGCCGCCCAGTGGGCGCGCGTCGCGGCGGAGGGAGGCTTCAGGCGCGTGGTGCTCACTGCCAAGCACCACGACGGCTTCTGCCTCTGGCCGTCGGCGCTGACGAACTACTCGGTGGCCGCCTCGCCGTGGCGGGATGGGGCGGGGGACGTCGTCGGCGAGCTCTCTGCCGCCGTGCGCGCGGAGGGGGTCGCGCTAGGGCTGTACCTCTCGCCATGGGACCGGCACGAGCCCGTGTACGGCGACACCCTCGCGTACAATGAACACTACATGGGCCAAATGACGGAACTGCTCACCAGGTGTGTTGATCCGTGCGGCTCGAATTACAGCGTTGTTGTCGTTACCATTTTTGAGTTTTTGAAGGTGAACTACTGAATTTTAGCATGCAGGTCGTGGAAAACCTTCGATCTTGATGTGAATTTGGACTGAAAACTCAAAAAGTTATACTTTATGCTTGTTCCTTTGCACAAAGTTGTACTATCGTTCTTGGATAGGGGGTATTCTGTGCTTATTGTGGACTGTGATGCCTGATGAAAAAAGAAAGTTAACCTCTTGTGGTCTTTCCTTGGTGAAAGTCACTGCACTTTATCTCTCTGATGATACGTAGAATATTTGGTGCTTATGCCTTTCGTTCTTTGCTTCATGCATTGCTCTGGATTCAGGGAAATACAGACAATCAATGTTGGTCCATTTCCCCTGATATGTTACCTGTATTACAGAGTGTGTGGATTATATCCATATGTTTTGTGGTGAACATAGCTTATAACTGTATATTCTACTCTGTTTATAGATTCTGCCTTTGCATGTTCAGGTATGGAGATGTGGAGGAAGTTTGGCTTGATGGTGCAAAGGGCGATGACACGGAGATGAATTACATGTTCGATGCCTGGTTTGCACTTATCCATCAGCTCCAGCCAAGGGTTGTTATCTTCTCAGATGATGGACCAGATGCTAGATGGGTCGGAGACGAAGCAGGGGTTGCAGGTCTTACTTCCTGGTCTCCTTTCAACAAGAGTGACATGACAATCGGGGGCAACGTAACTGAGTAAGTGATTTAGTCTTGTTCAACTGGAAAAGGTGTGAAGATTTACTGTTAATTCTGTACCATTATATTGTATTTATTTGTATATAAAATACTAGTATTTAGTCCAAACACATGGACCGCATTAGCTTTATGCTTTTATCACCCAGCTTACAATCACATAGCTCATGGCATTTACCTGTTTTCAGATCCTAGCATGGAGGATATCTGAAGCTACAGCTAAACTTGAAATTTATAGCCTTGCATGTGATCAGATTTCAAATTCTCGATAATTAGTTAAATAACTTGCTTCTAACAAAAATCGTGGTGAATGGTCTTCCCATTTAGTAAGAGATATCTAATTTAACCTTAATGGTGCTTCCAGTTTTTCTCTGTTTCACGTGAGCGGATAGCACACAAGCATAAAAAAAACTACTTGGAACACATTCATACTTTCATAGTTTTACTAGACTGTGCACCTTCGGTTAACAGTACAGTCCTATAGTTGTACTAGTAGCACCTCCAACTACTGCAATGGTAACGTAATTGGAGCAACTATTTGCCCTTCCAAAGTATATAATGATAACCTCTAAACAGACAGCTAACGATAATATTTGATCGAAATAAATGCTGCCGCTATCTTCTGTTTGAAGGTAAACATCATTCATGGCATCAGGCACTTGAAAGACTTATTAGGGTGCTATTATATAGCATGTGTGGACAAAAAAGTACCTACTGCAAAGTCTCGTAGAGCAAACACAATCCAGACAGTATGTTTAGGTGATGTGTTCAGGTACTGCAATCCCCCCACTCTGAAATGAGCAATAAGAATATCTACAAACTATGAAGTTCGCTATTCTTGTTGAGACTCCAAAGTCAAACCCTTGGCAAACAAAGAACTCCAGAAGTGACTAGTGTCAATGACAGAATTACGGACACGAAAGTGATTGGCATGAAAACCTGTAGTTTGTACATCTAGTTGTAAACTCTATGTGGCAGATTGGAAATGAAATCTCATGTTATAATTCTACAACCTGCAGTGTTCTGGTTTTGAGGGATATTTAATCAAAGAGGAGGTTGCTTATCATTGACAAGTATATTGCTATTAGAAATTCATTAATATCTTCTGACTGGCATTCCAACTTTATTGCCAGATACTCACGCAGTGGGGATCCTTTTGGGGAAGACTGGGTTCCTGCAGAATG